>OX420950.1:17368700-18071542 GCA_949091785.1 Polymixis lichenea
CAATGGATGCGCCGATAGCCACAGTTGAAGGTGACCGCGTCTTGGAGTTCAACTACTACCCTCGTCTTGATCATCTTACCAAGCTAGTCTGTAGTCCTATAATTTTTGAAGAATATTACACTGATCGGGCCGATAGGTGAGTTTGACTTTGTGGTAGTAACTGCTATCTATTTCCCGCGGTTTCATTAGCATTCCAGGGTAACTATCTACGTCATGAATACGGACAAAAAATATTATTTTACTAGCTATAGCTAGCGGCTTCGCCCGCGTAGATGTCAGAAATTTTCCTATGGAACGGCCAGGATAAAAAGTCTCATCTAAATCCGTTCAACCGTTTTTGCGTGATTGGGTAACAAATATCCAAAAATCTAAACACACAAACTTTCTCAATTAAAAAGTAGAATATTAATATTAATAGAATAAAATAAAGTATCTGTGTGCCATTTTTTTTCCATATCCGTTCAGTTGTTAAAGCTGAAGAGCTTGAGTTAACGTGGCCTTGGCACAGGCAACTGAAGGAACACGGGTGGGTTTAAGTCAGTAAAAGTCTGACACGTCCTCCTGCTCCACCCAGAGCGGGAGAAGTCATTTGACGATTTCCCATCCAAAAAAGAAGGAGTTTGTTTGTATAATGCAGATATAATATTCTTCATAATAAATTCTATAAAGTACCTACACAACATTGATGTAAAAATAACATTACAGACTGGAATCCCGAAAAATACTCTACACACCAGGCACGAAAGCAGACCCAAAACGCAAGGTGAAAGACATTACGGAGACATACAGCCGTAATTTCGACATACCTGCCAAGAAGGACATTTGGAAGAAGATCTTCCACATCCAGGACAATACCATAGACCTCCTGTACCAGTATGCTTACAACTTCGTCACCAATAATACCAGGAACTTCATTAAACCTAACTTGGCAGAAACTGGTGGAAAGATTCTGTTCTATCCGGATAAGACCTCGGGATATATTGTATGTATTTGTGTTTTTCTGTTTTAAGTGTATACTCAAATCAAATCAAAAGTCATTTATTCAAACTAGGTAGAGAGTCAGCACTATATGTACGTCAAAATTAGATAAGATAGTCGCTACCCCGCCCTTCACCACTTCTTACTGCTTTGGCTGGGAAGAAGAAATAGCGCAAACTCGCCAGCAGTACACTACTCTTAAATATATAGCCATAACATGTAGGCTTAACTGTATTTAAGCGTAGAAATCAATAATTTAAAACTTACCATGATTAAAATTTTCATGATGTATTTCTTCAGAGAGTTCGACGTACCTACTGGTGCTCAAAAGTGCATATGTCGCAGCCATCTGGTTACATTAGCCGGCCAATTGGATGCCTAGGCTGTTCATAAACGCATCCAATTAAATAGCTGAAGGATAACTAGCCAAGTCATTGAGCGCAACGTTTAACCAGATGGCTGAATGTCGTGTAGTCATTTAGTTAAATTGGATATTGATGAATTTGTGAAGTTTGGTCAGGGTGACGATGAGTTCACAAATTATGTACGACTAGTTTTTGCTAATACCTACCACTACGTAACTAGATTACTAGTATATTTGTTTTGGTGACTACTAGCGCCGCAGTCGAAAAAACCGAAATAAATTTAAATGACTTGGCTGAGTCTTGGTCAGTTATCTTCAAAGGGCTGACTTTCAATACGCCAAGTTGTTAAACGTTGAATGGTTCTATGTTGGTTTAATTAACTATCGGCTTAGGCACCCAGTTGAATGCCGGCGTTTAATGAACAGCCTAGGCGTCCAATTAGCTGGCTGATTTAACCGGATCGCTGCGACACATCCTGCTATACGAATTTGTCTTAAGCGACGAATTACTTCGTGAAGACAAAAATTATGGGTAAATTGAGTAAAACACTGGTAGCAATGACTTTCATATTGACAGTTCAACAACATACATTGCGTTATTTACGTTGTTAAGGAGACACATTTTTTGAACATATGAAGCAATGGCATATCTTCCGAAATTATTAAGATTGTGATGAATAGTGTGATACGCAATTAGGGTACTAGACGAACATATTATAATTATTATGCCACCACATACCACGTATATTCAGACCATGCTCAAAACAACCATGCCCCTAAACCCGTTCCACATTCCCCAGGCAGATCCAGTAGCCGAGCGCCCCCGTCCTTTAGACGTGTACTACTCACTGTGCGAGAACATTGACCAGGAGTACAAGACCAGCAAACACAACAGAGACCGGGAGACTGACATTAACAGCTATTTGCGTCAGCGGTACCGCGAGCTGAAGGAGCCGGAGTTATACGTCGCACTCTATGATACTGAGAGGAACGACGAGGCTAGGAAAGGATGGGCTGATCAGGTAAAAATAGCTAGATGGACTGACGATAGGAAATTCCTAAATCGAAGGATATATCACCAGTGCGTCCTGCCCGTGATGAGATACAGTGCCGAAACGTGGACACTTACAGTTGGGCTGGTCCATAAATTTAAGGTCGCTCAGCGCGCTATTTACCGGGCTATGCTCAGAATTTTTTGAAGGATAAAATCAATAATGAAATTATCCGGAAAATAACCGGAGTTACCGACATAGCTTGTAGAGTGAGCAAGCTGAAGTGGCAGTGGGCTGGCCATGTTTGTTGAAGGACCGATGGCCGATGGAGCAGACGAGTCCTGGAGTGGAGACCGCCGTAGTGTGGGACGCCCCCCAGCTAGATGGACCGACTACCATAAAAAGATGGGTGGGACAGACTGGATGCGGAAGGCGGAGGACAGGGTGCTGTGGCGCAGCCTGGGAGAGGCCTATGTCCAGCAGTGGGCTGCGATAGGCTGAGTTGATTGATTGAAGGATATATACAGTAAAGTGAAGAAAATAATTTTTAATATAAATAGATCTTTGACAGTCGTTACTGGTCGTCAGAAGCCCGAAAGTCTGACAACCAGCCTTACCAAAGCGTATAGTATTACTCAGTAACTGGGTTGTGGAGGTCAGATAAGCTCCATCTAATATACTGGTACTCAGCTGCATCCGGTTAGACTGGAAGCCGACCCCAACATAGTTGGAAAAAGGGTAGGTAGATCATCAGATGGTGGTAATTAACGTCAACCGTCGTTGCCTTAAATATGTCACAGTATTATCCTTACTATATCTATATGCATCAAAATTACGTCACATATTATCATTGATCGACCGCAGTTTAACAGTAATAGCAGTAGTAACAAGCCTACATACAGCCTTAAACAAATTCTACAGGAACACAAAAAAGCAGAAGTGACAGAGCGAGAGAAAGAAGCTGAGATAGATCCTCTGGCTCCATACCTCGCTCGTATGTTCGGCTCAGGCCATGGGACAGGTTCGCAAGTGTCCATGAGGGAAGCAACTCTTGTCAGGGAACAGTGCATCAACGACTTTAAAGCCAAGCAGCTGGCACGGCAGCACATCGTGCAGGAGAGGTTCGATCAGGTATTGTATGACATCAAAATGTGCAGGTATTATTATAGGCTTTCTAAAGTTACGCCAAATTAGACCATAGGTTGTAATGCCAATGGCAATGCTAAATAATGGCAATAAACATGACGCAGGGTAAGAACACAAACACTAAAAACAGCAAGTTTAGTAAAAATATGCGTCTCATCCACGCAAAATGGTCATCGTTAAGCTTAGTGCTACGACCCAATCCAAGACAGAGCCCCGGCGATGGTTTTCAGTGACAGCCGGTGTTGACGTGATGACGTCAACAGGTGCAGCATACGCAGAGAGAGTGCACACGCTGCCCTATCCAACAAAATAGAAAAAACTTGTCTGTGTGTCCGTCCAGTGCGACTGCCTGCATCAATCCTGTTTATTTATTTACTTAAATGCTTTATTGTACTCCAGAAAATCAATAACAAAAAATTTAATTAACACTACTAAACATACAATGGGCGGCCTTATAGTGTGCCATAGTTTAAAAGGTCACCATTTTCAATTCGAGCATCAGTGGCGCTCAAAAATCATTTGAAGATCAAATGATTTCTTAGCGGCAGATTTTTTTCCATTTGTAGGTGTCCAATAATTATGTTCGTTTTTAATTTATGAAAAAGGTTTTGTTGCTTCATGGTTAATTTGACACCTTTTTTCAGTTTAACTCTGAATACAAGAATAAGAGGCTCTGGTACTTAGCCAACCAGTTCATTCTCACACCGGAGAAAGAGGCTGCCTATTTCTTAGCAAGGTATGTAGTTATTTGATTTTTAATTACTCCCTGATTTTTCTAGAGGGCAACAAAACTAGGTGACCATCACAACCATGCCAATTTTCTATTTCCGCATAACCCCACTCCTGTCAATTCTACTCCGCCTGCAATTCCTTTCCGATTATAAGCACAATATCTGAATGGGGGAGCTTTGCTTGGTTTATTTTTTTGGTTTGACGTTTTCTAAACATGAAACCCATCTAGATCGATTTATCGCCCCCGAATCCCCCTGCATACTAAATTTCATGAAAATCGTTGGAGCGGTTTCCGAGATTCAGATTATACAAGGTGTAATTTTAATCACCGTTAACCTCATAAGGGGTCATTGTACTTATCATTATGAACAACTTTTACTATGGGACCAAACCTGAAACCGTGAAAAAAATCAGTTGTTCCCTACATTTATGTTCACATAACTCGTCAAAATGTAAGGAACAGCTGATTTTATTTTCGCGATTTCAGGTTTGGGCCCGTAGTAAAAGTTGTTCATAATGATGAGTACAATGACCTCTTATGAGGTTAACGGTTATTAAAATTACACCTTGTATATTTACAAGAATTGCTCGTTTTAAGGTATTAGATTTGGTCACCCAGAACTCTTTTATTGAAGCAACACTCTTGTCAAATAATTAATGAGCTGTTTTTATTTCTGTCGTCCAACCAATTGACAACAGTGGTATATCCGTAACAGCCACAACTTATGAGTTGTAAGCAGATTGTTGGTAGAAACCATAGGGCATGGACTCGGCCCGCTGGCAGTGTCTAGAAACGGCAATGTCCAGAAACGGCAGTGTCTAAAAACGGCAGTATACATTCGTGGCACCGAAAGTGCGTGAGGCGCCTGTCCTAATGTCGCGGATGCTATTCAAAATCGTAATTTTATATAGGTGACATACTTGGCTTTTATAAAAAGTGTCAAATATCCTGCCTCTAGCAACTGCCGCCGAGGCGTTTCCATGCTCTGAGTAAGAAAACCTGTCACGCATGCACTGAACAAACAAATTCCTTGAAATTGTGATCACATAAATAAAAAATAAAAAACATCATTTAATTCCCAGTGCTGAACTGTCCTTCAAAGTCCATGCTCTGGAGGTAAGACTGACGCGCCACCGGGACCTCTCTGGGCCAAGATTCAAGGCACTCATGGATTACTTGGATAAACACCCGCTGCTAAAGGAGTACAACAGAGCGGCACGGTATCACCACCCGAGACGGTCATAGAAGTAATAGCAGGTTTGAGATATGAGGAAGATGGAGGAGGGGAGGAGAGTATGAGTAGGTTGAGATTGACAATGAGTCAGGAAATTTTGTCTAGGAAACTGATTGTAATCATCATTGTGGCGACATCTATACTGCCACTTACGAACTTAGTTAGACATCTGACGTCCCACAAATCTACATCGCGCAAACAAAATTTACCGCGATATCTGCTGACACAAATCCCGTTAGGTTGGAGTCCCTCTTCAAGAGTTCCTCTTCAAAGGTTTTCCAACTTGTCTCTCCATGCCCCGAAATCATTACCTTTTCTGTCTCCCAAATCCACCCAATCATAATTATCATCCTCTCCTACCCTTTTCGAAATCGTTTTTGATCGGCGAATCTACTTAAATTAGCCTTATTAGCATTGATTTATATCCAAGCTTTTTATGGACACTAAAAAGATCTTGCTTGATCATTTTTGGATTTCGAAGACAATACCTTTATGTTACAGTCAAGCACTACATGTATAAATAATTTTTAGACAAAATATTTTTACATCCACGTTACGTTTTATTATGGTAGCAAATAGTATAATGTTATTATATTCATCTAAATGGTTTCTCTATTAAATTTTATTTAGTTAAAAATAAAACTAGTTTATTTGGTAATAAGATGTTTATATACAATTTACAATAAAGTGTTTTATTTGAGATATATTACTTCAAAAAAAACATACTGAAGTAATACAATCAGACCCGTAGCTCTCAGCTTAAGCTATTTTTTTTTACTAAATAATGCCAATCTGCATTCTCACTTAATATTAATACCACTAGGTAATTCATTTAACTACCGAAATTTTCCAATGATTTTGACTTTAGGTCAATTATACAGGGTGGTAACGTTTAATATCAACTTTCGGCAGTGTTAACAGGTAAAATCCTTTAACTGAATTCAATATTAGTTTTCATGTGTCTGCCATTTCCCAACTTTCACCCTGTATATGCACATAGTACCTATTTTATCTAACATTCGTTCATTCATTGACCCGAAATTGTTTCACTCCAGGCGTAACTCACTAACAGTAGTTTACAGTAGGAATGTCTTCCATTTTGACAGTACAACAATATTCATTGCGTTATTTGCAGACAAATTTTCGACCATATAAAGCAATGGGTTAGTCAAATCCGTAAAATAATTCAGATTCTGATTGATAATGTGTTACGTAATTCGGGTGCTTGTAGATTACGGGACAGTTCTTCTCACAGAGAGGAGGTTTGAGACCGTTTTTGGCTGATTTTACTTGCTTGTAGTTCAGCAACATCTGTCATCGCCCACTTTTGGGGCAAAGAGTCGCCCATTCTTCCTTAATGCTTGGGCAGCATCCATGAAGGTCGTGGGTAGTTGAGGTCGGTGTTCCAGTCGCCAGCTCCTCCTAGTAAGTTTCCTCTGCCATCATGAGTGGCGAGGGCTAAGCGGGACAGCTTGTTGGCTAGCCTGCGCTGCGGGGAATCCGGTCTGGATAGAGGGGGCAGGGATATGCTGCCTGAATCTGGAAATAAAAAACGAATGGGAACATCTGACGTTTTAAACGTCGGTGCTTCAGACGAAAAGAGTATTTTTTTGTATGTGTGTTTGTTACGCTTTCACGCAAAAACAGCTGAACTGATTTGGATGAAATTTTGCACATGGGTACACCACGACCTAGATTAGGATAAGGGATACTTTTATCACGATATTCTAACGGAATTGAGACTTATGCGAGTAAAAACGGCTGTGCCTCACTCGAAAAGAGTTTCAAAATTTAATGCACACAGTAATGACTATCGTCATTTATATAATAAAAAAAATGAAATAAGCCAAACTCCAAATGTTTTTGATTAACGAAAATAAATTAACATCTACAGTCTATCAAGAACGTACCTCTCTAAAGTAAATACAGTCATAATGTCGCCAAAGCAAAACTAACTTCCAGCAGTTGGACGTTTAGTGGCCGTTGATGATTGTGACTATACTTTGTCATGAATTCGGGTAAAATGCAAACGTGTGTCCAGTTGGCAAAAACATAAAAGTTATTTAAGTTTCACTATGCGGAAAACGCGTAAGAATCTTGGCGTGTCCAGATGACGAAATAAAAAGTAATTTTGAGATTCACCAACTGGTCACACGCGTGTCCATTGGCTCATGTCGAGTTGGTGACTAACCCCTTTTTTGCACCTACCAGAATGATAGTCATAATTAGCATGGTCACTTGGCGTCTCCTGTCCGAGTCTCTTCCTGTACTCGCCGGCGAAGTGCTCGATCAATGTGTCCATCATTATAGCTTGTTTCGAGAACACCTGAAGAACAACAAATTAAACTAATAAAGTACCAAGACCGGTCCCGCGTATGGTTTAAAAAGGAAGATTAAAATCAGTAGGCTTTTGTTTTGACAATATACGAGGTAGCAGAGACATCGATGCGCAAACTGCAACCACGAATTCAGCCCATGATTTTAAATAAAAAATTCTACAAATTCTCAGAAATAATTTCTCAAAAATTTTCTTTCGGTTTAAAAAAAAAAACCCTGTTCCATATGTTTTGACCGCGTAGGTCAGTGCACTTCTCTCGAGTCAACAGAATTTTTCTTTTATAAACAACGAATAATTCTAGTACCTCGTACCAACCTGTACATCGTTAAACCTAAACCTAGGTAGGTCCCTTAATTTAATAGAGATCACACTTACAGAAGGGACAGTTAAGTGAACTTGAAAAAAAGACTACCTGCAGTATCTTGGAGACGCGCAGCCCGTTCTCTACCACCATGAACTGTAGGAACAGACAGGGCAGGCAGTCATCACTGTCGTCTGATGGTATGCCGAAGTCCCAGGACAGCTCCTCGTAGAGAAGACCAAGTAGAACAGTCTGCAATGTTAAATAATAATGACCGTAATATAATTAACCGATGGCCGTTCACTTGAAGGGTTTGGTTTCCCCACTTAGTCCTTTAATGGACCATTGTGCGCGGGATATGGCAGCCGTCGCTGGTTATTCCAACCTCCCTCAAGAAGTTGATTATATCTCCTGGTATATTAAGAACGTACGTGTAAGGTCTAGGTGCCTCGAGAGTTTCTGTCCTAATCTGGACGACGCCTGAGCAATCAAAGAGTAGGTGCATGCGCAACGGTTTCCTCAGCCTCCATGCCCTGCATAGAGGACTGTCCATTATGCCTATTGGCCGACCAATCAATAGGCGTTATATGTGTATTATTAGTTATCTGTGAATCACTTAGGGCGGAAGTTTCTTGTGGGATTGGTTTTAACGGTTAGCCAGTTTTTAGAATAGGTATGGTTAGCTATGAGAACAAAGATTGAGAGATCAGTGGTGGCCCAGCGAGATCAGTGTTGGCTTAGTGGTAAGGGCCGCGACTTACGAGTTGGTCTTAGGTTCGAAAATAAACAGGCGCTTTACTTTGTGTAAATTTTTTTTGATCAGAGATGAGAGATCAGAGAACATCGTAAGAAAACCGTGTCCTAGAATGAAAAATTCGAAGACATGTGACCCGCACTGGGCCCGCGTTATAGATTACACATATGTGTCCGAGAAGAGAGAACATTCTTTTTATGAGAAGACCCAAGAGGATGATGAGTACTTACACTTTCCGTGTCATCGATGACGTAGACTCCGTTAGAGTTGACCGCGACGAGCACGGGGATATCCTCGTGAGTCAGCAGGCTCGTCAGACTGCGTACCGGCTGCTCAATCTGGCCTTGAAAGAACGCTGCCCTGTATGAACGTTGCAATGTTAGCCCCAACTTTTAAGGTTGTTGTATTGATTTCACCGGCCTACTAAAGTTCTGATCAGATTTTCTAAACGAATAATATGTTTGGATGTATGGATGTTTGTTACTCTTTTACGAAAAAACTACTGAATGGATTTGGATGAAAATTGGCACAAAGATAGATTACACCTGGATTATCACATAAGCCACCCGGTAATACGTTCCCGTGCAATAATTTTCAACCTCCACGCGCGCGCAGCTGCTGCCAAAATCTAGTTGTAAATAGTATGAATTTTTTGTGTTTTTTGATACGCTTTCACGCAAAAACAGCTGATCTGATTTGGTTGAAATTTGACAAAGAGTTGTAGAGTATGACCTGGATTAGGACATAGGATACTTACAGATGAATTCAAATGAACGTTATGTGGCGCGGCGTCACGTTGATGATCGAGTCACTAAAGCGTGGGAGCATTACAAGCATGCCTGTGTAGCTAGGTACCCGTAGGTGGGCAGCGTCCTGGTGTGCGCGAGGTACTTGTGGTGTAGCTTGCTCGGCAGCGTGGCGTCACGTTGATGGTCGCGTCACTAAAGCGTGGGAGCATTTCAAGCATGCCTGTGTAGCTAGGTACCCGTAGGTGGGCAGCGTCCTGGTGTGAGCGAGGTACTTGTGGCGTAGCTTGCTCGGCAGCGTGGCGTCACGTTGATGATCGCGTCACTAAAGCGTGGGAGCATTACAAGCATGCCTGGGTAGCTAGGTACCCGTAGGTGGGCAGCGTCCTGGTGTGCGCGAGGTACTTGTGGCGCAGCTTGCGCGGCGGCGCGGCGGGTGGCCGCTGCGCCTGCTCCAGCAGCCGCGCCTCCGGGCTGCCCTTGCGTCCTGCTGGCAACAGGGCTGCCCACCGGCCGGAGCGGGCGTGCTTCGGCAGGTACTTGTCCTGTTGGGCCCTGCCAGCGAAGTACGGAAGGACGATGAACTTCTCCAAAAAGAGGCCGAGAAAAGATATTGTGTAGTATGGGAAACAAACAATACCTATCATATTGGGCTACGGACTTTGAAAAAAACCTAACCTAATTTGTATTAAAATTAAGTTTTATGTAGGTATAAGAATAGGTGTTGTGAATAAAATAGGTACAAAGATCTCTACGTATGTAAATTTGCTTATTCAAAATTACAATTAGGTAACAGATTTTTTTTTTTAAATATTTTTATTTAATTATATGACAAGCTATAAACGTTATAGACACAAAATACCATATTTGTAATCCAAATAGATAGACATTGTCAGGTCTACCTTAAGAAAAGTGCCCAAGCAGAGCTTCCACTGACCTGAAGAATCTCGCTGTATGTCGATGTGGGTCGTAAGGTCCTAACTGTATCCTAGCCTGCAGCCCTCCCAGCATCACCGCTTGTGCACTCTCGAGAGGATACCTCCCCGTGACCACGTTGTGACGAGCCTCTTCGTATAACAGTTCTTGGATGCGGGAGTCCCTGGACGAACACGTTTAATGACTTCTTAGATAGCTGGCGTGAACTAACTATAGGATACTCTCCGGTTTTTCCGACGGACAACGATCGAAATAGAAACAATAATTTAAACATATTATGATCACTCTTGTGATGTTCTTCAGAAATGTCAAGTGTGTAGTACTCGCAACCGGCGTACGGTTATAACCAGATGACACAGATGTATGAACGTAATGAAGCAAAAGAAGTATTTATTAAGGATCGTAGCAGCTGGCGTTCTATAATTTGAGTGTACGACTAAACGCCGACAGACACTACGCCGACAGAACACCGACAAGACTTTACTTCGACGGGACTCTTCGCCGACAGGACAATTCGCCGTCAAGGCTCATTCTTGCACTATTACTAAATAGTTAAGTAACTGCCACTGACATGGAAGTAGCGCTCGCTCGGTTGGTCGCAATTCTAACCTAACTTATAACCTACCTAATGAGTCCTGTCGGCGAAGAGTCCTGTCAGCGAAGTGTCCTGACGGCGAAGAGTCCCATCGAAGTAAAGTCTTGTCGGTGTTCAGTCTGTGGGCGTAGGGTCTGTTGGCGTTTAGTCGTATACTGCTATAATTTCTACCTACCTCATGGGAAGAAATAAGTATACTGTAGTTCTTCATAGCGTGTCGATGGCAACCTAAATGGACTCAGCCTAGAATTCGTCTACGTGTTTGGGGCCATCACTAGCGTCCATCAGTTCCTGTAACGCGCAGCTGAAGGGAACGCAGAACATGATATTAAGTGTCTCATCGTTTGTGGAACAGCACCACATTTTCACTCTAAGGCGTGTACACATTTAGATTTATGTACTTTACTCGGACAACTCACGGTCGCGGTAGTAATTCGACATACTGGACGATTCCTGACGATCTGTTCATCAAAGTTACTTCTTTCCTAAATCTATGAAAGTTGCGAATGCCAGATACGTCAGGGCAGCAGAGTAGATTGGACCATTCGTCTTCATGACATAATTGTTTTTCTAGAGCGAGGTCCGAATTTTATTTTAAGCATTCTTTGAGTTCTAAAGGTTTATTTACAACCGAGTTACTAGTATTACGTAGGGGAGAGGGGGGTACAGTGGACTGCGACTCACTGTGCCCCATACTGATAAAACGTAGGTACCTAACATAATTTGATTATTGTTTCAGGCTTACTACATGGTTCAGACCCGCACAACAAAAATGTATATTGGTCTCGTTAGTTGGAAATAGATGAAGGATGCGATCGATCTCATTTTAGAAGGAAATAAAATTATGAAAATTATTGCATTAAAAAAAAGTTAACACAGCAACTTTCATAATAAAATGACCTTTTGTTTTTCAATGTCATAGGGTTGCTTTAGTGCAATTTTTATTAAAAGTATTGATCAAACAAATTAATCTTTTATTTCATATTTTTATTGAAACAGTTCACTGTAACCAGGCGCAGTCGCAGCCAGACTTTGGAGGGGGTCACAGACAAAGACTACCTACATATTATTAAGAAAATTTATTATATTTTCGAAAAATTACTATTTTAAGCTTTACGTTTAAGGCTTTGGGGGTCATGACCCCTAGGACCCCCACTGCCCCCCTCGGATCGCATCTGACTGTAACCCAATCCAAAAAAGTATAGTAATTCTGTATTGATTCGCTGTACCCCACTACGATCCAAAGTACCCCACGTGAAGATCCACATTAACCCAGATTTGGGGTACAGTGAGTCTCTTTCCAAGTAAAATAAAACGTTTACTGCCCGAAAACTATTGATGTTATTGCTAAAGTTGAAATTGGTTTCATTAGCCAACATCCCGTTCTATTAATCAAGCCATATTGTTTTTTTTTATATTTATATTTACTGATTTGAGTCGCTTGTAAAAAAAGTGATCCACTGTACCCCACTCTCGCCTACTATACAAAAATTCACATTTCTAAATCAAAAATGAAAGGCAATATTACAAATAAATGGTGTAAGATGTAAGTGAAAACGCAGGGCCCTAACTAGCTAAAAGCTCATAAGTATAGCTGGTAGTGTTGTTATTGGTACGTAGTCATCGCAACAAGCGTGGTTGTGGAGCAAAAGGAATTTAAGTAAGGATCGTACGTTTCGGCCTACCCCAATAGGAAGAAAGCGTGAGTTGATGTGTGTATGTAATGAATGGCACACCTACTTAGTCGAGAATGAACCTCCTAATAAAGTAGAATCTAACAAATGAGTCCAAGGCCGCAGCGATGATTTAACATACTTAACGTAAACGATTTATATAAAACTGTGTTTTACAAAAATCGTTTGAGTCACATATGTCAGGGCAGCAGAGCAGATTAGAGCAAATCCTTCTTCGGTCTTCAATCTTCGGGTGTTCCCCCCAGCCTGTTTCTTCTTGTACAATAGTTAGCACTTGCCACAGTGATACAGCCTTCAAAAGTTTTAAAAAGTGGTTTTAAATTCTTTTGTTAAACCTGAATATCACACAAACATATACCTAACTCTTTATTTGTTATTGTTGCTGTGTTTGAGAAGCTCTTGAATGGTTCATGTGGTAACAACTTCACAAGAGTACCTCTACCTACCTTTATTGAGGCAACAAATTGTTACGTGGGATTTAACCTATATATATATATACCTGAATAATAATCGTTTTATTGGGAACAAAAAAACAAACATACAAAGACAAACAATGTTAAACGATGATAGCTGCAAAAGTTAAAACTGTAGCGCAGCTACCAACGCCCGACTCCTAGTGAGAGGGTAGGTTGTTCCAAGACTAATGCATAACAAAGGTCTTTTAAAAACAAGGATTGGAAAAAAGAAAGAAAAACTAAATAAAAATTATATAAAAATACAATTTGTGATAAGTGCCGTGTGTATGAGTACCTGATGTAGGTAAGGGTGATGGTGTGTTGTGTGACGTGTGTGTGTGTGTATGTGTGTGTGTTTTCCAAGGTGTTAAATTTCCACAAGTTTTTCAGTTGCATCATAAGTGAGTGATTTTAGGAAAATCTCGAGTTTTTTCTTACATTCATTTCTGTTAACGGAATATATGTAGATATTTTTATTGATTCTATTATACATTTTTGAGCTAATGTAGGTAAAATGGCGACGTGCTGCTACGGTTGTACGAGGCTTAATCTCACAAACTCGATCGAAACGGCGTCTACTGCTAGATCTACCTGGTTCATAAATCAGCTGGGTATGCTTACGAAGCACTGCTTGAGAAATGAACAACTGTCTGACCGTTAGTACCTGGCAAAGAGAGAAGAGTGATGTTGAAGGAAACCGGATTGGTTTTCTGGAAAGAACCTTCAAAACTGCTCTCTGAGCTCTTTCAATCCGCAACATTGTTGTTTTGTGCGCACCACCCCAGACCGTCAGGCAATAACCTAACACTGACTGAGCAAGTGCATAATATATGCCAATTAAGGTCTTGAAATCCGCTGAGCCTCTAAGTATCTTGAAGATATACAAGAGCTTTCTCAGGCGTGCCACGACAGAGCTAATTTGCTGATGCCATTTAAGGTAACAGTCTACTACAACACCGAGATATTTAATAGTCTGGGAGCCTTCTAGTTGAGGGCAGCCACAGATTGAGGCAGAACTAGGGTTTATACAAGAGTGAGCGTGAAGGGCAATAGGTGTTTTGGGTTGACCTAACTTATTTAAGGAAAAACAGATGAACTTAGTTTTGTTGACATTCAGAGTAAGAAAATTAGTGGCTAGCCACTTCATCACAGAACCAAGGGCTAGTTCAGCGTTTTTATGGGTCACATGCCATTGAAATGTTGTAGATGTTCCTGGCACCCACATGGTATACAGTATACAGGCATGCGACAATAGACCTTGACCATTTTTGTACTTATGTCTTGATTTCTGTCTGAAATATTTTCTTGTGACGTACTTTTTAGATAACTTTTATTTTTCTGTAGTCGTTATTTTTTCAACTTTATTTTGTATTTATCGGCTGAAAGAGCATGCCACCAGCCTAAATACCGTCCGCTAAACTTGTAGGTAGCAAAAATTTTAAGTAAATGCCCGTTATCGGCACGTTCTTAATTGTTATCCCAAAACTCGCTTACTTGATTCCTTCTTCTAGATGTTTGGGAAAGAACACGTTTCTTTGTAGTCGCAACACGGGCTGGTCACGATTGAGTCTAGACTCCGAGCCTTGACCGTAACGATGGACCAGCTTCTGCCAGTTCGCCCAGAACCTCCATGGGCAATGGTGAGGTTTTAGTTGAATTTCTGGAAAGCAAATTAGATAGGTATGCAGTTCTAGTTCCAGTTCCAGTACTTCAGATTTAAAAAAAAAAATTGGGGGTTAAGCCTTGTAATTTTTGAATAAAAAAATATAAAAAATAAAATTCGAATTTGCCTGTTTCAGAATCAATTTTACATGACCAAAATGTTAAATTAGGTATTTATATAGTAATAATAAAAATGTGGTAATTAGGATATTTTTTTCAGGATTTGTTTTAGGGAAATTAAACAAAAACTCAAAACATGATGAATTGTAATTGGCTCGCTGAAAAAAAAAAAATACGAAACTGGTCCTATTTCAAGCCATTTTACGTTTCATTTCTTAATTACAGCACAAAATAATGTGAAAAATTGAGCAGAAAACTATATAGACGAAGGTACTAGTTGTTTGTACAGTGCCCTGTACAACTACAGGGTTGTTCGCACCGTTTCGCACTGGTTCGGAGGTGCATTCCACGTGAACTCTAGAGTCACGGTTCCGGCCAATCAGGGGCGATAATCTCCAAGACGTCAAAAGGATGTGTAACCCGCCATAATTTAATTAGTGTACTAGTCAAATCGCCCGCGAACGGACGCTGTATCTCGTGTCTATCACGCTATAAATCTTTGCTACAGCAGCAGCACACAAAATAATAAAAAAAAATAAAAAGGTTTATTTCTGAAACTTGTACAACTTTTACATTAAATCTTACAATCGGACCTCCTTTGAAGTAAAATATATAGGTACCTGTGCTAGGAGATCCCGCCTCCAATAACAAAATTATGAAAAGGTAAAAGAGGTGTACCAAAAGAACATAGGATTTAAACAAAAAATTACATAAACTAAACAAGACAAGACTTGAACTACCTATAACTAAATAAAAGAAAAATAAAACTTAGAGATGTATTCTAAAATAGTTTGTGTGAGTGTGAGGGTGAGTGTGTGTGTGTGTGTGGGGGGGTGTGTGTGTGTGTGTTTGTGTGAGTGTGCGTGTGTGTATTTTTTCATATTGAATTATTGCTGCAAGCATCAAGTCACAATAGGGCTTCAGTTTTAGCCATTGAACTATTGCCTTTTTACAGTGTTTAGTAGTCAGGGGTTAGATGTTTAATTGAGGCAGTCAGCGCAAAAGCGGCCTAACCCACAATTTTTCATAATCTGACTTATCTACTGCAAATTATTTAAAACATGCTAAAATTAAATGCAAAACCGGCCTATCTCTTGTTTAACCTATCGTCAACAGATGGCGTTGCCAAAGTTCTTTTTGCAATTTATTATTTTTCTCTGACAATAATGCAAAAGTAGCCTAAACCGCTTAGGCCACTTTTGTATACTGGTAGCACATATTTTTGGCGGGATAGGCTGACAGCTGCTGTCAATGAAACGGTTAATTTTTTCTTGACGCCGCTAAAACTTTGTTGACGAGTTTCTGCAAACTTATTCTTTTTTGTTGAATTGTTCTTTTTCCGTGGATTTAACGATTGAAAACTATTCACAATGGCAGATGTAGAAGTTGTAGAAGATAACATGCGATGTAAGTACAGCTAATGAAGGATTATCGTGTTTGTTTTGGTGTTAAACGTTTTACTTTAAAATATAATGATATGTTTCAGCGCTTTTCAGTTCTGATTACGAAGATTCAAGGTCTGAATATTGTCCGTCAGAACAGTATTCTTCATCAGATTTGGATGATATTTTACAAGAGGGACTGGATGTGGCTGGAAGTTCAGAAATACAAGAAGACGCAACTGCAAGGAAACCAAAGAAGAGATTAAGAAACAGAAACTAATGAGGGTTGGGCCCGGAATGTAAAGAAATTAAGACGTGCAAAATAGAAAATAAAGGAGAGGAAAATGTTAATTACAAGGGGATAACTGTATCAGCTAAGACAACAAACGTAGGATTGTGTCCATGGCCAAATAAATGCAGTTTGAAAATAAACAGTGACCAACAAAACAAGTTATTCAAAGAATTCTGTGCTTTGGTAAAATTTTACTTGCAAACATCATATTTGTTTTCATATAATAAAATTGTTTCCAAGTCTCGTAGCTACACTACTAATGAAACTCAAGGAGTACACCTGTACATCACAGTTTTTACAAGGAGTTAAAGACTTCAGCAGCAGAAAATGATATGATTTTCAACAATGACTTAATTGATGACTAGTTTAAGTTCTATTTACTTTGTTAAAATAATAATTTCCAATTTTCTGTACTTCTGAAATAAAAAAGGTAATTTTCAGTAAATATTTGTTTTGTTAATGGCCTAACCTTGCCTATTATTAGAGGAAATATTATAGTACTCTAAATGCATTAGTGGCCTAAGCCACATCAATAACCCAAAAATGTGAATATATACCAAAATAAACTACTTCATCGCACAGAATGTATCACAGTGATTGGATAAAATATGCGCCGGAACTAAAATCACAAACAATAAAAAAATCGAATCTAATTTAAAATTCAAGAATATACAAACCCCATTATTTTCATATTGCTTATCTCAAGCTTAGGCCACTTTTGCGCTGACGGCCTCAATTATTTTATTTAGTTAACCCCCACTAAATAAGAACTCTGAATCGCCTCTCATTTCTGTAGCCGGTGAATTAGCCTATGAACGTGCACGCGCGAGGCTCAAGAATAAACTTCGTGGAAGCCCATCAGGTGAGTGTAGTGTTATTTATGACTGGCTTTCCTGATCTGGTGGGTAATAAGCGTGTTCAATTGTTCATCAATATATCCACCCCTGCTCAATATTACATTCAACCCGCTTTAAATATAACCCATAATCGCGTATCCAAGGGTAAAATTAAATGAGCTAGCGTGATTCCCCAGTCTTGATGGTTATGTATGAGCATGAGGTCTAAACACGATAAACAAAAACAAAATGATATTATTTAAAAAAATGGCGACAACCGTCGATATCGTTGTTTCTTTTCTTTCTTTTAAATAATTTTAGATATTGATTGGAATTTCGTACCGTATTCAAAACATAAAGCCTTAAAAACATGTCGACAATTCGTAGCGTTAAAGAGCTACCGAAAAATAAGATTAATCCTGGAAACGTTTTCTAATGCGGCTATATCGTCTTACCTAGCAACGGGCTGCACATCCACAACGCGAACACGTTGACTGCCAAGCTCCTCGTACTGGGCTGCGAGAGACCCAACTCCTCAGTCGCCAACAACGCGTTGAGAAACCGCGCCGCGCTGACGTGTGACGGCACTTCTTCTGAGCTCATCTCCATCATGACGGCTGTGCGGGACATCAGGTAGATGCAAGTGACGGGATTCGAGGAGACCGTCGATGATGAAGCTGTGCTGCCTGATGAGCCTGGGTTTGGGAAACTATTTCTAGATTTTTTTGGACACTAGGATAACTGGATAGTCTTCGCTAAGAATTATTTTTTTCTTATTATTTTTATCACGGCATGTAGGTAAGACATCAAGATCATCATATTTTTTTCATACTTATCTTATTAATTTTTTGTAGAGAAAACTGCATAACACACAATACATGTGATGGCAATTGAGCAGAATATGCCTTTCATTTTAACAGTTCAATCACGTTAATTACGTTATTTAAGTTGATGAGCTGAAGAATTTTTAAACCTATGAAGCAATTAATTAGGAATTTTCTTCAGATCCTCGGATTGAAAGTGCAAGACTATTCGTGCCGATACAAAAAAAAAAAAAACATCCAGTAGACCTTACAATCGTCCCCATGGTTCAGCAACAGCCAAGAATATCGATTATGAGGTAATCAAACCTGGCAATGGTGGTGATATAGCACTTGAGGAACTGCCCCCGCTGGTGATAGGTTCCGTGGTACTGAACGACCCTGCTGCGATACTGCTGGATCCCGTCTGGTTGGAACAGCTGCTGAGATTCGAGCCTGCAAGGCGTACTGCGTTTGAAAACAGCACAAGCGATTATGTTCCATAAAAATAAGTTTTAAAATGAACCTCCATTTTTCCTCTTTCATCGGATGGCTATAATCAGCAGTGACACAGGTCTCTCTGCGTAGATAGAGAATGGCTACCTCTCTGTGTTTCTTGATATTTTGAGATAAAGGGATTATGAGCCGTTTGCGTTTAATGGCGATTTCGACGTTCACGAAAGAAGTTGTCTATTGATCCGGCTATGGAGGCAGCTAGCTTTTTCAAGAATCTCGCCTGTTTTTCAATACAACTTCCCAACAACGAGAACAAAAATTAATCCTATGAGTTCAGCAGTTACAAGCAAAATCTGAAAATATCTATTGTTACTCGTATGCATTTACAACGTGTCCCAGAAATCAACGTCAAGCCGAAAACTGGCAATAGGCCAAGTCGTGACAGTTATTAGAAATAAATAGAAAAGATCTTGGTCATGTACTTTTCAAATTTTATGGATTCAAAAATAAATCTCAAAAAGTGACACCCTGTGATGATCTTTCAAGTCCTCTGACTCAAATGTTAACTTTTCTTCAGTTTATTTTCTGTGATGTACCTAACCATAAATAACCCTTCTGTAAATTATAGTTAAAAGTTAAAACATAACTGCCTCAGTTTTAAATAAAATGTTAGATTTTTGCCCAACATTGAATTCACTTTAAAAGACGGCGCGTTTAGTCTGGATTCTAAAATTGTATGCCACTTACTAATTGCTACTTCTTAAGTGAGGAAAAAGTAATATGTTCGTTTTAGTTTAGTGCTCTACCTCTCTTTAAAAATGATCGCGTAATAAGACGGGCGTATCTTCTGAAGTTGATGTATTCAGCGGCTTCTGCAATTCTTTGGCCCAGCTCGTCTAAATCTTGAAGTGGTTTAGAGTACACGTTATCCTTTATCGCAACTCAGTAAAAGAAACCAATGGGGTTTAATTCGGGTGAACGGGCAGGCCACGAAATTGTACCACCCCGCCCAACGCCACCTATCGGGGTATTCTCGATTGAGAAACTCTCGTACTGTGAGAGAATAATGCGCTGGGCAGCCATCTTGTTTATACCACATGCTGCCGTTAATGCTCAGTGGCACTTCTTCCAATCATTCTGGTAATTGATTCTGCAAAAAGTCCAAATAACCCTGGGCATTTAAGTTCTCCAGCAGCTCGGTTGGATCAATAACTTTACCATTCAAAATTCCCATCCACATGTTTACTGCGTATCTACCTACGTGTTTACTGCATTTACTGGTACTGCGATCTGTCTTCCCGCATCAAATTTGTATGGTCCCCGTGTCATTCGTACAAATTGTAGAAGTTCATGTAACCGTCCTTTTTAAATGTTGATTTATCTGACCATAGAACTTTTTCAAAGAATCGCGGATCCTCTCGGTGCCTCTGTAACATCGACCGACAAAATCGCAATCTCTTTAGGTAGTGTCAGGGTAGAAGACTTTGTACTCGTCGTACATGGTATGGGCGAAACTCGTTTTTTACTTCTGGGGACTCTTATGCTCTGTTGAATTCCACGTACTGAGATACTTGAGTCTTCTCCAACTGCTTACAAGACTTGGGCCTCGTAGGGCATTACGGGTCTTCCCTCGCTAACCATTTTACTAGGGAAACGACCCTCTGAAAATGACCGATGCATGTTTAATAAATACTCGATGATCGGGATGACGCTCAGCATTTAGGTATCTCTCACGATACATTCTTGTTGCGGCATTGGCGTTGCATAAGCATTTTCCATAATATTCCTGTGCATCGAGATGACACTGATAATACACTACACAAACACGGGATTACGATAAAAACAAGTCCGGGGTCGTCAGAAACAGTGCAGATAAATCCAAATCACAATGCAAATCAAGACCAATTAACAAAGCCACAGTTGTAAGTACGAAATCAATACAAATACAAAAAGATGCGCAGTAAACGAAAAAGCGCAACGTACTGCAGTCTACTCTTTGCTGCAGTCTGCAGCTGTGGTCTGCAGTATTGCGCAATTCCCTACGCAGCACACTGGTCCCAAATTAAAAAAAAGTGGACATTGATAGTAGACCGCTGATATTTTTTTTTATTGTTGATATAATGATAACAGATAAGGCAAAAAAATATTATTGTCCTACTTCAAATACTTTTCTCTATAAAAAATATTTCTTTTTTTTTGTATGGGAGTGATTACATTTTACTCAATTTCTCAAAAACCTTAAGCGATGTCGAGATGGCATTCACATATGTTAGAAAAATAATAATTCTGAGTATTTGGCTCGAAGAAACTTATTGCTTATCTCTGCGTACTTTCGAGATAATAGTGACAGAAAATAACAATTTTTTTTAATGTTAATTGTTCGCTTTTTTTTAATCATAGCCTTACTCATATCGCAATAGGTCCGCTGGCCAGCAAAATGGAGCTTCGACGCGAGTTTGCCGGGATAACAAGATGGCCGCCTCTCATGACGTAACGTAATACGGTCACGAATCGCGCGCGTACACCTCACTCAGTGTACAACTAAATGTGGTTGCGATAAGACGTGTCCTTATTTTTTCTGTGCGCTTGAAGAAATGCTTGTTGTTTGTTTGTTTTGTTATTGTTGTATTTTGAATCTTTGGATTTTAAAATCAAATAATTTTTGTTTGTCTTTCTTTCGTCGAATTTGTTTTCGTAATTTTTTTTTGTTAAAATCAAAGTCACTTTGTCTTTGATATCTTTGATTCTAATTTGTTTTCAATTTTCCTTAAAATTATAATATGTCCGCATTTGTCACCAACTTAGACTTATACGTTGTTCTTAAATCAGGAGGTGGTTTTAAAAATGTCGAATTTTTATTTTATGCCCTTATTGAACGTATTGGTGTTGAATTGTCTTCCGAAGATTTGAGTAATATTAAATTATTTTGTCGTAATTTTTCAAGTAATATCTCAAAAAGATGGTCTGCTTCCAGTAGAGCTCAAAAGACCTTTCTTAACAAAAATTCAGACTGGTTACAATCCCAAATAGTTTGGCCAAAATGTCAAAATATCGATTTAAGCAGCATTTTTAAAGTTGCCGAGGAAGTAATTCCAAATTTCGAAACGCAAGTGGATACTCATCAATTAAGTTATGGTACAAGTAAAAAACCATTTGTTGATATATCTGATAAACAGAAGAAAAGGCGTTCTCTAACACTTCTAGATCACACAGAGGAGGAATTAGTTTATGCTTTATGTGCCAAATTAAAAGAGTCTAAAAAAACAAAATTAGCAGCTATATTAAACGAACTCAGCCAAAACAAGGAAAAATGTGAGATGGTATATGATGTACTATTCGCTAAAAAGACTGACAAACCGTGTTTACCAGATGATAAAACGTTAGCGCTTTACACCTCAACAAATTTGTCAAAATGGCAATATCGAAATTTAAGAACTACTCTTGCTTCAGAGAAAATGTATGGTCTTCCATCCTATCAAAAGCTCCTGGAAGCTAAAAAAACTTGTTATCCTCCAGAGTCAGACATAACTGTAACTGAATCTGATGCTAAGATAAGACTTCAATCGCTTCTAGATTTGACAACTAATAGGATATTAAAAACAATTCAGCACAACTCTGCCGACAAAAAATCGCTAAAACTAATAAGCAAATGGGGTTTTGACGGGTCATCTTCTCAAAGTAATTATAAACAAAAGTCACACTCCGACACTAAAATTGACGATTCTTCAGTTTTCATGATTAGTTTGGTTCCGCTTCGTTTGGAAGAAGAGGGTGGTACTATCTTGTGGCAAAATCCTGCTCCCTCTTCAACAAACTATTGTCGTCCAATTGGCTTTATATTTGCAAAAGAAACAAATGAATTGATAAAGAAGGAAAGTGCATCCTTAGAGGAAGAAATTCGTAATCTTGTTCCCACAATTGTAGATAATTTTGATATTAAACATGATTTGTACATGACTATGATTGATGGGAAAATTTCTACTGTGATTTCCAATACTTCTTCTGCAGCTGTTTGTAATATTTGCAATACCCCACCTAGCAAAATGAATGACTTGGACTTTGTATCCAAAAGACTCATCAGAGAAGATATGTATAAATATGGTCTGTCTTCGCTTCATATGTGGATAAGATGTATGGAATGTATTTTACACATTTCGTACAACTTAGACTTCAAAAAGTGGGCTGCACGAAAAGAAGATAAATTGTTAAAAGAAATTAAAAAGAATTTGACACAAGAAGAATTCCGGGAAAGAACTGGTTTGTTAATTGTAAAAACAGGGATTTAAAACAGGGATTTGGTACAACCAATGACGGTAACACGGCAAGAAGGTTTTTTGAAAATTATGAAATATCTGCTGAAATAACGGGTATCCACCCTGATTTAATCAAGAGATTTGCAGTCATTTTACAAACAATTTCATCTGGTCAACTTATTAATACCAACTTGTTTAGGGAATATTGTAAAGAAACAGCAATGCTATATGTAAACTTATATCCATGGTATTACATGCCTTCAAGTGTCCATAAATTGTTGATACACGGTGCTGATATTTGTGAAAATTTCTCCTTTATTCCGATAGGCATGCTTTCCGAAGAAGCTTCCGAAGCGAGGAATAAAGATTTCCGGAATGTTAGAATGGCACATACAAGAAAAATCGGTAGAGTTCAGACTAATTTAGACATTATCCACAGCTTTCTAATTAGCTCAGATCCTTACATCAGCCATATCAAACCAAAGTTTGCTCGTTTACATAAACAGTTGTTTCCAGAGGCTAGTGCTTTGATCTTGAACAATGAATTGCTTTCGTTGGAAAACGAGGAAATAGAGATTTCTCAAGAGAATATAGACCCAAATATTAATCTTTCACCATAATATTTTTTCAGAATCGTTTGTGAACATATTCAACTTTATGTTTGCAGCTTAATATGTCTTCATTTTGATTGTTTTTTAGAACTGATGAAAGTACTCCTTCAGAAAGGTCATAGCTTTTCAGTCATTAGTGAGCCCCCATAACCTCTTTTACAGAGAAGTCTCTTTTTACTTATTTGACATTACGCATACATTATAATTATGTGCTAAAGTAAGGCTATGATTAAAAAAAAGCAAAAAATTAACATTAAAAAAAAAAAATGTTATTTTCTGTCACTATTATCTCGAAAGTACGCAGAGATAAGCAATAAGTTTCTTCGAGCCAAATACTCAGAATTATTAGTTTTCTAACATATGTGATTGCCATCTCGACATCGCTTAAAGTTTTTGAGAAATTGAGTAAAATGTAATCGCTCCCATACAAAAAAAAAAGAAATATTTTTTTTACAGAAAAGTATTTGAAGTAGGACAATAATATTGTTTTGCCTTATCTGTTATCATTGTATCAACAATAAAAAAAAATATCAGCGGTCTACTATCAATGTCCACTTTTTTTTAATTTGGGACCAGTGTGCGCAGCCCTGTTGCGCCAGACTGGCGTCTCTATCTGTTTTACTCACACGGACGAAATGATGCGTCAATCTGTCTCGCTCTTAGATAAAAGTAGTGTCACTATCTGTCTCGCTCACACTAGTCAAAATAACGTCACTCTTCGTCTCAATCGAACTTGTATGAAATCAAGCTTCATTAAAAAAAAATGTTTTTCCTCAATTATGAAGTAGCAATTATTAATTTGCATACCATTTTGGAATCCAGACTAAACGCGCCATCTTTGAAAGTTACTTGCCAAAATAGTGTAGTACATTTTTTTTACAGTACACGCGGTTAAAGTTGGGTGATGTAATAATTTTGAATTCAATGTTGGACAAAAATCTAACATTTTATTTAAAACTGAGGCAGTTATGTTTTAACTTTTAACTATAATTTATAGAAGGGTTATTCATGGTTACATCACAGAAAAAAAACTGACGAAAAGTTAATATTTGTAGTCACAGGATTCGAAAGATCATCACAGGGTATCACTTTTTGAGATTTATTTTTGAATCCATAAAATTTGAAAAGTACATGACCAAGATTTTTATTTTTATTTTTCTAATAACTGTCATGACTTGGCCTATTGCCCGTTTTCGGCTTTACGTTGATTTCTGGGACACGTTGTATAAATACCTGCATATGTACTAAAAATGGAGAACCTCCGAGTTACTCGTGCTTACCCATAACACTTTTCTCCAATGAGTCCGAACTGTTGCTCTCCTTAGAATCTGGCTGCAAAGGTTTGTGCGGGTCATGTTTGTCCCAGTCACTGTGACGGCCTAAAGGACTATACGATAAGTGCGGCAATCTTTGTGAGACGGAGTACAAATGGGCGTTCACCTCAGCTTGCAGCTTCTGACTTTGAACGCTGTAGTATTCTTCACGGGATCTGAATTCACTGTGGACAAAAAGTGATGCTTGAAAAATAACTAAAATAAATGTTCTGTCTTTTGCCTTTACACTGTAAAAATCTTATTTTAAAACTGCATCATACTTTCACACTTACTTGTATTGGTATTCAGCTTGCATAGGATACCCACGCCTAGAATAATCCACAGGAATTATTGTGATATAATTTCCACTATTCTGCACATTCGGGTTTTCTCCGTAAGCCCCCATATCAGATTGATGTTCCATTTAGCTAAATAACTACAAATATCTATTTACTGAAAAACTACCCATTTTCCTAAGCAATGACTTCCGGCAGGACAGGATATCGATCGCCTCGTCCTCCGCGCCCTTATAAAGTGTTGCCATATAGAACGTGTAATACAAAACTAAAACTAATGTTACGAAAATAAAAATAAACTGGTAATAATTATTACAGATTTTTTAAATAGTAAGTAATCCTAAGTAAATCTAATGTACTTTTATTACATTTACTTATTATGTATCCCTAATGCTTTTATTTATTCTTGCATATTATACGCAATAGTTTCTAACTATTCATTTAATTTTGTATCAGTTGCGTTCTGTTGCGTTAAATCAATTTCATTCGAATAGTATTTCGATTATTCAGTGATGCCAACTTGGGGGTTTTCCCCCCAAATTTTGGGGGAATCAAGATCTTTAGGGGGTTTTTTAGGGGGTACTTTTATTTAGAGGGATTTTTAGGGGGTAGATTATTCAAGATATTTTTTATTTTATATATTCGAAATACATATTCCTTTGAAGAATCTTCTATTCGCAATAACATTTCTTATAAACTGAATGTTAAAATAAAAAAAACACTTTTCTTTTTGCTCAACTATAATAGGTTGCCATGAAAAATATTTACACTAATGCCGTACTTCATGTCTTGTACTAAGCAACACACAGGTGGCTCTGGTGGTTGAATTTCACACTATGACCAATAACAACTTGCTATACAAAAGAAAAAAAAAATACTGTCTCACCGCGCTTTTTCATACTACTTGAATGTATTTTAATTTATATTTGAAATTACCTCTCAAACCGACTGTACAACAAAAATTTTAGGGGTTTTTAGGAGAATTTGAAGTTGGTCCTATGGGTAACATTCTGTAGGAGTTGGCAACACTGCGATTATTTATGACAGTGACAAGTTGTCCAAATTGACAACTACAGCGACAGCTGTGCGCAAACCTACGTGTTTATTTTGCTAAAAAAACAATTCGTTTCTGATGTTTCATAGATCCAATGCTGTTATTTGCCAACACGCAAAATTTGTTTAGCTGTATTAGTATACGCAATACATGTTTCCACCAGTAAACGATACTTACACGCTAAAAATCTAGGCAGCAAACAAGTATTGAGTGATAGTGATCTTAGCTTTGTACTACCGGAGGTAAATACATTCAATTTGAATCATTTGTACATGTTGTCGTATCATCCAATTGTAATCAATCCCTCTTCCCTTATCAGTAGGTATCCATCAAGAGTTAGTTATGTCGATGGAGGCGAAACTAAAAGAATATCGGGCAATAAGACGTCGTCAATGGCTTAAAGACAACGTTACGGAGAAGTACGAGAAGTCCAAGTCGACAATATTTAACTTATTCGTTCCAAAAATAATACAAAACATGGCTAGAGTACATGATGATGAAGCCCCTCTGGTAAGTTCACCTTGTATCTGTGTTTAGTAAAATTTAGAATATCAGTTTAAAAACCTTGAACAAAATAATATACAAACAATGAAAATGCAATTCCTCAATACTCGGTTATTGATTGCTTTCCAATTTGCAGGATAATTGATGTAAATTATTCATTTTTAATTACAATATAAAAGTGAAATGTGTATGTCATTATTCGATGCAAATTCAAATTCAAGTTGCATACAGTTGTGCAATATAATATGAGTTGCCTGCTGTTGTTTTCCAAGAGTCGGGAGCAACTCCTCAAAGCATTAGTTATAAACTGGGATTTTAAGGCCGGTTCTAAACGCTTCACACTCCTAAGAGAAACTTTACGATCATAAATATGCTAGACAAGAAATTCTTTTTCATGTAAGTAATCTGAAAAACAAACAATTATTGTGTATCCTAAATTGCAAATTTTCACCTATTACAGTTGGTAAACGAGGAACCCATGCAACCAATGAAACATCCAATTCAACCAATTGAAGAATTTGACATGGACAGTGTAGTCTCAGAAACAAGTGAAGTGGAATCATTCAATGAAAATGAAGTACTATGTAATTATTATATCTTCAAGTGGGTAATACGCATTGGAGTATGGTTGGCATTTTGGGCAATCTTCTTGTATCTACAATTTGGTGCTGTATACTTCGTTATATCAGTCTTAATAGGCATTTATCTGAACACTCGCACTGGACCAAGGAAACCCGGAGAAGTTTCAGCTTATAGTGTGTTTAACAGAAACTGTGTTAGTATTGAAGGAACATTAAGACCAGAGCAGTTTGAGAGGGAGATACGGTATGGTGTGGGCACTGTTAAAAGTTTATAAGTATCTTGTACTGCAACTTATTTATATTATGAGAATATTAGCATGTGTTGAGCACAGTTGCCAATTATATTATTTTGATCTATGCTTGTTTATGGATCTCAATATGTAAGGTATTTTTTTTTCGAAACAACCCTCAGTGTTGCCAGAAATAAAAATGTATGTATGTGCATTTAATCAAATTTTAAATATTTTACTAGAGTAATCAATCAATAAATGAATGGTGAATAATGGCACGTAAGCTTTAAATATGTGTAAACTCAAACTAGCACAATTGTATGTACAATATATCTATACAGGATAAGTTTTTTTCCAGTGCGCAAATTGTAACCATGAACTCAGCATATCATTCTAGAAACACAGCACAGAATTTTTTTAATTTCTTCTCTGGGGTTTCTAGAATGATATGCTGAATTCATGTTTACAGTTTGCGCACTGTATAAAAACTTATCCTGTATATTTATATCAGAGGGACAAGCCTGTTTCCTGTAGGAAGTATGCATATAATTCAAAACTCTTTCAGTCATAAATATACATTGTATAGCAATCAAGAAACAAATAGCTATACAATATGTAACAAAAACCCTGTTGTTCCTTTTACCCACGTTTTCAGAATCGGTATACATACGTAATAAAGCAAGTCATTTATAAAAACTGTTCAAAAAAATTAATTGAAATTAATGTTTAATTATGGATATTTGTAATATTTAACTGATTTTGATTAGATCAAAGAAAGCCGCCGAGCTCGTAGTCTATTGTGCGAAATAAGGATACTTGTAAAATCAGATATTGTTAAAAAAAAAATATTGTGTCGATTTTAATAGTTATTTGATATTAGACTCTCGACTGGCCAATGCTTATATTTTTTAAATTATAACTTCATCAATGTTGTGCTTGTAGGTAAGTGTATACGTCCCTAAAAGGAACAACAGGGTTTTTGTTACATATTGTATATATATTTTTTTTTAAATTTATTGTTTTATTAATTGAATTTTAAAACTCATATTTTTTTTTCTGTAAATATAAAAAAGCAAATATAATACTAACTTAACTAAACCTATTCACAACTTAAAAAATGGCGTCAAAAAATTCATCCACATCGCTGTCGACTGGTAATGTTCCCAAGAGACTGGCGGCATTACCACGTTGTATGACAATGCGTAGCCGCTGGCCAAGGTACAAACCAGCCATTTTTATTGCATTACTTTTTTTACATTTTCTTATTCTATGTTACGTTTTTCTGGTGGGACGGAAAGCAAGCTCGAAGCGCGTCTTCTTCGTAAATGCCGGAAGTGACCACAAAAGACATCTATGAGTAAATATTTTTTCTTAGCAAAATGCTTGAATTCTCATCATGGTAAGTTAATAAGTACAATTGCTGCTTGAATAAAGCTCAAAAAAAATCATTTGCATGATTTGGGGCTAAAACACAGAAGTAAGCAAAGCAGGATCGTGGTAAATGAGAATAATCAGAATACGGCCGCGACAATAACGCACATTTGAACTATAGTAGAAAATTGTTTAATTTTAATAATACTTTTGAGCAACGAACCATTGTAAAATTTTACTTTTAAGACTTTTCTTGAGTTTATATTAACACGTGCTTCATTGATTATGAGCAAAAAAAAATACATGCATATTCCATATTGCGTTAACAATCAATTTAGCATAGGTATTGATGTTGTGCTTAAGTCTTAGTACCTAGTTTACTTAATATAATATGTGTATATGTATTATATAAAATGTTTTTGATACAATCAGAACCCGAGAAGAATATATTTTAATATAACTGATTTTAAAATCATGATGTAGTTTTACTTTTTGGTAGGACTTTGAACTAAGAGTTTTAAAATTACACCCCAGCGTACTAAAGGTGGATTTATAAACCTAGGTATTACCACTAAACGTAACTTTAGTGAATAGACAAAGTGTAAAGGATATCTCCACGATAAAGAAATAAAACCACTTTATTATTTATAAATTGTATTTCCATTTTTATAATCACATTTACAAATTGACAACAAATAATATACGTATTATAAATTTCACAAATATAAATGCAACGCAATACAAATAGATAATTAGGTATATGAACACAATACAATAACCTACACATTTTGTATTGAAGCAAACATAACGTCGGTAACTTTTATATATTGTGTGTAAAAAAAGCTGTGCTCTAATTTTTTACTGACGTATACACACTGTTAAAAGCAAACAATGATTCAACTTTGAGCTTTCGTATAATAATAAATTTGAGCTAAAAGTAAACAACATAATTTGTCTCGAAAATAATAATGTTAGGAAAATTATTTGTTTTCTTACTAAAAGGTGGCACTATAATATCAATATTGGTCCTTTTTATTCGCACGGTAAGTTCGAGCACGAAAAAATGGCCGTGCAGTAAGATAGTTCGCTGCCTTAGATACTGGACTACTGGTTTGTTAGGATCAATAAACATGATCAAGAATCCACCCATGTGTAAAACAGACAAAGATTGTTACACACAAGTAAATATTCAACACTTATTTCCTCAATATAATTTACAATAATTTGGAATAAATTTAATTTACTATCTACCATAACATTTTTGGAAAGGTAACACTCATATTAAATATTTCTGTCAAAAACTTAGATGGTTACACCAAAATTATTTGGAAGGAATGTTCAAGAAAGCGACAAATTATCTTTAAAATATAACATGTTAAAGCTTTTGCACATTTAATAATGATTTAATTAACATAACACGAAATATACACCCAATATAAAATTGACTATGAAATTGATCTAATTTTCTAACATACTACATAATTTTCTTTCTTTAAAGTGAAATTGAATATTAATATATAAATATCTTTTAATTGAATATTATAACATATTGCACTAAAATAAGAAAGACCTGCCGTTGTATTTAATTATAATTTCATTATCTTTTTTCAACTGATCCTCCTGCGCATGTATTTTCAAAAAAACAGTTTAAAAAAATGTAAGTGGTCCATCTAGATTTTAAAAGAAAAAACAGGCGTGATGTAGATTAATTTACTCAAAATTATAATAACATTTTCTATTTCAGCTTATGCATATAAATTCCATATAACTATACAAAAAACAAATACATACATAATTCTTCAGTTTTATAAAACGACTAAATATAATGGCACAACACTTCTAATATATTTATAGAGTTTCAAGTGGACAATATAAGGCACCATATCAGTATTTACAACTTGCGTCAGGGACATTATAATTAGTTATATTACCAATAATGTGTAGAAAAATATACATGATTCACACTTGGGTGTTCAAAAATAAACAAAAAATGCACAAGTTCTAAGCTGATTTTTTATATATTTTCTGTGATTTTTTAAACTTTCAGGATATAATTGTAAAATGAAGGCCCGGTTTAATTATTATTTCCTAAAACAATAAAGCACCTAATTATATTTAAATTATTAGTAAAACGCTGTCACATGCAATAAGAAGTATAGTTGGTTGCAGTTTCATAAATAAAAACGGACACATTTCAATTTATTTACTACAAAGGCGAGCCGGGGGGCGCGGGGCGGTCGCTTGTTCAAGTGGTTTCGGGTTCCGCGCGCTAATGGTACGCGTACTATGAATCATCTGATAATGACCCGTAAACATCTTTGAGACCTCCTAAGTTATGTTTTTTGTGTAATTTGATAATAGGGCTTTACAATTAAATAAAAATATAAGATATTAGGTAATTGCAATCGTTTTTATTTTTCACACACTCAAAAATTAAATACTCAGCTTGTAAATCGTGTGCCACAAAAGTGCGTTTATTTTAAAATATAGAGCGGTGACCTATACATTTTACTTTATTGATCTGATGTTAAAGATGTACCCCCTACCAAATAAAATAAACATAATACAATAATTACAATTACAGCTAAAGTTATAGACCGTACAATAGTACACCTGAGCTCACGAAAGACAACACGAGGGCACTAAACTTTGAAAGCGAACTAACTTCTAACAATCGAGTAAACGAAAACTAGCTCCGTCTACGGCAAAATACGTAAAGACTCACTTCAACGTATCTTTTATACGATACGTTGAAACGAGTAAATGTAAAGGTTAGAACGGAATAGACATAATGTTCAACATGTACCCGTTGGACACTCTAGTATCCGCGAAACAAGCGACGGCCTTTTGTTCTGGACACTGTAGTGTCCAGAAATCAACCAAGCGGATATTATTATAAGCATTCCATTATCTTTTTTTTCCTATAAACAATCTATCGTATACTACTACACTACTACTAGACTATAGCATTTATTTTATATTTTAATCTGTCATTAGAGTTATTACGGACAGTGGCGCCGCCGTATCTAGCGAGAATTTTCGGTAGTTCATTTATTTATTTTTCGTTTCGTTCTTCTCTCGGTTTCGCTGATAATAGATTGAAATGTGCAACTCGAAAGTCATAGGGACTTAAAAAAAACACAGGAACATACTACGGAATGTAATATGTAGTGTTAAATACAATTAATAGGAAGAAACTAGTGGCAGGGCATTTTAAACTTTATCGTTATGACATTAAATTCTACGTTTGTTATAAATAAATAAAATAAAATGTTTTTAATTCAAGTAACAAGACTCATATACAGACAATAAAGGATATAGACAGGATAACAAGCACAGACAAAAACTAACACTCACAAGATTGCCGGGCTTAAAGACAATCTACTCTGTTGGCGATCATCGCCAGCACGGTGTTGGCGCTGCCCCGCACTCTGCGCACCAGAGACGCGCACAGCTTGCGCAATGTTGCGTGAAAGCAGTCGGTGCGCGCCTCCGCGAACATGCCCGAGGCGTTGCGTGCCGTGGCGGGGCAGCCTCAACACCGCCCTGAACGCATTATTGAACTGGATGCGGAGGGCGCTGTATGCCACACGAGTATACTTTGCCCATAGGCTGCACGTGTAGAGGGATGTACAATAAGCTCTAAAGAGCGTTATTTTTACCTCCCTCGAACAACGCACAAACCTACGTTCTCATAAGTTATTGTCGAAGTAGAGTAATTGGGGTCGCGGGAAGTTATTAGAAATAATTTGTTTATTAGCAATAAACATTTGTAATGATTTTGTATACACGTAAATATCATTTCTATCTAATCATTATTTGATCAATATCTCCAACATACTATTAATAGTATTTCAATATAATAATAATATTTGTACATGTACAAAATGAGTAAACTTTGAGGTCGAGACTTAATCTCAAATATCAATAGCGTGAAAACATTTCCTCACTCTAATTTAAGTTGGGGCAAATAAATTCTTTATCTAGCATTCTTGTTCCTCGCAAGGTACTTTAAGTTCTATCCTCACATACCAAGGCAGTGCCTGGGACGACTGTCACGTCTCAGGCACGGCCTGTGATATGTGTGGAAAGACCTTTAGTCTTGCCATATTTCCTTATTATGACGTAGGTACTTCTCTTAAATTAGATTCAGTACATTTCAATATATGTATAGAAAGTAAAGAATTTCAATCCGGTTGGTACTTATAGTAGATTTAGTATCACCATCACATTGACTCAAGATGGGGCAAACATACATTGCGCAACCTTGCCAAATGTTGACTGCCAACACCAACGATTATATCCAACAATCCAATAATATTGCAGGAAATAATTTCGTCAATGTCGGCCGGCCAAGATATGCAAGTAGTCTTCAGTCAAACTTATGAAATATTATTATGCTTCAATTCCGTTGGAACATAGTCGTCTCATTTTACGATTTGAGTTAATTAACTTACCTAATTCACTATAAAAATACGTCATAGAAAAGTTTCGCATTGACATGACACCTGTATAAAACAAACCTGTACTTTAGTGATGACTAGTAGAAAAATACTAGGTGTTAATAACTTGTACTTACAATTAAATTATTTAATAATATTTGCACCTCTATATTTGTTCATAATTATCACTCATAAGACAAAAACTAGAGCATAACCGAAATCTATTTTGCTGCCAGTAGGATACAAAAGTTGGCCGTACAGTGACCAACATTTAGCGTACTGTAGGTAGTTTATGCCACAAATGTTAGTCGTACATTTGTATATTTTAATTAATAATCTTTCAACGTAGTAAAAAAATATGCCAATTTATTCATCAAAACTTGGTAAATGTGAGTTAGTTAGCTGCTACAGTGCCTATAGGTGCAGGTCGTGCAGGAGGTCTACGGAATATTCTAAAGAAAGGCATCTTGTAATTCCCGCGAGTTGGACAGAACGGGTTGACGCCACCTCCTCGTTTGTCGTCAGGTAACAAGAACACAACACTAACGGCTATAATCATATGCCAAAGAGAGTGCACTATCTTATAATTTTGTTCGGTTTGCAAAAAAGCGTAACAAACTAAGCCAATACTAACTAATACAATACCGAAAGGCAAGTGTATGACATAGTAGGATCTAGGATACTTCAAACTACGGCTTTTTCTGTAGGATAAATACCAGGAACTGAAAACCACGCATACACCGACCGCGACTGGTAGTAAAAACGAGACAAAAGAGTGCATATTCCAAGTAGTTAAGAGTGCTATTACTATGGCACCTATAAGTTGTAAAGAGGACCTCAGCTTCTCATGGATAATGCTCATAGCGAGTAGCGTCACCCAGAAAGACATGAGTCCACAGTAGAAATCTCCAAACTGGAGAATATTACCTCTCATGATGCAATAAGCGACCTGCGCTGGCGCATCGCAGGCGTGGTAGAAAGTGGAGAAGATCATAGTGAAGGCATACATCATGGCTTCCGTGTAGTAGCGACGTATAACCGCGATGTAGATGGAGAAGAGAAAGAGAATGTTGCTCAGAGTGAGTAAGAGAACGGAGACCAGCATGTAGACTCTGCTGTCCATTCTAGAGTTGTCCGAACAGTCCCAACCTGAAAATGAGAAGAAGAATGTTTATTTTTTACATAGTATTTGTGACAATTATAGAAACGTTGATGTAGCGAGAATCCTCTCTACAACAAAATAGGATGTAGACATGTTATTAAAGATATTAATGAAGAGATATTGAACTATTAAGCTGCGTACCAGCAGTTTCTTAAGGGACCTCTTGTAAAGTAAATTGAGAACTAATAAGGAAAGAAAAACTGTTAGGCATGAACTTACTTCCGTAACCAGAATTACAGGAACAAAACGACATCACCAGCGCTCCAAACGTATTCAGCAAACAATTCCCGTGGTTACTGCACTTGCCAGAGACGCAAGACATCGACGATATAGTCAACACGACCGTCGCGTTGCACTCCGAAGTCCCGGGCCGAGTTCCGTTCCAACCAACCATAGACTCGTCACCCTCCTTGTCGACAGTGTCCACGTAGTACTTGGTCCCGTTATCCGAAGTCCGACAAGGACACACACACTGGTCACAAAATAACCTAAAAGTTAAATACCAAGTGCCGCTGTCAGGAAATGGGATATACGTCTTGTCGTATATCGATTCCGAGTCGGTACTGTTCAGTACGAACAAAGCCGGCTTCACCTTATCATTGTACCGGCAGTGACCACTCTCCAATGGTATGCTCGGATGACCAATATCCATACATATGACAGTCTTGAAAAACTGGTTGTCCTCGGTAAAGGCTAACAATGCGTCCTTTTCGAACTCCCTCTTATATCCCATGTAGTATTTTAAACTCATAAGAAGGCTCGCTGCTATCGATAAGCTGCCTCCAATATCCAAAAACTGGTTGATTTTAAACCTTAACGACTTAATTTCTGACGAAGATATATTGATTAGACTAGTCGCGTCTTGGATGTCAGCCGTGGGCAGGCCGTAATCAAAAGTAAAAAATCGACCTTTGTCATCGCGCATAAGGTCGATAACTGTATGGTTGACTAGTTCGTCAATGTCGGTTCTCATATAATAGGATTCGCAGTCAGCGATTTTGGAGACATTGCCTTCGATTGGGCCTATTTGTACGTAGTGCCAGGCGTTTGGGTGAGGGATGAACGTGATAGTTTGATAATTGTTCGCTCGAGGGTCGAAGGCGCAGTATATGAGGTAGTTCTCTTGTGTGGGTATAGAAAGAGCTTGTACTCGAAAGAACAGTTCCTTGTCACCTATGGAAGTGTTGACTATCGTAATGTTCAGTGCGATGGGGTCGACTCTGTCTACAGACATGCATTTGAAAAGCGCGGGTAGGTCTGTATAATTTATCTCTGTCACACCAAGGTAACAATCTATTAACTCTATGTTTTCGTCTCGTTTTACTTGTAAATCTGTGTAGAGTATCGTTTGGCAGTCCGGAACGAGACCTGCAAATAAGGAAATGTCAGAGGTTAAATTATCTGTGATCTATCACGATAAATGATAACGGTCGTTCACAACCAGTAAATAAAGACGCATTTGCCTTGCTGTTGGGTAATATTAAAGTAGCGCAATCCGTACAAGGAACCGAAAGTCTGCATAAATACATATACATAATTAAATAAACTAGTGTATCAATTAAATTCAACGAAATTGTCGCACGTCGCAAATAAGCGATGAAAATAAGCATAATGGCCTTGACTGCGCCAACACCAAGTTCGATGAGTAAACACTTTTTTTACACCGACCAATTCTTACGTAACACGCCTCTGGTAATGAAGTTAGTTCATTTAATTCGTTTAAACAAAGTTAAACGGCATAAATAAGGCTATATGAAAATTCTATCCACAACTTTATCCCATTCAAGAAGCCTAAAGAATGACAGAATTAACACTATACTTTTAAAACACTTACTGAGAATCATATGGTAATGGTAACTAACATAAAAACTCAACACGAGGATCCTCCTTGTGTTAAGCACCCAACAATGTCAAAAGAAAATCCTTCATAACAGCTACTGTATCCCAACAATAGGTAACATAAATCTAAATAACATTACAGCAGAGCTTTTGTATACTATCACGACTGCATACAATTGTCGCAGGATGTCGGCAGTCGGACAATCAAGGCATAACGAGGTCACATACAGTGGTTTTGAGCGGTCGCGAGCGGAACATTATCGAGTTTGGACCCACATTATCTTTACAGGCGTGAAATGAGTTTTTATTGCAGTATCTACTTCGGTTTTGAAGAATTGAATTGATAAAATGTGTTGTTTGACCTCTTGTTTTCAATTTAGAGCTTGTAAGAAGATATAGGACATGTCTGCCGCATGCCGGACAAACTTTGGGCCCAAATAGCATTGAACTGGTGCCTTGAGACAGTGACGCAGGCGGAGATGGCGGGACGAGCTGAATAGGTTCCGTCAAAACTAGGACGCACGGGCTCGCAAATGATGGAAGGAGTGGAGGGAGGTCAATGCCCCAGGAGTGCGTAATTAAAATGCACAACGCCATTCTACAATTTTTTTTGTCTATCGAAGACCATAGTTACGCATAGGCGAACCGGATTTGATTTCGGCCGGAATGCATACAAGTTAGAATTCAAAAGTATCGAACAGTACGATACTTAAAAAAAAAATCAGCTGTTCCATATATTTTGACCGCGTACGTATTGCATTTTTCTATGACACAGCTGATTTTTTTTGTAAAACCGACGTAAAATTTCTGCGCTAGGGGGTCTAGAATGAAATGTTGAATTCATGGTTACAGTTTGCGCACTGGTTAAAAACTTATCCTGCATAGCGATACTCCATCATCATCAAACAATAAATTGTGATACAATTAAATAATTACAGAAATAACTGTGAAATCATGAAGCAATGGTAGGTACGTAGGTACCTATTGTGTGGTAAATTCCATAACAGGCGGTTATTAAAGGCACCTACGTACTTAAATCTATTGAGAGATTTCCTGCTATTTTACAAGGAAAATTTACGAATAAAATATTGTAATTTTACCATAAATTGTGACGTCACACTACATATATTCAGCTTTAACTTATAATTACTTGCACATGTGCTTTGACTTTAAATAATTGGCAGGTCTGGCTACAAATAATTACTGTGCAGACCAGACCGCATTACACTAACCAGGTCCAGTTGAAACTCAGCGTCACGCACTAGGTGCCTGGCATTTTTTCTGAACTGTGCCTTTTTGGCGCAACCGTGATTCTGTTGTCGCAGTTAACACTTTTTATTTGATTTTTATTCGTTTATTGTCCTGTACGCCTTTTTAGTCTGTGCTAAATAAATACTACTCTATATTCACATGTGGAGTGTTTGCCAACAGGGTCATGGTTTTAGTCTTAGTTTTAGTCCTGGTTTTGACTTGGATTTAGTTTTTATGTTTAACCCAACAAAAACTCGTGATAAATCCACGAGAACCTACTGCCGACAAATTGCTTTGCCGTTTGGCAGGTGATGTATAAAAATAACACTGTAACACATTGGATTAAATAAATAAATAAAAAAATAAATTTAAAAAAATGTATTTTCTTTCTGTTTCCCTTCATTATGAATTCTCAGTTATTATTTAAAATCTGGATCAAAATTTGCAATAAACCGACAGTCAACGAGTCTTTTAACCCCTGACGCAAAATCAGGGATGTTTTGACCAGATAATCTTAGAAATGTATCGATCGATGCTAATTATATGCCTATTGGGAGTTCGGGATGGTTATAAAAGATATTAGGACAAATAACCAATCTTTTCTCTAACCAAAAGTAAAGTTTTGAACAGTGCTATAGTGCAAAATTCTGGAGGAGGTCCTTAGTTCGTTGGAATCTTTTTTTAAATTGTATTTTTTTCGAAATCTCGAAGACGACTGGACATCTTTTATTTTTCTAAAGGGTATACTTTCCAGGTGGTCACATTTAAAATTGAAAAACAAAATACACCCTAGTGTAGAAAAACATATCCCGGCGCCAAACAAAAATAAAAGCGCCAAGTCAAAATAATGGTAGCTTGATTTATTTGCGTTTATTGTTTGTTCGGCGCTGACACAGATTAGTAATTTACATTAATTTAGGAGCTTAGTTAGACTAAAAGGATTATTATTTGCTATTCAGTTTCTTTTTTCGTCGTTAAATTCACTCCTTTTGGTGGACAGAAAAACAGTTGAGAAATGGCTGCAAACCGCAACGTTGCGTCGTTGATCTATTGAACCAATGGCAATACGTCATACTAACCGGCCGTAAGTAGCGACATGCGGTTGTTGCCTCTCCCAAACGTTCTCAGGATATAATCAATCAACGTTATGTCAAAATGATAGCCACAGCATCTGCTTAGTTCGCTGATAACGACTGGGGTCTTGGGTCACGATATTATTAGAAGGAGATAATTTAAAAGATTGCCCTGCATCATTACTTTATTGAAGTTCTTGAAACGATTCGTTTTTTTTAATACTGAAAGGGCCTGCTCTTGACCTCATCACGCCTGATGGAAATCGATTGATGAGGTCTATGATTTTTTTTTCTGGGTGGGAAATCATCAAATAACTTCTCCCGCTCTTCGTGTCAGACTTTTACTGATTAAAACCCACCTGTGTTCCCTCATTTGCCTGTGTGCCAGGGGCCACGGCATCTCTTTCAAACAACCCGCACCCCTGGCAGATGAGGTCTATGATGGAACGAGCGTGCCCAGAAGATGCCTGTTCACTCTTGTTTTGTAGACACACTCACTCTTGGTTTGTTTTCTAAAGAAACTTTAACGAAGGCTTGCAGAATGGGAAATTAACGAGCTTACCACAAAAAGTTCATAACATAACGTTAAAGCATTTCCAATTACATCTGCCTTGTAAATACCTTTTGATAGTCGCCTTTCATTGATCCTCTCAACATTACCAAACCACAACGTTGCCTTACCACATTGTTCCTCGCTTATCATTCACTAGCTTTTGCCAGCGGGGTGTCCGGAAATTATCCCACGGGAACGTACAACCGGGATAAAAAATCCAATGTGTTAATCCAGCTTATAATCTATCTGTATGCCAAATTTCATCCAAATCCGTTCAGCCGTTTTTGAGTAACAAACATCCAAACATCTTCACAAACTATCACATTTATAATATTAGTAGGTAGGATAGTAGCATTGTAACACACACCACATATCCTTCGCAATGAAAGCAAAAAGGTTTAAAGTAGATACTTAAAGCGATATCTATGAATAAAATAATGAAATGCTATTCATTAGTAAGCGCATTACTTGAGAACTGCTGGAGCGATTTAGCTATGTTTGTCGCATTAGGTTTTATGGGAAGAAAAATTGAAAAAAATAAACAAAAACGTAAATCTTTCACTATCGGGAAAAACGGAACGTCCTTTTTTGTATACGTTATTTAAATTTGGACAGAATAACGTATATCAGGTCAGCTAGTGGTTGAAATAAATGGGACATGGCAACAATATGGGACCAAATTCTTAGATGAAGTTAGTAAATAATGTTGCACTCTAAAGGGTAAGTTTTTATCCAGTGCGCAAACTGTAACCATGAATTCGATATGCTGAATTCATGGTTACTATTCTAGAACCCTAGAGCGGAAATTTTACGTCGGTTTTACAAAAAAAATCAGTTATTTCACAGAAAAGTGCAATACCTACGCGGTCAAAATGTGTGGAACAGGTGATTGTTTTTTGTATTACCGACGAAAAATTTTTGCGCTGGGGGGTCTAGAATGATATGCTGAATTCATGGTTACAGTTTGCGCACTGGATAAAAACTTATCCATACAGGATAAGTTTTTATCCAGTGCGCAGTTCGCCTGTTATGTATGATATGCAATCTATTTTCATCTATTAACTACATCCTAATTCACATCATGATCTGCCTAGCCTTTTCCCAACTATGTTGGTGTCAGCTTCCAGTCTAACCGGATGCAGTTGAATACCAGTATTTTACATGGAGCGACTGCCTATCTGACCTCCACAACCCAGTTACTGGGTAACACGAAACCCGTTGGTAAGACTGGTTGTCAGACTTTCGGGCTTCTGGCGACCCGTAAATACTGTCAAAGATCCCCGAATGACAGCCGGGACGAACGGCATAACGGGCTTTCCGAGACACGGAGGGGTCTTGGTATGTAAAGATGGTCACCCATCCACGGACCAACCGCGACAAGCGTAGCTTAACCTGATCGATCGACCCGTGCTGCTTTTATTACTTAACTACAAGCCTCTACATCCTAACTCATAAATTATTCATTAATTGAGGACGTATGAGCTGATATAGATAACGATAACTATCCAGATAAACTTTGATAATGCAAATATATTGATATTATTTGATATTATATATTATTTGATAATGCATAGCCAAAATAGGAATATTGAAAATACTGATAAAAATATAGATCTGACTCTCTAGATTCAAGAAACCTCCACGTCTTTTAATTTGAGGCTGATTTTGCACTTATCAACATCAATTCCTTGAAGTTGGGTCACTCGCCCATCGCATCACGAAACGGTTGTGCGCAAGAGTTTAAACGCATTTTGGACGATATGAAAATTTTGTTCCTCCATTAACATGGCAAGAGGAGGCACCGGAGATCACGGAAAATCCCCCTTTTTGTTGATCACCTTCATTAAGTAGTTTTAGTCGTTGCGAGTCATACATTCACCACCTTCGCAATACCATAAAAATCTATATTTATATAAGTAGTATAAAACAAAGTAGCTTTTCGTGATTCGTGTCAATATGTTTGTTCGCTTAGATCTTGTTAACTACACTATGCATTTTGATGCAGTTTTCACCATAATTTAAAGCATTTATTTCATCATCTACTTAGACAATTTCAATCTGTAATCTGTATCTGACAGCCTGCTTGTAATGTCAAAATAACAGCTTTTTAACCGACTTCCAAAAGGAGGAGGTTCTCAATTCGTCGGAACCTTTTTTTTTATGTATGTTCCCCGATTACTCGAAGATGGCTGGACCGATTTGGATAATTTTTTTTTTGTTTGAAAGGGTATACTTCCCAGGTGGTCCCATGATCATCAAGTCAGGATCTGATGATGGGAAGGAGAAATAGAGAGAACTCTTCAAATTTTATAGGCACACTTGAAGCAATTTGTGTAGTTTTTGGAAGAGTACTTTCTCGGAGTGGTTCCATTTCAATTTGGTGAAGATCTGATGAAGAACTTCGGAGATAGGCAACGGAACTCCTCAATAAATGATAGCAAATGGACAGGGATTGCTGAAATCTCATGTCTGTCAATTGTTGACACCAGTTAATAACATAACATCACGCCGGTACGCTGTGAAGGGGTAAGCACATGTGAACCACTAAAAAGTGAAAAAAAAAACTTAAAAAAAAAACACCCGACTTCCAAAAACACACTAGGTACAAACTGAAAAAATAATTTTAATTTCGGAAGGCGGTGACAAAATATTAAAATACATGTCCAAAGACACCGACTTCCGAAATTAAAGTTATTTTTCACTTTGTAGTGTTTTTTTGGAAGTCTGCTTGTTCCGGCTAATCTTCGAAATGGCTGATTTCAACGGGACTTTCACTGGCAGATAGCTGATGTTATAATGAGTAATATAAGCTACTTTTTGTCATGGTAGCACGTTCCCGTAGGATAATAAATAACCGAAACGCACGCGAGGACAGCTAGTTAGATAATATGAATCCAACTTAAATATAGCACAGAAATCTCGACGTTTTGACATGGCGCCATTACCCCCGTGCGAAGCAGAGGCGAGTCGCTAGTATTTAATAAAGCTCACCTTGCTGCTTAACTTTTTGTTCCCTCGGATCCTCCCATTTAATATAAATGAGTGCGTACCAGTTTCCTGGCTTTGGGTTCTCTATCGTATAGGTATTGTTCTTGCCATCTGACTGGACTGCCAGGGTGTACACTGGCTCCCTGGTCGCGGGATCCAAGAAGTCTTTGGGGAAGTCGTAGCCATCAGGATTCACTGCAGGGTAGGCTCCGTGCTTTATATTTATAATCACCTCTTGTGGATCGCATGACCCTGTAATTGAGAAAGAAAACATTAAAAAATCTAGTCTAGTGTGCAGACTAGCGCGACGCGACGCCCGCGTAGCGTCTGTTTGAAATGTTTGAAGAAGCCTCGCTGCGAATATCAACAAATATTTTTGTGAGAATAAAAAACACAACAGCTCATAACGCATAAATATATGGATGTTGTCTCTCCACTGCTATCTGGTTGCATAATTAATGTTTCGTTATCGGCCTGATAGCTACCAGTCGGACCCAAACCGAAATTGATAAAACCTTAAATAAACGGCGGGGATTTGGTATGAGAACTTCTGCTTGTTCCGATGCAAAAAAGGTTAACTTATGTTCAGTAATTGCTTTCTGGATGTCAGTATCGCACAATGGTCGGCCGGGCCATGAACCTACGCTCGCCACCAGTAGCCCTATTCCGGATACACGATAGATAGGTACAGCTATAGATATCTACAAAAAATACATTAAAAAGAACCCCAAAGGTATATTATCTCTGTAACCTAAAACCAACACAAGATCACGCACCGAATTGTTACAGTTTTTAATTGTTAGTCGACATGGCAAGTAAAATTGGCCATTACATTTTGTCCTAAAAGCCATGTATCCCGTCAGTACTTCTCAAAAAAGGTTATCTATGGTAAAATAATGGCATAAAAACCGGCCACGTGCGAGTCGGACTCACGCAGAAAGGGTTCCGTACCATTATCTATAAAAACGGCAAAAATAATCACGTTTGTTGTATGGAAGCCCCCTTAAATATTTGTTTTATTTTAATTTAATTATTTATTTTTAAAGTAAATATATATCTAAATATTCTGTGAATATGTCAAGCGTCTACCGTTAGCCGTTATCAATATCGAGCAAAAATTAGCTAAAAAGTTACGTTTGTTGTATGCCCCCATACAACAAACGTGACTTTTTAACCCTTGTAACCCTTAAATATTTATTTTATTCTGTTTTTTTAGTATTTGTTGGTATAGCGGCAACAGAAATACATCATCTGTGACAATTTCAAATGTCTAAGTATCACGGTTCATGAGATACAGCCTGGTGACAGACGGACGGACAGACAGACGGACGGACAGCGGAATCTTAGTAATAGGGTCCCGTTTTACCCTTTGGGTACGGAACCCTAAAAACCCCGATCTTAAATTGTAACTTGACGCAACCGAACACAAAACAACGGAAACAAGACTAAAATTATGTTCAGTAAGCAAAAGGCAGTTTGTAGATAGAGGTCCCCCATACGTATGCTAAAATTTTCGAGCTCGTTTCGCTCGCTCTAACAACCTAAATTTACTTTTTCTCAAATTTTTCAGCGTATATCGACAAAACTATTTCTGTCGAATGCTTCAGATACGACCTAATGTTTTCAAGAAGCGTGCAAAAAGTTACGAGTTCGCTGCGCTTGCTCTTCCTACATAACAAAGTTTTCTGCATACCTGGACAAAGGCAGCCCGTTTTAGTTCTGCCAAACCGGGCCCCGACAGACTTAGTCCGTCCCTGCCTCAACCTAATCTACTTAGAACAAGGCCAGACCGATGTTTCTACCCGATTTACCATCAACAATATCACGGGAATAAACCACCTCTGCCTATATCTTCAGGAAATACAAGGCTATTATAATAAATTGTTCACAATTCTGTTAGTCTTACTAATGGGTGGTGTGTTTGTGCCTTTTAGTAATACAATCGTTTACCGACGACAAATTAACTAATTTGGCTAGTGTCGTGAAACAACCCACGCAAGTGCGTCTCACACTAGCGACAAATTACTTGGATTGAATCAACTACCTACTTCAGAATAATTGCGTGGGCTTCCTGCCCTATAATTGTATCACGTATCATTTGTATAACACTGTGATACAATCAAGACTAAGTACCCTCAAGACTTAGTCTTGATTGTAAGACATAGTTTAAAAATAGTTCTCCAGACCGAATTTCGGTCAATTGCGGTCAATCTGAGCCAAGACTATGTGTGCAGACACCTGCACCTGTGTCTGCGCACACCTTGGTACTCGCTCCTTTTAAAGCTCCTAATCCAATGGGACGGCAATCCGACACGCTCATGGAGAGATCCAGTACAGGACCAACGGCTTAACGTGGTTTAGATTAAGTAGTAGTGAGTGACCAATTACTTAGTAATGCTTGTAACTATAGCTACACTGACCGACCATTAAATTATCAGTAGGTACATCGGCCTATAAATTTTTGCTGGGACACACGCAGGCCTTCTCTGTATGAGTTCATGAGAGACCACGCGGGCCCAGCGGGGTATTGGTGGATGTCACTTATCTTCGACTTATAGGTTCTAGTACGTGGCGGTTTCATCGCGATGTTTTCTGTAACCGTTTGGTGTTGAATAAAATTGCATTAAATGCCTGGATTCAAGAGTTCGAACCCAATACCCACAACTCGTAGATCATGGCCATTACCACTGTGCCAAAACTACAACTAATCTATTAATTGGCACTAATGTGCTATTCACACCTGTTCACACCAGACGGAGCGCGGCGGATCTCGCTCTCTCAAAAGATTCGTTTAGATTATGCTATTTTAAAACTCGAATTGATAGCATTGTGCATAGCATGTCTACTTTCGTAAACCCGGTAGGCTGTCAGTATGGGACACCACATGCTGCGATCTGACTCCGTTTGCTGGTCATGTACGCGCGCCGGTTGCGTGCAAAACAGACCTGACCTTTTTGAAGGACGTCTCCCAAAAGGTCAGTGTATAGTCGACTTTGTACCTAATTGCTTTACCGCCCTAAGATCTAATGTCACATTACATAGACGTCATAAATGGCCTATTTTTTCCTATGAGACCACTTTTATGGTTCGATAGTTTCAACCACTGATTACTACTGGGTATTCTGGTTTCGTCCTCATGTACATGAGCGGCACGCGTCAACGGCAGAGGCAACTGCAGCCGACGAGTGTCGAAGGCTGCAGTTGCCTATGCCGTCGACGCGTCGGTGCCTATGACGGTCGACGCGTCGGCGGTTGCCGTAGACGCGTCGACGGCTGTAGTTGCTTCTGCCGTTGCCGCGTGCCACTCGTGAGTACTAGTTTTAGTTTACTGTGAGCTTTTGTCAAACGAGGTAATTAAAGAATTTACGTAGTCGACTACACACATACACCCCTCAATGAACCCTAACGGCAAAAAATACGAATGTAAGCAAAACAGTATTGCTTATCAATACATATGTTTTCCACACAGAGACAAGTGATTAATTTTGTTTATTATTTGCTCACTAGCTATGATCTATTAGCATTTACTGAATCTTGGCTAAATCCTAACATTGAATATGGCGAGTTCATTGACTCCCGGTACGTAGTATATCGTAGAGATAGGTTAAGTTCTTAGGCATCCAAGAAAGATGGGGGTGGCGTTATGGTTGCGGTTAGTAATAAAATCAAATCAGCAAGAATTAAAAACTGGGAGAGTGATTTGGAAGATTTATGGTTATGTGTGGATTTAACTGTTTACAATTGTACAAAAAATATTGCACTTTGTGTTATCTATATGCCTCCTCCTGTTAAACTAGACTCTCTACAATGCTTTTTAAATAATGTTAACAACGTGATAAATAATGTTGACGATGTTGTGATTCTTGGTGACTTTAATCTGGGTTTTATCGACTGGATCAGGAGAGAGGATGACCGTTTTCTTTCACCTTCAAACTACGAAAATTCACTGGGTTACTCGCTGGTAGACTTTTTGTCAATTAATGAACTCCATCAGTTTAATAATGTCCCTAATGCTGACTGCAGAGTTTTAGACCTAGTTTTAAGCAACATATTTGATGTAACAGTTACCAAGCCTAATGATCTTCTATGTAAACTGGACTCTCATCACCCAAACTTACTTGTCTCAATTCCAATCTCTAACGTTAAACAATTAAAAACAATACATCGCTCCGGTCACAATTTTTTCAAAGCTGACTACGAACAAATCCTAATATATCTTAAAAATATTAATTGGAATAATGCATTTCATAAATGTGTCGATGTTAATGGAAGGGTCAAGACCTTTTACGGGGTATTACAGAGCGCTATCGATAATTTTATACCGAAATATACAAAGAAAAAGTCAACATTTCCGTCTTGGTATACGGACTCGCTTGTTAAGGCTCTTTCTGAAAAAGAGAAGTTCAGACAAAAATACCGAAAATACAATAATCCCCGGGATAGGCTCACCTTTGAACTACTCCGTAGTCGCTGTCATACGTTAATAAATAACTGCTATAATGCATATAAATATAAAATTGAAAGTGATATTCCAAAGAACCCTAAAGCATTCTGGCGTTTTATAAAAGATAAACGTCATGGGGAATCTTGCATACCTGCTGACATGTTTATGAATGATAGAATAACTAGCAGTGGTCCTGAAATCGCAAACATTTTCGCGGATCAATTCGTATTTGTCTTTAGTCGAAACCCCGCTACTCCTAACAATACTTCCAATGGCTTTTCGGGTATTGACAGTGTCATAGGCACTGTTAAATTTACGGAAAAACAAGTTTTTAATAAACTTAAACACATAGACGCCTCAAAAGGCCCTGGGCCGGATTCTATACTTCGTTTATTAAACGATGCAGCCATGTTCTCTCCTTACCACTGCAGTTAATTTTTAATTCCTCTCTTGAAGAAGGAATCTTTCCTGAGGTATGGAAAAGTGCAAGAATAGTCCCGGTATTTAAAAAAGGTGATCCTGCAAATGTTAAAAACTACCGCCCCATCTCAATCTTATCATGCTTTCCTAAAATCTTCGAGTCTCTTGTTTGTCCGGTCATCACTCGCCATATTGATAAAATTATCTCACCAAATCAACATGGTTTTAAAGCTGGTCGTAGTGTGGAAACGAATCTTGTCGAGTTTGTAACAAACGTAACTCTAGCTCTTGACAAAACATTAGAGGTAGATGCTGTTTACACGCACTTTTGCAGTGCGTTTGATAAAGTTAATGATTCTCTGTTACTGTCGAAGTTGGAATACAATGGTATACATGGCTCACTATTAAACTGGTTTTCGTCTATCTATATCGTATCTATCTCGTAGATCACAAATTCTTGTCCTAAATGGTTATGAGTCTTACCCATACTTTGCTGACTCAGGAGTTCCTCAAGGATCTCATCTTGCACCAGTTCTGTTTTCGCTCTTCATCAACGACATTATAGATCACATCCATCATTGTAAATATTTAATGTTTGCCGATGATCTTAAAATTTATAGAACTATCAATTCAAATATAGATGTTACTTTAATTCAAGAAGATTTAGATAGGATTGAGCAGTGGTGCCACTTGAATCGCATGAATCTTAATGTCCAAAAATGTAGCCACATTCGATTCAGTAGGAAAAAACAATCCAGTGCTGTCTCATATAATATAAAAGGAGCATTATTAGAATCCGTTAACGAAGTTCGAGGTCTGGGATCATCATGGATGATAAAGTTAACTTCAGAAGTCATATTGATAGCATCGTCACGAAATCAGCAAGGTTACTTGGATTTCTTAAGAGTGTGTTGTGTTATACAATGCCTTAGTTCGGAGCCAACTTGAATTTGCGAGCGTGGTGTGGAATCCGCACTACGTAGTACACTCACAAAGAGTCGAAAGCATTCAGAGGGCCTTCACGAAACATCTAGCATATGCCTTCGGTAAAATATCTCCCCGGTGTCCATATAAACAACGTGTTCGATGTTACAATATGGATTCTCTGCGCGACCGTCGGCTCACACAGGATGTAATATTCTCCTCTTTATATATATATTCTCCTATTATCCTCTACAAATTGGTCAACAATAAATCAGACTGTGACAAATTAGTTGAGCTTATTGGACTAAAAGTTCCTTACAAAATACCCAGACATCCTGTTACTAATGTATTCCACACTCAAGCATCCAAGTCGAATATTGGGGTAAACTCACCACTGAACAGAATCTGTGAGATGAATTCTTTGATAAAAATAGTACCAGATGTCGACTTACACCATGATTCCATTAAAATTCTTAAAGCCAAAATACCGAAGTCTCGAAAATACAATGATAATTTGTTAGGTTAGTAAATTTTGGAAACTTTTACCTTTTCATACTCTATTTTAGAAGCTATACTTTACATTGTGAACTCATTCTCATTTTTATTTATTTCAATTTAAAGGTATTGTTTATTTTTTAGTCTTAAGTAAGTTGTGGGAAAAATTGCAATAAGTATTGTAAAGTCTTGTAATTTTATTTTCGTTTTTGTTATTAATCTTAAGTTCAAGAAGTAGTTAGCCGTTTTTATTTTAATTCCAGTCTTTATTTTATTATTATTGTGTGTTATCAGTATCACTTACTCATAAAATTGCTGGTTAACCTGTAATTGGCGACTGTGCAAGTCCAAAGCTATTAACCGCAATACATATAATATATTATACACAGAAGCTGTTGGTGTACCTTGACAAATACCTATTCCTATTTATTAGTGATTCTCATGAAAATCATGTCACTTTGTTTAAATAGGTTGATCTTACTAATGTAGATTCTTTTACATATTGTGAATGGGAAAACATTGTAGGCCTTACAGACTAGATTTATAGACGATTTTCTATTCTTTATTTTCATTCCTCTAAGTACTTGGTACTTATTGACAGGCCTGCACTGTCCTCCCATACCTATTATCACTGTAATTTGAAAACATTGTAAAACCCAATTATTTTTAAAAGAGTAACCGTGGAGTTTCTTGCCGGCTCTTCTCCATAGGAAGCGACAAATTGGAACCGTGCACCTAGCTTCTGACGTTTCATAAGTGCCCTTGCAGGTTTATGTGAAATAAAATATTTTGATTTTGATTTTGAAATAAATAAATAAATAGGTCTAAGTTGAGCTAGTGAACTATACTAGTAGTAGTACTTTTTACAGAATTTAAGGAATGGTGGGAATTTTACTAGTAAATAACACTTACTAGGGATATTGAAAATAAAGTCTTTTTCTGGTAAAACTAACAGATATACCATTATACCTTTGTCTGTAGATAATTATATACCTTATATCTTTGAGAATTTTAAAGTAAACCAGGATTATCAGTAGCCAGGCAACATGTAAAATCTGTAATGAATGCTTTATCTACCATTAAATTAAATAAACTTCATGAGTCTCACATCATACAATAATCACATGAAATGAAGCAGGAAGTCTGTCAATTACTCTGAGACAAGATGGTCACTTAATGCAGCATAGTAACAGTTCATACAATAAGTGCATTTATGTGGGTGTACTGCTTGCATCATACCTGTGGCGGTGCTAAAATTAGTGCATACAGGCATGTTAATCAATGCAGTGACCAAGGTTAGCTCTACGTTTAGATGAGGTACCTAAAGGGCATGACTGTTTGTTATTTATGTTATATTTTCTGGAGATTAAAAGCTCCATCAGACAGGTGCCAGGCAACTTTAATAAAACCAATTACAATGACAACTTCATGGAAATTGATCTACTAGATTTGTGTTGCACTGTCGCTTCCGGTCTGCGGGAGCCTTAATTCAGTATTGCCTGACTAAAATTTTGTACATAAGTGCATTTTTGGCAACACGTTACAGAGGTTACCTGATATAATGCTGAGAATTCAGTAGCACTTGATATTTTCCATTAAATATGAATGAATGAAAAACAATAATACCAGCATATTAACATGAGCAGAGGCCACTTCTCTTAAAATTACTTTACATATTGTACAAAATTCCAAACCTCCACAGTTTTGGGTTTTTGTATATTCATTCTTGAACTATGGTCTGTATTGGGGTGTTTAGTATGAATTATTTACAATGAATAACAAATTGTGGTAGCATGGTATTAAATAAAAAAATTATAGGTGCTAACTGTGCTCCTTTCCTGTATCAGCAGGGCCCTACAGAAATTGTTAATTTTAATACAGTCATGCAGTATTTCGTCATGATAAATTTAAAATACACATTCCAATCGCAGCAATATCATTCAGCCGAAAAATTCCTAGCTAAAGCATATAGGTACTTAACATAAAAAAGTGTTAGCATGACACCTACCAATGGTATTTAAATGAAGCTCCTCCGATTGGAAGGTGAAGCGGGCGTCGATGACATCCCTCATGACAGGGTAGAACACAACAGAAACGGTGCGATAACTTCTAAACATATATACATCAGTGGCAATCTGTCTGGTAACCAAATGGTAATCATCTAGTAACACCGTGCGGGTCTTTGTTAACTGCTCAAGTATCCTCTTCCTGTTCGCATCATCTTCTATTTTCTCCTGTTCCCCAAGAATTAGCCCGGTGCACACAAATAATAAAACAAAAAATAGGCAAACTCTCATTTCGACGATTTACGCCTACCTGCCTACAACACGTCCCGATTACAAGTGCGTAACATTAACAGACACTAAAGAGAATTCTATCTTGATTCAAAATTATTTACATATATTTTACAGTCATTTTATTATTTGTGAATTCACTCGGTTTTTAACGAAGAGCGAACCGAACATCGGACGACCGCTCATTAATCAATCAACAAACTATTTGTCAATGTCAAATTGTAACGTCAATAAACAAACCCATTCTGTCAAACAAGAAATGCTTTTTAACACTTTGGACACAGGTTTTTTAAGTCATCTGAAATCATCAGTTTTTATCCAATTTAAAAAACGGTGAAATATACAAAATGTTAATATTAAATGTCCTTTAGCTTGAAATCTCCTTTTTTCACCACTTTTGAAATTGAAATCTAAGGGGGACTTGACATGATCAATCTGGCTTCAGTTCAATCAGTATTCATCGCGCGCGCGTGATCGACTAACACCCATGGTGTGAGTCTAGCATGATCGCTACACTCAATCGCTCAAGTACTCGATTGCGAAGTTAAAATGGATGCAATCTCTAGAATTTTAATTGGTCTTCTTCGGATTGACAACTGACCCAGATGCCGTTTCACGAGCGCTGCCATGCCTTCCTTGCTGATTTCCGCTTAGAACCATATAATTTTAGCTTCGGGATCGTAAGCTAATAAAGGCAGTGGATATAGGAAAACCTCCACCCCTAAAACGACCCACTGACCAAAAGGGTAGATATGAGAAGGTATAATCTTGTCAGTGGGCAACTGCGACATTGTTACAAAATATCATGGGAATTCTGTACTCACACAATTCAAAAACAATAATTATATTGAATGAATTGTGAATGACTGAACTATTTCAAGTTCAGTGTTGTCATACTTCAAGTATACCTTGAAATGCAGGAATATTTTGATGATAAGGATAGCTTTTGCTAAACTGAACTGGTTTTTAAATACTACCGAGCAAATTTTACCCATGCCTAAAAGCTGAATAACCACAGTTATTTTATATCTCTAGCCGTTCGTTATCCAGAATGGCTTCGTCTGTTATTTTTTTTACATTCTTCTTCTAAATTGATGATAATCGATACGGTTCCATAAAATTTACAAAGACACGGTATCATGAGTAATACGGGGGCCACATACGTCCTTTTCGAGAGTTTTTAGGTCTTTAGTGGTCGCCAGTATTAAAAGATATTGTTTCAGATTTTTCTGATTATTTGCGAATGTCAGGGGGAATCTTCTGTCAAAAATTAGCTTTACAAAATTAATTATAGTGTTTGAGTTTGGGTATGGCATCACTGAAACCTTTTTGCTACTGCGACCCCGGCGCGCGCATGTCTCGCTCTTTCCTATAAAATTCAGAAGTTTGCAATAAATAATGGCTTCGACGGTAAATTCGAAGCAAACAGCCGTAAACGGTGACGTATTGTCAAGAACATATCCGTGCAAAAAATCTAAAATGGAAAATAAAGTTGCCGTTGTTTTGGGTGCTCAATGGGGGGACGAGGGAAAAGGAAAAGTTGTGGATTTATTGGCTGTTAACTGTGACATCGTGTGCCGTTGTCAGGTTAGTTAAGTATTCATTGTTTTCCTAATTATTGCTACGATATGAATGTATTTTATTAACTGTCTTTTTTATCTGAGAATTGTCTTGTATTTGCTCTACACCGCTATGTTTATAGACGACATTTTGAGGTTATATTAAGCCCGAAAATTAACGCTAATAATTAATTTTACCGTGTATTCATTACTTTCATCTAATTTATCATGTTTCGGGCTACGAAAACAGATATTTTGAAGAGCTTTTGGTGTTGGCGTCGCGCCAGAATTTGTTTGAAAACATGTGAACTGTGAACACAATGTTTTTGTATGAATTTTGCGAATACAAGACGCGTGCCAAGAGTCTTAGCGGGAACTCGGAGCTGCTCCGCGCTAGTTCAATGTTGCGTAAACCAGCCAGTTCCGGTGTTTATTATGTAACGGTTATATTCGGAGATTTTTTCGAAATATTTTCAATAGTCATGTGATACAATGAAACAGGCTTGTAGTATATTTATATTTCGTAAACAGTCCATGTGCAGTGTGCTCACTAATTGTGGATAACTGCCAAGGTCTGGGACAATTTTATTGTTATTGTACTATGAATATTTCTAAATCTTTCTTATGTAGTCTAGGGCTCTGTCTATTTTGATAATGTTTTTTTTAGAACTTATGTTTGACAATTCAAGGAAAAACTGCTGTTCAGAATTTTGTAATCTTAGACAATCCACATATTTCAATGTATTGAATTATGTACTACTATTGAATTGGACATGGTTGGAACATACAATGTCTAGTATTGTATGTTATGGTTGGGTTTCAGAATCACTATTCTCCCATACCTATTAACAATGTAAAGCGAAAATAATAAAAGAGTAACAGTGGAGGCTCTTGCAGGCTCTTCTCCATAGGTAACTACCAATTGAAAACATGGACCTAACTTCTGATGTTTTATTATTGCCCATTTAGGTTTATGATGACAATATTTTGATTTTGAATGAACTGATAGCATATACCTACTTATTTTTCTTTATTAAGAAATATCACCAAGATCAATAGGCACAGTAGCATTTTTTTTTATGAATGCCTGGCAGTATGATCAACAATCCCCAATGATAAGCTGACGCATAGCGAATTATAACAATATTGTCCATTTTGGAAACAAAAAAGTTCTAGGTCCTCCATTTTCCCATTATGGCTACGACAGACAAATATTATTATACCAAGCCCATTTATTTTGCTGATATTGATTCATAATACAAATTTTATCATACGCAGAACTTAAACAAATGATACATAGTCATAATATCTCATTTACAATCTAGTTTAAACAGGAACTATCCAGTTTGATGACACTATTCATATTATGCTAATTATTTGGTCTGAACTTTATATTGGACCATGACTCTGCCTGGGTATATTATCTTTATTTATATTACAAGGTTGCATGGGATCTAAAATCAACTAATATGCATGTACTCAACATGCATCCTACTTCCTACTTATAAATGTGAAAGTTTGTGTTTGGATGTTTGTTAATCAATCATGTAAAACAGCCAAATTGTCTGGGAATGCACTACTGAGATAAAAGTACCCTATGTGTTAACGTAGGATAACTTCGAATGTTCGAACGAACTTCGGGCGAAGCTGCTGGCAAAAGCTAGTACTTATCCCTACTATATAATATTATAAATGGGAAAGTAACTCTGTCTGTCTGTCTGTTACGCTTTCACATCTAAACGGCGGAACCGATCTCATGAAATTTATAGAAAAGATATAGCCTAGGATAAGGAGAAGAACATAGGCTACTTTTTTACGCGATAACCGACATCCACGCGGAGCTGCGGCCAAAAGCTAGTAATATTCTAAATGTGAAAGTAACTCTGTCTGTTACATTATCACTCCTAAACCTCTGAACCAATTGTTATGAAATTTGACTGATACATAGCCTGGGATATGGAGAAGGACATGGCCACTTTTCTTCCTGACAATTTGTATTATAAAATAATCCAACTGACCAAAGCAACAGCTACTTTAAATGTAATATATGAATTACTTTTCCTTCTCTGTTGGTACATTAAAAATAGAAATGCTGAAAATATATTGTGGGTAGCAACAAAAGTGAATGTATGTAGTGAATGTATGTGAACGTTTCAGCATAATTAATCGTAGCTGAAGAAATGTTTATTTTCTCTTTTTTATCAGTAAAAGGTGAAAGCGGTGTGATGCTCCAACCCGAATACTGTAGTAGAATATATTTAAATAATAATAATTAAGCATCAAATCCACATAACATTAATTACTTGCAGAATATTTGTATACATAGTAAAAATCTACCCTCCTACCAACCAACAATTTAACAAAATCCGTCAAGGTAATGGGTGTAATCACAACATTATGTAAAATGCATGTAACTTGCGGGTTGCAGGTCAAATTCAATATTGCATTGAATCATTTAAATATCCATTTCAGTTCATAGTTCACAGTTAATATGTAGTATCTTCTAGGATTTTCTATCGCATTTAATTTTCTTAATTCTTACGTATATTTTGAGAGAAGGCCGCGGCATAGAACCCGCGTCACACGGAAGGCGGGGCGAGGGTGTGACCGACAGCGATATTTTTGTCCAGTACGTCATATACAAATCTGTTAGTAGATACAGATTGCCAAGATGCTATCCTCCCTCTTAGAGCTAACAATGCATGTCTTATACAGGCTGTATCAGACAAAATCGGTTGTCATGGGCATGTGATATGGAGGAATGAGGAAAATGTCGTGAGGAAAGGTTTGAGTATGACTGTCGATGGCTGTAAGAGTAGGGGGAGACCAAAGAAACGATGGTTGAACTGTGTAAGTGATGATATGGCTAAAAACGGAGTCATATGAAGATTCGAATGACGCTATTTCGAAAACTTTACGAGTGGTACGCCAATTCGAAAACACATTGAGTCGAAAACCGCTATATCGAATGACGTTATCGCGAACACGCTGATTCGAAAAACTGAATGGTACGGTAGGACGAAAGTCTTGGTATCGAAATCTACTGTTGCGAATAGCATATTCCAATCTGAATTTGTCTGAAGATCATTTTGTTTTTGTTTTGTGATTGCACTATAATAAATAGGTACTGAAGTATTTGTATTATTATTAGCTAATTAAAACGGGAAGCATGCTAGGGATACCAAGCTAAATCATAATAAGTACAAATTTTAACCTATTATGCTTAGTAGTATAGACAACTAGCTCAGTGTCAGTTTTATCATCGTGGCGTAGGTAGTTCCTGGTAATCACTGGGTTGCGAGTTCGATCTCCAGACAAATTCAGATTGGAATGTGCTACTCGCAACCGTGGATTTCGATACCAAGACTTTCGTACTAGCGTACCATTCAAACAGTTTTTCGAATCAGCGTGTTCGCTACAACGTCATTCGATATAGCGGTTTTCGACTCTATGTGTTTTCGAACTGGCGTACCACTCGTAAAGATTTTCGAAATAGCGTGCGTCGCAACTAAGTGATTCGAATCTTCATATCACTCCCTGCCAAAAAGGGTGTGACTACGGTGATAACAACTAATTAGTAGAAAAGTGTGGAAATAAAAGTTGCGCCGACCATGAATAACTTGGGATAAGTGCAGGAGAATGATACAGGCTGTATCAGACAGATACCCAGTGACTGGGTTGTGGAGGTCAGATAGGCAGTCGCTCCATGTAATATACTAGTACTCAGTTGCATCTGGTTAGACTGGAGGCCGACCCCAGCATGGTTGGGAAAAGGCTAGGTAGATGATGACAGGGTGTATCAGAAATGTGTGGTCAAATTTAAGAGTGTGGTGCAGACCTTCAAACTGATTAACTTCCTCAATGGGACCAACATTTTAATTTAGAAAAAAAATCAGCCGTTCCTTGCAAAACTATAATACATACTCGACACGAATATAAGGGACGGCTGATAATTTTCTCAAAATCAAGTCATTTATTAAGGCAGAGAATCAGCACTTTTCGAACGTCAAAATAAAAGACAGTCCCCCAAAACGCCCGCCCTTCACCACTTCCTAGCTAGCCCGGATCGTGAAGATTACGTACCTATGTTATCAGGAAAATCGGTGTCATCGGGGCTGCTAGGGTGCGCCGGGCTTACATATCGTAAAACCTCAAGGCTTGTTTGCGCTCTAAAAATAACGAAGAAATGTTGTCTTTTTTTTAAATAAAGACCCTTTCTATTTCTACTCTACTGTAGAATAGAAATCGCTTGTCTACATTTCTCGGTGAAAAACTGTCAACTGTCTATACGTAAACGTCATTTTTGTCTACTTTTCTGATGACAAAACGCTTTTCTACGGTTCTCGTGCTAAGCCTGCAATAGTCTGTTTTCCCTTCCACATTTAACCCGGCTGCCTTCCATGCTCGTTCCATCATAAACCTCACCCATCGCTTTCCATCAGACGTGATCGAGGTCAAGAGCAGGCCTAATCAGCAAAAAAAGAATTGCTAAATGATAATTGCAGTTATCACAATTGGCATGTTGCAGATAATATTCGTAAGTGAAGTACAGTAACTCCACAGTATTACCTACTTATCTTCAAAAATAAGGAAGTGGTGTAATCTAAAATAAACAACTGATTCACGTGTCCTCCACAGTTCACAGTGATATTTTCATTAAACGAAAGAAAATTACGATTGTATGCTGAGAATTATCAGAATGTTGTGTAATACCTATTGTATTGTGCGCAGTAAAACGACAAAGATCTACGTAACTTCTTGCCAATTAGGTTAATGGAGACTTTTGTAATGTAGACTTAAATAGCTATACTTATCAGCGTGTCGCCAGTCGCCAGTGGTCATCACCAACCCAGCTCATTTATTCTACACTAGCTGTTGCCCGGTCTAGGTCTAGCTATGTGTCAAATTTCATCCGAATCCGTTCAGCCGTTTTAGCGTGAAAGCGTAACAAGCAAACTGACTTTTGCATTTATAATACGACACATCTTTATTCGCCACGCCATTAGTATAATCGCCACGCTTGGCAGGCGGGTTGGCGATCGCAGTATGGTGGTCAATTGCATAGAAAACGCTGCTGCCCATTCTCTAGTAAGTCCCTTAGCGGCCTTCTACGACACCCACGGGAAGAAATGGGATGGTGCTATTCTTTTACGTCCGGCACCACACGGAACGCACGGGTTGCTATTCGCAAAGTTACAGATTGTTGTTCATTAAGATTTTACTTTACGTCCTCTTGATTATAATGTCCAATGCATCTTTTACGACGTACCTATGCCGAAAAGAAGGCAACAAAACGCAGAAAGCAAGACCCAAAAAACGTAGTGTCATTTGTTTTATCTTTTCCCAACCACGTTGGGGTCGGCTCCCATCCTAAACGGATGCAGTTGACAAAATATATGGTTCCGCCATGTAATAGGGGGACCTTATTGCCATCAACCTGGCATAAATCCAGAATCCGGGTTGCTTCTGAGAAATTCCAGATAGCAAAACCTAGTAACATTTTGCCCGACCCGGGAATTGAACCCTGGACCACATTCTAAACAGTAGCGCTCGCGACCACTAGACCAACGAGGCAGCTGTCTTATTTCATTACACTGTCATCCAAAGCCGGGATTTCACCAATAAATGCTATACGTGATTTTCACGTAGTTTTTATTTAAACAATCTAAGATAAAAATAGTACATTGCAATCAAGGCTATTTTGCGATTTGAAATGAAATCCACTGAACAATCTGCTTGAAAAACATTTCAATACAGTTCTAATTTGAGGTGAAATAAAATAATCTTTCTATCCAATACAATCCGGATATAGAGGTACGTCAGATGGGCAGTCGCTCGATGTAAAATACTGGTATGCAGCTGCATCTAGTCAGACTGGAAGCCAACCCGAAAAAGACCTCCCCGACCGGAAAAGGTTAGCAATATTGACTATCTGCCTATAACATAAATTTTCTTTTCGTAACGCCACTGCTCATGAATACAAAGATACAATACGAATTGTATTGTTATCGTATTGTATATTGTATCGTCGATAGTTCCGTGTGGTGCCGGACGTAAAAGAATAGTACCATCCTTTCCGTGGGTGTCGTAGAAGGCGACTAAAGGACTTACTAGAGAATGGGCAGCAGCGTTCTCTATGCATTTGACCACCATACTGCGATCGCCAACCCGCCTGCCAAGCGTGGCGATTATGGCAAATCCCCCCTCCCCCCTTTTTTGGGAGAAGGCTTATGTCCAGCAGTGGACGTCTTTCGGCTGATATGATGAATACGAATTGACATCGTCCAGAAAGTCCGACAACCAGTCTTACCAAGGGGTATCGGTTGTGGAAGTCAGATAGGCTACTGCCTATCCACTGCTCCATGTATAATACTGGTATGCAGATGATGAGTAAATTAGAATTGCTAATCATCAGCAGCATTTAGCTGGGCTGACTCGTTATTTTCTACTGCAAAGCCTGATTTATTCAAAGAACTTTCAGACTCGTAGATATGCCATTTAGAATTCAGTAGTCGACACCTATGCTAGAAAATTCCTCTTCCAAAAACGCATTGAAAAGTTATCAAGGACCAAGGAACCGGTGAACCGCAAAGAAATGGCGTGTTGACGCTAAATGCTGTCAGTGAATCTACAAGGCTAACTGCCTCCGTACCACGGAAAGCACGTTAAGACGTTAGTCCCGGCTGCCATTCGAAGATCTAGACAGTCGTCACGGGCAGTCAGTAGTCCAAAAGTCTGACAACCAGTCTTACCAAGAGGTATCGTTTTATCGGGGAACTGGGTTGTGGAGGTCAGATAGGCAGTCGCTCCATGAAAAAATACTCTTATTCAGTTGCATCTTGGTTGCATTGGTTCTTTGCATGTTGGGGTCAGCTGCCAATCTAAACAGATTGGCAGCCGACCCCAACATGGTAAGAAAAGGCTATATACATATAGGCAAATTGAACTGCCTACAGGAGCCATAAGGAATATATTGTAACCGCCCTTGTGTGAATGTTTAGCGTACTTCGGTTTTATTGTAAACATACATCACAATTTATTGCTAACATCAGCCGTTGGAGTCTACAAGAATAACAAACGTTATTAATAAAGATTTAACGTATGTTTGTGGTTTGGAGAACTGTGGACTTTACCACAATGCCACATATAATACGCTCTTCAGTTTGATTTTAGTTATTTTCGGCTACATTTATGCTAGATTATCAAAAAGCCGGAGATACCAAGAGGTGGAGCAAAATTATCCACTAGATAATTTTTCCAAGCTTCTCTAGTACAGCCCCTTATCATTAGTAACTTAAATTTACGGCTGTTGAAAAGCTTTTCAATATGATCTGCTGGTTTTCTCTTTTCCCACTTGTCACTGCCTACTTACTGTCTTGACTTAGTCAGCCCATTTTCAGGTAATAAATCCTTACAAGTCCTGCTTGTTTGTGGGTTTTACTCCCATCCCACTTTTGGATCTTTCGCGTTGTCTGAGATCCAGTCTCGTGATAATAAACTCACAGTATTTATCCTACTTGTATTAAAAATGTGAAAGTTTGAATGTTTGGATGTTTATTATTCAATCACGCAAAAACGGCTGAACGGATTTGGATTAAATTTGGCACACAGTTAATATTGGATTAACATATAGGATACTTTTCATCCCGGTATTACGTTCCCGTGGGATAATTTTCAACCTAAACGCGGGCAACGCCGCTGGTTAAAAAGCTAGTTGCATTGACCATTCACAGGCACTTTTGAAATTTCAAGCAGCCGGTCAGTTAATCAGAAAGTTAAAGCTGCTCATTTCAAAATGTAGATCTATAAGAAGAACGGGTAAGAGGCCATCCATAAATTACGTCACACGTTAAGGGGGAGAGGGGTCAACGAAATGTGACATTGTGTAACAAGGGACAGGGGGAGACAAAAGCTTTGTGACGTCACATGTTAAAATCTAAAATACAAAAACTCGAAGTTTATATGTAATCCAAAAACTCGATCTATTATTTTATGGCTCATGTATGTTTAAGTCGTCCTCGTCAGCGAGTGCTGTTTTAATTTTTGGGAAATCTGCGGTTTTAATTTAATTACTTCTAAATATAAAATTCAAAAATATGTAACGTCACACAAGGGGGTTTCACAAGTGTTACCACCTGTGACAAGGACGGGGAGCGGGTCAATAAACCATAATATTTGTCTGACGTAATTGATGACCCCTAGGAAACTACAAGGCTGTGGGCATCCTCAACCAATTCGATCCATCTGAGCTTGAACTTTATGGTTTTCACTAGCAGTTCGTGCTTTCGAAGAATAAAATAGCCAACAAATGCAAGACGTGCTTTTGAAATTCGCCATAAAATAATTGAAAGAGAGTGAAATGCAAATGTAATTGCCAACGTAAAGTTTCGTATTTAATCAGTTGTTCACCCTTGACAAAGCAAAGATTTTGCAATGGTTTACAGACTGAATTGTTTGTCTTTCGCAATGTTGTGTCACTTAGTTTATTTGAAGCCAGACAATTAGAGAAATCTGTAACTTATTTATCACAAGGCTACAGCTTTCGTTATTTGATTTGATTTCTAATATAAATATACAAAGCACATTACCTAATTATATTTGGTAAATTTGTCTATGCTGTGATGTATATTTCAAAATGGATAGATGGGCTCGTGGCTAAGAAATAACATCCGCTCAGGTCGATCCATCAGGTTAAGCCCCGCTTGCCGAGATTGGTTCGTGCATGGGTAACCATCTTTATATACCGAGTCTCCTCCGTGCTTCGGAAAGCACGTTAATCCGTTGGTCCCGGCTGTCATTCGTGGATCTTTGACAGACGTTACGGGACCAAGGGCTACCTTTCTACCCAGTAACTGGGTTGTGGAAGTCAGATAGGCATTCGCTCCATGTAAAATATTCAGTTAGACTGAAACCCGACCCCAAAATAGTTCGGTTAAGGCTAGGCAGATGATGACATACGTTAGAGTTAAACTTACACTTAACAAAAAATATCTATGTTTTATCAAGTTGTAAAACCGTTTGAAGCAGGGGCGGGTCGCTAGTATACATTAATAGTATATACCAATATACATTTCTTTTTCAAATTCAAGTAAGACAGTACAATATATAAATAACATATCTTAAATGAGCATATACTAAACAGAAATTCGACAATCTGTATCTCAGACAACAGCGCTCTTCCTTAGAATATACACTTAAAGCGTACATGTTCAAATTTCCTTTCATTATATACAGTTTTCGTAATTTTTAGATCAACTAAGACAATAAAAATACAAATAAACTGAAATGAAGTAAAGTGGAGTGGGGACCTCCTTTTGTGTCGAATGTAGATGAGTGAGTAAACACGTGAATACAATTTAGTAAAGGCACACAAATGTCGCTGTTTTTGTTGGATATACACGTAGGTACACATACGGACAGCTGTTATTAGTAACAATTGTATGAGTAACGCCCTTGACAAAACCTTGAATGAACTAATCCGGAATATTATAACCTCTTGTTCATCATAACATGTTAGTAATCATCTCAATTAACAGCAGTTTATTTTATTGTAAGGTAGTTTGCCTTTCTTGCTTCAGCTAGTCTTTAATTAAACTTCTGTTTGTGAATATTTACTCCATATCAAAATTAAAATCAAAAGTCATTTATTCACATTAGGCTGAGAATCAACACTTTTCGAATGTCAAAATTGCATAAATAAGACAGCCCCGAAAACGCCCGCCCTTCACCACTTCCTAGTGCTTTAGCTGTGAAGATAAGTGGCGCAAAAAACTCCCCAGCATCACAGCTATCTGTTTAGTTTGATAGACTTGATTCTATGTACATAGGTAGGCAAAGTAATCAACATTACGAGACACAGAACTTAAAAAAATGTCATAAATTGTGTTACGGCAAATGGTGTGCTGCTAAAACCCTAAATCCGGTGAAAAAAGTAATCATTTCATAGTTATTGCTGGCTTATTTCAACTACTGTCAAACTATTCTATCACATTCTGCTCCCCCAATTTAGCCATAGTCGTGCTGGCCCCAATGATAATGGCCCCGAGTTGGAGATTGTGAGTTCGAACGTAGGCAGGCGGTTTACTTTGTGTAAAAAATCTTTGTGAAAATATCGTGAGTAAATCTGCAAGTTCAGAACCGAAAATTCGAAGACATGTGCCACCTATCAGTCCGCACTGGGCCCGAGAAGTACATTACAGCCCACTCGCTCTGTCCCAGCAGTGGGTACAATATAGGCTGATTATGCAGCCATTTCGGAGACAAATATGTTTATAGCCATTTAAAACCTTGTTTTTATCGCCTAGAGACCATAAAAACGTATCGAGATTACGCGATACGACCGCATTGAGTATGGTACTCTGACTTATGAAGTGCAAACAAGGTAAATCTAGTTATCGGAATATCAACTTCAATGGAAAAAGTCGATGGTCGCAGATACTTTAATTGTGCTGTATCGTCAAATAAATAGGTAAAATGGGATAATCTTCAGAACTACTGATCCGATTCCGAAAATTCTACAGTACCTATTGCAGTGTCAGGATTTATTTTTTGTTGTAACAAGAAATTTCACGCCGACGATGTTGCGGAAAGAAGTTACATTTTTATTTAGTCATGTCTTTCATCTCGTGAGTGATGCTCTCGTACCTACTGTACTTAGACATAAAACCACCAATGGATCGAGCCATGGTTAATTTTTGTACTAAAATGTTATTATGCGACTATGTGGGGCAAAAATGACGAACTTCCATGTAAACCAACTTTTACCCCATATTTAGGGGATGCATTTTCAAAAATCCTTAGTGTTCTAGACCCAGTTAAGGCTGTGCGTTGTCAGTGAATGAATGAATTTAAGATTTTATTAAGTAGTTGATAAACCATATTACCCATTTTCGCTGTCGAGAGTTCGAGATTACCTATCTGGTGTGGACATCAGGGTGTATCGTGAAGAAGTACTAATAGTGAATGGAAAGGAAAGTACTATTAGAGATAATTAGTCAGGCCTGACTGAGGTTGTCCCAAACAATTTATCGAATCGTTCCTCTGAGTAGGTGCACCAGGAATTCTGCTATTGCACGAAATTCGAAACTGCTTGAACTTTCGATTCCCGCGTATGTAGGTATAGGTACCTATAGATATTTTAGATTTTCTTCCTAAGTTTCATTATTACCTCACGTCTGCCTCACTCAACATATTTTCTCTGCCCATGACCTATGTGTCCCGGCAGAAATAGCAGCGCAGCGTTACCAAGATGACAAATTAGTGTTTTTTGAATGAACACGTACACACTCAAGATCACCTCCACAATGTCATGTCTGCGGAAGCAATGTGCCAAAAATCGTGAAATATGTGTTACTGGCAGCTCGACTACGTTGCTGAGAATTTTCTTCTAATTGCGCGTGTTATGCCAGCTGCACCACGTGCTTTAATGTCGAATTTAGAATACGGGAGGAATAGACAAATGTTTTGTTGTTGGCGTGCTGCTCCAGCAAGCCCAGAATTTGGCTACAAGCTTGGCACTTTCAGCAGCGACCGACCCTGTAGCGTGCAGACAACAAGACACGCTGGACACGGTAGACAATGTTTTGTTAATCGCTTCTCAATGACTGAAACATTTCTTTCTTACCTGCTCATTCCGCATTATGAGACTGTTAGAATGCAGCTGATTGTTTTTTGGCCAATAACCACACCTCTCGTATGGTTGGTAAAATATTTTATCAAGACAAAGAACGATAGACAATATTTTTAAATCTTATCTGCTATCCAAAGTGCTTTTTACGTATTAAAAGCACTCTAGGTAGCATAAGCATGGCATAATCAGCCTATAATGTTCCCACTGCTGGGACACAGGCCTTCGAGAGGAAGTGGGCTATAATCTACCACGCGGTCCTAGTTGGTAGATATCACATGTCTTCGAATTTTTGGTTCTAAGATATGCCCCAGTGTCCACACTATGTCTTCCTTCAACGTTTTGTGAGCAATGGTGATAAAATTATTAACACACATAAATCGACTGCCTGGGTCCAGACCCACGACCTACAAACACGTAAATTGGGGCCGATACCACTGGGCCAAATCTGTCGCCCTCTACTTGTTAGGACCCGAGATGGCGGCGCGTAGTGTTCCACGCGCGCCTCTATGACGTAAGAGGGGAGTTTAACACCTCACTCCCCCCTATCGCGAGGTGGCCCGCAGAGGCGGGCCGGCACTAGCCGGGGATCGCGGAAGTCACACTAGTTCCCGTGATCCCCGGTGCAAGTGAGAGACGGAACACCGGGGTGGTCGATACCACTTGGCCACCACTGCTTTCTAGGTAACTAACCTTTTCTTCAAACCCACTGGTCAATGTCCTGACAATCGTCGAGTGTCCCCTCTTTGGGACCCTGTTCAGTGCTGGCTTTTCGAGATGTAATAGGACGAATAGCATAACCTTCGCAGAAATGCTACGGCCGTGACATCAAAACTCATTGTGAAAACCGACATAAGAAAATGGCGCTGCCATAAATGTCAGCATTGTGTTCATAAAAGGTTATGGACCAATTCTACGTTAGTTATCTATTGTTGAAAATACTTTGTATGCTTTTGTTGTCTTATTGTTTGAATCTTGATCGACCGGCTATTACGCTGTACTAAAACAGAATTTGCATACAACTTCGTACTTTATGACTACCTGCGTTCGTTTGCCCATTGTAAAATCCTTACGTCATCCATCGTCAGTGGAAAGTCTTGAAATTTCTGTTTATCATAATGGATGAAGGCGGTCTCCATATCTTTTTTCCAGCTTTTGTGAAAGAATTGGGTTATTGGAAAAATAAATAAGTTACAAGTACCTATTTAGTCGACGTTCATACAGACGTATTACAACGCGACGGGATTTTTTCGCGCAATGGGTTTTCAACTCACTGCTTAGAGCCGAGAGTTGAAAATCAAACAGTGTGTTTTTTCGACGCGTTGAGATGCACTCTGTTGGATTCTTAATGCTCGGTTCAACTCCGAGACTTGAAAATTCAGTGCGCGATAAAATCTCGCCGCGATATTTTTAAGTCCGTATGTACGTCGATTTAATGTAGCCAGATAAGGGGAATCTAGTCGCGGGGTCGAACTCATTGATGGGCCTGGCTAAAAAGCATGCTGTCTCATCAGGCATCGTGTCCGGCAGAGATAGTATCAGTGAGGAACAGTTAGACGCTAGTCTACACGCACAACGTTATTGAGTGAGATGTAGGATCATTTATAGTATAAAAAACTTTTTTCAAAAAAATAAACAACCGACTTCCAAAACAAAAAATTAAAATACATATCCAAAGTCACCGCCTTCGGAAATTAAAGTTATTTTAAAATTTTTAGTGTTTTTTTGGAAGTCGGTTGTTTATTTTTTTGAAAAAAGTTTTTTATTTTTCACTTTTTAGTGGTTCACATGTGCTTACCCCTTCACAGCGTACCGGCGTGATGTTATGTTATTAACTGGCGTAAACAATTGACAGACATGAGATTTCAGCAATCCCTGTCCATTTGCTATCATTTATTGAGGAGTTCCGTTGCCTATATCCGAAGTTCTTCATCAGATCTTCACCAAATTGAAAAGGAACCACTCCGAGAAAGTACTCTTCCAAAAACTACACAAATTGCTTCAAGTGTGCCTATAAAATTTGAAGAGTTCTCTCTATTTCTCCAGGATCCCATCATCAGATCCTGACTTGATGATCATGGGACCACCTGGGAAGTATACCCTTTCAAACAAAAAAAAAATTATCCAAATCGGTCTAGCCATCTTCGAGTAATCGGGGAACATACATAAAAAAAAAAAGGTTCCGACGAATTGAGAACCTCCTCCTTTTGGAAGTCGGTTAAAAACAGGCGCGTATAAATTACCAATAAAGTTTATTGAATTTTTCGATATTTGAGCTTTGTCGGTACCGACTTGGTTTTGGAGATTTTACACTTATTTCTTAAACACGCCCAAAGTTAGGTTAAATTAGCAAGAAAAACGAATCTTTGTGGGCTCCTAACTTTTGATTAGCTTTTTATTATTTTAGTATTCTGTTTCCGACAAAACCATAATTATCACGTTTAATTTTTGATGTACATTGTCGAACAGTGGAGTAATACACTCCCGAAGTTTGTATGGGAAAAATGTGGACTAAAATCACCTTAAATCGAAGCAAAACTTCACAGGAACCACTCATCTGCGACTTTGTTGGGCGGCAGCATAATCTCAGATGAGTGTGGATGTGGTGTAGATAGGATTTTGCATTGGATGGGTTACAGTTCTTATACATGTGAAAGTCCAACTCTGTACACTGGTTATGTTGCTGTTCAGCTTTTGTCCATAGAAAACGATGATTTTGTATGGACAAAAGCTGAACAGAGCTGAATGAGTGTGGTTAGTCCCTAACTCGTCATTTATTCATTCATAGGTATGGAAACATACTCAGCTGCGGTCCTGCTATTAAATTTAGCTGTGAAGATAATCGCAAATGAGTGTACTTGCTTTTGATTGGTGAAAATTCTAACACCTCGAAAGTCCGACTACGGTCATGAAAAGCCCATTAATTCTTCATTTATTCATTAATCATAGAATCGACCGTGATAGTTGACAGTCTACGGCGAATCAACAGCCTAAAAACCAACCTGCCTGACCTTTAAATACGTCTGACCTACCAAAAAAGGTCAAAGAGCAAACCCTTCGTATAAAATACAGCGTGTATCTATTTTTTATGCATGGATTGTGGTCAACCGTATATTTGTATCCGCAGGGTGGAAACAACGCTGGACACACGGTAGTCGTCGATGGCAAGGAGTTCGACTTCCATTTGCTACCGAGCGGTATTATAAACCAGAAATGCATCTCTGTTATTGGTAAGTAACCCTTATTGTTACTACAGTACAGTTTTGGCAAACTTTTCAGCTCGTCAGTTCTCCTTCTTTACATAAATGATAGAACAGAAATGGACAACAACGTCATAATATACCTACAGCTTCGTCAAACCCACAGAGCACGTAGACGCCTCGGCGACCGCTGCCAGAGAAGAACTGTCATCGCTTTTCATACAAACCAAGCGTGTCAATTAATTAATAGAAACTGCGTAATGTGACAGTTCTAACCATGCCTTGTGACAGCTAGCTTGCGCTCAGTTGCACTGAAATCGCACACGATATTACGATTCTCTAGTCGCTGCCGGTGCGGCGATTTCGTGCTCTGTGGTAAAACCTGACTGCAAAGACAGAGGCTCTGGTTATAAATGGATGGGTTTATTGGCAAATTCACCCACGGCTTTCACTTCATTTAAGTCATGGTAGTCATTGGCTGGGAATCCAACATTTGTCGATAGGTGGTTCAGTAATTCAGTTTATCTTGTAATATATTGCCAATTTATGCCACTGACAATCCGACACCGCTTACCGCGCGGAAATAACACACTACAATTAAGATCTTATAAAAAACCTGAAAATTATAGGTAATACAAAATTAAACAGAATTGTGAAAGACAATTTTAATGACAAAAACATGTTACTTAATACTGAACAATATGTTATCGGAGCCAAAAGCCAGTTTTTTTTTTTTTTTTTCGAAATAGCATTTGAAATAAAGGAGTATTTTCTTTATGAATAAACAATGCCAATATTATCCAGCGCTGTGACCTAGAACAGTTTGATAAAGAAATTATAATTAAGAAGCATTAGTGTTTAAAATGGCACGATGTTTCGTGGCACAGAACTTTTCACCTGGGGCTTATAATATTCCAAGATCACGGATTCACAGCACGATATATTTTTTATTGCTGCATGGCCTTGCTCTTGACCTCGATCACGCTTGATGGAAAGCGATGGTCTTATGATAGAACGAGCGTGCCCAGAAGATGCCTGTTTACTCTTGATTTGAAGGCAGACTTGTTAAATGTGGAAGGGAACAAAGACTCCGGCAGAGAGTTTCAGTTTCGCTGTGCGCATAATAAATGTGGAGGAGCAGCGTTGAGTACAACTGGTCGGAATCGGTACATCAACCAAGTGCGGATGGTACCCTGCAGTACGTCTGGTAGTAGAAGGGCGATGTTGGGATCCAGGTCGTGGAGCTCCTGCGCACACTCTCCAAAGTAGAATCTGTAATTTATAGGATTAGTATTACCACATTATATCTACAGGGTAAGTTTTTATCCAGTGCGCAAAATATATATAAAAAAAAAACAGCTGTTTCATAGAAAAGTGCAATACCCATGCGTTCAAAATGTATGGAACAGCTGATTTGTTTTGTATAACCAACTAAAAATTTCTACGCTGGGAGTCTGGAATGATATGCTGAATTTATGGTTACAATTTGCGCACTGGATAAAAACTTATCCTGTTTAGTAAATGTGAAAGTTGGATGTTTATTACTCCATCACGCAAAAACTGCTGAACGGATTTGGATGTAATTTGGCACACATAAAGACATGACCTGGCTTAGGACATAGGATACTTTTGTCCCGGTAGTGTGTCATCATCAGAGGTCGGAGTAGGTAGATTGATTTTATATACTTGCGTCAAGATATTATAATATGGACATGCCATTTTATACATAATGTGCGGCAAGTACCGGAAAAAGTTCCGGAATTGGAATTATGGAATAAAATAAAATAAAATAAAAACATACAGATAGGCTAACAAAATCGCTTATTATATGAATGATTGATTGAATTCAATGAACAATTATTTTTAATTAAACAAAAACGTAAAGAAATTATTTTTAATCCTCATCGGATACAATTTCCATATTTTGGCTTTTAACGTTAATACAATTAAAATAAATAATCATCACAATAAATATGAAGTTCCGGTATTTTGGAGGCATATCCATATTATCCTCTACGTTTGACGTCAACGACCTTAAATCAATCTACCTACTCCGACCTCTGGTCATCATTATTCTCTTGTTTTTATTCCAATTTATTTAGGGGCGGCGCAACATGTCTTTTTTTCCATATTGGCCGGTGGTGGTAACGGTTCCGACTAACGTGTTGTTATTTCGTCACCACTGCCCTCAAAACGGTGAAGGACTACCAACATCTTGAGGAAACCGGCACGTCCTAGAACCAAAATTTCGAAGACGTGTAACATCTACCAACCCGCACTGGGCCCGCTTGGTAGATTATGGTCCACTCCCTCTCCCAGAAAGGTGGCCTGGGTCTCAGAGATGTAGGAACGTTATAGGCTGATGCATTATCGCAGTAGACACCCGCTTTCTAGCTATATCAGCTTTGACACAGTCCATCCATCGTCTCTTATCGGTCTTCCCCTACTCTTATAAAAAGCCATCTACATTCATACTCAAAACTTTCCTTACGACAGTGTCCCTGGAAAATCGATTTCCACTCAATTTTTTTTCGAATACAGGGTGGCAGGCACATCGACCCTAAACACGCCTGCGTTGAAAAAAAATAATTGCATTTTGTCCGCGTATAGGTATCGTACTTTTCTATTATTTATACTCAATTCTAATTCTACACGGGTTTTTTTTTGTTCTCAAAAAAAAAGTTAGAATTAAAATATTTTCAGACAATTCTATAAAAAAACGGGACTGTGACGTCAGCTACAGCAGTCTACAGTGATAATTGACCGATAACACTACGCTATCTATCCTTGAACGTTTGCCAAAAGCCTGCATCATTATAATAGTACATACATCTCTACGTATCGCCTATAGCTTCTACCTCTCCTTTAGTATGGCCGGAGAAAAAAAGTTGAAGATCTATAGTATTATGTATTGGTTGGTTCGTGGATTTTTGTTCTTTTTTTTTGAGGGTGGAATTTCATCGAATAACTTCTCCCGCTCTGGGTGGAGCCGGAGGGCGTGTCAGACTTTTACTGACTAAAACCCACCCGTATTCCTTCAGTTGCCTGTGTGCCAGGGGCCACGGTATCTCTTTCGAACAACCCGCACCCCTGGTAGGCATCGGCCCTTGCGGGCCTGTGCAGTTGGTGCTGACATCTCTGTGAGGCTAGGTTCGTGGATAGGTTATCTTTACATACTAAGACCCTTCCGTGCCTCGGAAAGCACGTTAAGCCGTTGGTCCTGGTTATCATTCGTTGATCTTTGACAGTCGTTACGGGTCGTCAGAAGCCCGAAAGTCTGAAAACCAGTCTTACCAAGGGATATCGTATTATCCAGTAACTGAGTTGAGGAAGTCAGATAGGCAGTCATTCCATGTAAAATACTGGTGCACCAGTACACTGGAAGCCGCACTCAGTTTGACTGGAAGCCGACCCCAACATAGTTGGGAAAGGGCTTCGCGGATTAGTATTAAGTATAACTAGTGGTCGCTTATTGTTTTTTTAATTAATATAGTGTATTTCATGCATTATTATACAAAAATATTCGCATTCTGCACTCCTTCTACATATCCTCCTTAACTGGCCGAAATTTCTTACTCCTCCATCCGCGTAATTTTCGTAAAAAGGGGTACAAAGTTTTTGCTTCATTACACATGAAGCAAAAACTTTGTACCCCTGATTATACCTAACTCTAGTCAGTGATCATGATCACACAACACGTCTCTCGAATACTTTTACTGAATACTCTGTCAAGTTCTCATCCTGTACGAAAGCCCTAAAAACGATGTGTATATTACTGTAGGTACGTCTAATCACTGTGACTATGTCCACAAAATCTAAAAAACAGTAGCTTTTTCACAACCATGATGGGCTCGGTTCCTACAAGTCTCATTGCCAAAAACAGTGCGTTACCTTTCTTTATAGTCTACATTTATAGCTAGGTTTACATTTTTTTAAATAAGACTCAAAAGAAGCATTTTGCTTATCAACTCCACACTCCACTAGGTTGAGCCTGTCTCTTGCAGTCCATGGGTGGTATTACCATATAATAAAGTGCGCATTACTAATATACGCACTTTATTATATGGTTAAACCACTGATGGATTATCGAGAAGCACTTGAAAAAGTGTTATTATTTTAAAATAATTAAAACGCTTCGTGCCGTTGGTAATGTTGTGACATTAGCTACTTATTTAATACTTGCAGCCTTTTTAAAACGCTTCGTGCCGTTGGTAAAGTTGTGACATTACCTACTTATTTAATACTTGCAGCCTTTTTAAAACGCCTCTGTGACGTTGGTAATGTTGTGACATTAGCTACTTATTTAATACTTGCAGCCTTTTTAAAACGCTTCGTGACGTTGGTAATGTTGTGACATTAGCTACTTATTTAATACTTGGGGCCTTTTTAAAACGCTTCGTGACGTGGGCAATGTTGTGACATTAGCTACTTATTTAATACTTGCAGACTTTTTAAAACGCTTCGTGACGTTGGTAATGTTGTGACATTACCTACTTATTTAATACTTGCAGCCTTTTCAAAACGCTTCGTGCCGTTGGTCATGTTGTGAAATTACCTACTTATTTAATATTTGCAGCCCTTTTAAAACGCTTCGTGCCGTTGGTAATGTTGTGACATTAGCTACTTATTTAATACTTGCAGCCTTTTTAAAACGCTTCGTGCCGTTGGTAATGTTGTGACATTAGCTACTTATTTAATACTTGCAGCCTTTTTAAAACGCTTCGTGCCGTTGGTAATGTTGTGACATTAGCTACTTATTTAATACTTGCAGCCTTTTTAAAACGCTTCGTGCCGTTGGTAATGTTGTGACATTAGCTACTTATTTAATACTTGCAGCCTTTTTAAAACGCTTCGTGACGCTGGTAATGTTGTGACATTAGCTACTTATTTAGTACTTGTGGCCTTTTTAAAACGCTTCGTGACGTTGGTAATGTTGTGAAATTAGCTACTTATTTAATACTTACTACTACTGCACCCTAAATGCTTAACACTGTTTCTATCACAATCTGGTGGATTTAAGGTAAACGCACAATGGTCCGCATCGAAATACTGCTCTGCTAATTGTATCTGCAGTAATTGACACTTATGTGGTTTCACTTTTTTGCAGAAATGGCATCCATAGGGGCCAACCTATAAGGGAAAAATAAAAATATTTGGGTACTGGAAGTATGTGTTTTTGATAGCGAGATTCACAGTACTTGCATGAAAATTTTACTTATAGATTTCCGCGTCTTTCTCGAAACCGCTTTTTTGCAAGTACTGCATTTACAATTAGCAAGGCAGAATAAAACCTTCCGAATTCTTCCGGCGATTCGTCCGATTCTGAGCTCACTAATCCAGTGTGCGAGGTTTCATAGGATTTCATACAAGTAATTTCTAAAATTCGTTTCTTTCGGCTCCTTCGACTATGAGCGTGTGTTTACCTTTAGAAGCAAATTCCTAATCCATTGCATCATGTTCGAAAAATTTGTCTGTTCAACAACGTAAATAACGCAATGTATCTTGTGGATTTGTCAAATGTGGTTGTATTGCCATTGATTGTGTGTTACGGAATTACCTCGCAAGTCTTAGTAGGTCTCCACTACGTATTTAACCTTCACAAAAGTTCTAAGTCATTGCGTCGATTACCGTGCTATCGACCGGAACAGTTTCGGCTGTTTAATGGATCAGGCGGATCAAAGTTGTATAATCTACCGTCAATCCATCAATTTGTTATGACCATTTAGAATAATTTTGATGGCATTAAACACGTGCCACTCAGGGACTTATTTTTAATCTTTTCACAAAATCCATACTTTCAATACTCATTATCTGCTATTCCCAACTTTGATGGGGTCGGCTTCCAGCCTAACCAGATGCAGCTGAACTGACTGCGTATCTGACCTCCTAAACCCAGTTACTGGGTAATACGATACCCCTTAGTAAGGCTGATTGTCAGAATTTCGGGCTTTTGACGACCCGTAACGATTGACAGCTGGAACCAACGGCTTCTCGTGCTTTCCGACGCATGTGGGCGATTAGCCAACTGAGTAAAAGTGACGTTTTTCCATAATCAACCACCAACTCCCCACGCTAGAACACGGGCCTCCTCTCTGTGACAGGGAGTGGGCTAATCCACCAGCTAGATTGGTGCATCTTACATGTCTTCGAATTTTTGGTTCTCCGGCCGGTTTCCTCACGATGTTTTTCTTCAACGTTTTGAAAGGAAAATTCCTGCACCGTTATAATCCATACTTTCATACTCATACCTATTATAATTGCGGAAAATACTCTTGTCTGTCAGCCCAGTAGGTGTCCACGTTAATTGTGGCATCAGTAGCATTCTTTAGGTCATCCATGGTCGAGGTCCAAGTGTACGAGCTCTAGAATATTCCAGCGAGTTGGGCATGGTCTGATCAGAAGCACCACAATCGCACGGAGTGTTTGGTCAGTGATTAATGATCGACCGACTGATTGATCACAATTTGTCGAAGTGGGGGATTCCCCACTTCGACAAATTGTGTCAGCAGCGGCCTAGTTAGATAAATTACCAAGTCCGTTGTCATGTGCATTTTGTTTGTGAGATAATTTAGGACACAAGTGATATGAAAAGTAGATCTTTCATAACACTTTTACACCTCAATATTTTAAACCTACATGGTACCGGCAATTCCTAGCTAATTGATCCTTGTGAAAAAATGCCGAAACAAACTCAAGAGATCATGGTCTCTTTTAAAGTATATACATTATATTAATATAATTTTTTGTAAGTCTAACAATGCGGGGCCATCTCTGGAAGGGCCTTTTGAAGAAAGAGCCCTTGCAGTTATGAGTTGACCTGTCCCAAAAGATGGCATTCATGCATTAGTTATCGTGTAGCTCAACCCTATTTAAGGGAGTCTTATCCATTCCTCAAACTCAAAGCATTTATTTCAAATAAACCAATTACAGGCACTTTTGAATTGTCAAGGTCGATGAGTTAGAAAGATGAAGCTAGTTGCCCTAGTTGCTTGTTCCTAGTTGATATTCCTGGATTACTTTATCATGATAAACTTGTGGTTAAACTACACTTTCGTAGTTCGTACTTTGTTTGAATTAAAATACATACAATATGTAACAAAAACCCTGTTGTTCCTTTTAGGGACGTATACACTTACCTACAAGCACAAAATTTACGAAGTTATAATTTAAAAAATAAGCATTGGCTAGTCGAGAGTTCAATATCAAATAACCATTAAAATCGACATATTCTAAAAAATGTTTCTAATATCTGATTTTACAAGTATCCTTATTTCGCACAATAGCCTACGAGTTCGGCGGCTTTCTTTCATCTAATCAAAATCAGTTAAACATTACAAATATTCATAATTACATATTTATTTTAATTAGTTTTTATAAATGACTTGCTTTATTACGTGTGTATACCGATTCTGAAAACGTGGGTAGAGGGAACAACAGGGTTTTTGTTACATATTGTAAATGTATGAACAAATTTCTTATTCTTTATGGCTGAATAAGCAACAATAATAAAGCCTAATTTGAACAAACAAGACATTATAAAGAAACATAAAAGAAAACCTACCGTTAGCATGTCAAATGAAAAACAAATTGAATGTAAGAAACAGAGCACGCTAATATAACATGCAAAAAAAAAAACTAAAATTCGTGACATTGGTAATCGAGCTCAGTACCAGGTACGGTTAGCAAAATCACTGTAGTATTAATAGGTTTACATAACGAGTAATTTATTGCCAAGGTTAAGGTTTGCACGAAGATGTTAAGGTTAATTTTGCTGACGTTACTACTTTAATGGAGGGTGGGTGGGTACTTGTCATAGCATGTCAAAACATGGCTGTCGTTATTGAGGACTTGTTTACGAATATATTGATGGAGAAATGATTTGACAACTTGTTATGGATGTTAGAACATGAAGTGGAAAAGCATTGCTTTTTCCAGTTTATAGGGTACAGGTGATTTCAAGCACTTGAAGGGGAGGCTTGAGGATAGGTAATAACAGCCGAAAGATTCGATCGATCAGGTTAAGCTACGCTTGCCGCGGTTGGCCCTTGGATGGGTGATCTTCTTTACATACCAAGACCTCTCCGTGCCTCGGAAAGCACGTTAAGCCGTTGGTCTCGACTCTCGGTTGTCATTTGCGGGTCGTCAGAAGCTTGAAAGTCTGACAACCAGTCTCACCAAGGGTATCGTATAATAGAGATGAAACGGATATCCCGTAACTATCCGGTATCCGGCCTATCCGGCGGCCTAAATACTGTCTGGCCGAATACCGGATAACTAGTGCCTATCTGGCCGAATACCGGATTAAAAAAAAATAGGTCATTAATTGCTTTATTAAATTTCGTTCAGTTATCAAAAGATATTTCTACTAAGTACTTAGAAAATAAATTAGTACTCATACTGCACTAATGGCAAATTATGGTGAATGAATACTAATTTCTCTGCATTAAGAGGTAGCAAGCGGTTCCGCTTGTCTTCGTAAATAAGAGAACTTTTCGCTGTACACACTGCTGCAAGGTGCTGAAAGATAGATTTTAGCAAACTTTGTTAAATTTGGGTAGCGTTTAGCATTAGCTGCCCAAGGGGCAACGATCCACCGGATATTCGGCGGCCGAATATCCGTCTATCCGGCTACAAGGTTGGCCGAATATCCGGTATCAGGCTAAACTGCTATCCGTTTCAGCTCTAATCGTATTACCCAATAACTGGGTTGTGGTTGTCAGATGAGTCGCTCCATGTAAAATACTGGTATTCGGCTGCTTCTAGTTATGCTGGAACCCGACGCCAGCGAAGTTTGGAAAAGGCTAGACAGATGATGTGAAATATTGGTATTCATCTGAACACCAATATTTTATATTTTGACAACTGCATCCGTTTAGGATGGGCGCCGACCCCAACGTAGTTGGGAAAAGATAAAACAAATGACACTACGTTTTTTGGGTCTTGCTTTCTGCGTTTTGTTGCCTTCTTTTCGGTATAGGTACGTCGTAAAAGATGCATTGGACATTATAATCAAGAGGACGTAAAGTAAAATCTTAATGAACAACAATTTGTAACTTTGCGAATAGCAACCCGTGCGGTCCGTGTGGAGCTGGACGTAAAAGAATAGCACAATCCCATTCCTTCCCGTGGGTGTCGTAGAAGGCCTCTAAGGGACTTACTAAAGAATTGGCAGCAGCATTCTCTATGCATTTTACCACCATACTGCGATCGCCAACTCGCCTGCCGGGCTTGGTGATTATGGCAAAACCTCCCTTTTGGGGGAGGTCTATGTCCAGCAGTGGACGACTTTCGGCTGTAATGATGATGATGATGAATAGCAACCAACAACTTACCAAACTTACCATACATGACCAAATATTTAACAAAAAGATCTAAAAGGAGAGTATTCTATCTATCTATCAAAGGAGAATAATTTTCATTTCAAGACCTTCAAAGCTAATCACGACCGTTCGATACGCTTCCGTACCGAATAGAACATCAATCAATGTTAACAAAGGAGTCCTCTAAAGACTGTCTCCAAATCAAAATACCGAAAATTTTGTCAAGTTTAAATCAATTAGAGGCCCCCATTCTTCCGACAGCTATTTGCTGTCCGGGGCAAGGCAAATTAGTAATTGAAAACGAGACATTTTCGAATCGACAACTTGTCATTATTTTGTGGATACATATGCTAATCTGGCTTACACTCATAATAAACATTATTATACACAATGGCCGACTAGGTCTGACTTACCGTACCAGTTGACAAAAACGGAACTGCGGAAATCACTGGCCGAAATTAAAAACATTACTTACATAACATGGGCTTTGACTAAGCATTATTCTTGTCACTGTCGCACAACTGTCAAAATAATGGTGCAAGATAAAGACGGAGACATATTTTAGAAAATTGAAGACTATTTAAAAAACCACCTTAGTCAAAAATTCCATGTTAGGAGTTAGTTACGCCATCTTGTAGAGAAATTTGTACGCTTTCTGATTAAATTTTATATTTCTTCAAAAACACGTTTAGTCACGAAAAATTTGCTTTAATTTTTTGTAATGATTCTTCTTCTTCTTTTCTGATTAAATATAAAATTTAATCAGAAAGCTTACAACTTCCTTTACAATATGGCGTAACTAACTCAAAATTTGCTTTTGTTCGTTCTTCAAGAAGAATCGGTACAACGAATAAAAGCGATTTGCGTGGCGTAACTACCTCATACATGGAATTTTTGACAAAGGTGGTTTTTCAAATAAAGTTTTCAATTGTGCGTGCCAAGTAACGTTAGTTAGAGTTTTCCACATAGCAATCTATGAAGTAATAATATAAAATATATAATAGACAATTATTTTGGTTTACTTACAGGTTTACACTCATAATAAAACATTATTATACACAAATACCCCACTAGGAAATCCGGTCATATCTTCTAATATATCGTCCCACGCACAAAATAAAATTACCTATTATATCTAGCAGTGTCTTCTAAAATCTAGTCTAATTAATCTTTATTGTTGTTCAGGAAACGGCGTGGTGATCCACCTTCCTGGCCTGTTCGAGGAGCTGAAGAAGAACGAGCTGAAAGGCATGAAGGGCTGGCAGGACAGACTCATCATATCAGACAGAGCCCATCTCGTCTTCGATATGCATCAACAGGTATGTTATCACTATATCTAGCTACTTACAATCTGGCGGGCCAATAAATTAAAATATATTGAATTGAATTGAATTTTAGGCTCGAGAGCTCCCGTTGATCCCGTTGATCTCCCGTCCTACTAATATTATAAAATAATGTGAACGTTTGGATGTTTGTTACCCAATCACGCAAGACGCAACTCATCATCTTCATGTCAGCCGAAAGACGTCCACTGCTGGACTAAGGCCTCCCCCAAGCTCTGCATTTCGTCCTGTTCTATGCTTCCCACATCCATCGGATTCCTGGGGCCTTCGCAAGGTTTTCGGTTCACCTTGTGGCCTTCCAACTCTACGTCATTCGGTACGCGGTCGCTACTCCAAAATCTTTCGCCCCATCGGAATGTGCACTGCCCACCAATTCTTCGGGTTATGTCAGTTTCCTTGGTTCACCTGCGGGTCTCTTCATTCCTGATTCGACCACAGGAAAACTCCAAGCATAGCCCTTTCCATTGCCGTTTGGGTGACTTTTAGCTTTCTAATCAACCTTCCATTGTGCGCGACCAAACGGAACTCAACGGATTTTAATGAAATTTTTTTACACAGAAGTTTATAAGCTGGATTAACACAAACGATACTTTTTACCTCGGTATTACGTTCTAGTATGTTCGACGGTTTTTCAAACCTTACACGAAGCACATCACGCAATGGCTTAAAATTCGGTACCTATTCAATCGACATTTGCGATTTTGCGAGTGCGTTTCAATTTCGTTACTTAAATTGTGTTATTATAGCTAGGAAAATAATTGATGATACAACGGAACGATTTAACATTAATGTGATAGTTAGTTCATCAGATTCTGATTCAGATTCCGAAAAGAGCCTATGATTATATGACTAAGTATAAATAATATGATCTTAACATTTGAAATAAAAGGTTTCGCATCTATGAGTCACTTGGTTTTTTTTTGTTTACTTTTATTTAACTACCTAAACCTAATGGAGTATAGGCTGTAAAGCCACCGGCCAAAAGCCTTGTATTGTATTTCACAGAGCAAACACACATTCATTGTACTGATTCTCATAATCAGGCTCCACAAATATTTATTATACGCCGCAGGATATTAACACTGCGTCATACAATTCTGGATCATTCCAGCCCATACCTAGTATAAATGAATAACGACATAAAGCGGGGAAGTCCATACAAGTATACACTATGGTTAGAACAATGGCGTTCCTGTATGTATGTGTTAGTCGCGCCATCATTTTGCAATAATTATTATACGATTCAGAATCGCATAGAATCATTCATAGTTATGTCAATATTAACTTTTAAATGATTCTGTTAGCCTTGAGTTAACCGTTTTCTATTATGAAGAACCTATTTGTAATGCTGCTTAGAGTACCTGTAAGGCGTGAATTACACAGAAACGGCGTAAGCTGAAGGCGCGGCGCAGGCGCTCTAAATTCTCAGAGATCATGACATGCAAAAAACAGGGCAATACATGCAAAAAACAGGGCAATAAATAGGGTGCAATGTGCGCAGGTGTCAGTAGTATCGTAAGTCATCTTTCAGTCAGTCTTTTTGTACATTGCTTTGTAAAAACCTTTTTGGTTGAATTTGCAAAAAAAATTGTTCACTTACGTATAATTGGGGACAGTTTTGACTGTTACTTTTGTTCTGACCGAGACTGTACATCTTGGGTTTTTCTGTATATCAATGTCTGAGATGCAAAACAAAAAAGCTATCTTAGTTGAAACTGAAGAGCATTCATTGTAAATGTAATAAATAACTGCAATGAGGGCGAGGCTTTCTTTAAGGAAAATACTTTCTTAAATAATAGTCACTTACGTGGGTATAATGAATGATGCTTTATCATAAGCCTCAACCGTTACATTCCTGGGCTATTATTTAAGTACGTTTTTACATCCGCCCTAATCCTGGTGGGGTAAGCCAGAAAAAAATATCAACACTTTTGATGAACATTTTAATAAAAATAAGAAAAGAAAATAACAGCCACACTTCATCAGTATGAGGCATTGAGGCCTTAATCACTGAAAAATCAAACGCGTGACGAGTGACGCGTGCGCATAATAATTGCGCGAAAACGCTGTGACGTCAGCAGCGGTCAAGGAGGCGCGGGACGTTGCATATCGCGACGTTTATGATGTAAATAATATTAGCCTAGAGTTGTTGCGGGGCAAACGCTTCTTCTCATAACAAGGAAGAAATGAGTATTTGTAACTACGCTGGCTTATGGAGTTTTCTCGCGGTATTTTCCTTTATCGTATGCAACAGCGGTTTGTCAGATGAGTTTTAAAAGTACTTAATTGAAAACGTCTCATTTTGAATTGAATCGTTACTTGCATGGGTTCAGTCCAAGCCTACAACCTATATAATATATAAAATCGTCCGGGCTATGCGCTGTATAAACAGGGTGATATATAAATAAAGAAAATCCGCTCAAAGACACGCAAAAATCCACTCCAAAACGATTTTGTTTTTGTAAATAAAACACCAATTTAAAATAAGCATTATGGACTACTCACACTTATTCAGCTTTTGTCCATAGAAAACATCAAACGTTCCGCCGTCCTGGAGAGCCTAGCGGGTTTCCCACCGGCCTTTAGGAGTTCGGCCGTAATTCCCTCATCAACCCGGCGCCTTGTTGTTTTTGACCTGCTTCAGAGCCATCCTAATCTCGTACAAGCTGACGTCCGGGATATCTTCAGTACAGTGTCGGGTCAATCTAGCTCTTGGGTCGTTTGCCAGATTCGTAACGGGGTTTCTTGTTGACGTGTATAACTGTACATAGAACCTCTCAATCTGTCTCAAAGGTTCAGGCTTGGTGGATACGATCCTGCCTTTATTCAGTTTCGTAAACTGACTCTGCCCAATAGTGCACTGCGCATACTACAGATATAGTCATTAAAACCCAAAAGTAACTTTTCCATTAAAAACCACTCCTCTAAAGATTACCTAATCATAACGTGATCTAACCATCAATACACGCTACACGCGCAAGTCACGCCCCACATTATGACGTAGGCACATACTCATCTGCAGAACATTAAAGTACAATTTATTATCTAAACACGTTCTTAAACGGTCGTTTTGTACGCCTATATCCTTTAAGATACGGTGCGGTGTTGATAATGACTCAGTGAAGAGAAGTAATTGACACGCTAATTTAAACGTTATTAACACGGGTTAAACCGTACTAATCTGTGGTTGATACTTAAAAACATTAGGTCATAAGACTATTCAAGTCATAAGACGGCGGGATTTTTACGCGCATTAGATCTTCAACGCACTGACTTACGCCGAAAGTTCAAAGACGAACAGTGAAACACACTGTCCGATTTTGACGCGCTGACATGCAGTCTGGGCCTCAAGTCTGCTGTTACAATAGTGTCAGAATGGTCTATCATTGATTTCATAATTGATGATTTTGACAAGTTTGGAAATCTACTAATATAATGGCGTCATTACGACTTTCCAATGGTCAGCCACTGACACTCCATTGAAAGAAATGGCATTTATTGGTAATCTTGTACATAATGATAAATGAATGACTGACTTAGGCGGTAATCTGCTAAAATTTAACACTAATAAACTATTAAATAATGTGTAAAATATATATAAATAAAATCGGGCATGAATAAATGTTCAAATTTAGAAATTGTTTTTGGAAAATAATTTCTACTAACGGGTTTTATAATAATGGCAATACGACAATGCCATTATAACACAATTCTATTACGAGACCATTGACCGACCAATGATCGACCATTACGAATTTAGCAGATTACGAACTTTTAGCAAAATGACAATGGGATCGTGTTGGAATGACGACTTTATAAAAATAGCAGACTTGGGCCCCTGTTCGATTCTCAATCCTCGGTTCAACACCGAGAGCCGAAAATCAGTTGAAAAACGTACGTCAACTCATTGTTGTCAAATGTGGGAATTAATGCATTCCTATGTATTGGTATAAGGGCGGGTGAGTAAATCGAGCATTCGTTCAACCTCAGCTTCTCAAGGAAGGCTAGTAACGCCTTGGTTTCACTGTCAATCTCGTGGAGGGTACCTGAGTTTCCGACGTGGCCTGGTATGTGGCAACCACCAGGCAGCTTCGCTTCTAAGCTGCCTGGTGGTTGCCACACCTGAAGCCCTAGTGTGAGTTTCATTTAACCATCTACAACAAACGCAGTGAGCGCGTTCGGCGTTCCGATTGGCCCTGGATTGGTGAAGGACCAATCGGAGCGCCAACGCGCTCACTGCGTTTGGTTTAGATGGTTAAATGAAACTCACACTAGAGCCTCAGGGCCACATTACTAGGTAGTAAGCAATAGCGTTTGGAGTAAACACGGTACAAATTCTCAATCGGTCACGTGTACCACTCATTTTAAGTTTGGTAAGAGCGTCTAGAGTTTTCTCAGAGATTTCACAACAAACTGAGAAATTAGTGCGATTGATTAATATTGGCAACGTAGGTAGGTTCATTCCAAATATGATGACAGATTTCAGTTTGTCTACCTAGATGCGGCCGAGTGTAGAAATAAATATAGACAGATTTCTATCTAACCTCCGGAATCCTATTGGCGTAGAAAACCGATATTGATATTGGTTTGCCAGAACATCGGACGAAGAATAATTGCTATAATTTTATTGTTAGCTGACCTATGGCTAATAATTTAATTAAATATTTTGTATTTCTTACCTACTGTATTAAGTAATTAAAATTACAATTCACAAAACGTTAAATAACTTGGTGATATTTTCCGACAGTAAATGTAGTAGTATCGACAGTATATAAAGAATCAAGTTCGTCTAACAGTGGCCTTAGTGTGCGTTTCATTTAACCATCTCGATCAAACGCAGTGAGCGCTTTCGGCGTTCCGATTGCCCCTGGATTGGTGACGGACCAATCGGACCGCCGAACGCGCTCACTGCGTTTGATCGAGATGGTTAAATTAAACTCACACTAGGGTCTCTGAACAGACGAGACGCAACGCTGAGAGAGGCGCAACAACACAAGTTCAACTAACTCCCTGTGCTGCTGGGGAGTTTGTTGTGCCACTTCTTGTTCCCTGCTAAAAAACAAGGAAGTGGTGAAGGGCAGGTATTTTGGGGGACTGTCTTCTGTAATTTTGACGTTCAAAAAGTGCTGACTCTCAGCCTAGTTTCAATAAATGACTTTTATCATGTTAATTAATTTATAGGTACATACGAGTATCTAATATCGGGCAGGCCTACTTTCTAGTTTCTGGAATATCTATCATAGGTCATATGGACAAGCGGGTCCGACAACTTAGTACCGACTGAGATAAGTGTGTCGTATACTATCAAAGTCCATAGTTTATATTTACCTATAGGTACACACGTAGTTGATAATGCGAATATTATGACTAGTGTGCTAATAAAAGGATATTAGTGATATTTATTTATATAGGTACTTACGTCTGTGAATGGGCAAAGATAAAACAGTATGCAGGAGCAGTGTCTACGATCGAACCGCAACCTGTAAGCATGCATTCAATACATGATTCTGAACGCCCGTTGAAATTTTTCAGAAGTTTAAAAAAAAAATCAGTCTCCGTCCCATACGTTTTGACCGCATAGGTATTGCACTTTTCTACTAGTAGATTTGTTGTTGATTGTAAAGAGCCCCCTAAACTAAACCTTTTAGAAAATACAACGATTTGCTAAATTGAAAAGTACAACTGTGATTGTGAGTGACATTTTCGACTTTGCGAGTGCGTTTCGATTTTGTTAAATTGTGTTAATATAGCTATCAAAATAATTGATAATACAACGGAACGATTTATTATTAACTAGCAGCGCTCCGCGGTTTCACCTGCGTCGTTCCTGTTCCCGTAGGAATACGCGGATAAAATATAGCCTATGTTACTCGGTAAAGATGTAGCTTTCTAACGGTGAAAGAATTTTTTAAATCGGTCCAGTAGTTTTTAAGTTTATTCGTTACATACAAAAATACAAATCTTTCCTCTTTATAATATTAGGTTCATCAGATTTTGATTTAGATTCAGAATAGCCTTTTATTATATAACTATAAATATATGATTTTAACATTTGAAATAAAAGGTTTCGCATCTACGAGTCACGTGTTTTTTTTGTTAACCTTTATTTAACCACGTAAAGTATGCGAAGTTATTAGGTATTTGATTCATTAAAGGTAAAGATACAAGAGTCTTAATTTTAACCTACAACTGGCCGTAAATTACAGGACTCGGCCATAAGTGCAAATAATATTATTTGGAGATAAGGATTTTAATAGAAGTTAGACCAACGAGGCATTCGCATGGTAATAATTATTCTTTATATTTTCCAGGTGGATGGTCTTCAAGAGGCGGAGAAGGGCAAGAACTCGCTGGGCACCACAAAGAAGGGCATCGGCCCGACTTACTCCTCCAAGGCAACTCGCAACAGTCTTCGGATAGGAGACCTACTCGGCGACTTTGCTATGTTTGAAGAGAAGTAAGTTTATATTCCTGATACATTTATGAGTTTTTGATAGGCGTACTGAGCTGAGAGGCACAATGGGCCTGATTAGCAGGCTGGAAGTCTCAAAGGGCTGTAGAGAGGGCTATGCTTGGAGTTTCCCTACGCGATCTAATAAAAAATGAATCATAGTTCTACAAGAGTTGCGCATCTGAAGAAGCGTTACCACGATATTTCCGTATGAACAGGTATAAAATGCGGATTACTTATCGTATGCTAGATGCGCATCTCGAGTGCAAATCATTCAACACAACAACTTCCTATATGTATTGTGAAGTGCAAAATAAGTTGTTTATAATAATTGATGATAAAGATCTTCCTCTAACGATACTTATCGATTAATTAGGTTTTAATTTCTTATCGACTTATGTATGTTTTGACATCCCTGATAAGCTTAATCGATCAAAACTGTCTTTGAGATTCTTATGAAGCAACAATTTCCAACGCGTCGTACCTTTTGTCATGAGCTCAATACGCAACTTACGCAGGTATCAATGGCGAAGATGAGAGACGCTTATGTATAGCAGCGGACTGCGATAGGTTGAGTTGATTGATTTATGGCACCTTTCAGCTGCGAATCCTTCAAAAATCGACTTATCTTTTGATGAAGTTATCACGGGTACTAGGACTGTTTTCAACGTATAGTAATGGTTCAAGCTTTTAATATAATTATGTCACAAACAATTTATAACATAAACATCTCGCCTGTTTTTCCCGAAGCTAAGGCCTATAGTACATTTCGCTAGTTACAAAAAAATATTGCCTACAATTTTAATCCCACACTATACCTTGAAAATTCACGAATATCATGATCGGCCTAGCGTTTTCTCGGGGCCGGCTTCCACTCAAGCTGGATGCAGCTGATTTTCAATATTTTACATGGAAAGACTGTCTATCTGACTTCCACAACCCAGTTACTGGGTAACACGAAACCTTTTGGTAAGACTGGTCGTCAGACTGTCGGGCATTTGACTACCCGTAGAGACTGTCAAAGATCGAATGACAGCGGAAACCAACAGCTTAACGTGCTTTCCGAGATATGGAACTTGGAAACATAAAGATGATGGTAACCTATCCGTGGACCAACCGCGGCAACCGTAGCTTAACCTGATCGATCCACACGTGCGGCTGTTATTACTTAGCCGCAAGCCCCTCTACTTAGCAACAAGCCCATCTTTCCAAAATTCACGAACCACCCTCATAAAAGCTAATATTTTGCAGATTCCGCACCCTAGCAGCGAACTACAAGCGCATGTTCCCCTCCCTAGAGGTAGACATAGATGAAGAGCTGGGGCGCTACCAGATGTACGCCACGAAAATCAGGCCCATGGTGCGAGACACTGTGTCCTACCTGCACAAGGCTATCGGAGAGGGGAAGAAGGTGCTGGTGGAAGGAGCCAATGCGGCCATGTTGGATATTGATTTTGGTAAGAAACCCCAAAAAAAAAATATTTTTTTCTAGCGTGGCTATGGTGTCTAAAATAGGGTCGGCCCAGAATTTAGATACGAGTTTAGCACCTTCAGAAGTGTCCTATAATGTGCAGACAACAGGACACGCTGCACACAATATTAAGTGTACCATTATATTTCTGGTTTTCTAAGAAAATGAATTTTGTGAGGTAATTCTCTAAATCAAAGGCTTATTTCTGGTTTGGACATGGAATACGTATAATCTTTCAAATATCTTGTATAATATTAAATAAACCTGGTTATCACAAAACGTTGTCGGTATGCCTAGTACTGATTTAAATCGACTTTCCTTCAATTACAATCCTGATCCTTACATAGGTATAAAATAACATTGTGATCATAGAGTAGACAGAATCTAATGTGAGCCCCCGGTCCCCCTCTGCTAGCTAAAACTAAGAAGCTAGAATATTTCTACGGGATAGAGACTCATGCGGATGAAACCGCAGGGAGCAGCTAGTCACAGGTATAACTATTGAAATTTTCCATCTAATACCTTTAAACGAGCAATTCTTGTATATATAATCTGAGTCTCGGAAATGGCTCCAACGATTTTCATGAAATTTAGTATGCAGAGGGTTCGGGGGCAATAAATCGATAAAGCTAGGTTTCATTTATAGAAAACGTCAAACCAAAAAAATAAACGAACAAAGCTCGGTCATCCAGATATTAGGGTTTAGTGACACAATGGGCATTCTTATCGCAAAATGCGATATTTGAAAGACTACCTTTAGATGGATTAGAGGGAGAAGAAACGACAATACAACTCTTTATTGTAGGTAGACATCTGTCTACGTTACCAGGCAAACAGTCGTGATAATACAACAGAGTAGATACACAACTGAATCGCATTAACGATCAATGTTATCTAAATCGATATCATTAATCGCTTTGTCCACGTGCCTTGCTTAATACAGTTAACGCAAGGTTCGTACGATGATAACAGTTATCACACCACTGATAAGTGCAGGCGTCCGGCATACTCGCATCTATCAGCGCATGAGTTGATGTTGCACTGTATGTGATATTTTCAGTAATATCACTCGGTTTTTCCAAGCCTTACTACCACTTTGTTACTTTAAAAAGTGTCCGTTGATGTTTTTGATGCGGTAAAATTCGTTGTTGTACGTTCGATAAATAGTCTTATTCTTATATTTTCAATTACACAAATCCGTGTGGATAAAAGCCCCTTTTTAACGGACTTCAAAAAAAGGAGGAGGTTCTCAATTCGACTGTATGTTTTTTTTTTTGTTATGTTTGTTACCTCATAACTTTTGACTGGGTGAACCGATTTTGATGATTCTTTTTTTATTTGATATAGGAAAATTATTATTTATTTGATATTATAGAAAAAACACTACAAAGTGAAAAATAACTTTAATTTCGGAAGGCGGTGACAAAAAAAAATTAAATACATATCCAAAGTCACCACCTTCCGAAATTAAAGTTATTTTTCACTTTGTAGTGTTTTTCGGAAGTCGGTTGTTTTTAACAACAGAGAATAAGAAATGAAAAAACAAAACAACACAAATGTTGTAAACGGCCTCTGCTCAATACGAGCCTCCCAATGGGAGAGGGAAGTTTGGGCAGCGCGGATTCATAATCAGTTTATAATTTTGCCACACTGCTGAGACACATACCTCCTCTCTTTGAGAGGGAACGGGCCGTAATCCACCAAGAGGGCCCAGTGCGGTATGGTAGCTGTCACATGTCTTCGAGTTTATTGGCTCTAGGACATGCGTTTGTGACCGCAGTGGTGATTACATTTTTACACAAAGTCTTAAGACTTGGAAGTCGCGGCCTGTATAGGGCGGATTGTTCTCTATAAAATTGTGTGAACGTTATCACAACCGTGTCTGTCTAGATAAAAACAGGCACGTTTTGAAATGTGTATCTTAATCCGTCGCGGTAAATAAAGATATCCAATACGATACACATTGTTCTCATAAATCTGAGGATAAACTAATCGTTAATGCTATTACATCACCATTTTAACCGCATTAAGCGATTTACTTTCGGTAATTAACCAATTTAAAGTACTCATTGTGATTATAAAAGCGTTTACGTACGACAAGTTTGCGTTTAAATAAGTAGGTACAAGTACTTACCTAGATAATTATAAATTTTTGGCTCTTATGTGGACATACCATATTCAGGAAGCCATAATGTGGGGTTCGTACCAGCTAAAAATTCCATCAAGTTTGCCTACATCTGTTTACACTACTGGTACATTAATCTAACAAAACATCATAGGTTGGTTGGTATTTTGCTTGTGTACGGTCACCCAAAGAATTCGCTATTGGCGACTTGTAGGTCGTAGGTTAGAACACAGTCAGATGCTATATTTTGTGTAAATTATTTCATTACCACTGCACTCAAAACGGTGAAGGAAACCGGCATGTCTGAGAATGAAAAGTTCGAAGACATTTTATTTTATTTTATTCGGGAAACTTACATATAAACAGTTTTATTAAACAATATGAAACTGAAGGCCATTTACATGTGACATCTACCAACCCGCACTGGGCCTGCGTGGTGTATTACGGCCTAACGGTTTCCCAGCAGTGGGAAATTTTAGGCTGATTATGTTAAACATTTAATTTATCAAATTTTTATTCGAAAACAATCATCGGCTTTACTAAACTTTAACTATATCCGACGACCTTTTGGTACAAAAAAGCATAATTATTTCTAGAGATGGGCCGACTATAATTTTGGCCGACTAGCCGACTAGTCGGCCAAGCCGATCATTACTTTCGGTGGACTTCGGGTGACATCGGTAATGTTCGTGACTACACTTTCGGCTCGTAGGTGCCGCCGGGGTTCGCGGCGCCCGGTTACCAGGCGAAATTGTCAGGACATGTTTTTAGTTGCTTTGCATTTATTCTATCGTTGTTTAAATGCGAGCCGGCCTTTCTTCCAATCCTATTAAGAAATTGATTCTATAATAAAAATAATAACAGTAAAGATTTCAATTTCATTTCAATCACCATCTTTTAAAGTTTTAAGCATATTAATACGAGTACAAAATGGGCAGACGGTTATAGCCGAATCGTCGCCGACTACAAATATGGCCGACTAGTCGGTACATCACTAATTCTTTGTATTACGTGTCAGGTACCTACCCTTACGTCACATCATCAAACTGCAGCATCGGCGGCGTATGCACAGGCCTGGGCCTCCCTCCGCTGGTGATCGGCGAAGTGCTCGGCGTCGTGAAGGCCTACACCACGCGCGTGGGCGACGGACCCTTCCCTACTGAGTTGTATGACGTTAGTATCCAAGTTTAAGTTATCGGGTTGGTTGGTAATAAGTAATTCACTTAACATCATGCTCACTTAAATATCTCACTGATGGCCGCGCGTGTGTGGGATCATTCGGTTCCCTCAAAATGTATGAGCTGGATGGTGCTAATCCACGCGTCATGTTCGTGAATTGGCGCCCTCGGTTTAGACTGGTCATCTAAATTACAGTGCTTATTTTTTAATCTTATATTTAGAATTGTTTCTTAATTTTTTTTTTGACATTGCTTTCACAAATACAACAAGAATAATGTACCCATTTTGTAATATCTTTATTTAAAAGAGCGTCCTTAAAGTTTCTTGTCCGTTTCTCTCCATAGAGATCTATGTTTTGTATCATACGTAGATGTTTGCCTACGCTATTTTGAGAGTAATCGTGATTAAAATAAATACACGAAATAAAGCACCTGCCTGGGTTTGAACTCACGACTTTTGATACCACTAGGCCATCACAGCTCTCAACAAATATAAGATATGGTTTATACAAATAGTTTCTCTATTTGACAGGAGACAGGCACGTTGCTACAGGAGCGCGGGCACGAGGTGGGCGTGACCACGAAGCGCGTGCGGCGCTGCGGCTGGCTCGACCTCATCGTGGTGCGGTACACCGCCATGGTTAATGGATACACCTCGTAAGTAATACTATCATTTAAATAAAAAAACGTTTTATTTCAGTTATCATGATCCATAGGTACACATACAAAAAATGTAAATGAAAATAAAAATCAGAAATTAAAAACTTTAAATAAAATAAAATTAAAACTAACAAATTGACGTCAAACAAAATTTTAAATTAGTGTTAAAATTAACTAATTTAAATAAAATAAAAGGTAAAATGAAAAAAATTGAATAAAATGAAATTAAATGTACAACATGTCACATAGACCTCAAACACACCGATTACAGTATCGATTCGCGACTGTACGAATGAGATATTATTGAATAATATTCATCAACACATCAATCGTCAAACAGAAATTTGACAGAAATTTTTTCACAGAAATTTTTTATATAGACTTACGACAGAAAACAAAGCTGGAATTTGTAAAACCAAAGCAAATTTGAATTTAGCGGGGTCAGCTGCTTAATTTACCTGAATCGGATACAAGGTGAATAATTATGTAAACGAATGTTTCAGGTTATGTCTAACAAAGATGGACATCTTAGACACGTTGGATGAGATCAAGGTCGGCATAGCCTATAAGTTGAACGGCAAGAAGATCGAGTACTTCCCCTCATCGATGACCGAGCTCAGCAGTGTGGAGGTGAATACTTATTTATTTTATACTTTTACTAGCTTCTACCCTCGGCATCGCCCTCTTTGATGTCGGAAATTATCCCACGGGATCGTGATACCGGGATAAAAAGCGTATGTACGACTGGACCTATTTTGTACAAACAGACTGGTGATGTGCCGGATCATTAAAAATGTAGATCCGCAGATACGGATCCGGATACGGATAATTGGCGTATGATCCGCGGACATACGGATCTTAAAATTTCTTACTGAATCGGTGTCGGTGCGCGTGACCTTAAAGGAAAGTTAACGCCACCTTGACGCTTTGCGTGACAGAACATGTTTCGACTTGCGTTGCGCGGGTCTTTCTTTTGCTTTGTTTATAGTTTAGTGATTTAGTGTGACACTGGACAGCTTATATAACGTTTGTGTTTGTAGTACGAGTTAAAAAATGACTACAAAGTAGTTTAGTATTATAATTTGGAATTATTAATAAGGTAAAAGATCCGTCAAAAATGTAACGGATAGGGATACGGATACGGATCTTTATCTCCCGCGGATACGGATATCCGGAACAGCATTAAAACAGACAGACATATACCCCCTTATTTATAAACGTTGCTTAAAGTCACGAGATGTTTAAACGTCTATAATGTATGGTTAAACAGACGCTAATCATTATTTAACTATAAACAACGTTTTTACATAAGAGGACAATGTTTTTTTTTGTTATAACTTAATATCACGCCATGTTTCCCCAACGAGTTCGGCAGATATGCATCAATAGTACACCCTTGGCCTCGTACAAGACTTTCTGATGCAGACTTTTTCCACTTTTCTGTTATAAGTACTATTTAAATGCACATTCATATGCATTTAGTAAAATGCTGTTATTTTGTCAAAATTCAATTTAATTTATTTGTATAGATTACTAGTCGAATAACGCAATACTTGTGATGAATGTTACCCAAGCGGCTCAATAATTTACTTTATATGTTACTAATTATATTAAAAAAACACAAGTCTCTTTCCTATGATGCTGGCATTCTGACAAAAAGAAGGAAATATATGATATTAAATATCCCTAGGACAAGGACACTGTTTGCCAGTATGCTATTTAGTAAACGATCTGCTGTGCTATATAATAAAATCCATAAATACATCTACATTTATCCTAAAAACTACTATGAAAGTAAAAAAATTATAATGGAATGGATTCAAAAGCTTACCTACAATGAAACCGAAACACTTCTGAAACCTTGACATATACGCGCCCTCACACACATGTACTCTCAGTTACACCTACAGGCTACACTTTCACTCACGTATACTCACACACATACATACACCCACTCATGCACACACTCGATTTAATTTATGTTATGTTAAGATAATGTTAATTTAAGTAGTTTTAGCATAAGAATTATACATATTGATTTTAATATACCTAACACGTCTTGCTATGGAAGAGCGGACTCTCCTAATACAGGCACTATTTGCCTAAAAGGAGGATCCAATCACAAATTTTTTGTTAATACCTATACTTGTGTTACCAATAAACTATTTTTATTATTATTATTTATTTTATTAATAATTAACCTTAAATTCTTACTTGATGTGTAATTCTGTCATCAGGTGGAATACATAACATTGCCCGGCTGGGCGTGCAACATAGAGGACGTGCGGCAGCTGGACAAGTTGCCCGAGCAGGCGCGGAACTACGTGAAGGCCATCGAGGACTTCTTACAAATACCTGGTGAGTTTTATTCAAATTCGTGAATTGGAGCTATTCACAATCTTTCGATACGCTTCCACGCCGAATCGAACGCCAGTCAATGTTATTGAAAGACTCCTCTAAATGCTGTTCAAAATTCGAAAATTTTGTCAATTTAAATAAAATGGACGACAGCTATTCTTTCGACAGAAAAAAATCCTCCAGATATTTTGAACAAATAGGTGCCTTGTGGATCATATCTTCGGTTTCTATTTCATAACAAGGAATTCAGTAAGGAAAAAGAAATGCTTTTTTGCCCCGATATTATCTGAACTTTGGCTGTTCATATAGTACTCCTACATGGAAAAGGTAAAGAAAACTTTGGTAAAGAAACTTCGCACGTGTAATGGAAATTCTAAATGACAAACATTTTTTCCAAAAACTTTTTGGCTTTTTCAAAAACACCTATTTTTTGGAACAACTTTTGTGAAATCTCCGCGCGCCATTTTCTCATTCGCTTGCGTTGCGTTGGATGAAACAACAAGCTTTTCAATCATGCTCGCGTTGACGATACCCACACCGGGAAGGCCCCACTTAAGAATTTATTATGGATCTTAGGTCAGTTAATGGCAGCTTATCGAAATGTGGGTGGGCTGATACACCACTGTGTCTCCCTTCGAGGATTAGAGGCGTGATCTTGTTTATGTTAAATTCAAACGCCTTTATGTTAAACTAGCTGACCCGCGCCCATTTCGTCGGGCGGTAAACATTTTTACTTGTGATGAAATTATGTGTGGTTTTTTCTCCGACTTACTTTGCAAATTCGACTACCACGAAAAAGTCTTTTAAATTTTCGGGTTAATATATAGCTTATGACACTCACAAATCCCGTGGTTTTGTATTGATAAAAGAATTTTCGAAATTGGTTCAGTAGATCCAGAGATTAACCCCTACAACCTCAAACTTTACCTCTTTATAATATTAGTGTAAATTTCTTAATACTAAATAGCTAAAAAAAAAACCTGTATGTTACGCGCAACTTTCTTGGTCTTTTCTTTCATGAGAACCTTCTCCTGACAATAACAAACACAATAAATAAAGAATTAGCAAAATTGGTCCAGCCGTTCACGTGTGATGGCGTGACCAAGGGAAATAGGGATTCATTTTTATATACAGGGTGTAACAAACCCTATTGCTATCCTTAAGCAGTGAAGATAACAGCTCGTGTAGAATCACTATACATAGTTTCAGCTCAAAAAAAAAAACTAAGAATCAATACCAAATTTTCGGTTTCATATGTTTCTTAAATTCAAATCATAACAAACGTGTCACCGCACTACGTGAGTCAATAACTTTCCACTCCACGTTACTTGCCAATATCACGATAAATCTCTTCCGAGTGATGTTTGCTTCAATTTGTTCTGGTATCAATGTATAAAAATTTACGTAATTTCCGAAAATGTGGAGATAGATTAAAAAACCCTTCCGATATCTTTTCATATCATCCAAAGAAGCCGTGCCCTTGGTATGTATAATACCCTTTCCGTTACACGTTGTATAAAGATAGAGGGGTGTATCGAGGAGTGGTATAAAATCAATTTGATGTCTGATTAGTGTCGCTGCTTATCAATTTTAACGGAAATAAAATTTATGAATAACAATACAGTCTACTCCTACGTCTGCTATTATAAGCATTTTAATTATGGCCATGGCATTTGAATGGCATTTGTAACTAATTATAATACGGCTGCTGTGACGTATAAATATAATTGTTATACGATTTATATAATAGGTAGGTACGAAAGTACGCTGTGTTTTTAATTCTGGCAAAGTTTCAATCAAAACAATTTTAATCTCTGTCTAATTGTGCTAATAGTTGGGCTTTGTTTGTTGTTGCTACAAGCCGAATTCTCACTCAAAATCTGACTCTGCTTTCAAGGTCTTACTTTTACTACTTTTTAATTTGGTGGCCTTTATTCTGTTCTATCAGTCTATGTTGAAAAAAGGCCAATTTTATAGGGATGACCGATGAGTTTATGCGCATAAAGGCTTCTTAAGAAAGGTGCAACACGACAGCGCGACGTGGCACTTGTAGAACAATTTCCATGAAGTTTTCATAGAAATTGTTCTACGAGAATCGGGCCGCGATGTCGCGTCACGCCTGTTTGTGGGAGCCTTAAGTCTACCATGAACCACCTGGTTGTTTGACTACCACCTGTCAACTATTTTCCAGTCGAGAGTTTATTAAATTAATAATAATCATTTTTTTTAAACCTTATTTATTTTCTTTTTACCAAAATGTCTTGTAATATATTTTTACTACTCGTCTCTTGTATTAAAACATCAATAACAAACGTGTTTTAATATAATTCCAACAGCACCAGGATACAAGTCAAAATTCAAAGTCATTTATTCAAATTAGGCTAATGAGCACTTTTCGAACGTCTAAATTACATAAGACAGTGCCTCGAAACGCCTGCCCTTTACCACTATACAGGATAAAATTTTAACCAGTGCGCAAACTGTAACTATGAATTCAGCATATCATTCTAAACCCCCCAGCGTAGAAGTATTTCGTCGGTAATACGAAAAAAAAATCAGCTGTTCTATACATTTTGACCGCGTAGGTATTGCACTTTTCTATGAAACAGCTGATTTTTGTATTTTGTGTAACCGACTAAAAAAGAATAATATGCGGAATTCATGGTTACAGTTTGAGCACTGGTAAAAAATTTACCCTGTATAACTTGTTAGCGATATTAAATAATGTTGTGTACAAAATGCGTATAACAATTGTTTATTTTTATTCTCATTTAACTCTTTTCTGTTACAGTAAAGTACATCGGCGTCGGCCAAGGCCGGGAGTCCATCATCAGCACGGAAGCTTAACGTCGGAGCGAACTCGCCACCTAGTGTCACTTTCTTATGTAATGTTGTTATTTTATAAGCGAAGGTACGGCTGCGGTGCGCTGGCGTCGCTTTTGTGCTCATTATACTGGCTGGAGACAGGACTCTGAATGCCTTTTGAAAATATTCTGAAATTCAACGTTGATTGATGCAGGAGGACGCGGTAAGGTTGCCCGCAAAATTTAGATTATCTCATTCGATTGCAAAAAAAAACTAAGAAAATTCGTAAAGACGCTTCCTCCTTAATGTTTTCTTGGTTATCCAATCACAAGAAGGTATAATTCATCAATTATATTCAGAGAAGAATAATAAAAATGTAATTGACATGAGTATTCAAAATGGGAATTGTATTATGACAGAGTCAAATACTGATTATATGGCAGCAAGTTCTGCGAATGGAACCAGGATAGGGTTTTTTCATGCCCAGACGGTGTTTGACAAAAATAATTTAACTATAATCCTTTTATCAGTGGTCACCGGCAAAAAAAAAGTTGACTATTATATATCAACGAGCCTTATAATAAGCTTCCATTGGTTGAAGCAGACAAAAATGCCTATGTCCTAAATTTATGGTTAGAAAAAACGTTCATACATCACAGAAAATATTTGAAGGACATCATAACAGTATGTGAAAAGTCTATGGTTTAGTAATGAGCGCAAAAGAGGCACTGGCCTTTATAGCAGCTTTCCGCTGGCTTATTTACCTAACAGTTGTTTTAAAAGGTAATACATATTTAAATATTCGGGCCCACAGTTAATACACTTTTCTTATAAGTTTAGGGCTTATGTATATCGATTCCCTATCACAACTGGAATTGATTGTATGTATGTAATATTTTAACAACAATTTTTATGACAATATACACCATATATAATGTGTTAAAAAACATAATGAGTCTTATGCCTTAAAATAAATAGGATTTTTTGTAACTATGTCAACTAGTGCCCCTCTTTGCGATGACGAAATATTTAAATCGACGTTCACACGTATGTAGTAAAATCGCTCACTGGATCTTCGACTTTCGGAGTTGAAGCGAGCGTTGGGAATCCAATTGATAAAAAAACACAGTTTTCGATTTTCAACTCTGCGCGAAAAAATCCCGCCGCGATTTTATTATGTCTGTGGGAACGTGGGCAGTGAATTTCGTCAGATAATTTATAGCTATTACTTTTATAACAGTATGCCTCCGTGTACTTAAAGTTTCAACTACATTAGTTAAATTTTGTTTTTTCTGCCCAGATACTAATTTGACAGGTGTAATGTCAAAGATATGTCAAACTTGAACACAACAACAAAAGACTCGAATTGTCAGATTAGTGTCTGGATTAATAAACGAACTATAGGGTGCTGTTATATTATGTACTTATTGCAATGTAATTGTACTTACTTATTGATGAAAATGTAGCGTTTTATCAACGCAAACAATAATTACGACAGCGCCCTAAGATATTGAGATGTCTTACCTATCTCGAATACAAAAATCTCTGCGACACATCTCCTAAAATTAAGTAGTTGGAACACAAAATATTTTCTATACAAGCTTACATCACTAGTCAATAATTGAAACTGAAGGTGCCCGTTTTATAGAAGAAATATAATTCAGTATTGTTTATTGAAACTATGGTGTTTCAGAACCGTTAATATGGCGCATCGAGCTTGAGGAAAGATCAATTCAATCGAGGCTTGCCGCGGTTATTCCGTGGATGGGTGACCATCTCTACATACCAAAACCCCTCTGTACCTCGGAAAACACGTTATGCCGTTGGTCCCGGCTGTCATTCGTAGATCTTTGACAGTCGTTACGGGTCGTCAAAAACCCGAAAGTCACAATCAACCAGTCTTATCAAGGGTATCGTATTACCCAGTAACTGGGTTGTGGAGGTCAGATAAGCAGTCGCTTCATGTAAAATACTGGTATTCAACTACATCCGTTTAAACTGGAAGTCGATCCCAACATAGGAAATCGATAGGCAGATGACGAGCTTGAGAAAATTTCGGCCTGGTATTATATGCCGTCCCTTTTACTCATATCCGTGTAGCAGTCTCTTTCTAAATCTCGATGTGTCATATTTACGGCTGGGTGTACGCTAAACAGTGCGTATCGGCTAAGTGTTGATAGATTATCTTGCCTCCGTAATTCTATAGACAATGTGTCGTGTACGTGAATTTATTACATTGGTATTGTATCGGAATAGTCGAACTTTTGTGGAAGTATTTAGAATTATAAATGTCTTTATTGGAAGGATAGCTTGAGGTGTACTTCGTAGAGTTTCGTGTTTGCGATGTCATGTTTAGTCAAAATCATTTGGACGATCGATTAGATATCGATTTCTCATTTGGACAATCGATTCGATCGGAGACTCGTTGCGTCGCAGAGCGGGATGTTCTACCAATAGTAAAATAATTTAGCAAATTTATAAAATAACGTATCAACAGAACTATCTGTAATCTTAGTTTATAGAATACGGTTTATCCACGTTTTGGGTATCGAAATCGAATGAAACAAAAAAAAAAAACAATTCGATGGGCGAAATTCAATGCCCGTAATCAGTCGGCGAACCGCGCCGGCTGGGCGCTGTTTTTGTAATTTTTCGTAGAACTTAAATAATTTTTACGAAATTCTAAAAACCATAACATACAGTCGTTGGTTGCCTTAATGTACATGTCACAGTGTACAATACAATACTTAGTATTCAACAAAGTTCGAATATTTTTTTTTTGTTTCATTATTTTTCGATACCCAGCACGTGCATGAAGTATTGCCAGCTAATTTAATTAGACCTTGTATATTTCACAGCGGATTTAGTACAAAATAACTGTTGATGGTATTTATTGGTGGCGCGTTGCCAACTCTTCTTTCACAGCAATCATAGGGTAATTAATGTACGAACAATCTGTTAAGGTGCAGGACACTTTCATGGCGCAGTTACATACTTGTGAAGTATTATTAAAAAGACACCAAGGCTTAATTATTCCTAAAATTTATTTTTAGTTCACTCGTTCTAAGGTGTCAATTGTCCCAGGATGGCAATATAAATGTTAGCATTTGCTGATGATAAAGTACTATAGAAAAGCACGCAATCATAAGAGTATCCTGGAACGATCATGTTTTTTTTTTGTTTATAAATTGCCTGTCGGTTTTTTGCACAAACGAAATAGCAGTACTTACTATTAAATAAAGACCTTTTTAGTGTTAATATTATTAACTTTTGTTTGAAATCAATTCTTTTCTACTAACTTTTTCATTTAGGGCTTCTTTACAGCTTTCAGTAATCGTGAAAAGCGTTGATAGATATTAATTTACCGATTTAATAAAATTTTACAAAGGCCCATTCCAAAGATCTTTTCAAATGAAATATTTTATGTACTTATTAATAATAACGAATCATCGTTTTGCTTCTACATTCTGTGAGTCGTGTTTTTTATGTGATATAATTGTGTATAATTAATACAAATGTTTACATTAATGTAATATGTGCAAATATTATATCAATGTAAATATTTAATTACAGTTAATATGCCAATAAAACGGTTTATTCTTTTATACGTGTGTTTCATTTAAAGTTGAACCCCAATTTGTTTTTAGAACAACGAAATCATCATCAGCTTCCAGTCCTTGGCCCTTGTCCATGTTACTTGGGGTCGGCGCAACATGTTTTGCTCTTCCATTCTACCCCGTCAGCTGTCACGCCATAATTCTCTCCCTCTCCATCCATCAACATTTATATTCGTCACTCTTCATTCACATGCGTTTCATTCCCCCTCAGCACATGCCCATACCAAGGCAACGATTTCCTTTAGACTTTTCGGGCACTGGCGCCACCTTCAAACTCATCAGTTTCAAATTAACGTTTACTTCTACGTCATGTCGCAGTAAGAAAATCCTACCGTTATGCTAAAGACACTGCCATGCCTGTACATAACGCCTAGTCCACAGCAAACAGGTTATAAACAAGCTTAGTAGGTTTTCGTAAACGTGGGCGGGAAAACAGGTGCATGCAACAGGTTGCATTGCGAGGTCAAACTGTTGACTTAGCTTAGCGGCTCGTAAGTCTGATCGTGCTACTATGCAGTTCATATACCTAGCATTATTTGTAAGACAGCTATTGTGGAATCTGAGCTTAAAGAATCTATTTTTTGTTTGTTGTTACATACTACGGGAATTATGTATAGAACTTTGAATCAGGCGGCTCCTTCTCGTTATTTGTTCCACCACTTCTTCTTCCCAGCTAAAGCACTAGGAAGTGGTGAATGGTGGGCGTTTTGGGGGACTGTCTCATGTACTTTGACGTTCGAAAAGTGGTGATTCTCAGCCTAATTTGAATAAATGACTTGATTTTATTAGATTGTATTTTAAACAAGCTGTCCCTCGTGAATATCGGAAATTATCCCACGGGAATGTGCTTCCGGGGTCCGGGACATTATAACATCAGCTATCTGCCAGTAAAACTCTCGTCAAAATCAGTCTAGCCGTTTCCGAGATGACATTTTTTTTTTGTTATATGTACTTACCGTATACTTCTCCGACGCTTCTGCATTTGGTAAAACGCTGCTATTTTCACATGCCCGGTATACCCACATTGCATTACAAACAGACCCTTCAATTTTATTTATTTCAATTCTCAAACTGTATACCTTTAGGTATGGATGCGAAAGTACGCCTTAATGGCTGAACGAATTTCGATGATGGCCACGCTGATAGACCAGGGCATAACATAGGACATTTTTGATCCCGGCAGTCTCTGAGAGGGACCCGACGAGTCTGGCCATAGCCCCACTGACAGGAGGGTCAAACTGGCAAACAGTGCCAAACAAGAAGACGTCCCACAAGGCGGTGTTGGCAACGGCCGAGACGCCAAAAGGCGAGGCTGCCACGGACACTAAGCGCAGACGCAGCGCGAGGCCAAGGGGACGTATAAAACAGAAAAACACCAACATGGTACCACCGGCCCGGGCGCAGAAGCGTACGCGTCCCGATGATTCCGTCACACCAACGGGGATTAGTAAGAAAAGCAAGCCTGCCGCTGGTTGACGGAACTTTGGTAAGCTACGCCGAAGCGGCCGCGTCGTTCAAGAGTAACGAGCCGTGTGTCGCCGTCATGACCGACCCTTTTTCGGACATGACGCAGGAGCAAGCGGAGGGGATCCGTCAGCAGATTGAGAACCACCTCCGCTCAGCTCCTGAACAAACGGACACTAACACCGCGATCCACTTCAGAGGCCGGGCCCACTTCGCTGAAGGCGTCCTCAAAACCTGGCGCGAGGACGACTTCACGCTGACTTGGCTCAAGGGGAAGAATTTGTTATACATTTTGTTTCTCAGTAGTCAGGTAATTTAAAATCGCAAAATCGTTCACTACCCCAACACTATTAGTCTTAGTATGGTAACATTATTTTTCTTTGAACTGCCAAGTTACTGAGTACGATTAAATGTCCAATTAAAGTCGGGAAAAGGCTAGGCACATTGATGATGTGTGAGTTAATCACATTCCACTCTCGTTTAGAATAAATTAAATGAAAGGTATTAAATAAAAATAACGCATTTAATTCGCAATACATGTCTTTATTTCATATTATTTAGTAACTACTTCAGTCAAATAGGTAATAGTACAATAATAGTTACGTTTAAATTATGAATATTTACATGAATAGCCCTATAGAGTAGGTAAATACACGACGATTCCTAATACATGAATACAGCAATCTCAACAAGTTTACAATTTACATCAAATTTAGATTTTGATTTTTTTTTGCGTTTTACTTTATAAAATTATGTGTATTGTGGTGATGGCTATCACATATTTTATGTGACTTCTAATCGTGAACTTGACATCTCTTCTACCCGAGAACGGGACTACCCGTCAAATCGCGTTTCTATGAAGAAAAAGACAGTACGTAATTCTTTCCACAGCAACGGGATAGCAGTTAGTGATGTAGTTAAGGTAATGCGCTAAGATATAAGATTTTTTCATAAACAGAGATAAGTGGAAGAAGGGCAGGGACGCGGGACATCACAGGCTTTTAATAATAACAATGCTGCCCTGCTACTTGTATCTGCAATTAGCAAGTGCGTGTCCTAGTGCGACAAAGAGCCTGGCGCCATCTACAATCATTGTATGAACATGTTATTAGCTTGCAAGGTCTCTCAGAATTCAGGATGAATTGAATTATGAGAGGGTAGAATCTTTACACAAGAATAACAGTTCTTTTCGGTATGTAAACCAGAAAAGGACACATTTAGGAACCCGCTAGAGGGCGGTTAATAAAAAAATAATAAGCTTGACTGGCTATAACTGATGACTCTAGATAGTTACAAGTCAGGGTGTACCACCTACTGCGCCAAGGAAATATAGCCAATTTAAAGTAATTCCTACCTATCCTAAATTTTATGATTTTCAAAACTATCTAGAATTAAGCCCAAAGACTTGCTCTATATTTTTCATAGATAATCTCATCGCATAGGAATACAGACGAATAACATAGATTTTATAAGAAGGAATTCTGCATTATCATCGATCAATAATATCGGGCAAGTTTCAGTTCTCAACGTTTATACCGAGTAAAAGCGTGGTTTCTACTGCCGAAAAATATTTAGTAAAAATAATGAAACTTCCACTGTTCAGCGAGAGCATTGACTCGTTCAGAGCGTTGTTCATTTACTTTTGATTTTAATTTGCCTTCAGCAACGTTGAATTTTGATTGATAATGAAAAGTGCGCTTCCCCAGGCTTATACGTCAAATACGTGGGTCATAATCTAAGTGGTTTTCTACAGTATCAATACAATTTAAAACGTATGCGCTTTTGGTTTAACGTATCTATTATTTATTAATTAATTAATAAATAAGTCTAACCAATTTAATTGAAGCTTATATACCCCTATTTGAAATAATGTAAGACGCACCCGACGCTCCACCTAAGAAAATCAGTGAGTTTTTGGCTAAGGAGCAATTTTTTTTCAGCTTTCAATGAAGTAATCTAATATAGCAGTGCTGAATTAATTCACACTAATAATGCACCGTCAAAATGTGCGAAATTTGCCCAGCTAGGAATTTACCTTATTCCTAAAACCACTACTATTCAAATGGGCAAAAAACCACTAGACGCCAAGAAAAATAATTGAAATGAGTCCTAGAAATATCAACATCATTGATAGTTGTCATACCTAAATGGAATTTAACAAAAAAATAAACAAAATCTACTGCAAGTAGTATTTTGAGAAAGTTATAACTTACGTCGTCCATTCAAATAATTACTTAAAGAGTTTCAAGTCAACTCGTCAAATAAGAAAATGAATTCAATAAATATTTAAAAAATATGTGCACACACCGTACAACGTTGCGTACAGTCAACCGCCCGTCATTGGTAACACAACTACGAAAACAGCTGAGCGTATGTTCTTCGGCCAGGAAGGGGCGGTTCATACAACTGAGAAATCCTCGCGTAGGCTCGAGCCTTCTGTGATCGCAATTCAAATTGAGGGCAACTGAGTCGCGAGCATGCGCAACCCGACTGTGTCGATACTCATACAATTTTCTACTTTAAGCTATGGTAATACGGTCCTATTTTCAATGGAGCCAGTAGATTGCTCAGGCATTTTCCGTTCTGTCAGTATTGACCCTAAGTTGCTATGTCACTCTGTGTCTATGTCGTACCAGTGAAGAGTTGAGTATCAAAAAGACGGATTGGATGTGTCGCACCTTTCGGTTCGACAAAAGAGGATTTTTTTTAAAGAAAAAGAAAAATAGTTTGAAATAATAAGTACTCATTTAGCTATTTTTTTTATCGTACTGTAACGAAAAAAGAAATATGAAAAAAGTAGAATGCCCGGCTTGTTGCCAGGACTTTTAAAAAGTTTATATTTTTCTTTATTTAAGTTTATACATTTTAAAAGTATTAAAATGTTGAAATAACAAACAACAACAACTGTTTGGCAGCTCCAGGAGTCACTGTTATTATTATACTAGTAAGATTCAATTTGACGATTAAAAAGGGTTGATGTGTAGGTACAATGTAACTCACAAGGATCACCAACACAGACCCAAAATCGATACAGGGTACCTTTTTTGGGTCAAAATTATACAAAAGAGTAATTACCTCCCTTTCTATTTCGAAAAAGACAAATTAAATAAATTGGAATAGCTTTAAATAATGCTAGCCTGATAAAAAGCGCAAGTGAAAAGAGTGAAATTGAAAGAATTAGAAAATATAATTTATTTCAAATGCAAAAATTGCATTTCATTGAAATTTTAAAATACGAATGCATTAGCAGATTTTTTTACTGCTTTACATAATGAAAATCTGTTTCATAGAAAATCAAATCAAATTAAAACAAATCGTTTTTTTTTGTAACAAGGACCATCCCCTACATTTAATAGAAATTAATTGAAATGAACAGCTGTCTAGATCTCACCCAGACACAGTGTTCTATTTGAACCTAATATCCGTGTTTCGTCCTATAAATGAACGAGAAGCTGCAAAATCGGAAAATAATTACGAAGAAATTCAACAGTCAATAGTCAGATAATGGCTAGAAAATAGAAAGAAAAAATGGTCGTAACAACCTTTAACAGGTCACTTTTAACAATAAAAATAAAGAGACGAATGTCCAAAGAAAAAAGTACCCACTTGGGGTTCCGCCGCAGTCGAGTAAAAAATAATAATAATTGATAACAAGAGTATTTTTACTATCTATCGCATTGTAAAGTATTGATATTATTATTTTCACCGATATCCCTTATGAAGAACTAAGCTCACGTCCTATTTACCAAATGAAGAACTAAGCTCACGTCCTATACCCCAAATGAAGAACTAAGCTCATGTCCTATTTCCCAAATGAAGAACTAAGCTCACGTTCTATTACCCAAATGAAGAACTAAGTTCACATGCTATTTCCCAAATGAAGAACAAAGCTCACGTCTTATTTCGCAAATGAAGAACTAAGCTCACGTCCTATTTCCCAAATGAAGAACTAAGCTCACGTTCTATTACCCAAATGAAGAACTAAGCTCACATGCTATTTCCCAAATGAAGAACTAAGTTGACATGCTATTTTCCAAATGAAGAACAAAGCTCACGTCTTATTTCGCAAATGAAGAACGAAGCTCACGTCCTATTTCGCAAATGAAGAACTAAGCTCACGTCCTATTTTGCAAATGAAGAACTAAGCTCACGTCCTATTTCACAAATGAAGAACTTAGCTCTCATTTCATGTTAGCAACATACATGCTTACTGTTGACATAAAGGAGCCAATGAAATTGTTACCACGTACGAACGGTTGACTGTATCAGTTACCACCTCATAAAGTGGCCAAGCAAAACAAAATTAGTTCCTACAAGGTTCATCTTACACAAAATTAGACCTTAATCCCTTGTATTAGGGGAAATATTCCGTTCTCTCTTGTTTTTTGTCTTGGGTGGGGCTCGGTGACGGTCTCGTTTGCGGCTGGATGAGGAGCATGAAGATGAGGGGCTGGAGTCAGGGGGGGAACCGGCTTCTTCAGCTGTGAGTCCCATGATCTGGGACTCTGGGGTCGAAGGTTCTAGAACATTGTTGCGTAGAGCGCGGCGTTGTTCTTCGGTGTGTTGGGGACAGCGGGTGGATCTGTAAATTGAGTTGTTTTATTAAATAATGTCGTTTCGTAACTTTACTAACTCTAAAATTTAAAGCAGCACCCTCATTGCGTTACACATTTCCAATCATATTCCGAAGTATTTTGAAAATAAACAAAACCTTTATCGTTTACTTCATAGGTTTATCTCTGTTTTTTGTTATATATGTGTACATACTATTAATATTTCGTTTAATTGATGAAAATATGTTAGAAACATTAGTTTGCTGAACAACTTAACGTAATAAATATTGTTGCTTTGTCAAAAGGCATTGCCAGTGTTAAGCAATTATTCATTTGATTTATATTTTGTACGGCACAGGGAGCATGTAGGCAAGTCAATAACAGGCTATTTTTCCTTAAGGAAAATACCGAGAAAATATTTCAAAAGTCACGTTGCTGGAAACCCTATCAATTCTCGGCTTATTTCATGGCCACCCTTGGATGAATCCACCTCAGACGGGGTGGATATAATCAATCGGAGTTCGTATATTATTTTTCTTCTAATTTTCTCCCTCGGCTGTATACAGGGTGTAACAGAAACCCCTATTGCTATCCTTTAAGCGCTAAAGATAACAGCTGGTATAGAATTACCAAACAAATTATTACCTAGTGCATAATTTTTTAGTGTGCTCTGACACGACACCGCAGATCTGCTGCAGTAAGTTCTTCTTCTCGTTAGCGGTCATCGTTTCGTAGGTGGCGCCACCGTCGTTCGCGTCCGAGTTCGCCGTGCCGTTGTTGTGCCTGTTGGTAACTTGCATTGTAGACTTACTTTACGAGAAGATTACTGTGCTTGTGCATTGGGGCCTTTTTTAAAGTGGGCTCACCAGTAACAGTGGCGTATCGATTTGTATGGCAGACGAGTGAACTTGCCTTTAGAGGACTTAAAGTAGAAAATTTATAAATTCTGATGTAGAAGGGACGGGGTTAGGCCTTTAGTCCCTCCCTTGATCCGTCACTGCACAGGTGAACTGCCATTTATATATATATATATGCCTTTTTTATGAATAAATTTAAAAACAAATCCAAATGCACAAACATGTTTCAGATTATATTATTATAACACAAAAATATGACATATAGGTATATATTTCAAAATGCATGCAAGTGCTAGCTAAGTTTTATAAAAAAAAATTGCGTAATCTATGTTTTTGTTTTCATTCTAAAAGCTGACTCTTGGAACATATGAACGTACCATTAATACTGTAGCCAGGCAGGGCATTAGATGTTTGAAACAAAGAACAATTCAGTCTTTATTATATCCCACTGTTTTATGATTATACATATTATTTTCCATTTAGGAATTTGATGATAAGTAAGTAATGTATTACTAAATCTAGAATCAACTAAATGTACACCCCGTTAAGTGTGAAAATTACATGGACTGGAAGTTGCCGCTACCGCTCCTATTATTTGCCTCTCACTCGCACGCGTACTATGTGAGCGAGACGTATATAATCCACGTGACACGCCTAATCATACCCTTAACTTATCTAGCTTTGACGTTGAAACGTGATTAATACAGGGTGTAAAAAGACCGAACAAAAAGCTAGTCATCTACCATTCTGTAGATAGATAAGTTACAATGTCCAAAAATAATTGCTTGTTTTTTTTGGTGTGAAATATTACTGTTGTCGGCAGCGCGCAAAACATTGTGCATAGGATTGCACGCAACTTTACTAGGGATAAACGATATGTAGAGATCATTTTTAATAATATTATTATCGTAAAAAATAAAAATAAACGTTCGAACTTCAATATCTCAATTACCAGAAGGCTCCCATGTACTTACAGCCCAGTACAAAAAAAAAAACAAGAAGTAGGACAAGCGGCTCTCGGTTTCGTTAAAGGGGAAGCGGCAGGGTAGACCACGAAATTAGAATCATGTTTTATTCTACATACAGCCTGACACTGCCAAATTGCTAAAAAACCGGTCAAGTGCGAGTCGAACTCGTGCGCCGAGGGGAAGTACCTACCCATTGTATACCGCCATAATAAAAAAGATATGGGCAAATTTAGATTTTCGCGAAAGCTTGTAAGTACCAAAATTTACCTTCATTTTCAACTTTTTTATTTCTTGGAATTTTTTATTTGTGCAGTAAGACCTTGCTTTTTGCCAAATTTCGTGATTCTAGGTCAACGGGAACTACCATATAGGTTTTCGACCCAAAACCTATAGGGTAGTTCCGGTTGACCTAGAATTGTCAATTTTGTTTAAAACCAAGGTCTTATAGCCCAAGTAAAGGGAAAATTCCGATAAATAAAATGAGTTGAAAATTAAGGTAAATTTTAGTACTTACAAGTTTTCTCGCGAAAATCTAAATTTGCCCATATCTTTTTAACGTGTTGACTCAGGACCTTGATTTTTATACACCTAAAAGGGACTATAAACCTCAGTATCTGGTATAAATTTCAACTTGCTAGGTCCACCCGTTCCTGAGAAAATCGGTGGCGATGACACACGGTCAGACGAACAAGAGAGTGATCTTATAAGGGTTCCTTTTTTACCTTTTGAGGTAAGGAACCCTTTAAACCGTAAGAAAATATGAATTTGCGTGTCATTTTTACACTCGTTATTTATCGTGCCTGGTTCTCTTGGAATTCGGCAGGTCGCGAAAGGTGAAAGTAAACGGAGGACATTAAGTGTAGTGTAGTAATGTTAGTCTTGAAAAAATCTTAAGGTTAAAGGTAGTGGAGGCCCTATGTACTCTATAGCAGACTCGCGGCCACCGTAGGCACGGACTTGCGGACGGCGAGCAATGGGTAGCTCGCTCGCCGGTAAGGACCAGGGGGCCTACTCCCTAAGCGAAATCCGTAGTATCGGCCATCGTTACGGGCGCACAGTGGAACGAATGTATGGGAGCGGTTGGACGTAGACATGTCCGAAAAAAAAGAGTAAAATTATGCCAAACTAATGATGCCATCTTATTCGATTACTTAATGCCTTCATAACTTGTGGTGATGAATTTCTTCATAACTCCCATATTTCGGGAGTAATTTGAGAAAATGTGAAATTTTACTATGAAAATGAGTGTATCGAGCTCTCTCCCTCCTGATTCCGGGCTTGTTTCAAGTAGCGGTCTCTAATATCATAATGCTAATACTAAGAGCTATATTTAATACTAAGACACATAGTGCGCCAAATGTGCACTTTCTGGGATAAAGAGTGATGTTTATTTTATAACACAATTTTTTTATTTTTTGTTTATTTTGTTGATTAAAACCGTTTTTCTAAAGGTTTACCTTATTACAATAACATTTCTGAGCAGCCAATTAGAGAAGATATAAGCTAATTAGGATATATAATTAGGGACTTAAGGTTTACATATAAAACTGATGCACTAATGATTACTGATAAGAACATTGCTATTATTTAATTACTAAATGGCTCTTAATACACTAATTTAGCATGCATCATTTACTAATTATCACAATAACTAATTACCTTGCAATATTTAACAAAGGATACCTGGGATACCTGGATTTTATATAAATAGGTCACTATTAGTAACATTAAAATCAGTGTTGATTTACACCTCGTTGTATCCAAGCTAATCTCGCAATGTATTTTCCAAATTTTAATACAAATCTTGATATTCACGTTGCTTTATGCGCACGCGCACATAAAGATTTACGCGACTTTAACTATTTGTTCAGTGTTTTAAAAGATAACAGTTGTGTTCAGTTATGTGAAAGTGCTGAAACAAGTTTAAAAGACTGGTGTCGTCGATTTTGCTACCGCATTTATGCAAAATGGACACAGTCTGGAAGAAGCACAGATAAGTTTCGGAAGAAACATGAGATTTGGCTACAGGCTGCAATTCAATGGCCGGAATTACAGAATGAAAATATGGAACCTTCTACAGAAAATATAAGTGACGTCATCGAGCCCATAATTTCTCCTGCTAAATCTGATGCTTCAACTTGTACACATCCTAGTCCTCGTAAATCTTTTGAGGACCTTAGTAACCGGCAAAAAAGAAGACGCACTGAAGATAGTCTTTCATGCAGCAGTAGCAGCGCTGAAATTATGTTTTCGGCCGAAAGGGCGCTTCAAAAGGCAGGACAAAGCGATACAGCTTATGTTATGAAATACTTGACGGAGAATCCAGAAGAGGCCTCAAAAATCAAAGCCTTCATTGAAGGTAAATCAATTCAGGTACGGGAAATATCCCCTTTGAAGGCATTGGCTCTTTATGTATCGATGAACTTATCGAAATGGCGCTATAACACTCTTCGGGATTTCAACACTCAAGAAGGAGCTCTTCAATACCCGAGTTACTACATGTTGGTTAAAGAAAAAATTAAGTGCTATCCGGCCAAAGAAGATCTCACAGTTACAGAGAGCTCTGCAAAAATCAAATTACAAGCCTTGATGGATTTAACCTCAAGAAGACTTATTAGGTCGTTAGAAACCCCTGTTGATCCCAATCAACAGCTCGTATTGACCAGCAAATGGGGTTTTGACGGATCATCTAGCCAAAGCATTTATCATCAAAGGACGAGTGAAGATGAGCAAATCGATCTTGCTAGTAATTTTATGATTAGTCTTGTACCACTGCGGCTCGTCTCAAAAGGTGTAACAATTTGGGAAAACGAGCGACCATCTTCCACTTCATTTTGCCGGCCAATATTGTTTAAGTTTATAAAGGAAACCAAAGAAAATGTGCAGAGAGAGATGGCTGAAATCGAAGCAGAGATTGAAGCCTTAACTCCATCCACCATCACTGATGGAATTAGTGTCAAACACCAACTGCTGTTGACAATGATTGATGGTAAAATTCATTCCATTATATCCAATACAGCAGCTTCAGTGTGTGACATATGCAAGGCTTGTCCTAAAGAAATGAATAATTTAGAGTTAATCAAAGATAAACACGCAAACGAGGACATGTATAAATATAGCTTAAGCACCCTTCACGCTTGGATTCGCTCAATGGAATGCTTATTACACATTTCCTACAAATTAGACATAAAATCATGGCAAGTAAGGGGTGATATAGCAAAAAGGCAAGTTGATGACAGGAAGAAAAGAGTTCAAGAGGCTGTAAGAAGAGAAACGGGCTTACTTCTCGATGTTGTGAAACAAGGCAGTGGATCCACCAACAATGGCAACTCGGCAAGGAGATTTTTTGAAAACTACACTAAATCTGCTGAACTGACCGGAATAGATGCTATGCTTTTAAGAAAAATCTGTGTGATCTTGCAGTGTATTTCATCAGGAGAGAAGATCAACGTAACTAAATTCCGAGAGTTCTGCTTTGATACTGCTAAGCTTTACGTGGAGTTATACCCATGGTATTATATGCCTTCTTCACTTCATAAAATTTTAATGCATGGGCCAGACATAGTTCAGAACATGTCAATTGTGCCCATTGGTTTTCTATCCGAAGAGGCATCTGAGGCTAGAAATAAAGATTTTAGAAAATATAGAGAGGGGCATTCTCGAAAGCATAGCAGTATCTCATGCAATGAAGATATTATGCACAATCTTTTACTGTCTTCTGATCCACTTGTTACAAGTATCCGTCCAAAAGGAAATAAGTTTGTAAAAAAATCTTCTTTTAAGGAATTTTATGAGCTTACGGATTCTGAGAAAAGTGATATCGAATTTGTTAACATAAATGATTTAGCGGACATCGATTCTGAATTTGAATTAATTGATGATGATGATGATGACGAAGATAATTAAATGATGTTATTGTTTTAAAATGTGTAACTTAGTAAATTAGAGCTTACATCTTAATTATTTATTGTACTTTTAATGAAACTAGGTAATTTATTATCAACTTACTTAAAAGTCATACTCTCATCAGTTCTTGTGAATATTTTTGTTAATATATATTTCTGTATATATATATAATATATTTATAGACCTCTTAATAAGTCTGTCTGCGGTTTAAAGTAAATACAAATGGGGAAAAAACGTTTTTTTTTTTAAATTTTCATTTCCTTTTATCCCAGAAAGTGCACATTTGGCGCACTATGTGTCTTAGTATTAAATATAGCTCTTAGTAATAGCATTACGATATTAGAGACCGCTACTTGAAACAAGCCCGGAATCAGGAGGGAGAGAGCTCGATACACTCATTTTCATAGTAAAATTTCACATTTTCTCAAATTACTCCCGAAATATGGGAGTTATGAAGAAATTCATCACCACAATTTATGAAGGCATTAAGTAATCGAATAAGATGGCATCATTAGTTTGTCATAATTTTACTCTTATTTTTCGGACATGTCTACGTCCAACCGCTCCCATACATTCGTTCCACTGTGGGGCGCTTCGTTCTCCGTTTTACTTACGGACATACCGTAAGTTAGACAGAGAGCGAAGCGCTCGTAACGACGGCCGATACTACGGATTTCGCTTAGGGAGTAGGCCCCCAGGCCCGGGTAAACGGCAAGTTGTGTTCCACGCGCACCGCAAAGATATGTCAGCAATCATTAAAGAGGTCCGCTAGAGCCGATGCCTTCAGAGTCGCGGATTTGCTCAAAAGAATTACCGTGGCCCTGGCACAGGTAACTGAAGGAACACGGGTGGGTTTTAGTCAGTAAAAGTCTCACACGCCCTCCCGCTCCGCTTTGAACGGCAGAAGTCATTTGATGATTTCTCATCCAAAAAAAAGGCCCTATGTAACTACGTTAGTCTTAAATAAATAGTATTATATCTACCGTATACATACTTGTGCATTTTGTTAGGTTTCCTGTTATTGTTGTTCTTGATCCTGCGCTTCCTCCGCTCGTTCTGCACCGAGCCCCCGGACCAGTCGACGTCATCTTCGTCATCGCTGAGGAGTCCTGCGTAGGAGGTCGGCTCGCGACTGTTCGACGCGATACGTCGCGATGCTATGCGCGAACTGTTGCGGCCCATACCTAGAAGGAAGTATTTATACCATAAAATCATGTGTGTATTCCTCGAAAGAGCCTCAGTACACATATTTTGCCATACTCATTGACATCACATAACGCTTGTAATTCTAGCAATGGGCGAGCAGAGATGTATGTATACCTATAGGTCCATATCCCACTAGGACACCACGGTGGCACTGCCAAAAAATGTATGGTTGGCCGTGCAACCAATTGGACGCCTAGTGAGATACTCACCATAAATTTGGGGACATTTTGCTGGCAGCGCGTCCATGGTTGCACCAGTATGGTGTCCTAGTGAGATATGGGACATAATAATCTTACATTTTGCCAGTTATAAAGATTTTAGGGACCAGCCTATTACTGCTATCAATCAGAAAAAAAAACAGACTATCTAGTAGGTATTTTCACGAATGTTGGAGATAATAATTTATGTGATAATAATGTGTATACACATGCCCTCTATATAAAGTGGTTCACTGGTTGTCTTTGGCGAAAACCTTTTCCATTTTAAGGAGCAGATTATACTATCATTAATAACAATAATTAAGTATCACACTTTTCTTATTTGTTTTGTGAGCAGCCGTCTTCAGAGAGAGTATATAACTCTTCAATGTATACAAACACACTTCCATACAAACTTTCAACCCACATAAGGGTAGAATTTGCAAAAACGGAAATCTACATGGATGTTTACTTTTCACTAGAAACCTAAACGTTTAAGTTTACTTTAGTTTGTTTTAGTTTTTTCTATATAAACTTTGATTACTGTAGCAGTTGAATTTCCAAAAAAATCTCTTTTAGCGGACATCTACGCTTACATAATGTTGAGGGTTTAATAGTTTTTGAGATTTCGGGATTACTCATTAAGTCAGTGAGTGACTGCTATTCAGTTTTTTCAAGTACTCCGATTAAAACAACACTTACTTCTTCTTTTACTAGTTAACTTCAACTTCAAACAAAAATTACGAGTATAAGAGCTATTTCAAACCTTAATACAAAATAAATATCATTATCATTTACCACCTACATTGGAGTTGGCTTTATTGGCTATTTAATGAGACCTGTTATCTTGTTATGTTCACAAAGTTATTTTATGCACCCCATTACTATGAAAATAACATGGTTAAATCATACAGGATAAAAACAACAATAATTGATAACTGACCTCAAAAAGATATTTAAAACTGTGTTATTCTTTGTATTTTCCTGTTTTAAATATTAGTAGTGTAAGTGTAGTAAATAAATATTAAAACTGCAATAATGCAGCAAACATGAAGCTACAATAATCAAAATATTAAAATAATCTTTATTGTATGTGATTTTGTAGTCAAATTGGTTTAATAAGAAATCATTATGCCAGTACAGGTTATTTTGGAAATAAACCCCTAAGTAGGTATTTTTATTGTTTGGTTAAATCCCATTTTACATGGGAATGTGTCACTGGATCTTGAAATCATAAGCAAAGGAGGCTCTGGTTCACTACTATTATAGAGGATGCATTCAAAATCAAATGATTTATTTAAATTAGGCCATTAATGAGCATTTTGTGAAGTCAACATTTACAGGAAAGAGAATTGAATGGGCTATTCCTAAAGTTGTTTCATTCTTCCATTGTTAATAGTACGGGCGGTGCACAGTGTTTTATGAAGCCCGATTTTCGGACATCCCATTTTTATTAAAAAAGCTGACAGAAATAATCATTTAAATGCAAGATTTCGTATCCCCAATGAGTTATCAAGTCTAGTTTTTGAGTTATATTTTTTTGAAAATCGTAATTTTTCCATCCGGATATTAAGAAAAAAAAAAAAAAATTAGGCTTAAACTAAGCGTGATACGAAATAATGATGTTAGGTGCATTGATAGCGTATCTTATGCTGAGTATTTTAATCCAAAAATAAACCTCGCAACTTTTTTAGATTCAGATTTATACGAGTTTTTTGGTTTTTAGTTTTTCTTTTTTTCCTCGAAAATTCCGCCATTTCGGGAAAACTTATTTATACAGAAACAATTCTATTTACTTCCTCAATACACCACATAATTATGACATCCCAAATCCATGGAACTTAGAAGTTGTTCCAATTTAACTATTTTTGTTAGGGTTGTCAAATTTTTATCCTTATTTTGTGGATCAAATTTTTCGTAAAAGTAAAGGTTCTGTACGTAATTACAATGAAAAAAAAAAGAACGTGCACCAGTTTAAAATCCGGATATAAATAATTATCTGACATTTTGACAACCCTGGCGACGTAAAATCCGGATCAAACTTAAAATCGTTCTGGTTTCCAAGTTCCATAGAATTGGGATGTGAAATTTATGTGGTGTGTTGGAAAAGTTATCAAAATCATTTCAGTATAAATAACTTTTCCCGATTTGGTAGAATTTTCGAGAAAATTAAGAAAACCGAAAAACATTATTATTTCGTATCATGCTTAGTTTAAATGTAATATTTGTTTTTCTAAATATCGAGATAGAAATTGAACGATTTTCAAAAAAATATAACTCAAAAACTAGACTTGGTAGCTAAATGGGGATACGAAATCTTGCATTTAAATTATTATTTCTGGCAGATTTTTCAATAAAAATGGGATGTCCGAAAATCGGGCTTCATAAAACACTGTGCGGTGGCATTGGTTTGATCAAATAATTTTACACCTGCTGAAAGTAATATCAAAAATTGATTTTCCTTAGTGCATAAGGGATCGGAGCCCTGCTTGAGTAGTAGGCGAGTCCAAAGTTGCATTTCGAAGTAAAAAAAAACTTACTGAACCAGTAACCACGCAAGTTTTTGCTGTAACATTGGATCCCTCATGGATGTTTTTATTGCAATATTAATTATATTACTCTGTATTTCAATTTCTACGTTAATATTTACTTACATAATTCAAAAAGCTGTCTTATAATATTAATTTGTACACATATTTATATGAGAATGGAGGGGAAACAAGTCAATAGGAGTGGCCAAAAAGCTGGCCATACAACGGTAGGCATTGCCCCCCTTTACACCCGCGATGATACGAGCGAGAGTTTCACTTTAAAAAAATTCTGGCGCCAATTCGTTTACTTTTAGCGAACATATTCGGCATAGATCGATCGTGAGGATCAGGGACGGTTACCGTTACCAATAAAATACATACCGGTGAAACTACCAAAACATTCGTTCCGTTCCGTTAACTATTTAACCTTAAAATTACCGTTAAATCATAGGATTTACCGGTATTTAAATAGCGTTACCAATATTGTTACTTCGCTAAAATCTAACAAGAAGCAACATTTTGTGCGACGTTACCAAGCATCTCGCGCGCCTTGCGTTTGGCTATACTCTCGGAGCGGCAAAAACGCATGTTACGACGATCGGAAAGATACGAATACGATAAGACTCGCGTTCGCGCATGTTTTATTTAATAATCATACGGCATATCTGTGCATGCGGCAAGCAAACATAGCGTCACGTACGCCGAACGTACCTATGTCTACTGCCTTTGATTTATCAACTTGTTGTTTGTGGAAAAAACACTTTTATTGGCTTAAAGAAGTTTCAACCTTTCAACATAAACCGTATTATTATAACTATATTAATTAGTCTTCACTTAACTTTTTAATTCGTCTTAGGTCTTTATGTAGGTACAGTCGACCATACATCTCTGGATACGATATTAAAACCTTTCTCATATCTTACGTGCCTCATAAAGGCGCTGTCAAGGTCAATTTTATTGTGTCTACAAAACATGTGGGCGACTATACCTTTTTGAGACAGGAATATCTCGTTTTGTATTAGGTCACACCTAGTTTGAGTATTTTTTTTAAAATTTGACCAACCCTTTTTACTATAATTTCTGCAGCACAGAAACATTGGTGCTGATTCTCTTGTCACAAATGCCTCTAAACTAGACTAAAAATCACCAACATTTTGTTTATTCCTGTCAATCGACGATTTCCCATTCTGAAATTGACTAAAGTGACACATTTTAACTATATTTTAGTTTAGATGGCACTGAGTTATTAATTTAGTGAAAATGGCAATTTTGCTATTCTGAATTTGACGTTTTTTATAACCTAAAGTTTTGATTGTCTGTCTGTCATAAATCTGAATATTTTTAATCGCGATTAAAAAGGCGTGGAATAAAATTATTTGTTGTCATGAACTAAAACTCACACACGTCATCAGGTGCAAAAACAGTACTGTATTTTATTTTTCTTCTCTTTTGCTTATATCTCGAAATTGGTGTGTCCTATCGCAGAAATAATGAAAATTTCGACCCCCTTTATGAGACCCATAAACCTCTAAAACTCAACATGTCATCATCTGCCTAGCCTTTTCCCAACTACGTTGGGGTCGGCTTCCAGTCTAACCGGATGCAGCTGAACTCAACATGTATGTAACAATTTTTCATATTTCCATACAAAAAGTGAAAAATTCCATATAAAACACACAGAGGCTGGCGCCCCTGCGCGCTTCCGGCTCTAAATAAATTTCACGCGGTAGGGCAAAGAAGTATCACGTTGCGTAATAAAAAAAAAATACCACGTGGAGTCGCGATTGTCAAATACGATTTTAGTTGACTCAAAATTATTTTAAAATTTAGTAATCTTTTTTGCAGAATAGCTTTAAGATTCTCTCATAGCCTACACTAAACAAACTAACTGAACTATCAATTAGTTAAGTTCGGTGTACAAGAGGATCGGTATCAATATTGTATACACGCCGAAGATTCATTTATGGTTTCAGTTTTCGCATTGATGTCCCTGCCACCTTGTTTATTATAATTTTCTGCAGTTCAGAAACAATATTGTATACACGCCGAAGGTAGTCATTCATGGTTTCAGTTTTCGCGTTGATGTCCCTGCCACCTTGTTGATAATAATTTTCTGCAGCACAGAAACAATATTCTACACACACCGAAGGTAGTCGCACGTCCAGCGTGTATATAATATTGTTTCTGTGCACACACCGAAAGATGCTAGTCTCCCCACCGTCATAGTTAGAAAGAGATAGACGTATAAATTACCGGTGTAAGTATTGTTACTTTTATCGATACTAATACTGGTAATTAGATAACGTTAACTGACTTTGGGTATCGGTATTATTAACGTTACTTTTTATCGTTAACAGAACGGTAATTGATAATTATATAAAAATACCGGTAATTTGGTCCCTGCTGGTGTGAATGTCTCGTATATGCATGCTAACGAAATCGCGAGGCCGCACACTGGTCCCAAATTAAAAAAAAGTGGACATTGATAGTAGACCGCTGATATTTTTTTTTATTGTTGATATAATGATAACAGATAAGGCAAAAAAATATTATTGTCCTACTTCAAATACTTTTCTCTATAAAAAATATTTCTTTTTTTTTTGTATGGGAGTGATTACATTTTACTCAATTTCTCAAAAACCTTAAGCGATGTCGAGATGGCATTCACATATGTTAGAAAACTAATAATTCTGAGTATTTGGCTCGAAGAAACTTATTGCTTATCTCTGCGTACTTTCGAGATAATAGTGACAGAAAATAACAATTTTTTTTAATGTTAATTGTTCGCTTTTTTTTAATCATAGCCTTACTCATATCGCAATAGGTCCGCTGGCCAGCAAAATGGAGCTTCGACGCGAGTTTGCCGGGATAACAAGATGGCCGCCTCTCATGACGTAACGTAATACGGTCACGAATCGCGCGCGTACACCTCACTCAGTGTACAACTAAATGTGGTTGCGATAAGACGTGTCCTTATTTTTTCTGTGCGCTTGAAGAAATGCTTGTTGTTTGTTTGTTTTGTTATTGTTGTATTTTGAATCTTTGGATTTTAAAATCAAATAATTTTTGTTTGTCTTTCTTTCGTCGAATTTGTTTTCGTAATTTTTTTTGTTAAAATCAAAGTCACTTTGTCTTTGATATCTTTGATTCTAATTTGTTTTCAATTTTCCTTAAAATTATAATATGTCCGCATTTGTCACCAACTTAGACTTATACGTTGTTCTTAAATCAGGAGGTGGTTTTAAAAATGTCGAATTTTTATTTAATGCCCTTATTGAACGTATTGGTGTTGAATTGTCTTCCGAAGATTTGAGTAATATTAAATTATTTTGTCGTAATTTTTCAAGTAATATCTCAAAAAGATGGTCTGCTTCCAGTAGAGCTTAAAAGACCTTTCTTAACAAAAATTCAGACTGGTTACAATCCCAAATAGTTTGGCCAAAATGTCAAAATATCGATTTAAGCAGCATTTTTAAAGTTGCCGAGGAAGTAATTCCAAATTTCGAAACGCAAGTGGATACTCATCAATTAAGTTATGGTACAAGTAAAAAACCATTTGTTGATATATCTGATAAACAGAAGAAAAGGCGTTCTCTAACACTTCTAGATCACACAGAGGAGGAATTAGTTTATGCTTTATGTGCCAAATTAAAAGAGTCTAAAAAAACAAAATTAGCAGCTATATTAAACGAACTCAGCCAAAACAAGGAAAAATGTGAGATGGTATATGATGTACTATTCGCTAAAAAGACTGACAAACCGTGTTTACCAGATGATAAAACGTTAGCGCTTTACACCTCAACAAATTTGTCAAAATGGCAATATCGAAATTTAAGAACTATTCTTGCTTCAGAGAAAATGTATGGTCTTCCATCCTATCAAAAGCTCCTGGAAGCTAAAAAACCTTGTTATCCTCCAGAGTCAGACATAACTGTAACTGAATCTGATGCTAAGATAAGACTTCAATCGCTTCTAGATTTGACAACTAATAGGATATTAAAAACAATTCAGCACAACTCTGCCGACAAAAAATCGCTAAAACTAATAAGCAAATGGGGTTTTGACGGGTCATCTTCTCAAAGTAATTATAAACAAAAGTCACACTCCGACACTAAAATTGACGATTCTTCAGTTTTCATGATTAGTTTGGTTCCGCTTCGTTTGGAAGAAGAGAGTGGTACTATCTTGTGGCAAAATCCTGCTCCCTCTTCAACAAACTATTGTCGTCCAATAGGCTTTATATTTGCAAAAGAAACAAATGAATTGATAAAGAAGGAAAGTGCATCCTTAGAGGAAGAAATTCGTAATCTTGTTCCCACAATTGTAGATAATTTTGATATTAAACATGATTTGTACATGACTATGATTGATGGGAAAATTTCTACTGTGATTTCCAATACTTCTTCTGCAGCTGTTTGTAATATTTGCAATACCCCACCTAGCAAAATGAATGACTTGGACTTTGTATCCAAAACTCATCAGAGAAGATATGTATAAATATGGTCTGTCTTCGCTTCATATGTGGATAAGATGTATGGAATGTATTTTACACATTTCGTACAACTTAGACTTCAAAAAGTGGGCTGCACGAAAAGAAGATAAATTGTTAAAAGAAATTAAAAAGAATTTGACACAAGAAGAATTCCGGGAAAGAACTGGTTTGTTAATTGACATAGTAAAACAGGGATTTGGTACAACCAATGACGGTAACACGGCAAGAAGGTTTTTTGAAAATTATGAAGTATCTGCTGAAATAACGGGTATCCACCCTGATTTAATCAAGAGATTTGCAGTCATTTTACAAACAATTTCATCTGGTCAACTTATTAATACCAACTTGTTTAGGGAATATTGTAAAGAAACAGCAATGCTATATGTAAACTTATATCCATGGTATTACATGCCTTCAAGTGTCCATAAATTGTTGATACACGGTGCTGATATTTGTGAAAATTTCTCCTTTATTCCGATAGGCATGCTTTCCGAAGAAGCTTCCGAAGCGAGGAATAAAGATTTCCGGAATGTTAGAATGGCACATACAAGAAAAATCGGTAGAGTTCAGACTAATTTAGACATTATCCACAGCTTTCTAATTAGCTCAGATCCTTACATCAGCCATATCAAACCAAAGTTTGCTCGTTTACATAAACAGTTGTTTCCAGAGGCTAGTGCTTTGATCTTGAACAATGAATTGCTTTCGTTGGAAAACGAGGAAATAGAGATTTCTCAAGAGAATATAGACCCAAATATTAATCTTTCACCATAATATTTTTTCAGAATCGTTTGTGAACATATTCAACTTTATGTTTGCAGCTTAATATGTCTTCATTTTGATTGTTTTTTAGAACTGATGAAAGTACTCCTTCAGAAAGGTCATAGCTTTTCAGTCATTAGTGAGCCCCCATAACCTCTTTTACAGAGAAGTCTCTTTTTACTTATTTGACATTACGCATACATTATAATTATGTGCTAAAGTAAGGCTATGATTAAAAAAAAGCAAAAAATTAACATTAAAAAAAAATGTTATTTTCTGTCACTATTATCTCGAAAGTACGCAGAGATAAGCAATAAGTTTCTTCGAGCCAAATACTCAGAATTATTAGTTTTCTAACATATGTGATTTCCATCTCGACATCGCTTAAAGTTTTTGAGAAATTGAGTAAAATGTAATCGCTCCCATACAAAAAAAAAAGAAATATTTTTTTTACAGAAAAGTATTTGAAGTAGGACAATAATATTTTTTTGCCTTATCTGTTATCATTGTATCAACAATAAAAAAAAATATCAGCGGTCTACTATCAATGTCCACTTTTTTTTAATTTGGGACCAGTGTGGGCCGGTGCGGACGACCAGTCCTGTGAGCTTTGGTGGGAGGTGGCGGCGTTTTTTGACCCCTGCAGCGTCACGGGTAAGTACTTGTTGCGCGTACCATTTGTTTAATAATCTGTTAAGTTTATAAGTAAATTGCAAGTTAAATAAACACTTATTAATTGAGTTATTTTTGTTTGATGAATTTCATTGTGATTTGGATACAATTTAGTCGTAAAGTTTGACTGCTACGGTCGTGTGGCTTCGCTTGTGCGTATAAGAAATAAATTCAAAACTTGGAAACCGTTATTTATAAATTTCTGCCTGAATTTAATTAAAAATGATATGTATTTTCTTGTTATCAGGACGAGACTTATGCTTATGGGTGCGGGTTGTTCGAAAGAGATACCGCCGCCCCTGGCACACAGGCAACTGAGGGAACACGGGTGGGTTTTAGTCAGTAAAAGTCTGACACGCCCTCCCGCTCCACCCAGAGCGGGAGAAGTTATTTGATGATTTCCCACCCAGAAAAAAAAAAAAAAAAAAAAACCAGCTCCTCTCATGACTATTCTTCGCTGCCAATATCTACTGTGAGGACGCCCATGGAATATTTTTCTGACTACTTTGATTAAAGATTTTTTTGAAGAAATATCTAGGTGCACAAACTTGTATCATCTCAGAAAAACGGGCCACGAACTTAAAACTACTGCATTTCTTATAGCCAAAGTGTTTTCGATCCACATTATCATTGGATGTATTCGTTACCCTCGAATCCCAATGTACTGGAGAACAGGATTAAGATTAGAGGTTATTAGCAAGCAAATGGCTCGTGACAGATTTTTAACTATACGCAATGCACTGCATGTCGTAGATTCAGACGAAGCTCCGCCAACTGAAAGAACCAAGCGATTGTGGAAGGTACAGCCGATGATAAATAAAGTAAAAGCTACTTGCAACAAACTTGAAAGAGTCCCCGGGTTTTACTCGATTGATGAACAAATGGTGCCATTCACTGGTAGGTGCAGTCTACGTCAAGTAGTTATAAACAAGCCACGCCCCGTTGGACTTAAAAACTTTGTACTGACCACGCGTGAAGGCTTGATGCTTGACTTCGACATTTATCAGGGGGCTAAAACCATGTTTGGAGACTCACCACTCGGGCTGGGGCCTTCTGTGGTTCTCCATTTGGGCAAGAGTGTCCCACCTGGAAGCTGTATCTAGCATGATAGATATTTTACTAGTGTCGCATTGATCGAAGAGATGCACAAGAGAAATCTTCACAGCACTGGAACGATAGTGTTGAATAGAATCCCTGATCGTGCTGCAATTACATTTAAAACTGACGCTAGGATGACTAGAGGTGAAAGAGTATGTTGTACCGACAGTTATTGTTAAATGGAAGGACAACAAATCTGTTTTAATGGCGTCAAACTGCACCGGGTCGTCCACTACATCTGAAGTAAAACGTTGGGATAAACGCACAAAAACTTACGTGGATGTTTCCGCTCCTAAAGTGATTGAGCGTTACAATCAGAACATGGGCGGAGTGGATGTACTCGATCAGCTGATGGAGTACTACAGAACTTTTATTAAAACCAAAAAATGGACGCTGAAGGTACTCATCCACATTCTTGATTTGGCCATTGTAAACTCGTGGCGGCTGTATCGCAATGTTTGCTAAGCAAATAATTTAATGAGGAAAGACATTTTGCCCTTGTTAGATTTTCGTCTGAATATAGCCGACGGATTATCAAGTATTCCATCCAAAGAACGCCGAATGTCGAGTGATATCGAAAGTGATCCGACAGTGGAAAATGAGTTTCCAATTAGAAGACACTACAGACCGGCAAATATGCCCTATAAGGCAAAAAGATATGATGGTTATGATCATTTTCCGGTGTTTGACGAAATAAAAGCGCCAAGAATGTGTCGGCATGAAAGTTGTGGCAGCCGCAAAAAGATACGATGCGAAAAATGTGATACATATTTATGCATCTCACATGGAAAAGACTGTTTTAAATCTTATCACCAAAAAGCATAATTTTGATAGTTCCTTATTGTTTTCAAATTATATAAATTAGCTATTTTTTTGAAGTTTTGTTGCAAATTATAAAGAAATATTATGACCTTTGTTACCAATGATACTTTTATAAGAATTAAGGATTAGACAGTAAGTTTTATAATGTGGACTACTCAAATAACTGATTAAAGTACTAAACTCCTAAATAAATAAATGTTAGTTTCATTTTCTATCCAACTATCAAGATAAACGTTTGATTTAAATAAAGTACCCTAACGATCATGCTCAATCGGGTTAACTATAAATCTGAGATTTTTTCCAGTATTTTTTCTTAGCTCCTAAGGCTGTATAGAATACTATAATAAAAACCATGAAATAGAGGATTTCGAAATAAAAATCTATCGGGTGTAAATGGATACAATGTGGCAATCCTGAGTCTTGGGCTAGCCATACAACTGCCGGCATTGCCACACAATTTGGCACTGTTGGATCTTGGGCTGACCAGCCCTCTGGTTACGTGAAGAGTCAACCAACCGCCCTAATGGACTCCATGGCCCTAGTGTTTCAACCCAAACAGCTCGACATATAAGTCCCAAGGAAATTGGAGTATTTGCATTGTTTGACGTTTTCCACACCTGCAGCAGCCGCCCCAGCACAGTCCGCCATGCTAGGTAGATGGGGTGGCAGAAGGGTGTCGAACTGTTCAATATTGCATCCCACATCAAAGGCCTCCCTACCTTCCCAGGCATTATGGTCATAATGCCTGTTAACTTTTTAAATGATCTAAATTAACAGGCATATTATCAACTTAATAAATATGGCCATTCCATTACTCATAGGTTTTCATTAAAATTGATGAGTTATCACTTACTGGTCATAACATAACAATAGGCAAACAGAAACAAAATCCATACTAAACTTCTTTGTGTCTTTCAAGAGTGATCATGTCTCAAATAACTAGTTTGCAGCAATAATACCTACTGGGAATACAATTAAATAACATTTTAGGCTGTAAAGGACTAAAGTAAAAATATTCCTTTGGCCCTAGGGTTAAGAACAGGTCACAATACAATTGAATTACCTAAATAACAAATAAATAAAACAATACATTTTTCACACACATCATTCAGATCTTTTGAGACAACTGCATTAGTTTTGTATCTTTTTCAAATTACATAACCTTGTCTAGAATTAAAAATTGTTAGTATTATGTAATATTTTATGTTAATAAGTACCTAGAAGTACAAAGAAAGGTTAGAAGTTATATATTTATGCAAGCACTAACATTGATAAAAATAATGTTTTTTATTTTAAATAGCAGTCCCCACAGAACCCAATCAAATCTATATGACTATAATTTTCTTCCTAAATTTTTAGAATAAAATTTCATGAAACCTTTCAAGTGTGTGTGATGCTCTTGCTATGTTTTAAATATCATGATTCTTTCTCATTTTTTTTTTGTACCCAGCATTTGTATAGTTGTAAAACAGTATTGATTATTTTTAAAGCGACATTTATGGTGAAACCGCATAGTTCGTTAATATTTGTTGCGACTAATTAATACCACACTGACTGGTTGCAAGTTACAAGGATAATAATACAGAATTCAGGCATTATTGTTTGAATAACAATGCAACTGATAAGGACTTTTCAGAGGACTTACCCATGCATTTTTCTAGATGAGGAGCGAACCTAGTTGCAGAAACTGGCCGCTCGCAATTCGGACAGGAACAATTTGAATCAGGGGTCTTCTTCATCATCGAGAAGCCAAACACATCGCATTCTGGCGTGCTCACAATCTTGTAAGGTTCTTCCTCTTCTTTTTCACCTTCTATTAAGTCCGTCAGACCGGTCTTCAGGCCGTGGTGGAACTCGAATGCAAATCCTAGGGCCACATCTTCGCAAACAGCTTCATAGATATAAATTGCAGCAGCTTCGGCAATACTTTCATTTTGCATTATCTCAAAAAACCTAACGTTCAAGTCGTGCATACTCAACTCACTTGTTATGGTATTCATTTCCTTGGATTTCTTAGATTTCGACGAAAAATAACGCACTTCACAACAGTTATTAGAATTCAGCAAAATTGGTGTTGTGATTGATTGATTACCTTTTCATTCATGTTCATTTCATGGGTAAGTGCTATCTCTCTTTCTCACGTTAATAAATCAATCCCTCTCTTTCTACACGACGTACTAATAATATTTAAAAAAAAATGCTTTCCAGAGTCAAACACTCATTTATTTAATTCAAAATCGTCATTAACATAATATCTTTCACATAAATTGCAGTTAATTTAAATATTTAATAATATTGTCTGACTAATTGTTCACAATTGTAAATCCTAATCTCAACAGAAATTATAACATGAAGCTCAAGCTCACAAGATGGTCATCAAAGGATGAACGAACGAACGAATGAAACGATATTGGTCGCGTTCCATTTCAATTATATTTTTATTTAAATCTTTAAAAAATGACAGCAGGATGGCTCGATGCGTTTCGTATCCTAGCAAAAGAGATAGCTTTACGCCATCTGACACTGACATTTCAAATCAAAACAAAACATTTCGAATTTCGAATGTTGGAACGGGTGATAAGGTGAAGGGGTGATAGGAAAGTTGTAAACAATCCACTGAACTGATGTTGATAAGAAGTAATACCAAATGACACGAGATAAACTTTTTTAAAGTCTCTCATTGCTCATCTGTCGTGCTAACTCTGCGGAGTGGAATATTAAGCTAAAGAAATAAAAACCATATAAAATGGTGAGTAAAGTTTTGTTTTAAAGTATTTTTGTAGTCTGTTTCACTACTTTATTTGCTTGAAATATTTTTTTTTATTAAACCACTTGACCGTTATTCGAAGCATAATTAAACAATTGAGATAGGCTGAACCTTGTTTCCTGTGCCTTTTTCCTTTCATTTCTAGCGATATAGCTCTGTCTCGCTCTCATGACGTCACCAGGTCAGAGAGGGGAGCGCACTTTTGAGCGTGCGCGACTCGTCTTGTTCATTGGCGTTCTTTTCCTTGCCGGTGACGGTTGCTGCTTAGCAGGTGAGTTATTTAAACTTAATTTTCACAACCGTCTATATATATTTTTCCTTTTCATCGAAAGTTGGCAAACCAAATTTCGATATTTACTAAAACTGTTTCTAGTGAATACCAACACAGTGAATCAACATTGACATTTTGAAAGTTTAACGGTTTTCCGTTCGAGGTTGTTTTCTTTTCTAGTGTGTGTGTGTGTTTAATTGTTTTAAGTATTATACCAAATACGTAATGGATAAAGAAATAACGTTGATTTCGCAAGATGAACCGGTCGCAGGACCTTCGAATACTACAAATAATAAAGCATCTAGTGCCAAACGGATGCGTTCGCATCCCCACAGCAGCAGCAGTAGTAGTAGTAGCTCTGTTAGTAGTGACTCGAGTTCCAGTTCATCTAGTTCTTCTGAGCATAAGTCGAAACATAAGAATGCGCGTCGCCGCCATCACAAAAAAAGGGGGGGCAAGTGCAAACGTCGCCACTCGGAACGTAAAGTGAAACATAATATAAATAATAGTATACCGGTGGCAGATGACGCCCTTTCCCTCTTCGCTGAGGATGATTTTGAACTGGAAGGTAGTAATTTTTTAAATAATTTAGATGTTGAAACCAAGCTTAAGGAACCGGCTGTTCCAAAGACAGATAAGCGGTACTTGAACATTTTAAAAGAAATTCAGTTTTTCAATAAACCCGATTGGAGTGAAGTACGTTACGCGGAAACTCAAAAATCGTATAACCATAGCCCGGGATTCGTCGAACTCGAGGCAAACGAAGAGATCAGACCCTATGACACACTAAAACACTTAAGTTACTCAGAAAGGGCCTACGCTTCGTTAACTTACGGTATTTTAAAACAAAAAGAGTCCTTAAAGGTGGAACTTTGCGCATTTTTGACATGGGTCCGAGACCACAAAGAAGAAATAAGCTTTGAGGCTATAAACCAAAAGCTTAATGACATCTTCACTTCTGGTGAGTTCAGCAAGGTTTCTGCAGACCTACTGCAAATGATCTGTGGCCATAGAGCTGAAACCATACAGATGCGCAGAGACAGCATAACTAATGCAATTCGCGATCCCTTAATAAAATCAGCAATAAGGAAAATACCTCCATCCGAGGTTAGCTTATTTAATTCTGAGCAGTTAGTCATTGCGTTAGAAAAAGCTGGCGGTATCAAAAAGGCTTTCTGGCCTGCTTCTAGATCGGCTGGTACATCTACAAAACAAGCTTATGGTAATAACTCAACTTCGCAAGTTGGAAAATGGCTCATTCGTCCCTCGAAGGGACAATATTCAGTTCCACCCTCGCAGGGTAAGAACTATAACTCAAGTATGCCTTCACAAGGCTGTCAAAACTGTAACGTCCCCTCACAGGGTGGCCTTATGCAGCATAATGTAGAATGTCCTTCGCAAGGACCGGTACATGCGTATTACAACTATCCTCAACAGGTTAGTGGCACAGTGGATAGACGCTCCTTTCGCTCCCGCGGGGCAAGACAAAATCAAAGATACGCTCACAAACGTGGCGGAAATAAGCGAAGGTCGTCACCTTCAGGCTTCAATGCCAAGAGAAGTAAATATTGACATGAAAATATTTCGAGCCGGTCAGTTATCGAATTTCGTCGATCAATGGAAGGGAATGCAAGCACCAGATTTCCTTATTCAAATAATTCAAGGGTACCGTATACCTTTTCAACGAAAACCTCCCTTAATCATGCCCAGATTAGACAACAAGGCATTTCACACACCTGTGTCACCAGAAATGACCTTAGTTATCCAAAAAATGTTGAATCAAGGAATTCTGGAAATTGCAAGCCCAACACCAAGTTTCTTATCTACCCTCTTTCTAGTACCAAAGAGCGATGGGTCAGCCCGTCCGATTTTCAATTTAAAGGCTTTAAACGAATTCATACTGACCGCTCCTTTCAGCCTGATAAATGTCTTCAGAGTCCCAGATTTCATTCAGCCCCAAGATTGGATGTGCAAGTTGGACATCTCCCAGGCTTACTTTCATCTAAACGTAGCAAAGCCTCACAGGCGCTTCTTACGCCTTATTTACGAAAAACAGCTTCTTCAAATGACCTGCCTACCTTTCGGTCTCAGCACGGCTCCAAAAACTTTCGCCAGTTTGACAAATTGGATTGCCCAAGTAATGAGAAGCCAAGGTGTGAGAATATTGGTGTTTCTCGACGATTTTCTACTGGCTCACCAAGACCCAGTGGTTCTCGCAGGCCATGTGAGTCTTCTCGTAAAGACATTACAATATCTGGGTTGGCAAATAAATTTCGAGAAATCCATCCTAACACCAAAGAAATCCCTGATTTACCTAGGAGTGCTGTGGGATCCTTGGCTAAATCTCAAACATTTGCCGATGGAAAAGGTACCCGCTTTACTTGCAAAGATACGCGAAATCGTAGATTTGGGGAAGACAGACCTAAAAAAGTTGCAAAGCGTAATAGGAGCACTAAACTTTGCGAGTTTTGTTGTCCGAAGAGGGAGATTGCATTATCGAGCTCTATTGAAATTCCTAAACACACTACAATTGGACAATACTGCTCAGGTATATACTGTACCTGTAGATGCAATAGGCGATCTACAGTGGTGGAGCCACAATTTGCAACATCCCTCAATTCTACACCACGCACCAGCGACGCATTTCATCACGACGGACGCTTCCGACTTGGGCTGGGGTGCCCAAATGGACAGTCAGTCTCTATGGGGAACGTGGTCCCAGAACGAGAAGAATTGTCATTGCAACGTAAAAGAAATGTTGGCAATATTGAAGGTCTTTCAAAGTCAGGCCGTTTATCTGAGCCAATCTACGGTTACCATACAATGCGACAATCGCACAGTAGTAGCGTATCTTCGCCACGAAGGGGGAACCAAATCCTCGCTATTGATGGACATAACATACGACCTATTTTGTCTGATAGACCAGTACCAAATTCATCTCAACGTGTATTATATTCCGGGGAGGTACAACAACCATGCCGACCACCTATCGCGGTTTCGTCAGGTCCCCGAATGGCATCTGATGTCCGAGATCACCAAGATATTATTCTTCAAATGGGGGATTCCCCAAGTGGACCTGTTTGCCTCCAGCAACGCCCACGTAGTCCCTCATTACGTATCGAAAGATCAGAACGACAAACAAGCTGTAGCCCACGACGCATTCTCGATTACTTGGAATTTCGATCTGGCATGGGTATTCCCGCCCCCGTTTCTGATACCCAGAGTTTTGAGCTACCTCAATCAGGCATCGGGAATTTACTTGATAGTAGCACCAAGATGGGAGAGAGTCTTTTGGCGCGGAGATCTCAAAGCCCGGGCTCTAGCCCCACCGTTCACAATACAGAACCTGAACAAAGTATTGATCGATGTGACAACGGGACTGCCACCTCCTCGTGTCCAGGATCTAGTGTTGGAAGTGTGGAAATGTGGGGGTGGACACATCATTTAGGTAATTGGAATAATTCTCAGATAGATCTTTTAAAAAGTTCTTGGCGTGGTTCCACCCTGAGAACTTATAAACCTGCATGGAACCGCTGGGTTTCGTGGTGTAAAACCAGTCAAATTAACCCTAAGAGCCCCTCGGGGTCAGACCTAGCTCGTTTTCTGGCTGATTTGCATATTAAACATAAACTGTCTTATAATACCATATTGTTACATAAGTCTGTAGTTTCCACCCTTTGTAATGTAAATGATTCAGGTGTTCTAAGTAATCATATTTTGGTGAAACATATTTTGAAATCGATTTCAATTAAAAAACCAACTGTTGCTAAGTTACCCGTGTGGGATATTGATGATTTTGTATGTTTTCTTGGCAATAGAACGATAAAACATGATAATATTTTTGATGTATCCAGTCAAGCCGCTGCCCTCTTGGTACTCTGTTCTGGTAGGCGTATTCATGACTTGACACTTCTTATGACCGATAACGATAATTATATTAAATCAACAGATCGTAATTATATAACTTTGTGGCCAGCCTTTGGGTCTAAGACTGATTCATCTGACCATAGGCAATCAGGGTGGAGATTATTTAAAAATAATGATAATAGGAACTTGGACCCTGTATACTGGGTTGAACAGACCGTATCACTTCTTTCTACTAGACGTGAGGAAGCTAAATGTCCTAACTTGTTTGTCACTACAAGAGGTACAGCTCGTGCGGCCTCACGGACCGTTATTGCAGGGTGGATTAAAACTCTGATGCGTCTGGCAGGTATTGTTGCTACTCCTGGGAGTGCCCGTTCGGCTGTTGCTTCCAAGAATTGGTTAAACAACGTCCCCATGGAAGATATTATGGCCCGAGGAAATTGGAGGTCCTCAAACACTTTTATTCGATTTTATAAGCGACAGGTGTTGGGGTCTTCTAGGAGTAACAGCATTACTGCTCTCTTTAACCCTGTCATATAGTGAATTATGTAACTAGATTTACTGATGTTTTCTTGAATGTAAGTAGGTATATGTATCACGTATGATAAAGATTACAATATAACGGGATTGATCATTTAAATTTTTCATGTTTTGCAATAAAAACAGATTGCAATTACCTACTATCTTTTATATTTTATTTTTCTTAATCTTTCCTTACACATTGGCGTTCGTCATGAACGTCACCAGGCGATAACAGACACATCTCAATTGTTTAATTATGCTTCGAATAACGGTCAAGTGGTTTAATATCGGCGTTTTACCTGAAATAAAACGCTTATTAAACTACTTACCTTATTCGAAGCATAACAGTAATTTCTGCCTGGTGACAATAGTCAATCATCCAATGAACAAGACGAGTCGCGCACGCTCAAAAGTGCGCTCCCCTCTCTGACCTGGTGACGTCATGAGAGCGAGACAGAGCTATATCGCTAGAAATGAAAGGAAAAAGGCACAGGAAACAAGGTTCAGCCTATCTCAATTGTTTAATTATGCTTCGAATAAGGTAAGTAGTTTAATAAGCGTTTTATTTCAGGTAAAACGCCGATATTCTACTTATATTTTTGTGGGTATTTTTTTTTCAACAAACTAGGTACTTACGTTGTTTTTATGTGCCTTTACGTTCAAAAAGTTTTTAGGTAGCATGATCAATTCTCAAATAACACAAACTGGCCAGCTGCCAGGGGCGCGGTTTGTTTGAAAGAGATACCGTGACCCCTGGCACACAGGCAACTGAAGGAACACGGGTGGGTTTTAGTCAGTAAAAGTCTGATACCTGCTCCACCCAGAACGCGAGAAGGCATTTGATGGTCTTCTTACGGTCATGTTCACTAACTTATTATAAGTATTCATTAATTTTAGCATCCAAATATATTACCAAATGTAATGAGTTTAATACTTAGGTGTCCTTTACTGCTCGTGGCTTGATGCCCCCAGTCTTCACCCCCCTCAATGATGACCTTACCATCAACTATGGGGCCATCCCTGCTTATGCCAAGTTCCTGGCTGATTCAGGAATCAAATCTGTTCTGGGTAAGTTGTTTCTTTTTAAATATAGCTGCAACCCCTACATAAAATCTTAATAATATTGAAGTGGACCGGTGGGTAATGTTGACATGGGCCACATTATATTGTAGCGACCAAAACCGCTACGATATCATACAATGTGACGTAGTGGTGGCGATTTAATGCTGAAGTCTCACAATTCATAAGCGGCAGCGGATGTAGCGGTTTTGGTTGCTACAATATAATGTTTAGACTTTGAAAGATAGAGTTTGTTTCGGCGTTTCTTCTCAGGGATCATTCAGCTAGCAAATGCAGGCAAACATTGATGTGTAAAAGTGTCTTAAAAGATCTACTTACAGAAACGAACGACATTCCATTTCATTACACACCAACACCTATGTCATAAGTTTTATAATGGATGCCGAGCCTATTTCTATTAGTTTGACACAAATCCAGATGCTTAGTGATGAAACCCATTATTGTATCTTGCACTATTCAAATAATTATTAATTCATTTTCCTATTGGAAATGTCTGGAGTACGCCTTTTTGGTGATGTTCTTCAGAAAGGTCGGGTGAATGGTTCTCGCAATCAGCGTGCAAGTACGACCAGAGGCCCTAGTGTGAGTTTCATTTAACCATCTACATCAAACGCAGTGAGCGCGTTTGGCGCTCCAATTGGTCCGTCACCAATCCAGGGCCAATCATAACGCCGAATGCGCTCACTGCGTTTGGTGCAGATGGTTAAATGAAACTCACACTAGGGCCTCAGATGTATGAACATAAACAAGGCAAAAGGAGTATGTAAGGATTGTTGCTGTTAATGAAAACCATATAGCATAGTGTAATTTATAGATACATTTTTTTTTTTTTTGACAAACTGGTAGTAAAATTACCTATAGTTAGGGTAGTGAAATATTTTCGAAAATAACGGTTGTTATTCCTTAATAACAACCGTTATTTTCGAAAATATTATCTCCTTAGATATTAGGCAAAGAAATATGGAGATAACGGCTTTTGTTCCGTCGCTCCTCAAGTGTGTTAAAACCAGCACGTCCTAGAGCCAAAAATTTTAAGGCCTGTGACATTTACACTGACACTAGGCTCGATAGAGTGGTTACGGACCACTCTCTGTCACAGAGAGCTCGTCAGAGTCCCAGCAGTGATTATGTTATTACCACAAATTGATGAGCTACGCTATCTATTTGCAGTTGGAGGCACGACAGGCGAGCACATGTCTCTGGCAGTGGCAGACAGGAAGAAGGTGGTAGACGCGTGGGTCGCCGCCGCCAAAACCACTGGTCTTCACATTCAAGTGCAAGTTGGTGGAGCTCCCTTGGCCGATGTCACTGAATTAGTGAGTTTGAAAACCAGTATCCACAATCACGACATATTACAAAACAAAGTCCCCCGCCGCGTCTGTCTGTCTGTTCGCGATAAACTCAAAAACTACTGAACAGATTTTCATGTGGTTTTTACCAATCGACAGAGTGATTTATGAGGTAGGTTTGCGTGTATAAAAAACGCGGGCGAAGCCACGGGCAAAAGCTAGTGTTCAATAATGAAAACCGTATGTTACACATAATTCCCAATAATTAGTGCTAGAAAAAAAATCCATATTTTCAAAAATGAAAAACAAGACAGTTTGCTTAATTTTCGAAAATGAAAAAAACAGGGCTATTCCTGTTATTAGCAATAAATCCTTTTTTTTTTCACAGTTTAAATAATGAGTTTTGTTCAGTGTTGAATTTTTAGATTGTTTAATCATTTTCACTAGGCAATCAACAAAAGTTGAACTCATAAATGCCAAGACATGTAATGCTTTTGGGTTTCTCGTCCATTACGACACCATTCAGTCAATAGGAAAGGCTCGTGGCTAAATGATAACAACCGCACGGGTCGATCGAAGGCTAAGCTACGCTTTCTGCGTTCGTTTCGTGGATGGGTGACCAGCCAGTCTCAGGAAACAACGTTAAGCCGTTGGTCACGGCTGTCATTCGTAGATCCTTGACAGTCGTTACGGGTAGTTCTTCTCTCTCCTTCTGTTTTATTATTTTTTAGTTATTTTTTTAATTCCAAGAAATTTGTTTTTTTTTCATTTTTGTACCATTGTGTGTTTATTTTAGTATGTGATCTTACTGTGCGAGTCACAATAAATACTTTTTCTTTCTTTCTTTCTTTCTAGTTATAAGGGGCCATTACGCAAGCAGAATTTTTGCAATTATTAATTTATTAACTCCTCCTCCCCCTTGTCAGCAAAAGTAAGCAAAGCTCTTACCTCCCTCCTCATCCTCACGTAAACATTGCCTACATGCATTGTTCAATGTGTTTCGGTTTATTTAGTGATTCATGGACAGCAGTTATTAGAAATAAGGAATAGGCTTGGAATAGAGGACTTTAACGCATGTACCTAATATTTATTTAAACAAATTTCATTGAGATGGTACTAAGTCTTCGATGACATTGGATGTTTGCTGCTCAGTGCTCAATCTTGTGTCTGCTCACTTTCGTGTCATTTTGAAATATCGTCATCGTTTTCTTGGAGCGATTCATAGATAAGTATGGTTGCCATATCTGTTCAAATCAAAATCGATAAAATTTTGTAGAAAATCCAAAAAAGTAAAAAAAAAATACTGCTTACGTAATCACCGTCCAGACCTGCCCATCCCCCATGTCATAAAAAATAAGCAAAGCAAAGACCCCCCGCCCCCCAGTAGTGCTTACGTAATACTTGAATGGCCCCTATGCCCAATCTGACATACAGTCTTACCTACCCAGTTACTGGGTTGTGGAGGTCAGATAGGCAGTCTCGCCATGTAAAATACTGGTATTCAGCTGCTGCAGTTATTTTTAGGGTTGGCTTCTCGTCTTACCAGATACAGTTACCTACCTGTATTATAGGTGGAGCGACTGCCAATTTGGATCGACGGTGGGTACAAAACATAAGTACCTATTACAATTATAAATTCCTATCCTACATAACTTCTTATGTAATCTCAAGCGATAAAAATTGATATCTTAAAATATTGTTTTTGTAAATAACAATTATCTGCTTGCACTCAAGATAAATAACAATGTTACTTGGAATATTTATGTAGAGTGTTCAAATATCTACATTTCAAGTACATAAATATTATCGTTATGACAATAGAGTGATATAAATAAATGAAGTGGATTTTTCCATCATGGAAGTACTGTCAGCTGATTAGATATAGGTAGCAGATGTAAGTGCATTGTACGATACCCAATCGTTGGAAGTACACGATACGTGTCACTTAATCAATCAAACGTAACATTATAACATCTATTGTCCCCGGAAGGATGGGCAGAGATGTACCTAATAATGCACCCACATTACGCCAGTCAAGGCAGGTTTATACAGGGTCAGTTTACTGACTCCGAATTCGAGACAAGTCAGCACTGACCCCAAAAAAACCAAATGTAAATTGATTTGAAGTCAGTACAGCGGTATGAAGTTAGTGCTGACTTGTATATTCGTAGACGAATATTTTGAAGTCAGTCCGCTCCTGACTTGTGCACTGACCCTGTGTAAACCAGCCTTTATATTCAAAACTAGCTTTTGTCAGCGGCTTCGCCTGCGTGGAGGTTGAAAATGATCCCTCAGGAACGTAGGTAGGTACTGTCGGGATAAAAAGTAGGTATGTCAGGTTACAAACTGTGGGCCAAATTTCATTCATCCAAATCCGTACAGCCGTTTTTTGCGTGATTGTGTAACAAACATCCTAACATAAAAACTTTGAAGATGTTTGGATGTTTGTTACTCAGTCACGCTACAACGGCTGAACGGATTTGGATGAAATTTGGCACACATATAGATTATAACCTGTATTAACACACAGGATACTATTTTATCCTGTTAATACGTTCCCGTGAGATTTCCGACTACCACGCGGGCGGAGCCACTGGCAAATGCTAGCATAATATAGGTAATAAGTAGGATTGGCCAACGTTGGATTGGTAGGTTGGTTGGATTGTTGGATTGGGAATCTTGTACTTTATATCTAGGTTTTTATGTACTTACTTAATTTTAACGAGATTCTATCTGAACTTTGGCGGTTCATAATGAATTCATACTTACATTAAAAAGTAAAGAAAACATCTTCATAGGAACCTCGCACATGTAATGGAGATTCTAAATGAGAAACATATTTTCCGAAAACTTGTAATGCTTTCTCAAAAACACATATTTCCTGAAACAAGTTTATGAGTATTCGTGTTTGTTCATGTATTCATGTTTATGATAAGGTTTTGAATTGATTGTGATGTGTAGTACGTTCTGGTTTATGAATTGCGAGTGTGCGACTTCGTATCTATTGCTTTTAATGAACTGCAGGTATAGTAGTAGTGGCATGTGGAAGGGGTGAATGTATGACACCGGGTTCCGATCTCCTTTCTTATATCTATGGTAACAATCCTTTAGAATATATCCTTGAAACAAACGTTTCTTGAATTTGGTACTTCTGTTTTTATCATAATTTTCACCTTTATTAGCTCGCTCCGTACCTACAATCAATTTAACAACGTCCATCTTTTTCGTCTCTCATCTGTTCTAGAGATGAGAATGTTGGTTGAAATTGTTTATTGGTTATTTGTTAATGGTTAAAAAAATATCGATAAATTTATTGGTTGAAAATAGTAGTTAATATTTTTATTCAAGTTAACTGCAACATGGTTAGTGGTTGAATATTCTACTAATGCATGTTGAAATTGTTAAGTTAAACTCAATGAACTTTCCTTCATACTTGAACAGGCTTAGGACTGACTAGCATTTATTTTGGTTAGATATTCGAATATTTATAACACGTGAGAATATCATTATTTCGTCTCGGCATTTGTTAAAACATCTTCACAATCTTCACATTAATCGAAAAGAATACAACGCGACGACATGGCTTTGTTATTCGAATAACAAAACAAAACTATCCTATTCAATCAATCAACCATTAACCGACCGAAATATTTGTTCACTTGCGTTTGTTTAGAATAAAATATCCCCAACAGTAAATGTGTTTTATTCTAAGATAGATAGAGCATATAATTAAATGCACGTAACGGAATGAATATTTTTAAGAATTTGAAATGATATTTTTAGTCTATAATGTTAATTTTGTTTATCGAATAAAATAGTTAATTTTAAATATAAGTTAATTTTAATGGTTGATGGTTATATTCAACATCTCTAATCTGTTTACACTCCAGTCTCTCATACACTTTCACTCAATGATTCGTTCAATAACTTATCAATTAATACGTTTAGAGACACAGAAACACTTAACATATTTTTAAGTAATGAACATGCTACATGTCACTTTTTCCTCCCCCAGGCCCGTTACTGCCAACAAGCTGGCGCTGACTCTTTGCTGACCCTCCCTGAGCTGTACTTCAAGCCAGCGTCAGTTCAGGACCTGGTGTTCTACGTGTCTCTGGTCGCTAAGGCCGCTCCTAAGTTGCCTGTGTTATACTACCACATTCCTTTCATGAGTAAAGTTGAGAGTGAGTATTATATCTTTATTTCTTTCTGTTTTCGAGGATAATTACGCAATTGCGCAAGAAAGAGCGTTATGTTTTTATGTATGTATATTTCTTTGGCACGGTCTGTAGCCTAAACGGCTTGATGGACTTTAGCTTTAGAGGCGTCGTTTGATTGGTCTCAATTGTGAGAGTGACTGGGTATATCAAAATTATGAAAATTAAAATGGCCGATTTTTGGCGCCATAGTAGTTAATATGACGCTCAAAATCGGCCATTTTAATTTTAAGCTTAAACCTGTTGTTTGGATATAAAATTAAAGGGTTTCATAAATAGCTTGCAAAAATCTATGGAATTTAAAAAATAATTAAAATCTCATGCAGTCGGAGGCATCTTCTTAAATTTAACAATAATGACATTTATTGCCTCCGACTGCACGAGTTTGCCGTCTTAAAACAAGTTTTTTAATATCCATCTTTTTAAAATTCACTTTTTACGCAGTCGGGTATTTTGATTTAAAAAAAATGTTATTTACTAGCTAACGCGACAGACGTTATTCTGTCTTACCTATTAGTTCTGCTAACTACAAAAGCGTGTTTTTTCTATTTTTTTAAATTCCGTATATCATTGAAGTCGCTGGTATAATATTAGAAAAGTTAATATGGTCGTTAAGTTTTCTTAAATTTTCTAATATTACGTGCAACTTTTTTTTTTTCTTTCATAAGAACCTTCTCCTGACAATAACAAACACAACAAAAGAAGAATTAGCAAAATTGTTCCAGTCGTTCATGTGTGATGCCGTGACCAAGAGAAATAGGGATTCATTTTTACACGCTTTATATTAGCTTCACCTGTATGTATGTTTGTAACCGACTCCTTTGGGCGCGATTTTGTCCCACTTCAAACGGCCAGATTTCATTTAAACTTTGTAGACTTATCGAGGACACAATATGATAATTCAATAATTTTAATTAAAAAAAAAATAGAAAAAAAACACGCTTTTGTAGTTAGCAGAACTTAAAAATAGAAAATAAATAATAGTTAAAAAAACTAAAAAACTCGCTTTAAAAACCATACTAAAAAGTAGAAAACAATTCAATTCTATAATAAAGCGTGGGGTGCTTGATATTAATCAATTATAAAAATACCTCAAAAAGCACTCCACGCTTTTTAATAGAATTAAATTATTATCTACTTTTTAGTTTGGTTTTTAAAGCGTGTTTTCTAGTATTTTTAAACTATTATTTTAGCTATAGGATAAGTTTTTATCCGGTGCGCAAACTGTAACTATGAATTCAGTATATCATTCTAGACGCGTATCAGCGTAGACATTATTCGTCGTTATACAAAAAAAAATCAGCTGTTGCACGCATTTTGACCGCGTAGGTATTGCACTTTTCTATGAAACAGCTGATTTTTTTTTGTATAACCGACGAAATATTTCTACGATGGGGGGGCTAGAATGATGTGCTGAATTCATGGTTACAATTTGCGCACTGAATAAAAACTTATGCTGTATATAGATTTCATGATAATTCATCATCATATCAGCCGAAAGCCGTCCACTGCTGGACATAAGCCTCCCCCAAAAGGGGGGATTTGCCATAATCGTCATGCTTGGCAGGCGGGTTGGCGATCGCAGTATGGTGGTTAAATGTATAGAGAACGCTGCTGCCCATTCTCTAGTAAGTCCCTTAGTCGCATTCTACGACACCCACGGGAAGAAATGGGATGGTGCTATTCTTTTACGTCCGTCACCATACGGGACCCCGGTACTACACGGAACATCATGATATAAGTTACTGTTTTGTCAGAAGATCTCCTCCTGTGATGAGGGCCTTTTTAAAACATCTATAGAACTGCATGACATACAAATTTAGCATATTCATGAAATCACCTTAGCGTACTATACAGGGTCTAATTGAATTACCTAGCAGTGACTCCGCTGACGTGATGAGTAGGTATCGATATCAAAACATGAAAAAACAAAAAACAACAAAAAAATTGTGGGGTCATCGAAAGCAGTACCCCACCCCAACCGTGTATATAAATCTTCGTTTATTGCGGATTACACCTAAAAGTACAAACAGTCCATAAAACAATCATTAGAAATAAAACTAAAAACTACGAGGGTAGAACTATTAGGGTACTATTAGGGTAGAAATAAAACTTATAGTAACTTCAGTGTCTGTCTAAGGTCAAAAAACCAACTTTAAGTAGTTTACAAGTAAGGAAGTAAGTAGTATCTTTTGGTGCGTCTCTAAAATCGGAACTAAAGCCGCCATCTTTGTTTTTTCTTTTCTAAACAATTCCATAAACATTAACCCTATTTTTTTACCAATAGAGGGAGGCGTGTGAAAATTATCGATCTGCCGTAAGAAACAAATGAATGCGTTTAAAAATATTTGTTTGCGTGAACGGTACCTACTCATTTCTACAGGCTCCTGAAACTACACACTGTCAAACATAGGCCTTCTCATAACTGTTAAACGCAGAAGGTATTTAACTTATTCAATTTTAATTTATTGCTCCTCAGTCCATATGCCTTCGTTCGTTGCGGCGGCTACTGTCACCATTCCAAACTTCAAGGGGATTAAATTCACGTCCAACGACCTCAGTGAAGGCGCTCAGGTCTTGAGGACATTGAAGGAAGGTCAGGAGATGTTCCTCGGAGCTGATACTGTGAGTATTCTGACTTCGATTCAGCATCTCAGTAAATTAACAATCCTTGAGACAACAAACTCAATTTCATATACGACAAAGTTCAAAGTCCATTGTACCAAAATTCAACTACATTAATCAACTTAAAATACATTATGCTAAAGTGGGTTGTTGGGTAAGGGCAATTTAAAATGTTCATTGTCTAAGATTCTGAATTCAAAAATATAATTGTTTTACCCATCCATTGCCTGTTCTAAGTAGCGCTCTTGCTTTCCGTGGCCTGGACGGGGCCGCCGTTTGGTGGCGGGCGCGGTGGGGCCACGGGGGAGGGGGGAGTGTCGGTGTAGCGTTGGCCGCTCTCCCTATCCCCTGCGGCCGAAAAGTGGTGGGCGGCGGGGCCGCTGTGCTGGCCCGTCGCGGGGCACCGGGGGTGCCAGACACGGGGTCATCTGGGGGCCTTGTGCTGTTTGGGTCCTGGGGTAATCGCGGCGGACCATGTGTCCTGGTGCGCTGGTGACTGGGGTTGTTTCTCTCCGAGGAGGGTCTGGTGACGGACGGCCGCAGTGGGCTCGCGGATGGCTTGCGCGTTTCCGTGTTCCCGCCTCAAGTCGCACTGGAGGGCACCGTGGAGTTTTAGTGGGTTACAGTCCCACATAACTGCGCTATCTCTCCGTGGTAACGCAGTAGGCATTTCTCCAAGTTAAACAAAAAAAAAAATCCTGGGTCGACGCACATTGGGGATAGAGCGAATTTTTTGTTCAAAACCACCTAGAGATCGCAAAAATAAACCAAATGAGACAATTTTTGGACAGAAATGTTTGTAATTAAATTCTAAAGAGACTGACGAAGCCGGATTTCTAATATTCCCTAAATCTAAAAACTTCACAACCCACTAAAACCAAGGTAAAGCGAGTTTTACCCTGTTCTTTAACCCTTTCAGTCACGCATTTCAACTAGCACTTGTATGGAAGTGCAAGTATACGCTTCCGATGTATTTTTCGTCGCTGAAAACGAATCTGATGTCAAAAATGCAATAAACCGAAAAACATCCCCTATCGTAGGGTGGAAACAACCCTTTTTTTTTCATAATAATTATTAATTTCTCTGATATATTCATTGTTTATTTCGTATCAGGAAAAAATCTCATGATCACTAGAGTATAATATAAAATCAGTCATAATATAAAAAAAAAATGTATTCAATTCATATGCATTTTTTATAAAAAAAATTACAACCTAATTTCGCAAATCGGGCTTCGTGAGTGTCTTTGGAATTTGATTTCAAACATTTCTGTGCAAAAATGGTTTAATTTAATTAGTTATTTGTCTTTATTGGTCTCTAGGTGGTTTTGAACATTCTGTCCCCAATGTGCGACGGCGCGTTGTGTTCTACGCGCGCCGTCAGAGATGTCAGCAACAACTGGTGGGGTCCGCAAGGGCCGATGCCTGCCAGGGGTGCGGGTTGTTCGAAAGAGATACCGTGGCCCCTGGCACACAGGCAACTGAGGGAACACGGGTGGGTTTTAGTCAGTAAAAGTCTGCCACGCCCTCCTGCTCCACCCAGAGCGGGAGAAGTTATTTGATGATTGCCCACCCCCCCAAAAAAAAACCTATCCATTGCGTCGTGAAAGACACGGAAAATCATGCAAAGCTCATTCACAACCTCCACCAATTTTGGTGATTGGACATTTTGCTACATCGGGTCTATTCTGTGGTGTAATAATAGTGGAAATGTCTAGCATCGGTGGGAGGACAACTTACTTCACCTTCGTTTTCACTGAGTTTTTTTTACGGAATAGCGGACACGATATTTTGAACTTTGGAAATTTGTCGCTACCGATCGAATCGCTTGTTACTTAATCGGATAGAACCGATATATCACGAACGCGCGAACTAAACCATTGTAAGTTGTTATAATTCCAAAGGGAGCCATTATAGTTTACCAAAATGCAAACAGACGGCGTACGGTACGAAAAATATGCACTCAATTATATTTAAAAAAAACACTTCGATGCCTAATAACTAGGGATCGGATAATCGGATGCATATTTACCTAAAGTTAATTTTTAGTTGTGAAAATATGGAAGCGGCTTCTTAAAATATTTTTTTGTACAAAAATCCTGGGATGCCAGCAACACCGGGAATGCATAACTAGTCAGTTGTATAGTATGGAAGCGACTTCTAAATGATTAGGATTGCATAACTATTCAGACGCATATTTATTAAAAAAATAACCCCGATGGAAATTTGGTACCTATATCTATGTACCTAGGGTATAAGCAGTGGCGTGCAGTCCATAAAGACAGAAAGACACTGCCTACCCTGCCTAAATCAGATAAATATGTAAAACTAATATTATTTTATCAATAAACAAAAAATCTTTATTCTTAAATCAGCACCACCTGTCGAGCGTCGGTCGTACCATTAGTATTGTCGATACAGTATCCCGTTCGTTCGTGCAATTTGACGCAACTTCGCGTTGCGTTGCACTAGAGCCGCTTAGTGCCTCGGGAGAGACACGAACTATTTGTGTCTCAATGTTTGTATGTGAGCTCTCGTGGTCATGCAGATTTATTCAGTGTGCGTTCCCATACATACGTGGCACACAATGTAACGAATAAAGCACACAACCGTACAGGGTAGTCACTGGCTTTTTACGATTTTTAACAACGAGACGAATTACGAAACTTACCGAAGTTTTCCGAACATAGCTGGTTATGCGACTATTTTAAAAAGTAGCATGGTTTCATTGAATTGTGACTACATAAACAACCATCATTTCTTTGTCGTATTTTTTCATATTCCGAGTAGGAATTCGGTTTCGGACGCCATTGTTTGTTTTATTTGTTTTGGTTGTGAGCTATGATGCCATGTATTTAAGACTTTAACATTGATAAATAGTGTGAAAAATAGATAATATTCACTGTAAAAGTTGTTCAGGTGGTGTGTGTAAAGAGAAAAGAAAAATAATATTTTTTTTAAACTATCTAGCCGTGAAAAAATCAACTATCGTGAAAAGTAGCTGTACCTACACCGGATTTGCAATTAATAGGTACAGACAATAAAGAATTTACGATTGACGTAAATTCAATACAAAACAAAACAATATGATTCATTTAATTGCCTCACAGGTTTCATGCTGTGTAGGTAAGTACAGCGATCGGTTGTTCTGTTTTTTTTTGCCTTTTATTTCTGCCTACCCTTGTCTAACAACTCTGTGCACGCCACTGGGTGTAAGTCTGTCAGAGTAGGGGTGGTGTGTATTAGTAAAAACATTTTTTTTAACTGTAAATTTAAAAAAAATCGGTACAAAAGCGCATTCCATTTTAGCCAACCTCTCAACTTTAGGTGAATATGCATCCGAATATCCGATCTCTACTAATAACTTTAAATCAATTTTTATTTCAGCTTCTCGCGCCAGCTGCTCTCCTGGGCATCAAATCCAGCATCGGAACCAGTTTCAACCTGTTCCCGAGATTAGCACAGGAGATCTTGGATGCTGTCGAAAAGAACGATGTAGCTAGGGCCAGGGCTCTGCAGGAGAAACTCAGCTTGGCTGTTGAGGCTCATACTTGCGAAGGTATGAGATGTTTTTTTGCCAGCGAACAGCTTAATACCTTGTTTCAATTTCAGTAGGTATCTGAATATCTGATAACTTGGCTAATATTTTGTCATGTTTCATCTCCTGATCAAATAAAATAATTTGACGGTTTATTTAATGGGAACTTGTGCCACAGTATAAATATGGACAGTAGTGAAACTGGGAACGGACCACTTTTCCGAATTTTTTTTTGTTCGAATTTCATTTTACCGAAAACTATTGACCGACGTCTTTTTTGCTATATGCATTATTTGACATATTTTTAGATCATTGAAGTATCATGTGTCATATTATATTATTTTACCGAATTATATTTCGCCGATTTACAAAATAACTTTTTGCTATTGGCCGAAGCCTCTTTTGAACTTTTTTCATTTGCCAAATAATTTATTTACATATTTTCACCACACCGAAACAACATTTTATGGAATATTATTTGGTCACAAATATAGCTAGGTTAGGTTACTTGGTATCATTTTCAATAATAAATTAAAATAGTATCTCAAAAAGTCAATTTGTTGTGCGACAAAATTTAGTGAGAAACGATAATATGAGATAAAGAAATAGAGAATAGAGATGAATAGAGGTTGAAATGAAAATATGCACGGAACAAAGAAAACATGGAAGTGCAAAGCAGGCGTGGCACGCGTGCCACAAATAAGCGTTTTTACGCTTAATTGGTCCCAGTCGTGTTCTAACATCGTGTCGAGTCGCTAGTCTCGCGACACATTTGATTTTTCCTTAGCTATGGCCGAACTGTTCCATTTTGCAGCGCAAAAATGATAGTGGGAGAATAAATCTTAAAAATGGAGGTGTTTCGTATCATCGAAAAGTACGGTTTTATTTGTTTTCTAATAAAATCTTAGTTAATTTTAATTTACGCATAATTTAATATAACGTCTAGTTAAAATCAACCTTATGCGATTAAAATACGATAGAAAAAAGTAATCATTTAATATTTATTACAAAATAACATTACAATCCAAATATAGGTTGCTTAACATTCATACACGAAATTTATTTTAAGAAGTGTATTAGGTTGCATAGATGCTTTATAGCAAAAATGAAATCAAACTTTTACATAATAACGTAATTATTATAATTATTTTATTTTCAATTATTTGAAAATAAAATAATTATAATAATTATGTCATTCTTCCTACAGTTTTATTACTGAACTCCCAACAAGATTTCTGGTTTAATTCGAAAAAAGTATCTATCGATATGGATAATGTATTTGAGAATTCAATGTATTCTGCACTGGTGTGACCTTGGTCGAGTAGCACTAGATATCGACCTACGACACGAATGTCAACCTTATCGTTATCATAATTATGTCTAAAATTGCGACCACTGAGAATACTGCCATCTATGGTCGAGTAGCGGAATTTACCCGGCAATCGAATCTAGTTTGACTTTAGATTACAAGACGTCGTAAGTACTCTCTGAGCTAAAGCAAAATAAATCGTATTTATAGAGCATGCAGGTTTATTTCCAGACGTAGGATCTGTGGCTTATGCTAGTTTTGACTAAAAGTAAAACGACAAATCAAACGAATTGTTTATTTGTAGTGCATTATATGATTATCGGTTTATTTGTGTGAGTTTGGCGACAACGGTTCCTATAGTAATTTTGTTACATTGCATGGAACTGCAATGCAACAAAATGACTAAGTACCTGTTTTTTCTTTTCCATGGAAAATATGGCTAAATAAATGTGGTAAATCGAATAGATAATAGATCAACTGATACAGTGGCAGACGTGACATCGATGAAGTAAAAAAAAAAAACGAAACGATAATAGTTGAAAAGTTTTGGGTGAAATGAAATCCGATCAAATATTCTTCGAACTTATGATAGGTAACCATTGAAACTAGGGCTATTTGGACGAAGACGAGTGTTTTATTGGAACGAAGTTCTTTAACGCGGTTTGCGGTAAGAGTTGACTGGTAGAATCCGTCATGTGAAAAAAGCGTTCATACATGTTATGCCCTCCATGCAACATTCATTTTTGGTCAAAATGTAAATTCAAGATGGTGTCTGCGAATATTTTTTTCTTGTTTTAAAGGTATTTGACAGCATGCTTAATACACAATTAATTAGTTGTACTACTATTCACGATAACCAGTTCGGATTGGAGCTGAGTTATCAACAGAGTGCGGTGTTGTGTCTTAAGCATGCTGTGACGTACTATGCGAGACGAGGGACGCCTATTTATGCTTGTTTCCTGGACTTGGCAAAGGCATTTGATCTGGTTTCCTATGATGTGTTGTGGAGTAAATTAGAGCGGGTAAATTTACCCACAGAACTTGTTAACATTTTAAAGTTTTGGTATGGAAACCAGATCAACACTGTACGTTGGGCTGGGGCGTTTCCTCGTCCTTACGGGTTGGAGTGTGGGGTGAGGCAGGGTGGATTGAGCTCACCAACGCTTTTCAGCCTTTATGTGAACAAGTTGATTGGCGAGCTCAGCAGTACCAGGCTCGGATGTTATATAGACGGTATCTGCGTAAATAATATCAGTTATGCAGACGACATGGTACTTCTGAGCGCGTCAGTTTGCGGCCTGAGAAAATTGGTTGCTCAATGTGAGGCGTATGCCAAAGTTCATGGGCTGGCATACAACATTAAGAAGACGGCCTAATGCAGTACCGTAGTGTATTTCTTTATGAAACCTACAACTTTGCAAAGAGTCTACAGGTTTAAGCATCTTGGTCATATATTGACTCCCGACCTCAAAGACGATGATGACATTGAACGGGAGTAGAGGGCGTTGTCGGTTAGAGCGAACATGCTGGCTCGCAGGTTTGCACGTTGCTCACTTCTTGTTAAAATCACGCTCTATTGAGCCTAATGTACCTCTTTTTACACGTGCAGCCTGTGGGCTAAATGTTCGCAAAGATCGTACAGCGCTCTCCGCGTTCAATATAACAATGCATTTAGGATACTGGTGGGGCTGCCCCGTTTCTGTAGTGCGTCAGGGATGTTCGCAGATGCGTATGTAAATTGCTTTTACGCAACAATGCGTAAAACGTACGCTTCCCTAGTGCGCAGGGTGTGGGGCAGCTCCAATAGTGTCTTAAGCATGGTTGCGAGTCGCTTGTGGACTGTGTATACGTGGGTCACTGTTGTGCCGTCTCTCATGGGATGTCGCAACGGTGACCAACCGTTGTTTTTGTATTATTTTCCTTCTTTTGTGTATAGTCTGTGGTTACTAACATAGTCGTAAGTTTTACTAACAATTTTGTTGGGTCTTGGTTACTCGAATAAATAAATATTCTATTCTATTCTAAATCATAAGTGAGAAGGAACTTTGTTCTTGACGTGGGTCTCCCGACCGACCGCACACCTATTTTAAATAGAAATTAATCTAACTTTATAATTGTTTAATAATAAGAACCACTGCAATATTATTAAGTAGTTACATAATGAAAAACAAGCTTAAACTATCTGATCCTTTTGCGCGTCGTCTGGTTGTTACGATAAAGAGCCACTTGAGGGTCGTTGTAACCGAATTTTACTCTATCTATTATATATATATATATGACTGTATTTAATTACGAAATACGCAACACGCTCGTGGCATTTTCTTAAAAGATCGCAGGCGATCCGTGGCGTAAAAGATAAACGTATGAGGCGTCCACTCGTCTCGACACAGAACCCGCCACTATGAGGACCACGAGCTTCGCTAAGAGGTCTCGTAGATGCGAGCGTCTGTGTGAGTGTGGCGTTTCATCCGTTTATTCGTAGTTTCGGTACTGTCCATATTTCTACTGTGGTGCTGGAATAGGCCATTAAAAGTTCAATTCGCATCCTCTTCAAATAATTAGAATCGAATCATGAATTGACATTCTTTGTTCTGAAAGCCCCAAACAGCAAGAAAGAAATAAGCAAGAGTGTACCTATAAGTGTCTTATAAAAACAATAACTCGGATTATTTTTCGAACTAAAGTGAATATAATATTTTTCCAGGTCCCTGGGTACCAATAATGAAGGCTGGTATGGAAATAGCCACTGGCATCAACGTCGGTCCCCCCTCCCTCCCTCAAAGGCCCCTCTCTGCTGAGGCCAAACAACGGATCCAGTCCAAACTGAGGACTTTAGGCCTTAGCAAGTAAACAAACAAAAATGTGTCTTATGTCCACGGAACAGGTTTTATTCTCGAAAATCATGCATTTGTGTAATCATTGTAAGTTTAATTATTGTTGTTATATTTTATAAAAAGAGTTTATTTTTGTGAATAGTAAAGTTTTATTGATATTTAGAGAAGTTTCTACTTTGTGTACTACATAATCCTTTTTAGTGTAAGGTCACTTGTTCAAAAGAGGATCAGTGGTAGGTACACAGATGATCACACACACAGCTGGGCACAGGCGCGGTCCGAGGGGCTTCCTAGGGGTCATGACCCCCCAAAGCCGTGAACGTAAAGCTTAAAATAGTAATTTTTCGAAAATATAATAAATTTTCTTATTAATATGTAAGTAGTCTTTGTGACCCCCCCAAAGTCTTTGGCGGCGACCGCGCCTAGGTGGGGAGTATATTAATGTAAGCATATAGCATACAACAAATACGTCATCGTGTCTCGTTTGCGAACTCCAACTCACTCTCGGGGTCGCCGCGCGGATCCGCTTACCAATAATGCTAATAGCCGAGTGAGCGCTCCATTTTAGTTTTTTAGACTTTTTTTTTAAAGATTTTTACTTCATGAATTTAAAAGTTTGTCTTGGGAAGTTATTATTGCCTCTCAGGAATTAGAAGAAGTAAATGACAAATAAAAATGTGCATATATCAAACAATCAGAATTTATTTTTCGAAAATCATGCAAGTGAATAATACATGTCTAGGATAGATAAAAATATATTAATTTCAATTTAATTCAAGCTAAAATTTAATTTAAAAAAAGTGAAGAAATATACAGGGTGTGGCGTAAGTAGTGGTCCACCATTCAGGATTCGATGAACCAGATAATTAACTATAACAATTAAAAATTTTAACCATTTTTACCCAAGGGTTCCGAAAATATTTCCTTTTTGTTTTTTATTTACGAAATTTCTACCTTTTATTACAAATTTGTTTGTAGTTTCAACAAAAACCATTATTTTTTCATTTTCATTTCTGTTAATTACTGCTGAATACTAGAGCTATCATGATAAATTATGATTTTTTATGTAAATTCACCTCTTTTGAAGAAAAAGTTAGTTCTCTAATTTTAACCCGAATTTTTAACATACCATCCAAGTTCAAGGGCGATTTTTGTAAAAAAAACGTACTACACTGTCAGTGCCCATTTATTTAATAATATGCTTACTAAATACCGATTTCAAAATGGTATCACTCTATCAAATCCTATAATTTAACAAAAAGATATTCAATTTTAATTGAAGCAAAGAAGATTTTCATTAAACTACTTTTTTAAACTTTATTGCGTAAATACTATTACAAAACGTATTAAAACTTAAAAAACTGATACAATGTAACTTTTTACATTTCAAATGTGATTTGTTTTTAAGCACAAACATGTCAGGTAAAAAAACCCTGACCCTTTTTTTACCTGAGACATGTTTGTTAACAAAAACCCGTTGAAGCTCTCGCAGTCGAGTTACGCACAATAGGAGTGATAAGGAAAAGATATGGTAGGGTATTGCTATCTCCTTCATTACTAACGTTGAAATCTCCAGATATCTCGAAATGATTCAGTACGATCTCGTCACTCGTGTCGTGCGTCGTATGCGTTTTGTTTTTATTCTGCCAGTGTTTACCTCCGCCATTTCTTTACCCCTGCCTGACCCCGGACTCTGTTTAATTTGCCTACTGATTGGACTTGTTGTTTTGGTGATCTCTGCGATATTGGCTACGTGTACTGGTGACTTTGGCTTGCTCAACGATTTGGAAAAACGTGCAGTGCAGTGACAATTAAAAAATGTCTCGGTACACACCGCGCGAATATGCTGACATGCATTTTATTTATAGCGAATGCAGAGGTGTCGGCAGAGAAGCAGCTCGACTTTATCGGGAGAGATATCCCGATCGAAGACATCCAGACCACCGAGTTTTTGTAAGAGTGCATAACGCATACACCGAGGGAAGGATACCCGGCACAGGCGTAGGCGGTGCAGGTGAAGGACGACCGCGAGGACACAACGATGAAGAGGTTATGAATTTAGTTGCAGAAGATTCCTTCCTTGTATACATAAACGACCTCCCCAAAATCATAGACGGCCCATGTGTAGTTTTTGCAGACGATATTTCTCTACTCACCTCATGTCAGACACCGGTTTATTTGAGTGAAACACTGGACACTATTCTAGATAAAACAAGTAACTGGATGAGCAAACATAATCTTGAAATTAACTTTAATAAAACAAAATTAATGACTTTTCACCCTCGGCAAAAAAAACAATTAGATATACACTTCACATTTAAACAGCACACATTAGAAACAGTTAACAATTTCTCTCTTCTTGGATTAACAATAGACACACATATAAACTGGAAAGCGCACATACAGAAAGTTAAAACAAAAATATCAAAATTCTCATACGCCCTCCGTGAAATCAAAAAGACCACCAATCAGGAAACCGCTCTAACCACATATTATGCGTATGCCCACGCTTGGTTTAGCTATGGTATCATTTTATGGGGCAACAGTACTGACGCACCCTCACTATTTACTCTACAAAAAAAGCTTATACGAATAATAACTAATATCGAACAAACAGATAGTTGCAAACCGTACTTCCAGAAACACAAAATTCTAACCCTAGTGAGTATTTATATTGTGGAATTATGTAAACTTGTCCGCAAACACCCAGATTCTTACAAAACACGGGAAGAAACACAAACTAAATATTCGCTGCGCCATAAAAACAGACTTAATTTGCCTCCTTCCCGCCTTAAATTGCATTCTTCTAGTCCATATTCTGTCTGTAAAAATATATAATAAATTACCAGAAAGTATAAAACAAGAAAACAAAATAAATATATTCTTGAATAAGTTAAAAAAATTCTTAATAAATAAATGCTATTACACAATAGACGAATATCTATCTGATAAATTCAATAATAATACACACACACATGACATATAATAATTAGGTATAATATAATATAGCATAATAATGTCAATAATAAATTAATTAATAGTAATAATAAATAATAATTAATAAATAATAGTAATAAAAAAAAAATTACCCAATTTCACAAGAGTTTTTAATTTTACACAAAACCAGAAACTTAAATATCATCAAAAAAACCAAAAACAAACCCGTAAAATAAGAAAATGTAAGAAACCTAATCAAAAATACCGAATCGGAGGTGACATGACAGATGTCACCTCCGAACCACAATGAACAAGATTAAGAAAATATGATAAAATGTTGACAAGATCTGCCGCAAGAAATGCACGCCCACCACCTTCGGACTCGTCGCTCAGCTCCGCCTCGCTGCCGCCGGTACCCAGCCCCACTACGGGCGCTGTGATGACACCGGCCGCGGTAGTTGCGTCGAGCTCGAGCGACGAGTATTTCTCTCCGCCCACGACGCCACCACCTGCTCGTCGACGAGGAGGACGCCGGCCGCCGGACGGCTTAGGACCTCGAGGCCCACCGGCCTCTGATAGGGTCCCAGCTCCCGGCGGAAGTGTGCAGCGCATGAGATGGACACGATCCATTAACGAAAACGTCATGCGCTCATACTATGGGGCTACAGAAGGAGGAAAAAATCTGACCGCGTACCGTGTTCGGATGCTCTCTCTTTTTCAGGTGCTTGAACCGGCTGTCAACGTTTCGACACAACGACTATCGGATCAGGTGCGGGCTATCCAGCGTAATCATATGTTGGATGACACTGTACTTGATCGCTTGCGAAATGAAATGCAGAGTAGCCATGTCATCGTCCCCCCGTTGCAGACAGTTGTGGTACCACCACGACTAACCACAAGTCACGCGCCTCAAGCTGACGAGGGGAGTGTTGACAGGGCTACAAACGTAAGTACCCAATGTAGTGTGGAAATGAGGAGTGCATTGGAGGATGCGATTCGGGAATATCGGTTCATGTCACCCGAACTTAGGCCACGCTTACCTCGTTTGCCCATGAATAACAAAAATAGGGCGCTGGTGGCGGCTCTGGATTCGCAGTTGTCAAACTATTTTGATGACTGCGAGGACCTCACCGACACTCATTCGATTCTGTACTGCGCGGCTGTAGCGGCGTGTCGTGTAGCTCACGTCAAATTCCCTAATGACTCAAGAGCTACACGACCGAAACCAGCCGTACCAGCTTGGCAGTGCAGAATTGAACGTCGTATTGGTGGGGCCAGAGCCTTCATCGGTAAACTAATCTGCTTCAGGGAGGGCAACACTCGCCCTAGAGTGATGCGCTTTGTGAGGCGGGCATTCTCTGGGACTGATACCAGCCCTCAGGATTATTTGTCCCGTATCACAGAGCGCATAGACTTCCTGAAGCAGAAAGTGTATGCATGGGCAAACCGTATTCGTAGGTATAAGCGGCGAGTAGACCGATACACTCAGAACCGCACCTTCCAGAGTGATGAAAGGTGGGTTTATAGGGACTGGGAACGACCGGACCAAGGTGTGACTGATGCGCGCCTACCGGATGATGATGCCATGTACTCTTTTTGGCACAATATCTGGTCGGTGCCTGTCAGTCACACCGAAGGTAAGTGGACTCGAGAAGTCGAGCGAGCCTGCGATCCAATACCAGAAATGGGGGCCATTACCATATGCCCCCAAGATGTAACTCGTGCAGTCCGTCCGCTGTCCAACTGGAAATCTCCAGGGCCGGACGGGCTGCACAACTTCTGGATTAAATGGTTACAAAGGTCGCACGCTCGCTTGGCGGCTCAGTACCAGATTGCTTTAGAGTCTGGTTCGCTACCCCAGTTCCTAACGACAGGAGTAACTCACCTGCTCCATAAATCAGGTAGTACCTCGGAACCCAAAAATTATAGGCCGATCACGTGTTTACCTACGGTCTATAAAGTTCTTACATCCATTTTGAGAGCTAAAATTTACAATCATATAGAAAGTAACTCCATCATGTCTGTCTCTCAAAATGGATGTCGGAACGGGTCCCGCGGTACTAAGGAGCTGCTCCTCATTGATATGGCCATTAGCCAACAGGTTCGTCGTTCCCGAAAGGATCTTTCGACATGTTGGATAGATTACAAGAAGGCCTATGACTCGGTGCCACATACATGGCTCATGAGGGTGCTGGAGTTGTATAAAGTAGATACAACACTACGCACCTTCCTGACGTCATGTATGGGGCAATGGAGGACGGTCCTTCGATATCCAGGATGTCGAAATATCCAGAGGAATAGCGAGCCGGTAAGGATCGAGCGAGGCATATTTCAGGGTGATAGTTTGAGTCCGCTTTGGTTCTGCCTAGCCCTGAATCCTCTAAGCACACTGCTGGAAGATTCAGGTATAGGCTATCGGCTGAGGAGAGGTGGTCAGGTTATATCTCACCTCCTTTACATGGATGACCTAAAACTCTTTGCCCCCAACAATTTGCAACTGATGGAGCTACTGAAAGTAACTGAAACCTTCAGTAGCGCCATCAGGATGGAATTTGGTGTGGACAAATGTGCGGTCATGCATGTAAAGCGAGGGGAGATTGTGGAATCCGCGGGAACCCAACTCTCGGATTCCATAAACCTTCGAGCCCTCTCTGCAGCCGAAACCTATAAGTATTTGGGTATGTCGGAAGCGTTGGGCATCAATGTAACTGACATGAAGCAATCGTTGAAGGAGCGCTTCTTTGGCCGCCTGAAGAAAGTACTTAATAGTCTTTTATCAGGCGGGAACAAGGTGCGCGCCTTCAATGGTTGGGTCATGCCGATTTTGATGCACTCTTTCGGCATACTCAAATGGAGTCAGACCGAACTCGACGCCCTAGATAGGAGGGTCCGTACGCTGCTGACTGCATATCGAATGCATCACCCACGGTCATCGGTAATGAGACTGTATATCCCGCGAAAGTGTGGAGGTCGAGGGTTCTTAAACGCTAAGACCCTCCACAATCGCGAGATATGCAGTCTCAGGGAATATTTCCTGGTAGCCGACGTGGGGATGCATCGAGATGTGGTCGTGGTGGACAAGGGCCTCACCCCGCTCTCCTTGGCTAAAGAGAACTGGCGCAAGCCTGTAGTGCTTGACACTAAAGATCGCATGGAAGTATGGCAGAGTAAGGAGCTTCACGGACGCTTTTTCCGGGCCCTACATGGACCCGATGCAGACCTACTAGCGTCCGTAGCCTGGCTACGTTTCGGTGACCTCTTTGGAGAAACCGAAGGTTTTGTCTGTGCAATTATGGACGAAGTTATGATGACGAACAACTACCGGAGATTTATTGTGAAAGACGGCACGGTTGACATCTGTCGGGCATGCCACCGTCCGGGTGAATCAATCAGACATATTATCTCCGGGTGTTCTCGTCTAGCTAACGAGGAGTACTTGCATAGACACAACCTTGTAGCCAGGATTATCCACCAGCAACTTGCTCTGAAATACAGCCTTGTGGAATCAGAAGTGCCGTACTACAGGTATGTGCCCGACCCAGTTCTCGAAAATGGACATGTCACACTGTACTGGGATCGATCCATCATCACTGACAGGACTATTGTGGCCAATAAGCCTGATATAGTGGTGGTGAATCGACTAGAGCGGCGTGCAATGATCGTTGATATAACAGTCCCGCATGACGAGAACCTCGTGAAAGCTGAGAAAGATAAACAAATCAAGTATCTTGACTTGGCTCGCGAGGTTGTCGACATGTGGGATGTGGACTCAGCGATCATTGTACCGATAGTCGTTACAGCCAATGGCTTGATAGCCAAGAGCCTCGACCAACACCTAAGGAGGCTCTCGTTGGGCAGCTGGGTCAAGGGCCTGATTCAGAAAGCGGTACTTCTTGACACGGCTCGCATTGTTAGGAGGTTCCTCTCTCCGGAGCCCTGACCGCCGGTAGCTTGGACCCTGTTCCCGATACCGGTGGGCTACTATTTTTTATATTTTTAAATGTTTTTATAAATTTTTATACTAATATTTAAAAATGTAATTTATAAGTCTATTAAGTGAAATAAAGGAATAATAATAATTAAATAATATAAACATGACTAAAATGAAAATAAAATTCTTATTAAAATATAGAAACTAAATATACGAATTACAATAAGAAATATGTAAATAAATACGTAACTAACAATAATAATAAACAATTTAATATATTAGTGTTCAAAATACAGACCAATATTAAGAATTTATAAGAAAATAATTAAAGCGTTCTTCCTCTATTCTAATTAGAATTTAAAATGTTGCTGTGCCTTACAGGGTCCATAATTGTTTCCACATATGTTAATACCCACCACCTGTATACATTATGGAATGCAATAAAGATTTGAGATTTGAGATTTGAGATTGAGATCCTTCAACATCGGTCCGTGTCTTAAGTCGCAGAACTGGCATATCAACTAGATCTGTACATCGGATACTCAAAAGACATGAACTGTACCCATACCACTATCAAAGGGTGCAGTCATTGGTACCAAGAGATTATCAATTGAGAGTAACATTTTGTAGAGTAATGCTACGCAGAATAAGAGAAGACCCGCAGTTTTTTAAATAAAATATTATGGAGCGATGAGTCATCCTGCAAAAAAGATGGATATTTTAATCTACATAATTTGCATTACTGGCAGCTAGAAAACCCGCATCTCATAAGGCAAGACAGATCACAGTACCAATTTAAAATAAACCTTTGGACCGGAATCATTAACGGACACATAATCGGTCCACACGAGCTGCCAGAAACATTAAATGCAGAAATATATTTAAGTTTTTTGCGAATCGACTTGCCCTTGCTTCTGGAAGGTGTCGTTCCTGAAGTCCAAGAAGACATGTTGCTGCAGAACGATGGCTGTCCCGCTCACTATGCTGTTAGAGTACGAGAGCACCTTGATACAGCGTATCCAAATAGGTGGATTGGGCGCTTAGGTCCACTATTGTGGCCACCACGCTCGCCAGATCTAAATCCCCTAGATTTCTTTTATTGGGGTTGCCTAAAAGAAAAAGTCTATAGCAAAGAAATCACAAGTATTGACCAATTGAGGACTAGAATCCAGGCAGCAGCTAGAGAAATCAGCGAAAGCGGGTTTGCCCGACGACTAAAACGGTCGTTTATTAGAAATGAAATGAAATGAAATGAAATGTTTATTTATGTAAGTAGATCTTAAAAGACACTTTTACACGTCAATATACGTCGTTAAGCACCACGCAGAAGCGGCAATAACTAGTATAATGAAATGGCTCAACCTAAACTTACTTACCCTAAACTGCGATAAAACATCGTACATTCCATTCGCTATCCGGCGTAACAACTTACCCGACAATTCTTTCTCCATAACAGCGCACACCTGCTCCAAACAATCTTTACAATGTTTATGTCCGACACTTACAAGAACTGATAATGTGAAATATTTGGGTGTCCAAATAGACGGAGGATTACGATGGGACAAACAGGTTGACGCCATTACCACTAGATCTTTGAAACTCTTGCATGTCTTCAAATCCCTTAGAGACTCGGTTGCGCCTGAAACCTTGAAGATGGTGTACTATGCTTTATGTCAATCCGTCATTGGATATTGCATCACAGTATGGGGTGGTGCAAATAAAACCAGTCTTCTGAGGATAGAAAGAGCGCAGAGAGCCGTTCTGAAGGTGATGTCGCGCAAACCTTATCGCTTCCCCACTACGCAGCTATATGCTGATTCCAAAGTACTTTCAGTGCGCCAGCTTTTTGTACTGCAGTCTACTCTTAGGAAACACGCTAGCGTTCCACCGACTGACCCAAAAAAAAGGAAGAAATTACCCATAAGTACCCCTCACAAAACCGCCTTCGCTCAACACCAATTCTACACATTAAGTACATACGTCTACAAAAAAATTCACAAAAACCTAAACATTGTCGATCTTAATAAATATGAATTAAAATCAAAATTAACGGAATGGCTACTGGAACAGGACTATCACCAAACAGAATCCTTACTCAAGTACGTCGCCTAATTACCTTCATACTTCCAACTCCATATACAGCACACACGCACACATACACACACACACACACACCCTCACACACACACACACACACACACACACACATATCACGTAAATACATACTTAAATTAACTTTAACTTTTTTACTTTGTTACTTTTAATCTCTCAGGTAGATCGACACAGTCTACTTTTATATTCATAGCATCACATTCTAAGCTGAATCACTGTCTCTCAAGATACAGGTTACCTAGTTTGAGAGGCAGGGTTTTCCATATTGTGTACAGATTTCAGTTCCTCAATTTGTATTGCATTGTGTTACTACCCAAGCTCATTTAAATTGTTTTTATATAAAACATGTAAAATCTGTATTTGTTATTGAAATAAAGTTATTATTATTATTATTAATATTTTTTTAAACTAGATGGCGCCGGCATTTTCTAGCTGACTGTTCCCTGAGAAGAAAAGCCGAAACAAACTCAGAGGTCATAGTCTCTTTTAAAGTCCAAACATTATATTATTTAAATTTTATGTGAGTCTAACAATGCAGGGTAATATCTGGAAAGGCCTTTTGAAGAAAGAGCCATTGCAGCTTTGAGCTGATCTGTCTCAACAGACGGCATGTATGTAGCAGTCACCGTGTAGCTCAACCCTATTTTAGGGAGCTCAACGACCCGCCACAAGACGCTACCAGATTTGCAGGACATTTGCGTAGGCCATTTACAAAATGCTCAAAACCACCAGACGAGTTATAAAGTAATGTGTTCAATCTAGCCTGCATAGTACTCACATTCACAGTTAGTTTTTTCTTTAAATGTCATTAAAAATCAATACTTAATATAAAATGTCAACAGTATCTATTAAACACTTAGCTTATATAACAGTTTGTTGCTTGAGGGTACATTGGAGCAACTTAACTAGTCCCAAGCTTTTTTGTCATCCAAGTAATCTTTAACTTTATAGAAACCTTTTTGACAGAGTTTCTGTTTAATAAATAGTTTAAATTTATTGAAGCTTAGTTCCTTAACATGGCTTGGGAGTTTGTTGTAAAAACGAATACTTTGGCACTTACATGAATTGCTAATTTTTTGGAGCCTAGTCGTGGGCACAATAAGTAAATCTTTATACTAGAAGTATTTATGCTATGAACGTCGCTGTGTTTAGAATATAGATTAATGTTCTTTTTAACATAAATTAGGTTCTCATATACATATTGAGATGCGACTGTCATTATATTTATTTCCTTAAATTTATCCCTCAGTGAATGTCTACAACTTAGGTTATAAATTGCTCGAATGGCTCGTTTCTGCAGCACAAATATAGCTTGAATGTCGGCTGCATTTCCCCACAGCAAAATGCCGTACGACATTACACTATGGAAATAACTAAAATATACTAATCGAGCTGTTTCTACATCAGTCAAATGACGGATTTTATAGACCGCGTAGGCTGCAGAGCTTCGCCGCTTCGACAATTTAGTTACGTGTGGGCCCCACTGTAGCTTCGAGTCCAAAGTAATACCTAAGAACACAGTGGTGTCCACAAGTTCCAATTCCGCCCCATTTACTAATACATTGGTTTTCACCTGCTTAACGTTAGGTGTCAGAAATCGAATGCATTTAGTCTTTTTCTCGTTTAATAGTAAATTATTAACACTAAACCAATGCAATATTTTAGCAAGAGCATTATTTACATCGTCAGTAACTGTCTGTTGTCGTTTAAGTTTAAATAAAAGTGATGTGTCATCTGCAAATAACACTATTTCATGACTGTTCTTTAAAAGACATGAGAAATAAAAAAGGGCCAAGAATTGAGTCCTGCGGAACTCCCATAGTGACAATAGAGCCTGGGGATCGCTTGCCGTTAACGTCCACTCTTTGGATCCTATTATCCAAATAAGAAATAAGAAGATCCAAGGCAGTGTTTCTAACACCATAGTGATGCAATTTCCTGACCAACGTTTCATGTGAAACACAATCGAAAGCCTTAGACAAGTCACAAAAAATACCTAGTGCATCGTGTGACTTCTCCCAGGCCTCATAAATATGCGTAAGAAGCTCAACACCAGCGTCGGTAGTCGAGCGACCCCTTGTGAAACCGAATTGTTTACTGTTTAATAGCTTATGTTTATTAAAATGTCTTTGCAACTGATCTAGCATCAATTTTTCAAATATTTTACTGAAGGTGGGAAGCACAGAAATTGGTCTAAAATTCGTGGGGTCTGATGTGCTACCCGATTTAAACAAAGGTATTATTTCACTATTTTTCATTAGGTTAGGAATTACACCACAGTCAATACATTTATTAAAAATAATTGCCAATTCAGGCGCTACACTGTTGATTATGCATTTTGTAACCTCTACGGAATTTCCCCATAGATCAGCAGTTTTTTTAACATTAAGCGTATTGAAAATTTTTATAATATCTCTAGCGCTAACATATTCGAAATTAAATTCATGGTTACAAATATCAACATTTTCCTTCAATAGGGACTCGGCTACAGTGGGTGAAGAATTTAAAGTTTTAGTGGTTGAGACTGGAATATCAGAAAAGAAATTTTCAAAAACTGTGGCAACTTCTAAATCTTTTTTAATAACTGTATTGTTAATATTAAGGCTGTAGTTACTACTACGCTGCCTATCTCTTCCAGTCTCCTTATTTATAATTTCCCAAGTCGTTTTTATTTTATTTTGACTATTTTTAATTTTTGAGCTTAAATATCGACACTTAGCTTCACTACAAACTTGTTTGAATAGTTTGGAATAGTTCTTAACATATTTATAAAATTCTTTGCTCTTATTATAATTTCTTTCTTCATACAGTTCAAAAAGTTTTATTCTACTAGTAAATATCCCTTTAGTTGCCCATTCACTGAAGTTTGCAGAACCATTAACTGAGATCTGCTTGGGTATAAAAGTTGAGTTAAATTCTGTACAATACATAGCAAAAAAAGAATTGTACAGTTCATTAGGATCATCACTAAAAGGCAAGTAGGGTAATTTACTATTGAGTTTATTTTTAAAGCTCTCCAAGCGACCTGCAGTTTTTGGCACTACAGTGATAAGTCTCTTAGCCACTTTTTTTATCTTGCTTATTAAATGTAATCAGTTGTCCATAGTGGTCAGAATCTAGTTGACTTATAATCTTTTTATTAATAGGTGAAATGTCAGTAAATATATTATCTAAACATGTAGCTGACGTGGCAGTTATTCTAGTAGGCTCTAAAAAGACGACGCAGAGCGAGAGACGTTGCAGAGCGTGTATAGCTGCGAATGGGGGCCATTTTGAACATTTCGTTGAATTTTTATGACTTTGTATTAAACAGTTTAATGATTGTAATCATGACAAAGATTAATAATAAATGATAAATTATGTCATTTGTTTTTTTTTTAATTCTTTGTTCAAATACCTAAAGTAACAAGTTAGGTCTAGATAACTCTGCAATAGTAGTTTTTTTTAACAAATTGGCACTGACACTGTAGTGCATTTTTTTGCAAATATCGTAAGTATTAACGCAATAAAGTTTAAAAAAGTAGTTTAATGAAATTCTTCTTTGCTTCAATTAAAATTGAATATCTTTTTGTTAAATAATAGTATCTGTCATAGTGATACCATTTTTAAATCGGTATTTAGTAAGCGTATTATTAAATAAATGGGCACTGACAGTGTAGTAAGTTTTTTTTACAAAAATCGCCTTTGAACTTGGATGGTATGTTAAAAATTCGGTTTAAAATTAGAGAAGAACTAACTTTTTCTTCGAAAGAGGTGAATTTACATAAAAAATCATAATTTATCGTGATAGCTCTAGTATTCAGCAGTAATTAACAGAAATCAAAATGAAAAAATAATGGTTTTTGTTGAAACTACAAACAAATTTGTAATAAAAGGTAGAAATCTCGTAAATAAAAGACAAAAAGGAAATATTTTCGGAACCCTTGGGTAAAAATGGTTAAAATTTTTAATTGTTATAGTTAATTATCTGGTTCATCGAATCCTGAACGGTGGACCACTACTTACGCCACACCCTGTATTTCGCAGATAAACCCATAAACCCAAAAACTTATAGAAGTGAAAGAAAACGATCCGTTTTAATCATAGTTAGATCGAGCGACCTTAACGTTTTTATCTAGCAAATTTTGCCGAAGTTCTTCTTGGTCTTCAGTACTTAGTGGCCCATAAATTCTGGTGTCGCCCACTTGGATGCCGGTTATAATTTCGAAGGCTTTCTTCTCGGCTGCAAGGTCATTACCTGAAGAAAGGACACAAATATTCAAAAGTGAAATTACGCAACTACATCATCACTAAATTCAGCCTATCGCAGCCCACAGCTAGTGAGAACATGTTTGTTCGTTTGTTTATGCCTATAATGTTCCCACTGCTGGTGTAATACATCACGCGAGTCCAGTGCAGGTTGGTAGATGTCACATGTCTTCGAAGTTTTGTTGAATGTTTTCCCTCACAGCTTTGAGAGCAGTGGTGGTTAAATAATTTACACAAAGCAAAGCACCAATCTGGGTTCGCAGTCCCCCAAAACGCCCACCGTTCACCACTTCCTAGTGCTTTAGCTGGGAAGAAGAAGTGGCGGAACAAACTCCCCAGCAGCACAGCTGTCTGTTTAGCCGGAGAGACTTGATTCTTGATTTTGAACCTACGACCTACGTAAGTCCTACCTACCTCGACGACCTACCTCGTAAGTCTCGGCCGTTACCACTGGGCCACTACTGCTCCCATGTGTGAGAACATAAAATAAAATAAAATAGCCTTTTATTTCTTGCTGTTTGAATTAAATAAATATAAATACTGCGTGCCATCATAATTAAACATTTCAATTAATAATTTAATATTGTTGTCATTTTTCTTTATAATGCCTATCTTATAATTACCACAACAAAAATATATTAAAATTAAATGAATATTTTTCTATCATTAAAGATTAAGGTTGTTTATATTGATACATTTATTTAATATAAATATGTTAACTATTATCTCAAAGTTTTAATAGCAAGAACCTCTCTTACTCGAAGGTGAAGGCCTCCGCCAGAGATGACCAGTGGTCTCTTTCTTGTGCTGTTCGCATCCAGCAAGTGCCAGCGACTTCAACGATGTCATCGCTCCAGCGAGCTATCGGCCTTCCTCTCTTTCTTTGGCCTGATGGGCCTGGCCATGACGTTACTGCGTTACCGTTACCAACGGTCGTCGTTGAGTCTTGCAATATGTCCAGCCCATCGCCATTTTAACTGTTGGGAATATTTGAGGGCATCTATGACTTGTTTTGAGTCTTATACGAAGGTGGGGTATCTTTTGAATTTTTCGTATTTTCATGACACTCTTTTCCATGCTTCTTTGACATGATGTTATTTTTGTTTTTATTCTGCGGGTAAAGGGCTATGCCTCAAATGTATTGGCAACTGGTGCCTTTTTTGTGGCACACTATCGCCACCTTGTTAGATGTGTAGAGTACTTCCATTCAAACAATAGTTACCATGGCAGCACAGCTCTAAGATTTCAGAAAGCATCCACATGCAAATAATAATCTATTTTTTTCAGTGCATGCTGATTGATAAACTGTGCAACAGTCCAGATACTGTTTAAACTATAAAATAAACCAGATAAGGGCTGAAGACGCACTAATATTTGCAGTTTTGTTGATAAAATACTCATGACATTGTTATGGTGAAGTGTAACTTGATGTCACACCTTGCCATTTACGTCAGTATGATGCAACTTCAGTGCATCAGAGCTAATAAATAGGACTATTAAAAGTAACTCTTATTTTCAGTATTCCTAATTAATACGCGTCATAGATTGGGGCGCATATCTCAAGACGTATGTACTTTAGAGCTGAGCTGCCATAGTAAATATTGTTTGAATGGAAGTACTCTACACATCTAACAAGATGGCGTTAGTGTGCCATCAAAAAAAAGGCACCATTTTTGGGCATAGCCCTTTTCATGTCTGGCAAGCATATGTTAATGAGGGCAGAAGGCAGGTATCCATGACTCTTTTCTTAGTTTTCATAGGCATTTATTTATTAGGTTTACCAACAATTATTTACACTGTTATTATGCTAAAGATAACATGTAAGATAAATTAATGTAGTAGTGTAACAATCAATTATAAGTAAACTCCGCATGCATTAAAAGGAAGTTACATACCATACCACAGCATACCACTCTTGAGTGTTTCTTTAAGACTCCAAAACTTCTTCCACGTATTTTTTACTCTTCTTTCGACTTCCATCTCATTGTTTTGTCGGTCAAATGATATCTGTTTTCCAAGGTAAATGTAGCTTTTGACATAACATAAAGGTGTGCTTTCGATGTATATAGATACTTCGGGGTGATTAGTCATGACGTTTGTCTTGCTTCGGTTTATTTCCAGACCCGCCTTTTTACTTTCTTCATTCAGTGAGTTTACCATTGACTGCAGCTGTTTTGTATCCTCAGAAAACAAGACTATGTCGTACGTAAATCTCAAATGGTTTAAGTACTTACCATTTATATTTAAACCGAGTTTTCTCCAGTCTAGTTTGCAAATGATTGACTCTAGGCCGATCACCGCTATGAAGATCGTTGGAGAAAGAGGGTCCCCTTGTCTGACTCCTCTCTTTATGTGTATTGGTGGTCCTGTGGTTTCCAGTTTAATTCAGCTCGTGGTATTCTCATAAAGATGTTTCAGAGCTCTAACATATTAAATCTCTACTTGCTGAGAGTGCAGAGCTTACCATATCGATGAGTGGAGAATACTGTCAAAAGCTTTTTGATAGTCTATGAAAACTATGTATAAGGGTTTCCGGAATTCTTGATACTGGTCAATCAGCATTGCTAGAGAATGAATATGGTCTGCAGTAGAGAAGCCTCTTCGAAATCCTGCCTGTTCAATAGGTTGATGTTTTTCAATTGAATTTCTTAACCTTTTTCGTAAAAGCGATGAAAATAATTTGTAGATTTATGGCAATAGGCTGATTGGCCTGTACTTATGTTGTTTGGATTATTTATTTCGGAGTCGGACCGTTGTCTGAAGTGCGTGAGGATTGTAATACCATGTTAAACAGGCGCGCTAGTGGAGTTGCTAGATGTGTGCGTCCTATCTTTTAGGCTTAGTTCGTGATCTTCTCTTCCTTGAGTGACTCAATTCCTCGGATCATTTCGATTTCATCCATGTTGCTAATCTCATCTCCCTATCGATTGGTATTTGGGTATCAAGTGGGTTGCACCGATTGCACTCTTGGTTTTGATACAGATTCTTGTAGAAGGCTGTTGCTATTCGTAGTATTTCTGACTTTTTTGTATTGTGTTTGTTGTCCCTTGAAGTCTTTCGATCCATGTTTTGTGTGATCTCTTTGTATGCTCTCTTGACGCTGCCGGTAGTATTGAGGTGTTTTTAAAAAGTTTGTGTACAATGATTCTTATAGTCGCTTTTAATATTTACTATTTTGACTTACAAGTTTGTAAGACCTGTTAGTTCGTTTTTCATAGATCTCGACTTTAGTTTGGTTGTTTGTAGTATTTGTTTCCGCTGGATCAACTTTTTCATGTGAACTGCATTGAGGTAACATGTACTACGTACATATTACCTTGTGATGACATTGCTTTATTGAATTTCATTTATTGTACAGTTACTTGAACTTGAAGGGTAACTTTTCTCTTTTCAGGGGGCTCCGGAGGGGGCTGAAATGGAATGCCAATAACGGCCCTATTTTGCCTCCTCCAGGCGAACATCAACCACTGCGCCACCGCTCAGGATCTGTTGCTCCAGAGCATGGCGCAGTGGTCGATTAACATCGCCGTGGTCGCTGAGCCGTACTTTGTCCCGCCCAGGGATTACTGGGTGGAGGACCTGAGCGGCTCAGTGACCCTAATTTCGTCGGCCGCCGCCGGAACCCCGGCTCTCGAGGGTATCCAGAGAGGAAGGGGTTGCGTAGCAGCACGGTTCGGGGAGATTGCAGTGGTAGGGGTGTACTTCTCCCCGAGCCGAACTGTCGCCGAGTTCCACAACTCCCTTGAGGAGTTGAAAGATGTCGTCGTCGGGTTCCGTTCCCTCCCCGTGCTCGTCCTCGGGGACTTCAATGCCAAGAACTTGGCTTGGGGTTCGCGGTTGACGGATGTGCGGGGTAGGATGGTGGAGGACTGGGCTCTAGAGGTGGGCCTGGTCGTCCTAAACCGGGGTTCTGTCGCCACGTGTGTGCGGATGCGGGGTGAGTCGGTGGTGGACATTTCGTTCGCCAGCCCCGCTCTGTCGCCGCGTGTCGTCGACTGGCGCGTCATGGAGGGGGTGGAGACGTATTCCGACCACCGGTACATCCGGTTTGACGTCTCCGCCCAGACCTCGAGCGCGCCGGTCCAACAGGCCCCGTGTGGTCCGCGGTGGGCGCTGAAGCGGCTGGACCGGGAGCTCCTCCTGGAAACCTCGATCATGCAGGCCTGGGTGTCACCACCCGACAGGCCTGCCGACATCAACGACGAGGCGGAGTGGTTCCGGGAGGCCATGTCCGAGGTATGCGACGTGGCAATGCCCCGGGTCCAGCCAGGACGTGCTTCACGCCAGGTGTACTGGTGGTCGCCGGAGCTCACAGCTCTGCGCGAGGCGTGCGTTGCTGCGCGGCACCGGTACACCAGGCACCGCAGGCTCCGTATCCGCCCTCCGGATACGGAAGCCATTCAGGCGGAGCTATACGAGGGGTACAGAGCGGCGAAGACCGCCCTCCGAGCGGAGATCTTGCGGGCCAGGTTACTGGCCCGCGAGGAGTCGCTGGAGACTCTGAACAGAGACCCGTGGGGACGCCCCTACAAAACGGTGCGGGAAAAAATCCGCCCGTGGGCTCCCCCGCTGACCCAGAGTCTCCGGCCTCAGCTCGTGCAGGACGTGGTGAGCGCTCTGTTCCCCTCGCGAGGGGAGCACGCTCCCCCGCCCATGGCTCCGCCTCCTGCGGTGCGCGACGCGGACCACACCGACGACGACGACGATGCTCCAGAGGTGACCGAGGTAGAATTGAGAGTGGCGGTACGTAGGCTGAATGCCAAGAATACCGCCCCAGGACCCGACGGCTTGCCTGGAAAAGCCTGGGTCCTGGCCTTGGAGGCTCTCGGGCCTCGACTAAGAGGGCTCCTAAGCGCATGCTTGGAGGAGGGCCAGTTCCCACGTCACTGGAAGACGGGGAAACTGGTCCTCATCAAGAAGCAGGGGCGCCCCGCGGACTCTCCGTCCGCTTACCGGCCCATCGTGCTGCTCGACGAGGTGGGCAAGCTCTTTGAAAGAGTCATTGCAGACCGCCTCGTCGGGCGGCTGGTGCGGGTGGGGCCGGATTTAGCGGAGAGCCAGTTCGGTTTCCGCAGGGGGCGCTCCACGGTGGACGCCATCATGCGCGTGCGAGCCCTCACGACGGGGGATGCTGTGGCCCGGTCGTCTTGGCGGTGTCTCTGGACATCGCCAATGCCTTCAACACCCTGCCCTGGAGTTGCATAAGGGAGGCACTCCGGTATCACCGGATGCCGACCTACCTCTGTCGTGTGGTCGAGGCCTATTTTACGGACAGGGCCGTCATCTACCCCGGTCACCTAGGAGAGTGGAACCGGCGAGAGATGTCGTGCGGTGTCCCACAGGGATCGGTCCTGGGGCCGCATCTGTGGGACATCGGATACGACTGGGTGCTGCGCGCCGACCTCCCTAGCGACACGCTGGTCCTGGCGCAAGGGAGGTCGTACCAGGCGGCGGCCGACTTAGCGACACACGGAGTTGCGACAATCGTCGATAGGATCCGGCAACTGGGACTCGAGGTGGCCTTGCACAAGTCCGAGGCCATGTGGTTTCATGGTCTTCGGAATGCGCCGCTGACGGGTTCCCAGATAACGGTGGGAGGGGTTCACATCGGCGTCGAGTCGACGATGAAGTACCTAGGACTTGTCCTCGACAGCCGGTGGAACTTCGCGGAGCACTTCCGACGTTTGGCTCCCAGACTGGAGCGGGCCGGGGCTGCCTTGAAGCGGCTCCTGCCCAATCTAGGGGGGCCAAACGCCTCCTGCCGGAGGCTCTACGTGGGGGTCGTGCGGGCCATGGCCCTATACGGGGCGCCGGTGTGGGCGCCTACATTGAGGCGCCAACCAGCACGCCGGTTGAAGGCGGCCCATAGGGTCATGGGCATCCGGATGATCCGGGGATACCGCACGATCTCCGGTGAGGCGGCGGGCCTCCTTGCCGGATTACCGCCATGGGATCTGGAGGCAAACGTCCTCGCGCTCACTTGGGAGTGGCGCGAGGAGGCCAAACGCCGGGGTGTAACTCCGCTGCCGCGGGAAATCGCGGCACGGCGGACAGAGCTCCGGCAGGATCTCATGGCGACGTGGAAAGTGCGATTGTCGCAACCCAGTGCTGGGCACGCCGCGGTTGCGGCGGTAAGTCCCCTCTTTGAGGAGTGGCTTGAGAGGCGGCATGGCGTCCTCACCTTCCGCCTGACACAGGTCCTCACCGGACATGGCTGTTTCGGGAGGTTCCTGTTTCGGATAGGGCGGGAGGAAACGCCCGGGTGTTTCCATTGCGAAGATCGCCCAGAGGACACGGTGGAGCATACGGTGGAGGTCTGCCCAGCTTGGGCGGAGCACCCCGTGTCCTCGTGGAGGTGATCGGCGGCGGCGATCTCTCGCGTCCGACCCTGGTCCAGGCCATGGTACGGAGCGAGAGGGCATGGCTGGCAGTCGCCTCCTTCAGCGAAGCAGTTATGCTCGCAAAGAGGGAGGCGGCGCACGTGAGGGAGATGCAGTACATGCGCCCTCACAGCCGTGGCCTTCGCAGGAGACGCCCTGGGCGTCGGGAATCCCAGGCTGATTCCCGGCCACCGTAGGCACGGGCTTGCGGACGGCGAGTAATGGGTACCTCGCTGTCCGGTAAGGACCAAGCCCGGGTCGACGGCGCGTTGTGTTCCACGCGCGCCTCAAAGAGATGTCAGCAGCAACAGAGGGGCCCGCAAGGGCCGGTGCCTGCCGGGGGTGCGGGTTGTTCGAAAGAGATACCGCCGCCCCTGGCACACAGGCAACTGAGGGAACACGGGTGGGTTTTAGTCAGTAAAAGTCTGACACGCCCTCCCGCTCCACCCAGAGCGGGAGAAGTTATTTGATGATTTCCCACCCAGAAAAAAAAAAAAAAAAAAAAGGGTAACTTTTCTTCCCTGGAGTGTTTTGGTCTACAACTCCCGCGGGGACCAGCCGTTTTGGGAGTGAAGAGGGGTGGGCGGCTAGTTGCTATTCTGAATTGTCTTTGGAGTGTATGTTATCTTCGTTGTTGGTACTTTGTATTGTATTTGTAGACCTTGGTGTAAGGAAATTTGCTATGTTGGCCGTTTTGTTTTTCGTTGTTGGGCTATTTTTAGTTACGGCAGAGTCTGTGGCTGTTATTTTCCGGGGATTGCTACATGATTATTTTTTAATTTTTCGAGTTTTCCTGTTTTTGTGTGTATTTTTCTTATGTTTGATGTCTTTCAGAATTATTAATTTGTCGTATTTTAATATAGCCTTTTTCCCGTTTTCTCTTGCTGTTTTAGTTGTTCCCGTTATTCTTTATGCTTTTGGAGTACCTCTTGAGGAAAGTCTTCTTTGAAATAATAGGATTTTCTAATAACTATTGAAGGAAAATTCTTCAACCGTTTTTTTTTTTGTTTTTAAGTAGTTGAATTCTCGTTTTCGTTGTGGCAAATGTAATTAACTAGGACAGGTGTGACAGTTTAGCCCGTTTAACCCAAACGTCTTGCCGTTTCGATGCTGTTAATGTCGCATGTGATCTTGAAATCTTTGCTGAGTTTTTCAACGATGTTTCCGATTATACTTTTATCACCTGCAATTTCTTCTGGCATACCAAAGAAAACTAAGTTCCTCCTCCTTGTGTATCTTTCAACTTATTTTTAACTTGCATATTTTTAATGCATTCTACTAATATTATAAACACAAGTTTGTATATTTGGAAGTTTTTTTACTCAATCGCATAACAAACGCCTGAACGGATTTGGATGAAGTTTAGCACCCAGATAGATTATACCTAACCTGGATTAACACATAGAATACTTTTGTCCCGGTAGTACGTTTCCGTGAGATAATTTTCGAACTCCACGCGACCGAAGCCGCTGGTAAAAGTAAGTTATTTAATAAAAGTGTTGACTGCACTCCTCCATATACATTTTAACTGTGCTAAATTTCTTACTCCTCCGCCCGCGTAATAATCGTAAAAATGGGAGGTACCATTTTTTATTGCTTCACGTATTATTATTTAAATTTGACTTTATCTGTTCATGTTTGGACGCCGTTGAGGCAAAACATGACTGATTGAATTTAAATAAACATCTTCCATGTCATGTGTGCATACATACTCATGTTTTGAACAAATAAAACTATCATATCTTATCAGCGGGGCGAGCACGGCCTACTGTGACATCGCTGGAGGCACGCAATATATCACAGTTTGGGCGATAAAACCGTTTTGTCTTGTATGCCTTAAAGTATGAGATAATTTCTTGAAATGTGACATATCTTCATGACCTTTAGTTGGGACCATGTGTAAATGGTGCCAACGGAAACCTATTACTAAGCCTCTGCTGTGTGTCCGTCCGTCCGTCTGTGATGAATTGCATAACTCAAGCGATGTCACAGCAGGCCGTGCTCGGCCCGCAGCAACAAGGAATTCATGTTGTGCCTCCAGATTATGTGACATGGTTGACCCATGCTATCATTTAACACAAGTTGTTAGGCTTGACATAATTTACCACATCTTGTTACAAACGTCTTCGCTACGCTAGGGCGCGCCCCGAAAATAGGTATTAAATGTACCTACCTACTCGGTGGCGGTGGAGAAGCCACTGATCTCCACGTTACACATCCAATGTACCCCAGCCACCAGTTTAAGGTCGCTAGGCATCATAAAACCATGTTGTTTGAAGGTAAATAAACCTACGGCACACACTGATGCACAACTGATGGTAAGCGGTCTTCCGCTGCCTATGACATCTGCAATGGTGGTGGCACCACAGGTGCGATACCATACCAGTGAAAAATCTAAAACGTCTTATGTGCCTGTAATTACCTACTTCAGTACCCTACTCTACCCTACCGACTCCCCCAAAACAAAACACAGCGTCTCGCTTAGCGGCAGTAGGAACCAAGTATAGTGGTAGTACGCCTCTGTACTTTGTGCCCGGAATTGAACAGAAATAGAAATAATTTTCCTCACCCTTTGCAATGATGATGTCGACCAGATCGAGCAGTCTTTGGTAGAGGTTTGTGCTCCGTGAGATGTATCCTTTCTCGCGATATCTTATGATATCGAGGATCAGTTTCGGGAACAAGTTGAACTCCCTCAGTGCATAATTTTTGAATCCAAGGCAAACTTGTGGCGCCAGGTAGAACTAAAATATCAAGTTAACGGTTAGCCGAGACAGAGCCAGTTAAAGACATACGACGGCTAGATGAAGAACGAAGCTTCAGTTTCATTAGGATAACCAGGTTATAGATATAGTAAGATTCTGCTAATAGCTGAAATTAATAACGCTAGGAAAAATACAGATTTTCTCGCTCGCCTTAGTCACGGATCAATGAGGAGGAAGAAGGAAACGAGGTGTTCCTTATCCTGGTGATTTAGCAACACAGCAAGAAATCAAATTCCTGTTCCTCTGCCTCCTTTCAAAGAGAGCACACTTTGAAAGGAGACCATTGGCCGATGGTGGTACTGGCTGCCCGTTAATACATATAACTAAGTATAAGCTTACATAGTTCGCGGCGTACAGCTTCTGTTCGCCCCGTAGTTCAGTTCTAAGTAATATCAAGTTATCGAACTCATTTGATTTCACTCCCATGAAAGTGGTTATTCTCCGTGTTGCCAGTTGGAAGAACTTCACGATGTCCACTGCAAATACACATAGTAATTATCTATTAAAAGGAGGTTAAATGATTAATTATTTTATTTCTCTAAGTAGGTTTCAACAAACACTTTTACATGTCAACATAAATATAATTATAAAATTTGATGAGGTCGGCGATTCCTAGCTGACTAGGTACTCTGCGAAGAAAGGTTGAAACCAAAACAAAAGTCCTAGTCTCTTTTAAAATTGAGACATAATCTTGCTCAGACCTTGTGAGTTTGGTGTCTGAAGTGGTATTTTGGGGAAATAACTACGCAGATAGAGTGGACCCGTCCAGTCAGTGCACGAATTTGTTTGTAACCGTGATTTTACCCATATAACCCAAATTTTATTCTATTAATTAATCCAAAAGGTACATTACCGTACACGCCGGTGTACTCAGGGATGTCATCATACACCATGGGTGTGTTCATTGCGTACGGATAGAGGAGCTCTAAGTAGTTAACCAGTTCTTCGGCGTTCTTAGGCTTGTAGTAGACCTCGGGCAAAACGAAGATGCCATCAACGCCAACTTTTTCTGAATATTCCATCTGTAAAATGTCAAATAAAAAATAGTTTTTCTTAGAATGCCATTTTTCAGCGCCATGCGAAACATCGTCCGTAATTTTGCGTATGTGATATTGTGGTTGCTTCCGAAGGCTGCGCACACATAAGCGAATTGTTTTGATAGCTACAATAAGTGCCGTAGCTGCACGCTGCTACGGCGTGTAAGGAGCACACAACAACCGTACTCCCTAGATTCCATTTGGCCGTTAAAGCGTGAAAATATAACACGAACAGAGTTGATTCCGCATATTTTAATTATTAGTACCTACGGAATTAGGTATAAATGTGGGATGACAAGCTGCTGATCTTATTACAACACAACATTCAAGAGCGTATATCTCATGAAAAAAAAAAATGCCACTATCTGAAAAGACCAAAATATTGCATAATAGTATAGTTTCAAGAATACCGTGTTCGGGGCAACATAAAATATATCGATCAATACTCTTGGAGAAAATCGCTCTTGAATCTTCCGTTAATGACAGGAATTGACAGGAATATGCTAGTGCCTGTACTTACCATTTCTTGTGCTTCAGGTAGCGGCACGGCGCCGACGCTCGAGATGACATAAATGTCTAGTAGTTCCCTAACCTCCATCCAGGAGTCGAGCAGCTTCTTGTTTTCAGACACGTTCAGGCTTGGTCCTTCTCCCGTGGTAGCCGCCACTGAAAACATGATCAGTATGAGGATCGAGAAACTTATATGTATGCGAATGTAACTTTTTCAAGATTCACGGAGTCGTCGGTCCTCTTTGTGGGGTCTTACCTTCGCACATACACACACAGTCGCGATGTCACTTAAGGGTCAGCACTAGGAAATCGTGTTATGGGATTTCGATAAGTTAATATAGAAAACTTAAAGTAATTGCCACAAAAAAATATATCTGGCTAGCTCAAGAGTTGTACTATACCGTGAAACAATCGGATTGGGGATAAACCTTGTAGGTGATTGTTAAAAAAATATTGAAAATCACTAAAAACGTGTAAAAAGCACTGCCGTATTTTGATAACTTAAGGCTTAAGTAAGAAGGCACCTATTTAATTTATACTTAAAAATAAAAACAACATAAAACAGTGAACCCAATACAGTTTTCAGTTTTCCATAATATGACTTCTGTTTTGCGTAAAAAATTCGCAAACTTTCTCAATTTTGATGCCCGAAATCTCCATACAATTTACTATGGCGACGCGTATTACCCGCTATATGACAGAGTTCGAACTGCGGAGCTCAGTCGACCGCACGTCTTCAAAGTGGGAGCACGTCGCTCTTCAAGTAAAAAATACGCGGCAAATAGTGGCCTGTGCGTACACGAGATTCCCCGCACAGTGGTCGGAACTCCCGGAGTCAGAACAATAATTTATACAAGGTACCTACGCACTAAAATTTAAGATTTTCACGCTCGAATCTTTTAGCAAGTATTTTTTATATTGTCATTTATTATTTGTTTGTTATTATTTTTACATCTCTTATTATTACAAGCTTGCTTCGTTCGCAGGTAGGTATCTTTCCGGTTCATAATTGTAACCTTATTTTCAAGTACTTCGTGTGACATAATTTGTTCTAGATAGTGAAAAAGACCTAGATGGTGTCCAGGGTCTGATGATGAAGCCATCCGGTGGCCATAGAATCTCTTTAACTACACAACATAGCCCAGTCGCGTTTGGGCTCGTAAGATTTATCTCGGCAAGTGCTATATATCTGGAATAATATCCAGGGTCTGATGATGGAGCCAACCGGTAGCCATAGGAACTCTTTAAGCATGCAACATAACCTCGTCGTGTCTGGGCTCGTTAGATTTGTCTTTACAAGTACTATAGATCTAGATGGTGTCCAGGGTTTGATGATGAAGTCGAAAGGTGGCCATAGAAACTGTAGGCGAAGCACAATAAAAAGAGCTATTTTTATGGTTGTAATCATTTATTTAATGTAGTAATTATCGATGTACATTACCTGTAATACCTTACCTATTTGTTGTACCCAATTACGATAATATGATACAAGTAGGTCCTAAATCAACATAAAAATATTATGTAGTTCAAACTCCATGGTACAAGTAGCATACATTGCGCCCGGCTAACAATATCACTAATCCAGTAACAATAATTCAACCTTGGATATTCCTTACGCGTGTCGACCCCAGATCGACAAGTCGAAACCTGCTCCCCGAGGAGGCCATGGTTTCTCGGTTCGGATTGGTAGATTAGCCGGGAACGGGTAGTTATACATACTACTTGTACTATGGAGAAAAGGTGATATTAGGACCGAAGATTCGGAATTAGCTTCAGAGTTCTACAGTTTTCCAATTATCAACATGTTATAAGTATTGTTTGTGAAGTAGTGGCTCCGTTGTTCACTACTAGTCGCGATGTACCCTATACCTAGCTAGCCAGTCTTCCAGTATTTTAGCATAGGATTCTATTGTAATGTAACATTTATGTGCCGTGTTTACACCTATGCAGGTGCAACTATTGACTGATTTCTATTTGTTGTTTTGTGTGATTCGTGTTTAATATAACTCATTATTCGTAACATCTGACTGGTTTATTTTCACTCCTTCGTCACGGGAACACCGTCACCCCCGCCTACAACACCTGACTCGCGCTGTAATTAACATTTTGGTCCTATCGAGCCGGATCAGGTTCAACTAGAAGGAATAAACCAGTCAGAACATGAGTCACAGAAGTGAAATCACCACACGTAGTAAGCAAAGAAGACTGGCAGAAGAAATGAGTAGGCGACGAACAGAGGACATCGTCTCTGACTCGGGCTAACCATCCGAGAGGGCACCAGGTTCTCCGTCCATAGCACCGACAATGGCGTCGACATCTGCTCGTAATATCCCTCTGACAGGCGGTCGATTAATCGACCACAGTAAAGACCAGTCAGAAGGGCCGCAAGAAGGGCAGACAGCCGCTAAGGGTCGTCATATATCGCCGCGAAGCAAAGTTTCATCAAGAAATAGCCGCAGGAGCGTCGATTACTTAAGAAAAAGAATCGAGTACGAAGCCGAGCGCGAGTTGGTGCAGCTTAAAGAGAACCTCGTGAGAGACAAGGAAAACCTTGTTAAGAAACGGATGGAAGCAGAAATAGCCGAGATAGAGGCGGCTGCTGAAAGCGATGACTCTCACTCAGATGTGAGTACGACACAGCGCGTCGAAGAATGGGTCAAGAAAACGCCCCAAGTGTCCCAAATGAATGCTGTATTGGGTACACCGGCTGTGTCAGGCGCACCTGTTGAAGTGGCTGCGCCCCGTGAAACATCTGAGATCCATGTAAGTACAGTGAATCGTGACTGTGATAACAACCGTGTGTCGTCAGTGCCGCGTGAAAATGTGTTGCAAGTACCTAGGGCATCTGCGTCTGTACCGTTACCTAACATATCGGTACCAAATACGCCAAGGTACCTGCCAGTGTCGTCAGAAGGAGTAAAATTCCGTCTGCCCAATTATTATCCCGTCTTTACCACTCCGGCCACAAGTGTACCTCGAGCAGTACCACTCGAGTCGGATACACGGCGGCAGATGCAGTACGGAGCGGATGAAAGAGAAAGACGGCGAGAATTCTCGGGGGACAGAGACCGGAAAATTGACCAGCTGGCAGATGCAATCACAAGCCTGGCACGACCACGACCGGTACCAAGACAGGCATATGAATTGCCATATTTTAATGGTGACCCAGCCGACTGGATATCCTATCGGAATATGTACTGGGAAACATCACAGTTATACAGTTTCAAGACACACGAAAACCTAGCACGATTAAAAACCTCACTACAGGGCGACGCAAAGAGATCCGTAGAGGATCTGCTGCGAACGTCAACGGACCCAGCAGAAATAATGCGTGCGCTCGAGGAAGAGTTCGGTCACCCGACCCTAGTGCTACAATACGCCATACAGAAGGTGAGAGATTTACCCAGAGTGACGGAGAGTTGCCGGGAGCTGAGGAAATTCTCATCAACGGTTCGAAACTGCGTATCATTACTTAAAAACATCCATGCAGAGGGCTATATAAATAACCCACAGCTGGTAAGCGACCTGCTGAGTAAGCTGACACCAGTACAACGTGCGCAATAAGGTGACTTCGCGATGGGACTAGATAACACACAGGGGGTGGACTTAAGAGTGTCTCCAAACCTAGAAATATTATCGCATTTCCTGATACACTTGACACGCTCAACATCATACTACGTTCAAGCGAACATGTTCGAGTCAGGTCCATCAAAACCCCCTGCCAAGCCGCAACAGAAGTATGGCGGAGCCAGTCAGTCCCAACCAATGAACACCGCGCGCTCAGCCGGCAACAGGCCTCCGTTGACACAACGAGTAAACACGCAAAGCGATGAGTCTACTGTACCTGAAGAATGCGTGATATGTCAACAGAAGCACGACATTGAAGAATGCGAGCAATTTAAGAAACTTACCATCCAACAACGGTGGGAAACAATCAAAGAAAAGAATACGTGCTTCAAGTGTCTCGTAAGGAAGCACCCCAAGAGGTTCTGTCGTGCCAACAGATGCAAGAAATGCGGTTACGGGCACCATCTACTATTACACGCGGATAAACAACAAAGAGAGAAAGAGGATAAACCTCAAAATAACAAAACAGAAAGTGTTACGAACATAGGCGAATGGCGGGCTACTGCGCTGCTAAAAATCATGCCAGTAACAATCAGTGACGAAATAGGTGACGACAAACAGTGCTATGCGTTATTGGACGATGGTGCGACCGTGTCACTCATTGATAGTTCGCTCGCCACCAAACTAATGGGTCCGTGTGTTCCTCTTTCATTAAAAACCGCGGGTGGTCACGGAGTAACAGACTTAACCTCACGAGTAGTGCAAGTGCGCGTGAAAGGTCCTAATGGACAGTGCCATAACATTAAATGTCGTACAATGGTAGACGTAAACCTACCAACGCAATCAGTGTCCGCCTCAATAATACATGACAACGCGCACCTAAGCGACTTGGGTTGCGTGGAAATGAGGGGAGCCAAGCCGATGCTGTTACTGGGACAGGACAACTGGGAGCTGCTAGTCAGTCAGGATATCCGCCAAGGAAGATCCGGTAAGCCAGTTGCCTCACTTACCAAGCTAGGTTGGGTCATCCATGGACCATTCAATAATAATAAAAGTAAAGACAGTGTTAGTTGCATAACTGTTTCTCTTCCTGATTTGCATGACCTAGTAAAGTCACAATTTGAGTTAGAATCAATAGGCATTTCAGAGAACTTTCGTAAACATAAAGATGTCGAAAGGGCTGTAGCTGTGTTAGACAACACCAGCCATCGTACCCCCGACCGTTCACAGTGGGAGGTGGGTTTGTTATGGAAACATGACAATATTCAGTTGCCTGATAATTATCATCAGGCCCGGCAAAGGCTATACGGCATAGAGAAGCGTATGCGCAAGGACGCTAGTTTTGCCGAGGCATATTCTGCCCAAATAGGTAGGTTAGTAGACGAAGGTTACGCCCGTAAAGTAACAGGCAACATAGACGGTTTGCCGGTTTGGTACTTACCGCACTTCGGGGTCGTTAACCCGAACAAACCGGGCAAGCTGCGCTTAGTGTTTGACGCGGCCGCCACGTCTCATGGGACGTGTCTAAATGATAATCTACTAACCGGACCTGACCTACTGAATTCATTGCTCGGCATATTATTAAAATTCAGGATAGGCCCCATAGCGTTTTCAGGGGATATCGCGGACATGTTCCTAAGAATAAGAATAAGGTCACAAGATCAAGGCGCGCAATTATTTTTATGGAGAGGCGCGGATCACAACAAGGAACCAGATACATACGCGATGAATTCCATGATATTCGGTGCAGCCTCATCACCTACCACGGCAATATAATATACTCAATAAAAATGCCGATGAGTTTGTCGATGTTTACCCTGAGGCTGTTGAAGCAATAAAATCCAGGCATTATATGGATGATTATCTAGATAGTGCTTGGACCGAGGAGAAGGCCAACAGCCTGATAGAGGAAGTAACCAGAATACACGCTTCCGGCGGGTTCATAATCCGGGGGTGGGTTACTAACTCATCAGAACTAAGGGAAAAGTTAAAAATAGACATGCCTAACAAAGTAGCCCTTGAAAAGGGAGCAGGCTCAGTTGAAAGGACCCTAGGTTTAATATGATCACCTAAAGACGACGAGTTAGGTTTCGATCTATCGTTTAAAAGACTTCCCCCTGAAATAATAAATGGTAGTCTAGTGCCCACTAAGAGACAGTTTCTGAGCATGATAATGTCTATTTATGACCCACTTGGTTTCCTTTATCCCTGTGTTATTCAGTCACGCATTTTGATGCAACGAATATGGAAATCAGGAATACAGTGGGACGAGCCATTACAGGAAAAAGACGCCAAAACATGGTTTAATTGGCTCCACAATTTACATCAATTAAACGATTTAAAAATACCGCGGTGGTACGGTTTAAACCTCGAGAAGTTAGAACTACATGTTTTCGGGGACGCCAGCGAGCTGGCTTACGCCGCGGTCGCGTACCTAGTAGGTTATAACACTGACGGTAAAAGGGAAACCGTTATGCTGTTAGGTAAAGCGCGAGTAGCTCCGCAAAAAGTAATCTCTATTCCTAGACTAGAGTTACAAGCAGCAGTATTAGCATGCCGATTAGCGGACACTGCCCACAAAGAACTGGGTTTACAAATTAACCAGAAATTCTTTTGGACCGACAGTAAGACAGTTCTAAAGTGGATAAACTCTGACGCCCAGGAATTTCAAAGGTTCGTCTCGCACAGATTAGCCGAAATAGATAGGCTGTCAGACAGAGGCAACTGGCGCTGGGTGCCCTCACAGGATAACCCAGCTGATAAAGCTACCAGATTGTGCTGGCCCGATAACCACGCAGAGTGGCTCTAGGGCCCCTTGTTTTTATGTGACCCACAGGAGCAGTGGCCGGCGTGTCCTGAGGCAGAGGCGTTGGAAGCGGACCTTGAGCGCATTCAGCGGGTCCACGTCACAGCGGCGCCTGTGGCGCCTCTCCTTGACTACAAGCGCTACTCATCATGGACGCGCCTACAACGCGTGATGACGCACGGACTAATCTTCATCGGCCGATGTCGCAAACGTCGGTCGAACACCGTAATAAGTCTGCGAGACCTGGAGGAGGCTCACAACTGCCTCATAAAGTTGTGTCAAGAAGACAGCTTCAAGGACGAGCGGGCCGCTATGCTAAATGGCTTGCCCGTACCAAACAGCAGCAACATTAAGGCTCTCGACCCCATGATAGCCGACGACGGATTGCTACGAGTAAGAGGTCGTCTAAGTGCCTGTGAGGTACTCACATTCAGTGAGAGGCACCCTATAATTTTGGAAGGTCGTCACCCTTTAACAAAAAAGCTAATCGCACACTACCATGCGATGGCTTTGCATGCAAACCACGAGACCGTCGTCAACAATCTGCGTGAAAAGTATTGGATTACCAAAGTTAGAACTTCAGTAAAGACAGTAGTCGCAAATTGCCAACTCTGTCGAATTTGCAGAGCTCAACCCGCCCCACCGAAGATGGGCGATCTATCACTGGCTAGAGTAGAACCATCACGAAGAGCCTTTATACGAGTGGGGGTGGACTACTTCGGCCCGATGGAAGTAGCAATCGGGCGACGACGCGAGAAGAGGTGGGGTGCCCTATTTACCTGCCTCACCACACGCGCCGTCCATCTAGAGTTGGCCGCTTCCCTAAGCGCCGACTCCGCCATACTAGCCTTGCGGCGCCTCATAGCGCGCCGCGGGCAACCAGCGCATCTGTACTCTGATCAGGGTACCAACTTCATCGAAGCTAATGCCGAGCTTCGAGCCGCCCTGAAAGACCTTAACCAAAGTCAGATAAGGGACGAAGCGGTTAACCGTGGCATCGAGTGGCACTTCAACCCCCCAGCGGCCCCACACATGGGCGGCTGCTGGGAGCGCCTGGTGAGATCAGTGAAGAATGCACTCCGTAGCACGCTCAAAGAACGTGCCCCCCGCGAGGAGGTCCTCTACACCCTCCTCACGGAAGCCGAGCTAATCGTAAACAGCCGGCCACTAAGCTACGTGTACGACGACCACAACCAGCCCGTGGTCCTGACGCCGAACCATCTGCTCCTGGGCACTGCGTCCGGGAGCACCCGTTTGCACCGAGCGACACCGAAGACGTCGACTCCCGCAGGCAGTGGCGGCGCGTGAACGCGCTCGCTGACATGTTCTGGCGACGCTAGCTGCGGGAATACCTACCTACGCTTCAACGTCGTGAAAAGTGGGCAAACAATGTGCCAAACGTGCGTGTCAGTGACGTAGTGATAATTGTGGACAATAATAGACCGCGAAGTGCGTGGACAAAAGGTGTGATTAAAACCGTGTATTACGGACACGATGGTATTATCCGTGTGGTGGACGTTAGAACCGTCAACGGAGTTCTACGTCGACCTGTAGCAAAAATTATTGTGCTTACCACAGACCAAGAAATGTAAGACGGTTGAACCCTTTTACAGGGGGTGGAATGTAGGCGAAGCACAATAAAAAGAGCTATTTTTATGGTTGTAATCATTTATTTAATGTAGTAATTATCGATGTACATTACCTGTAATACCTTACCTATTTGTTGTACCCAATTACGATAATATGATACAAGTAGGTCCTAAATCAACATAAAAATATTATGTAGTTCAAACTCCATGGTACAAGTAGCATACATTGCGCCCGGCTAACAATATCACTAATCCAGTAACAATAATTCAACCTTGGATATTCCTTACACGTGTCGACCCCAGATCGACAAGTCGAAACCTGCTCCCCGAGGAGGCCATGGTTTCTCGGTTCGGATTGGTAGATTAGCCGGGAACGGGTAGTTATACATACTACTTGTACTATGGAGAAAAGGTGATATTAGGACCGAAGATTCGGAATTAGCTTCACATGCGCTATTTGCAGAGGTCTGTGAAGACGCGCATGAAAGAGCTTCGTGACGCTGGCTGGGACAAGATGCTGAGCGAGTTAGAGCCGACTCATCTAGCCTTCTGGCAACTTCAGAGGAATCTCAAATCCCGAGAAGTCTCCTCCATGCCCAGGCCCAACGGCACAGTCGCATTCGACGACATCGACAAGGCTGAATGCCTTGCCGAGAGCCTCGAAGCCCAGTGCACGCCCAGTTCTCTGCCAGTAGACCAGGCACACCTCGATGAGGTGGACGCCGAAGTTGAACGCAGGGCCTCCCTCCCGCCCGTCGAAGACCCTGATGATCCAATACCTCTCGTCACCCCGGACGAAGTTCACGAGATCATCAAAGGTCTGCAACCCCGCAAGGCCCCCGGCGCTGACGGAATCACCAATAGGGTGCTCCAGATGCTGCCCGCCCACATGATCATGCTCTTGACCACCATCTTCAATGGTGCCCTGAGCAACAACATCTTCCCGCAGGCGTGGAAGCAAGCCACGGTCATCGGCATTCCAAAACTTGGCAAGCCCAAGTCCGAGCCCACGAGCTACCGCCCCATCAGTTTACTGAATTCGCTCGGTAAAATCTACGAGAGACTTATTTATAAGCGACTCAGAAATTTTGCCGAGACGAAAGGCCTCATTCCCGACGAGCAGTTTGGTTTTAGAACCCAACACTCGTGCGTGCAACAGGTCCACCGCATCGTAGAAGACATAAGCGCTGGTTTCCAGCGCGGCTCTATGACCGGTGCAGTATTCTTCGATATAGCGAAAGCTTTCAACAAAGTCTGGCACAACGGCTTATTATATAAGCTGTACAAACTCGGCGTGCCTGACCGTCTCGTACTCATCCTTCGAGACTTTTTGTCGAACCGCACCTTTCGCTATCGCATAGAGGGAGCGATTTCCTCCCCTCACCCCATACGCGCCGGCGTCCCTCAAGGCGCCGTGCTTTCCCCTCTCATTTTCACGCTATTTACTAGCGATATCCCCAAGCGTAGACTGGCAAAGTTGGCACTGTTCGCAGACGACACAGCCATTTACTACGCTGGGGTCAGTCAGGATGCGATATCCACCAGACTCCAGACCGCAGTCAATGTTCTTGGCGCGTGGTTTAGAAAATGGAGGATCGAAGCGGTTCTCTTCTCGAAACCGCGACACAGACCCGACCCCCCCCGGCCCATCTCCATGTTTGGCAAGCCTATCCCTTGGGAGAAGCAAGCCAAATATCTAGGAGTGATCATGGATCAGCACCTCTCCTTCTATAAGCACATTATGAAGGCGCGCTCACGCACCGCCTTCGCTCTTGGAAGGCTGCATTCTGTTCTGAACGCACGTAGCAAGTTGCGAATATACACGGCGTGCATAAGGCCAATCATGACTTACGCTAGTGCAGTCTTTGCACACACGAAGCCCCGATACATCCATAGGATGCAGACACTGCAAAACCGTTTCCTCCGTCAAGCCACAGGCTCGCCCTGGTATGTTAGGAACGAGATCCTCCATCTCGACCTTAAAATCCCCACTATAGCCCAATTCTTAAAACGTAATTCAAAGCGTTTGTTTGAATCCGCCGCGCAACACCGCAATCCACTGATTGCGAAGGCCGCTAGTTATGTCCCCAGTAGAATCAGTCGTATTCGCCGGCCGCGACATGTCCTCTCCGACCCTGATGACCCCATCACTCTTCTTCAAGAAAGCAGTAGGGCCACCAGCACAGCACACAAAAACAGACCGTGTTTCCGACCTCGCCGCCGAGGTCCTCGCGCCTCGCGAAGACCCCGAGTAAACGAATCCTCCCCCAACCGTCCCTTGCCCGCAGAAGTGCCAGCCCGCGCCGAAGCTTGAGCAAGTAGAGTTAAAATCCCCATGATTAATAATAAAGAAATTATTGATCCAGCCTGTCCCCACTTGCTGCCCTCCCTGAAAGTGACTCCCTGAGCCGAGGCTCGTACCCCGAAGGGGGTGCCCTCAGTGCGCAGTTGCTGTAGGTTTTTAATTTTAGTTTGTAAGCCCTGGCTGGAGGCTCTTAGCCTAAAAACTATTAGTCCCCACAGGAAAGCCCGGTTAAGTAGTTACGGCCTCTCAAGGTCAACTACGAGATGCCCTTATCAAAAAAAAAAAAAAAAAAGAATTAGCTTCACACTCTGCGCGCGACGCTCGCCCCGAACGGACGTGTGTGAAGTGCTCCTGCCTGCTGCGTGACTAGTGCTCGCCGCTTTCCTGATTCGCTGCGCCCCGCTGCGAACATTGTAGCCGCCCCGGCTACGGACGATTGAATTAGTTGGTGAAATTTATTTCACTGATTAATATAATCAAAAACTGTCTTTTTCAAGACATACTATTTCTTTGTCGGAGAAAGCTTCGTGTAAATTCACTTGGCCCTCTCCGGGTAAAATCCACTGTTTTTGTGGTCCTCGGTTGAAACCTCACGGTGTCAACGAATCCGAGGGGTGTTGACCCGACTCACCCGCCGAACCCCTTCAGGGCTAGGCATCAATCGGACGGGTCCCAGACCACCGGCCTTGGGGGATCTCCTAGTCGGTACTGGTGACAGTTTTGCCTCCCCAGCTACTCACCCAGTGTCTTTGGGGTGTGTCTACACCCCTCGCATTGGACGTCAGGGCCCTGTTGCACATTAAGATTGGCAACAGGTTTACAAGCTTAGGGCTCACCATTAGGTACACACCCCCCTGCCTACACCCGGCAGGGAGGGCCACACATCCCCGGGCTATCCTCCCGGGGAAGTAGACGTTAGGTTGATAGGAGTTATAGGGAAATAGGCCGCTCCCTATGAGCAAAAAGTAGGCTCCCCACCGCGACCATGGTAACCTCAAAATCGGCCTTTTTGGCCGAAATGAGGTTACTCCTCTCCACTCATCCCGAATTGCCGGATGATATCGAGCGAACAATCCAGGCATTCCGCGCTATGCCTCCCGCGCCCGTTTTACTCGCTTCCGCGATCCCCGCGACCTCCGCGAACTCGCCCGCGAATCCTCCCGCGATCACTCTCGCGACCGCTATCCCGACCGCGCCCTCGTTTGCGCCCGCGACCTACTCTAGGTCTCCATCTCCAGCCGCCCCGGCTTGCCCTCCCTCTCCGGAAGGCCTTCTCGGAAGAGCCCGCCGAAGAAATGGACGCCGAAGACGCGCCCTCCGATACCGACACCCTCACGGGTGATTCGGATTCTAACTCCAACTCGGACAAAGCAGCCGCTTCTGCTTCCGATTCTTCCCCATCGTCCACAGAAGAGAGTGGCTTCACCACTGTCGAGGGCAAGGGGAAGAAACGCAAGAAGAAGACTTGCGGTAAAACCCAAGCTGCTAAGATCGCGCTGACGGACGTCTCGGCGTCCCTTCTTTCGCGCCCCCCCACCCCGCCGTCGCCGACCCCCGCCGCGGCCCCCACCCCGATCGCATCCCCGCCCGCGTCTGCACCCACCGTCGCGCCCCGCACCGCTGCGGGGAAAAAGGTGCCCCCGCCGCCCCCGGTGTTCATCCAGGACAAGGGGAAGTGGACCGATGTGTCCAAATGGTGTTCGGAGGCTCGCATAGCCTACACCAGCGCCCGATCGACCCTTCAGGGAATCAAAGTGACGGTCCCTACGTCGCGCGACTACAGGGACCTCACTAAAATGCTCCGATATAGAGGTGTGTCCTTTCACACCTACGCATTACCAGAGGACAGGCAATTGCGGGTTGTTATAAAACGCATTCCAACCGAAATTGCGACCGAGGAGATCAAGGCCGACCTTGAGCTCCAAGGAGTCCCAATCCTAGAGGTGCACCGCATGCACCGAGCCCGTCGCGGAGTACCCTTTGACATGGTGCTCGTAGTGTGCCCTCCTTCTGAGGGACACAACCCGATCTTCCAGATCAAGACGGTTTGCCACTTGTCTGGATTAAAAATAGAGAAACCGCGTAAATCCGGGATAATCGGGCAATGTCACCGTTGCCAGTTGTACGGTCACGCACAGTCGCACTGTAATGCGAAACCCAGGTGCGTCAAGTGCCTAGGGGATCACGGCACAGCCGACTGTGCCCGGCCAAAGGACCGTGCCCTCTGCACGGAACCTCCGGCGTGCGTACTTTGTGGTGAATCCGGTCACCCCGCGAACTACAGAGGGTGCTCGAAAGCACCCAAATCTTCTTCTCCCAAACTGGCGAAGCGTGCCGACGCCCGCCAGCAGAGGGAAGCCCCGTCGTCCAAACTCCCAGACAGACTCAGCCCACAGAGGCCGAGCCCCTGGAACCAGCTGAACCACCAGCAGGCATTCCCTGCGTTGGCATCCGCTAGGCCCACTCCCGCCCCCATCCCTCCGCTCAGGGACCCGCGTACCGGCGCCCCCGCGCCCTCTACCTCGCCCCCCCGCGTTTCCGTACCCGCCGCCGTCGCGACCCCCGCGACGCTCCCAGCCGCGCTCCCCGCAGCCGCAGCTAGGCAAACCGCTGGCCCCGCGGCCAGCATAAACGGCGCCTCAGTGTTCAACACACTGAATAGTATCTTTCTCCGTTTCTGTAACCCCCGTGCCTACCGCATGGCGCAGGAGGTGCAAGCAGCCGTTAATGAAAAAGACATCGCGAAGGTCTTTTTCATCTACGAAGCGTATCCCGACGTTACGCAAGCCCTCGTCCAATTCAATAACGCAAAATGAATAATACGGCCCCCGCGAGACTAAAACCCCGATCCCTAAAACTTGGAACGTTTAACGCCAACGGTTTATTAACCCAACGTGATGAGATCGCCCAGTTCCTCCGCGACCATCTAATTGACATATTATTAGTACAAGAGTCATTCTTAAAACCCTACAACCGCGACCCGAAAATTGCAAACTATCGTATAGTGCGCAACGACAGGTCGCGTTGTCATAAGGGTGGAACACTCATCTACTATAAAAGGTCATTACACTGCATCCCTATGGATCCCCCCACCCTCAACCGATTAGAAGTTTCAGTCTGTCGACTAAGCCTGACGGGTCATCAACCCGTCACGATAGTCTCAGTCTACCTTCCTCCCACTCCCCAACCGGAAGATTTCAGTCAAATCTCCGATGACATTTCCGCCCTGTTAGGCATGAGTGACTCTGTTATCATAGCAGGCGATCTCAATGAAAAACATCCCGCTTGGAATAGTTCCAGACAAACGACTAGAGGAAAACGCCTGTTTGACCTCTGTTCCTCTTTAGTCTTTGATGTCGTCGCCCCGATGACTCCAACTCACTTTCCCCACGATGTAAATCACAGGCCCGATGTACTCGACATTGCCATTCTGAAGCGAATCAACTTAAGGTTGGATTCCATAGAAGCAATAAACGAGCTCACCTCTGACCATCGTCCGGTTGTCATGCATCTGGCCCCGCGAACGGGTCTCCCAGATACAGACCAACCCCCCCGCACCAAAGTGGTAACGGACTGGAGGCGAGTAAGCGATTCGCTGAAAACCAACACATCCCCCCACTTGAATTCCATACCCGACCATTTCGACTCTGTCGCCGACACAACGGCTGCGATCGACTCATTCACGGGTCACGTACAATCCGTCCTGAACGAGTGTTCAAGGGAAATTCCTGAGGTGGAAGACCACCGATGGAAGTTGCCGGACGATGTACGCGAACTGCTAAATGAGAAGAACGCAGCTGTTCGTGCCTACAGCAACTTTCCTTGCGATGCGAACAAGGCTCACATGCGCTATTTGCAGAGATCTGTGAAGACGCGCATGCAAGAGCTTCGTGACGCTGGCTGGGACAAGATGCTGAGCGAGTTAGAGCCGACTCACCTAGCCTTCTGGCAACTTCAGAGGAATCTCAAATCCCGAGAAGTCTCCTCCATGCCCCCCCTGACCACGCCCGACGGCACAGTCGCGTTCGACGACATCGACAAGGCCGAATGCCTTGCCGAGAGCCTCGAAGCCCAGTGCACGCCCAGTTCTCTGCCAGTAGACCAGGCACACCTCGATGAGGTGGACGCCGAAGTCGAACGCAGAGCCTCCCTCCCGCCCGTCGAAGACCCTGATGATCCAATACCTCTCGTCACCCCGGACGAAGTTCACGAGATCATCAAAGGTCTGAAACCCCGCAAGGCCCCCGGCGCTGACGGAATCACCAATAGGGTGCTCCAGATGCTGCCCGCCCACATGATCATGCTCTTGACCACCATCTTCAATGGTGCCCTGAGCAACAACATCTTCCCGCAGGCGTGGAAGCAAGCCACGGTCATCGGCATTCCAAAACTTGGCAAGCCCAAGTCCGAGCCCACGAGCTACCGCCCCATCAGTTTACTGAATTCGCTCGGTAAAATCTACGAGAGACTTATTTATAAGCGACTCAGAAATTTTGCCGAGACGAAAGGCCTCATTCCCGACGAGCAGTTTGGTTTTAGAACCCAACACTCGTGCGTGCAACAGGTCCACCGCATCGTAGAAGACATAAGCGCTGGTTTCCATAGCGGCTCTATGACCGGTGCAGTATTCTTCGATATAGCGAAAGCTTTCGACAAAGTCTGGCACAACGGCTTATTATATAAGCTGTACAAACTCGGCGTGCCTGACCGTCTCGTACTCATCCTTCGAGACTTTTTGTCGAACCGCACCTTTCGCTATCGCATAGAGGGAGCGATTTCCTCCCCTCACCCCATACGCGCCGGCGTCCCTCAAGGCGCCGTGCTTTCCCCTCTCATTTTCACGCTATTTACTAGCGATATCCCCAAGCGTAGACTGGCAAAGTTGGCACTGTTCGCAGACGACACAGCCATTTACTACGCTGGGGTCAGTCAGGATGCGATATCCACCAGACTCCAGACCGCAGTCAATGTTCTTGGCGCGTGGTTTAGAAAATGGAGGATCGAAGCGGTTCTCTTCTCGAAACCGCGACACAGACCCGACCCCCCCCGGCCCATCTCCATGTTTGGCAAGCCTATCCCTTGGGAGAAGCAAGCCAAATATCTAGGAGTGATCATGGATCAGCACCTCTCCTTCTATAAGCACATTATGAAGGCACGCTCACGCGCCGCCTTCGCTCTTGGAAGGCTGCATTCTGTTCTGAACGCACGTAGCAAGTTGCGAATATACACGGCGTGCATAAGGCCAATCATGACTTACGCTAGTGCAGTCTTTGCACACACGAAGCCCCGATACATCCATAGGATGCAGACACTGCAAAACCGTTTCCTCCGTCAAGCCACAGGCTCGCCCTGGTATGTTAGGAACGAGATCCTCCATCTCGACCTTAAAATCCCCACTATAGCCCAATTCTTAAAACGTAATTCAAAGCGTTTGTTTGAATCCGCCGCGCAACACCGCAATCCACTGATTGCGAAGGCCGCTAGTTATGTCCCCAGTAGAATCAGTCGTATTCGCCGGCCGCGACATGTCCTCTCCGACCCTGATGACCCCATCACTCTTCTTCAAGAAAGCAGTAGGGCCACCAGCACAGCACACAAAAACAGACCGTGTTTCCGACCTCGCCGCCGAGGTCCTCGCGCCTCGCGAAGACCCCGAGTAAACGAATCCTCCCCCAACCGTCCCTTGCCCGCAGAAGTGCCAGCCCGCGCCGAAGCTGAGCAAGTAGAGTTAAAATCCCCATGATTAATAATAAAGAAATTATTGATCCAGCCTGTCCCCACTTGCTGCCCTCCCTGAAAGTGACTCCCTGAGCCGAGGCTCGTACCCCGAAGGGGGTGCCCTCAGTGCGCAGTTGCTGTAGGTTTTTAATTTTAGTTTGTAAGCCCTGGCTGGAGGCTCTTAGCCTAAAAACTATTAGTCCCCACAGGAAAGCCCGGTTAAGTAGTTACGGCCTCTCAAGGTCAACTACGAGATGCCCTTACAAAAAAAAAAAAAAAAAGAATTAGCTTCAGAGTTTTACAGTTTTACAATTATCAACATGTTATAAGTATTGTTTGTGAAGTAGTGGCTCCGCTGTTCACTACTAGTCGCGATGTACCCTATACCTAGCTAGCCAGTCTTCCAGTATTTTAGCATAGGATTCTATTGTAATGTAACATTTATGTACCGTGTTTACACCTATGCAGGTGCAACTATTGACTGATTTCTATTTGTTGTTTTGTGTGATTCGTGTTTAATATAACTCATTTTTCGTAACATCTGACTGGTTTATTTTCACTCCTTCGTCACGGGAACACCGTCACCCCCGCCTACAACACCTGACTCACGCTGTAATTAACAAAAACTCTTTAATTATACAACACAACCTCGTCGTGTTTAGGCTCGTAACATTTGTCTTGACAAGTACTACAGATCTAGATGGTGTCCAGGATTTGACGATGCAGCCTAAAGATAGCCATAGGCCATCCCAAACTCGAAACGCATGTTTAGCGATTTTAACGTTTATTGGAACGACTTTACGGTAGGAGTTGACTAGTAGAAATCGTCACGCGAAAAAGTGTTCATACTTGTATGCCCCCACTATGCGACTTTTTTCTTTACACTCTGAACCTCTGAAAGTGTGAATTTGGTCAAAATGAAAATCCAAGATGGCGGCTGCGAAAATTTTCAAAGTTTTCGCCATGGGTGTCGATTTCATAGTTTACGAGGTTGCTAAAGCCGATAGTGGGGTCAAAATGAAAATCTAATATGTTGGCTGATAGAATTTTGTTTTTGGATTTTATCGAACCATACTATACGTGAGAAGGAATTTTGTTTCTGACGAGTCTCCCGACCGCACAGGTTCTTTTATTAGGTGCATACATGCTGTGTGCTCGTAATCGTAAACAGGTATATACCTTATAAAAATAATTATTGTTTCTGTAATAGTGAAGTAACATTGCATTTTTTATAGAAAAATATAAGTACGGCCAAAAGCAAAAAATTCAAGGGCTTTTTTGCCAGCCAGAAACGCGTGCATTGGAGTAAAAAACGAAAAAGGTGAGGAGTGTGAGAACCTACCTACATTTTTCCAAAAACAGTATCTTTGACTAACGAAGAGCGTTCCCACTAAATTTACAGTAGCTGCCGGTCGGTTTTTTTTATTAATTGTTAGCTATTTTACTATATACCTACTTATATTTTTTGTCAGTAACGGGTATAAAATTGTTTCTTATTTGTTTCAGGGCTGCATTTGGCGAAATCCAAAATGCTGATAATAATTGTAATACAGAAGTTAGCACCTATTTACGTTTAGTTTGAAACAGTGAGCGAATCGGAAGGCGAGTAAGTGGACGAATGCGTGAGCAAGTGATACAAGTGAGTGGAGAAATAAATAGGAGAAAGAAATTAGTCTTGACTTTGTTTTTTAAAATCATAATATAACAGCTAATTGATACCTACATACAAAACTGTGCAATAAACCACCCCCTCTCCCATCCTTCCTTACTAAGTATAAATGCAACGAAAAGAACAAAATAGTATCCACTTATATTTTAAATTTTGTCTTCACGCTTCCCGCCGTTCGAACAACTATGTAAACATTTATGTGTGCGTAAGCGGGGCGCACGCGTCTATTGCTGTGTGAGTAGCGCTTCAATACCTAATTTTCTCTCGCGCTCGCGGTGTATCCGGCCCTTAAGGTAGTAAAAAGTCATTTTAAAGAGCTACGCACCTATAACGCCGTCGACTCCTACGTCTTTCAGGTATTGCGCGTACGCGCTAATGCTATCAGTGTCCAGGTCGCCATACTTGTCGAACGAAGTGAATACTTGAACGAGATTTCCTTCTACCTTGAAACACTGGAAAATAGAACAAATTACTTAGTACCTACCTAAATTAAGAATGCGTTGCTAGGTACCTGCCGGTTTATTTTGTATTCATCTACGGGTACATACGGTTTTTCCAAGGCGTCAGTATGCATGCCAATCAGCCTACACATACAATAAAACTAACGCGTAACTAAAGTTCCATCACGAGGTCTCGCATCAATGCAAAAACGTGATAACCGAGTGATTTAAAATTCTAACATATAAAGAACCAGAGCATATTCTAGCCCAGGGTTTCTTAAACTTTTTGCAGTCACGGACCACTAACTGAATGCAAAAACCTCTACGGACCTCTGTCGAAGAATATTTTAGAAAAAAAAAAAAAACTTTTTATGCCTTTTATTAAGTAGTCAGTTTTATTGCACAAAAGAGTTTTATTGGTAGTTTACTTACACTTAGGCACTAATACTTAATTAGGTAAAACAAAACTATATTAGTGAGAAGGATGCTCTTGTTTGGCCTCAATGAGCACGTTAAATTGTGGACTTGTCTTCGACAAGGCAAGGCGCATGTCATCTTTAACGTTCAATCGATTGCGATTTTTTGTTTTTATCGACACTAGAACCGAGAATCCTGCCTCACAAAGATATGTAGTAGCAAATGTTATCAGAACGGACATAGTTCGTTTGACCAGAATTGGGTGAGCTTGACTCAAAGAACACCAAAACTCACCAAGAGCTTTGGCATGAAATTCAGCTCTCAACACTTCTTTAGATCTTATGTCAATTAAATCATCTTTAATAAGATCTTCATCGCTGATATTATCCATATTAATTAAAAATGGACTACGTACCCAAGTTTCTTTATCAAGCTGTTCTGGGCGAAAGTAGTCTTGAAAAGACTTATGCAATGCTTCCAGATGCTTTGACACCTCTTTTTGTACCGCTTTTGATGTACTTTTCATAGTGCCGTCACCTTGTGTCAGTAACTCATCTAATATCGAAAAATTTGCGAAGTTATCAGCTTCAACCCTTCTTTTTCAAAGTGGCAGTTTACCTAAAAAACCTTTCAATCGTTCAGTCGCATCCACGATGGTCACTGCAGGCCCTTGAAGAGATAGGTTAATCTCGTTTAAATGGCTGAATATATCTGCTAAGTACGCTAGCCCTTGTACAAAATCTTCGCTGTCAAAACATTCGTAAAGCGAATGTCCTTAATCTTTCAGAAATAGTGACACTTCTACTCGTAATTCAAAAAAGCGGCTGTCAAGGGGACAAGTCTTGGGCACGCCGCGATTGTGGCGGTAAGTCCCCTCTTTGAGGAGTGGCTTGAGAGGCGGCATGGCGTCCTCACCTTCCGCCTGACACAGGTCCTCACCGGACATGGCTGTTTCGGGAGGTTCCTGTTTCGGATAGGGCGGGAGGAAACGCCCGGGTGTTTCCATTGCGAAGATCGCCCAGAGGACACGGTGGAGCATACGGTGGAGGTCTGCCCAGCTTGGGCGGAGCAACGCCGTGTCCTCGTGGAGGTGATCGGCGGCGGCGATCTCTCGCGTCCAACCCTGGTCCAGGCCATGGTACGGAGCGAGAGGGCATGGCTGGCAGTCGCCTCCTTCAGCGAAGCAGTTATGCTCGCAAAGAGGGAGGCGGCGCACGTGAGGGAGATGCAGTACATGCGCCCTCACAGCCGTGGCCTTCGCAGGAGACGCCCTGGGCGTCGGGAATCCCAGGCTGATTCCCGGCCACCGTAGGCACGGGCTTGCGGACGGCGAGTAATGGGTACCTCGCTGTCCGGTAAGGACCAAGCCCGGGTCGACGGCGCGTTGTGTTCCACGCGCGCCTCAAAGAGATGTCAGCAGCAACAGAGGGGCCCGCAAGGGCCGATGCCTGCCGGGGGTGCGGGTTGTTCGAAAGAGATACCGCCGCCCCTGGCACACAGGCAACTGAGGGAACACGGGTGGGTTTCACTCAGTAAAAGTCTGACACGCCCTCCCGCTCCACCCAGAGCGGGAGAAGTTATTTGATGATTTCCCACCCAGAAAAAAAAAAAAAAAAAAAAAAGGGACAAGTCTTGAAGTTAATTATTTTCACACAAGTGCACACAAAGTCCGTGAAGCCAAAGCTTGTCGATGTAAGAAACAATGGGTGGTAATGACAGGAGGGATTTCTTTCTTGACCAAAGCTGCAAAACCAGTTGTGTTTCCAAGCATGGACGGAGCGCCATCGGTGCATATACTACCAAGCTTAGACTTCCAATCTACGTTATGTTCGATAAAAAATCTTTTTATCATCTCAAACACATCTGAAGCTTTTGTAGTCTCCAAAAGTGAGTCACAAAAAAGGAACTCTGCTTTGATACTTTGCGTTTTATGATGTACGTAGCGGACAAACACCAAAAGCTGGCTACATTGTGACACATCTGTGCTTTCATCCAATTGCATACTGAACGGAAACGGCGTAGAATTCAATTCTTCAATAATTTGCTTTAAAAATATTTGAAGACTTGTCAGTAATTCTGGAATGAATGACATCGTTTGATAAGGGAACAGCTTCAACTTTTTTCCTTTGATCCTTACCACACACAAGCTCCACAATATTCTTACCACACACAGAGCTCTCTTTGTTCTTAAAAAATAGTTCTTAATTTTAATTTTAAAAAGTCTCAATATTGTTAGCTATCAATTAAGGGAAGGAGCGAAACAACCCCAACACAAGTATTATTAATTACTTACTGGGACTGTACATGCACATTTGTGAATATAACCGTTTGAGACACAAACAATTTTTTAATTTTTTTACCTCACCATGACAACTTGGAAGAAGTTAGCTTTTACAGAATAGATCTGCTAGGAAATGGATTCGTACCTACTGAAGCCAAATTAAATAAACTCAAACTGATTTATTAGTTTGTCTCTAAGTAAGATTTAGCATGTGTTTCATAAACTTGGGTAATACAGTCCAGCACATCAAGCTATCCCAAACTGTTAAATTTTCCCAATTGAACATGAATGGCGGCCGCGATCCCCATGGTAAAAAAAAATTACATTTTCGCAGCCGCTATCTTGGATTTCCTTTTTGACTCATTATCGGCTTTAACACCCATGACGTAAAATTGAGAAATTTTCACCACCGCCGCTATCTTGGATTTTCATTAAAAAGTGGATGAACAACAATCATGTAATCTGTGATTTACAATCCGTTTCCTTTCAGAAACAAAGCGCAAATAGAAATTTGCAAAAAGTATATCTTTTTACTTTTATTTTACGGTGCCAACCCTAGTGTGGCAGAATCCAACCAGATTTTAGAGTAGTGGAATCTGCCCCACCAAATCGAATTAGTGGGGCAGATTCCATTGCAAAATTTTAGGCATTCCACTTATACCCACCAGTGGAGCGCCTCGGTGGGGCAAAGAGGAAATATTTAAAATGATGGAAAGTGAATTGAATGTTGAAGTGAATTGAATTGAGTGCTGTCCAGTGCGATTAAGTATTCTAAAAATGTGGTTGGCGTACTTACGTGGAATAAGTATTTAATGCATTTTCAGTGGACGGCGGTAATAGTTATTTGTTATGCAAGTCTGCAAAGTAGTCTGTTGGTGCGAGTACTTGACGCGAGGCTTTCAAAGGATAGGAAGACGCAGAATACCTGTGCTGCCGAGCGAAACACAATTTTTCATCTGTGCAAGAAAAACTGGCTAAATAATATATTAAATTAAAATCGTTCAATGAAGTATGATAGCATTGCGTTGTATTGCATTGAACAAATTGTACGCTTTTATGTACTTTTCGCTAAATTTTTCCGAAAGATAACTCAATTCGGCATTATGTACCGCTTGCACTAACACTGCAGGTGTTTTTATATCTTCATCGCTCCTGGACTCGCTCATATTTTATAATTTTTCACGATTTTTTCAAAAAACCAACCAAAATTGTGGAAAGCAAATAGAGACGAAAAATTTTACGAATATTTTTTTTTCATGCAGGTGTCGTGCTGGCTAGTGCGATTATTTTTAAAATGGGGTTGGCGCACCGATTTGAAATAAGTATTAACCTTATTAGTATTACCGTCGGATACCCGGCCGCCATGAAAATTCATGGCAGCCAGGCATACGACGGTAATTATTACGAGCGTGGGTCAAGCATACGAAAGGTTAAAAAGTATATTACGTTTGGATGTGGATCCACGTTTAAGCACACAAGGGTAAAGATTTTTCGGACGTGGATCCACGTCTTAAACACACGAAGGGTTAATGCATTTTCAGTGGGCTGGTGGTATAGAATATTGTTGAATAAAAACGTTCGAAATCCATAAAGTCTTCTACACTAGCGGATAAAATGCACTTTTGCATGTAGATTTCGAATGACCAACAGAATCTTCCCGAGGTTGTGAGGTGAAATAATATATTATACTCTAAGCTACTTACATCAACGATGGCTTGCGCTGTTGGAAAAAGAGCCACACATGGAATGATGATAAAAACAAATCCGAAATAAAACGCCATTTTCAGAATTGGATCACAACTCAGACTGATGTAGAAAAAGCAATTTTATCACTTTCTAGACCCTAATGTGTAATTAAAAAAATCGTCGTGATATATTACAGTTATCAATTTATTGCTATTGATTAATAAAGTGATAGATACCTAAAATTATTTAATTACCTACCATAATATCATCATATTATGTTCTTACTAACCACATAGCATTGGTTGAAGAAGCACCTAAGATTTTGCCGTATTTAAGTTCAATACTCAAAGAAAAACATACCTTCCTTGCTCGATTACCTGACTTCACGCCATAGAGTATAGTAATAGATTGGGAACTTCACGCCATACTCAGCGCTTGCGGTGATCTATGGCACAGCAAGCTGTCACATGTCAACTGTCAGGTCATAGCGTCTAAAAATTTTGCCGCCATGGACGTAAAATTTTTTCTCTCGTTCATTTTCTTAGAAAGTTAATAGTTTCTGGTAAAACTTTATAGAAAGTGAATAATAGTGTTTTTGGTAAGTGATAAATAGTGTTACGCTGATCGTTAGTCAGCGAAATGCCGAAATGCGAGATTAAAAGCTCACATAATAAACACGTATTCGCCGGTGCCGTTGTAAAGCAACCGTTTGTAGCGAACTTGAGCGACGAATTGTCCTACGTGCGTAAGTGGCGAAAAACGCTCTTCATCCTCGGAGGAAGTAAGTAGCTTCTTCGCACTGCTGACCAACAGACCGAACAGATTGGCACGGTTTACTGTAAGTGGACCTACGCATTTATAATGGAATAAGTTGCCAAGTAAGTGTTCAATTTCTATGAACATGACACAATTTCCACATCATATCACTAACTTTACAAAAACACTCATCAAACTTCTAACCTGGTTCTGGTTAGTATCCACTTCGGAAGTGCATTGTGGTATAATACACAATCCGGTTTTGTTTTAAGAGACAGAAGTATTACAACTGAAGGATTTCAGTGTAAAATATGATAATTCGATAGACAAACTCCGCTTCTAAGACAATCCACTGACCGATATTTCTGTTTCAAGCAATATCAAAATAAACCAAATAGGTACCAATTAAAGAAAACCTCAAATTTATAGTCATCTACCCCATGTGTTTCACACACTGCATTAGAAGTCAAAGACTTAAGCCACTAAACCAAACTAAAGATTATTTAGTTCCCGCGGAGGGAGTTTTGGTTGGATGCTTAATGTGGGTGGGTGTGGGTAGCTGAAGGAGCTAGTTGCTAAAGCAAGTCTACAAGGACTTGTTAATTAAGCAGCAACCTACCCAATAGGCTTGTACCCTACTGTCACCTTTGGAAGTAGTTGGAACGTTTTTCAGGAAGTGTATTTTAATTTTAATTATTTATTGCTGTCTAGTGGCAAGCTGCTGTTAAACTACAGTGGTTCAGCGAAGACCTGATCTTTTTTGAAATCTGAAATCTAGCAGATATAAATAGCATTTAGAACATTAATATTGCTAATTAAAAATGTTAAGTTTCATGACTAAGTAATAAGAAATGCTAAATATTTGAACAACATTTAATTTACTATGCTATACTTCTGTATTTTGTAATAATTAAGGAAATCTTACTAGTTATGATCAGGATCATTGATCTATCAAAATATGAAAGGGAATAAATACATCCACCACACAATTTAAAACTGACAATATTATATTTAAAGCTATTATTGCAAGTAGTACTTGTTTTACTACAAAAAAAAAGGAGTTTGATAAAAGGGGATCATTGCAAAGATACTTTTGACAAAAATCAGACTGCCTAAAGAACCATGTAAAACTTCAGAATGAAAGGCTTATTCCTTTACTGTTTTTATACTGAGATAATAACAGGAAATCCAACACTGAATATGTTTATATTCACAACAATTCAATTTTGAATAAGTAATAAGTCTTTAGTTAGCAAATTTCTATTAAACCCACATTATAAAAAATGTGGATATTTTTTGGTTTTAATACCTACTTTACACACCAAGATTACTATAAAGTAAAAAAAAGTATTGATATGTTAATTATGGGTAACTTTTCATGAAATAGTCACATACCAACAACTCCGAAGAGCTTTTAGAACCAAGAAAAATATGGTAATTGACAGCACACCCTTTTGGCTTTTCTTGGGTTCTCTGGACGATCAGCCAACTGAGTGGCAGAGAATTTGCGAGCCTATGGTATCCGCATTCTTGTTAATGTAGTTCAGGTTGATATGAGCTGGCCCACTATTAAAACTCAGTTTATGATTTCTGTCTCGGAGACGGTAAGTCCTAACAAAGCTTAGGTGACAAATTAATTTCCTAAGTCTATTCTGAATCTCCATCAGGAGTAAGAACATGTAAGCTTTCTTTTGAACACTGATACTTATAATAAGACCCTGTGTGCAGGCAAGGTGGAAAGGAAGATGATAATATCAACACTTCATACTTTGTTCCCTGAATAAAGTTCAAAGCGTATTAAATTTAGGTGTTCCATATATAATTGTTGCAATCCTTGCAAGGGAATGCTTGTAGTCTCAAAAGTTTTTGAGAAGGGCAGACCAAGACAAATAGAAAAATGTTGCTCTACTGGTTGGCCATAATTAATGTGGTAGCTAGAGGCTATTGATAAACCACAGTTCAGTTCCTCTACACATGAGTAAGGAAACCCACTTCTTGTCCACACATGCAGTGGATGAAGGGTAAGGAGTCCACATGAACGGGCTACCCTATACATTCAAAGGATGTCTTTAAAATATTACTTTTAGTGACGAGATCACTCACTGTGCCACCCTTTGTAAAATATCACTTCATATTTGTAATTCATAAGGTGGACATTATAAATAATCATGTATTCTATCCTACTCTTGTCAGGAACTTGACCAAACCAGAAAAAATGGCACTCGAACTTGGAGAGATGTTTGCCAAAAACGCAGTAAGTAATAAGCAGCCAAAAAGCCAGTCTTGAGAGTACATATTCTAGTTCAATCCGACAACAACATTTGTCGCACATCTGGGATGAGCGAGGGATTCGTTTCCCTAGTGTCCTTGAACCTAACTTGCAAAATTACGAAGTTAGCAGGTTAGCTGGATATTACTCTGTCAGCGGTTTACCTCCCGGGGAGTTTAAAAGTGTTATAACGGCTTAGCCGACCGCTTATCCTTGAACAGGCCAGCCAGATGGGCTCCTGTTGCTCCAGGCCCCAGGCCTCGGAGGCCATGTTTTCCAAGTGGGGCGTCCCCGACGTCGACCTTTTCGCGTCAGATAAGTCGGCCGTTGTGCAACAGTACGTCATATGGGACTCAAATGAAGGCTTGGCAAGCTTCTGCGATGCTTTCAGTTAGAGGTGACAGCAATGATTAGTATGGGTGCTCTCTTCGCCCAATTTAAAACCGAGCGCTCAGTCATCTGCTGAACTCGGAGGTGGGTCGGGTGCTTATTATGTATAAATGGCCCATACTGGACCCAGTGTACCTGGCTCCCGTGCTTGGACACGAGATGTCTCGGAGAGCCAATACCTATACAAGACCTATGTAAGAACCTCTTAAACCTAACAAGCTGCAACTAACCTAACCTAACCTACCCTGGAAATTTGGGGGGGGGAAGGCAGTCAGCTTGTAAGAGGCAGTGGTTGGTACAAGAACAATGGATTTGCTGAAATATGGTTGGAGATAATCCACACTTATTACTAATAAAGCTCTTATTCAGAGGTGAATGTCATGGTGTAAATTGCATGGCATTAGTCCTAAATAACCTGATCCCAATTTACTTATTTAAGCAAATACTGTACCAACAGATCTGATGTTAGATCTAGACATTTTCTTGTCCACTGAGTAAGTTACAAAAGCTTAAGCTTTAGCTAAACCACTACCAAGAAAGTAACCCAGGTGGGATAGATCGTTTTTCCGCCTTGATTGGAGGATTTATGGGCTCACAGAAATTAACAATCAAGTTGTTTACTTAAAATCTACCATAGTTATTGTTGGCTTTGGTTTACAATGACAGGCATGGGTAAGCTTGCTCAAAAGATTTTTAAACAAAATACGATAGAGGTGCCTCCAAGAAGTATAACGTCTGTGGTAGCCTTCGGGAGGCTGACTACTGAGTAGCACATCAGATGAAATCAAAATGGAAGAGCCACTAGACTTACAGAATTATTACTTTCAAAAAGTAGTAAAGGAGAGGGCTACCTCAAGAGAAGTTGTCTCAAGCCTAAAATGTTCCCACTGGTGGGACGAAAGACTGCTCTTTATGCAAGGGAAGGAGGATTTATTAAATGAGAATTTTTAATTCCCTATGAAAGTATTTGAAAATGTTTGGGTACATTTTTGTAAGTCCATTTAATTGACTAATGAAGGGACTTGTACTAGAATACCCCTTTGATCATTCATATGCAAAGATTTAATGTATTAATCATGATAATAAAAAGGTCTTAAATAAATTTCAGTAACAAAGGAATTTTAACTTTGTCATGTATGACAAGTATATTTTCCTACATCATTATAGAAGTATTTATGAGTTTCTGTACCTTTGATTGAGAAATATTTTTACCGTTGATCTCAAGTTTCAAGTAGGTATATTACCTAACTTGTATTAATTATGGATATGAATGAGTGATCCAATTATCCTATAGTAATGAGATGATTATTTTTAATTCAGTTTAGATCTCATTGATTTTAAATTACCTTTATATCATTATATTAAAATTTCATGTTAATGTTTTATAAGGCAAATAGATTTGCTATTTATCTATAACAATTTATGAAAGATGTTTTCATTTCTGCATTTTCTTGTATGAATAGATTGAAAACTCTTAATTTTTGGTTTTAACAGTTAATGAATTCAGACGAAAATATTCGTCAATTCCAAATATGAATAATTCACATAGCGTCTACATCCTTCGGGTAGTCTTCACCAGCAGATAACAAACAGGTCTTCAACCAATGCTATGTGGTTAGTAAGAACATAATAGAGCTGTTTTGCATTAAAACAAAACAGTTATTATGTGATGAAGAACCACATAGCATTGGTTGAAGAAGCACCTAAGATTTTGCTGTATTTAAGTTCAATACTCAAAGAAAAACATACCTTCCTTGCTCGATTACCTGACTTCACGCCATACTCAGCGCTTGCGGTGATCTATGGCACAGCAAGCTGTCACCTGTCAACTGTCAGGTCATAGAAGTCTTCAAAACTCATCAGCAAGCACCTTGCTCCAATGCTATGTGGTTCTTCATCACATAATAACTGTTTTGTTTTAATGCAAAACAGCTCTATTATGTTCTTACTAACCACATAGCATTGGTTGAAGACCTGTTTGTTATCTGCTGGTGAAGACTACCCGAAGGATGTAGACGCTATGTGAATTATTCATATTTGGAATTGACGAATATTTTCGTCTGAATTCATTAACTGTTAAAACCAAAAATTAAGAGTTTTCAATCTATTCATACAAGAAAATGCAGAAATGAAAACATCTTTCATAAATTGTTATAGATAAATAGCAAATCTATTTGCCTTATAAAACATTAACATGAAATTTTAATATAATGATATAAAGGTAATTTAAAATCAATGAGATCTAAACTGAATTAAAAATAATCATCTCATTACTAAAGGATAATTGGATCACTCATTCATATCCATAATTAATACAAGTTAGGTAATATACCTACTTGAAACTTGAGATCAACGGTAAAAATATTTCTCAATCAAAGGTACAGAAACTCATAAATACTTCTATAATGATGTAGGAAAATATACTTGTCATACATGACAAAGTTAAAATTCCTTTGTTACTGAAATTTATTTAAGACCTTTTTATTATCATGATCAATACATTAAATCTTTGCATATGAATGATCAAAGGGGTATTCTAGTACAAGTCCCTTCATTAGTCAATTAAATGGACTTACAAAAATGTACCCAAACATTTTCAAATACTTTCATAGGGAATTAAAAATTCTCATATAATAAATCCTCCTTCCCTTGCATAAAGAGCAGTCTTTCGTCCCACCAGTGGGAACATTTTAGGCTTGAGACAACTTCTCTTGAGGTAGCCCTCTCCTTTACTACTTTTTGAAAGTAATAATTCTGTAAGTCTAGTGGCTCTTCCATTTTGATTTCATCTGATGTGCTACTCAGTAGTCAGCCTCCCGAAGGCTACCACAGACGTTATACTTCTTGGAGGCACCTCTATCGTATTTTGTTTAAAAATCTTTTGAGCAAGCTTAGCCATGCCTGTCATTGTAAACCAAAGCCAACAATAACTATGGTAGATTTTAAGTAAACAACTTGATTGTTAATTTCTGTGAGCCCATAAATCCTCCAATCAAGGCGGAAAAACGATCTATCCCACCTGGGTTACTTTCTTGGTAGTGGTTTAGCTAAAGCTTAAGCTTTTGTAACTTACTCAGTGGACAAGAAAATGTCTAGATCTAACATCAGATCTGTTGGTACAGTATTTGCTTAAATAAGTAAATTGGGATCAGGTTATTTAGGACTAATGCCATGCAATTTACACCATGACATTCACCTCTGAATAAGAGCTTTATTAGTAATAAGTGTGGATTATCTCCAACCATATTTCAGCAAATCCATTGTTCTTGTACCAACCACTGCCTCTTACAAGCTGACTGCCTTCCCCCCCCCAAATTTCCAGGGTAGGTTAGGTTAGGTTAGTTGCAGCTTGTTAGGTTTAAGAGGTTCTTACATAGGTCTTGTATAGGTATTGGCTCTCCGAGACATCTCGTGTCCAAGCACGGGAGCCAGGTACACTGGGTCCAGTATGGGCCATTTATACATAATAAGCACCCGACCCACCTCCGAGTTCAGCAGATGACTGAGCGCTCGGTTTTAAATTGGGCGAAGAGAGCACCCATACTAATCATTGCTGTCACCTCTAACTGAAAGCATCGCAGAAGCTTGCCAAGCCTTCATTTGAGTCCCATATGACGTACTGTTGCACAACGGCCGACTTATCTGACGCGAAAAGGTCGACGTCGGGGACGCCCCACTTGGAAAACATGGCCTCCGAGGCCTGGGGCCTGGAGCAACAGGAGCCCATCTGGCTGGCCTGTTCAAGGATAAGCGGTCGGCTAAGCCGTTATAACACTTTTAAACTCCCCGGGAGGTAAACCGCTGACAGAGTAATATCCAGCTAACCTGCTAACTTCGTAATTTTGCAAGTTAGGTTCAAGGACACTAGGGAAACGAATCCCTCGCTCATCCCAGATGTGCGACAAATGTTGTTGTCGGATTGAACTAGAATATGTACTCTCAAGACTGGCTTTTTGGCTGCTTATTACTTACTGCGTTTATGGCAAACATCTCTCCAAGTTCGAGTGCCATTTTTTCTGGTTTGGTCAAGTTCCTGACAAGAGTAGGATAGAATACATGATTATTTATAATGTCCACCTTATGAATTACAAATATGAAGTGATATTTTACAAAGGGTGGCACAGTGAGTGATCTCGTCACTAAAAGTAATATTTTAAAGACATCCTTTGAATGTATAGGGTAGCCCGTTCATGTGGACTCCTTACCCTTCATCCACTGCATGTGTGGACAAGAAGTGGGTTTCCTTACTCATGTGTAGAGGAACTGAACTGTGGTTTATCAATAGCCTCTAGCTACCACATTAATTATGGCCAACCAGTAGAGCAACATTTTTCTATTTGTCTTGGTCTGCCCTTCTCAAAAACTTTTGAGACTACAAGCATTCCCTTGCAAGGATTGCAACAATTATATATGGAACACCTAAATTTAATACGCTTTGAACTTTATTCAGGGAACAAAGTATGAAGTGTTGATATTATCATCTTCCTTTCCACCTTGCCTGCACACAGGGTCTTATTATAAGTATCAGTGTTCAAAAGAAAGCTTACATGTTCTTACTCCTGATGGAGATTCAGAATAGACTTAGGAAATTAATTTGTCACCTAAGCTTTGTTAGGACTTACCGTCTCCGAGACAGAAATCATAAACTGAGTTTTAATAGTGGGCCAGCTCATATCAACCTGAACTACATTAACAAGAATGCGGATACCATAGGCTCGCAAATTCTCTGCCACTCAGTTGGCTGATCGTCCAGAGAACCCAAGAAAAGCCAAAAGGGTGTGCTGTCAATTACCATATTTTTCTTGGTTCTAAAAGCTCTTCGGAGTTGTTGGTATGTGACTATTTCATGAAAAGTTACCCATAATTAACATATCAATACTTTTTTTTACTTTATAGTAATCTTGGTGTGTAAAGTAGGTATTAAAACCAAAAAATATCCACATTTTTTATAATGTGGGTTTAATAGAAATTTGCTAACTAAAGACTTATTATTTATTCAAAATTGAATTGTTGTGAATATAAACATATTCAGTGTTGGATTTCCTGTTATTATCTCAGTATAAAAACAGTAAAGGAATAAGCCAGCAATGATTGCTGTCACCTCTAACTGAAAGCATCGCAGAAGCTTGCCAAGCCTTCATTTGAGTCCCATATGACGTACTGTTGCACAACGGCCGACTTATCTGACGCGAAAATGTCGACGTCGGGGACGCCCCACTTGGAAAACATGGCCTCCGAGGCCTGGGGCCTGGAGCAACAGGAGCCCATCTGGCTGGCCTGTTCAAGGATAAGCGGTCGGCTAAGCCGTTATAACACTTTTAAACTCCCCGGGAGGTAAACCGCTGACAGAGTAATATCCAGCTAACCTGCTAACTTCGTAATTTTGCAAGTTAGGTTCAAGGACACTAGGGAAACGAATCCCTCGCTCATCCCATAGATCACCGCAAGCGCCGAGTATGGCGTGAAGTCAGGTAATCGAGCAAGGAAGGTATGTTTTTCTTTGAGTATTGAACTTAAATACGGCAAAATCTTAGGTGCTTCTTCAACCAATGCTATGTGGTTCTTCATCACATAATAACTGTTTTGTTTTAATGCAAAACAGCTCTATTATAACGAGACCACAGAATTTATAATCTTTTTGGGTACCTACTATCTTCAAACTGTAGCATAATAGGGCGAATCACTCTTATTTCTCGACTACAGCAAAGCCAAAAGGAAGGGCTATGATTTTCGCAGTCCATGTAGGTATGATGTAGTTATGTTTCTATTTACGTGTGGTCCACCGTAGCACTTCTAGATATAAGGAGAGAAAGGATATCACTGCTTGCTCTGTTGATCGCTTATGTGAGGTAGCATGTGCAGAGGTTGAGGGCCATACTTTCTTGTCTGTTTATAGACCACCAGCCTCGAACTTGTCATCATTTTTGATCATTATGGAAGAAATATTAGGTAAACTTTTTTAAAGATAATAAATTAGTTTTTGTGTGTGGTGACCTAAATATTGATCTATAATTTAACTCACCAGAAAAATGTAAGCTTATCTCATTGTTTAAATCATTAAATTTAAAATGTATATTTAATGAAGCGACTAGTATAACAGCAACCACAGCTTCATGCATAGACAATGTAAAATAAAGACTACTATTTGTATTTGTAACCTAAGTATTCAAGTATATTATAGCACATTTAATTACTTTGAGCAATTAACGTTTGACTTAGATAAAAAGTTACAACTAGATAAAACCATTGAATTGAGACCTCTGACTAAAAATAAATTGAAAACGTAATAAACATAAAAAATAATGTTCTTAGCAATCTCTCAACAGCATGTTTTGATTCACAATATCCCAATATAAACTATGACACATTTTTTTCTACAGTATGCCAAGAATTCAATAAAGCATGTCCTGTAAAAAAGTTACAATCACTGCTAAACCAAAATTTAGCGAATGGACCACAGTTGGCATTCGAAAAAGCAGAGATCTTATATAATTTGTATCACGAAAAATCATTGACTTCTGATCAGGCCCTTCATAATTATGTAAGAAACTATTCTAAGATATTTAAAAGAGTCTGCGCTCAAGCTAAATCTAAATTAATAAGTATTGTAATTAGTATTTCTAAAAATAAAATAAAAGCTGTGTGGCAGGTAATTAACAAAGTAACTGGAAACACACAATAGCGAGATCAGATTGAGTTAGCTCTAAAAATTGATAATGAAACCATTTCAGATAAGTTAAAAGTTGCTGAGACTTTAGAACATTTCTTTACCAACATCCCAATAGAGGTTTTTTTTTTTTTTTTTTTTTTTTTTATTAAAACGTTGCTCCACACTAGGAATGACTCCTGTATTGTGGGTACGTTTACAAACATCTAAACTCACATACACAAACAGCCAGACCCGGAACAACTATTTGTAGGTCATACCAATATTTGTTCCGTGCGGGAATCGAACCCGCGACACGCAGCGCAGCAGTCAATCGGTTAACCGTTGCGCCAACCGTGCTGTCAAAAGGTTACAAAATCTCTCCCGTCATCATCTGTATTAGCTGAATCTCTTCTTAAAGAAAACTTCAGTAAGGAAATTCCAAGTTTTGAATTCAAACCCATTTCTTAAATGCCACAATTAAAACAGCATTTAAAAGTCTTAACATAAAAACACTGAAGACTTATGGGGCATTTCCGTTAAGGTTCTTGAAGATATCATTGACACAATTGCTCCTGTCCTAACAGGCATATTTAATCAATGTTTAGACACCGGTACGTTTCCTGACTTAATGAAACATAGTAAAGTAGTACCAATTTTCAAATCGAGTAGTAAGAGTGATCCCTCTAATTATAGACCTATATCTGTGCTTCCAGAATTGAGCAAAATTTATGAAAAAATCATGCTAGACCAGATGTTGTCACATTTTAACTCAAATGGGATTTTACATAGTCGACAGTTTGGTTTCACGAAAGGTAGGTCAACGACTGCCGCGGGAGTACAACTCATCAGTTACATTTTGTAAAAATGTTGAAAATCTTTCAAAGAAATTTGACATATTGGGGTAGCTTGATGTGCTGGCGTCTGTACTATTAAATGTGGACACCAACGAACAATATTGTAAACCAGAAATATAACGACTATTTTAATACTCAAAGAAATCGCTTTGGTTCTGGTTCACAATATTTTGTAAAAAAAAATTTAAACGTTGGGAATTTATCCTGTGTTGTGGGTGCGTTTACAAACATTTAAACTCACAAACACACAACAGACCCGGAACAACTGCTTGTAGTTCATACAAATTTTTGTTCCTTGCGGGAATCGAACCCGCGACACGCAGTGTAGCAGTCAATCGCTTAACCACTACGCCAACCGCGCCGTCATATTGTGAACAGACATTTTACGCACGAAATTAAAAACGAATAATATTATGTTATTTTTGTTCCGAGCGTTAGCGTCTATCCATGACAGTGGTCAGCGATGCACTGCCGCCCGTCGCCCGCAAGAGCCCCCGCCTCAACGCGCATCAAGTTTTTTCGAAAAACAACCCATCTTGATATATCAAACACAATTAAAATAAAAGCCGTATACTAAAATTTGGGTGATTAAATTGTCTTTTAGATGGTGAAAGTTTCATGGAAATACGCCCGATAGTTTTTGCGTGATTATCGTTTTTATGTCTGCGATAGACCTTACTTTACCAATTAATTACATATGTTATAAAAAATAATATTTTAAATATTCACATTTGATATGTGAATATTTAAAATATTATTTTTTCGACGAAAAATATTGTCTAGTTTAACATATAATTTTTCCAAATACATGATAAGACAAGCCGTTTAGACGTGATTTTCAATTTAATGTCCCTAAAAGTCATCTATCTCCGCCTTTAGTTATCTTGCTGTGCTCTAACAGGATCATGTACTCACTAGTTTTAAGCTTAGCGTGTAACTGGTTGTGTACATTGTGCATTAAATAAATAAACATTTAAATTCAGCTGCTTTGAATTTTTATGTTTTGGTTTTAATGTTGTAATGAGTTGTACGAATTTTATGTGTTTGTGTTTTGTTATTGGGACTTGGTGCCTTAGTAAATAAATAAATAATAACATTCGATACAAAAGTCTAGCTAACTTCCAGTCGATCTTTGAGTTTAGTATGAATGGTAGTAATGATTTGGTGTTTCTCGTGTCCTGTTGGCATCGTTTTCTAATTGAGTTTTTCCTAATTAATGCGGATGTTATGTTTGTGCCTAGTTATTTGATTTCGTCCACTATAATAATTCCGTTGAGGTTCACGTTGGTCGTTTTCTGTGATGTTATGGGGGTATTAGAATGTTTTGTTTTTGTTTCGTTTATTTGGAGGCCTGCGCTATTTAGTAAGTCCTTTTAGGTTATCTGTAATGAGGATAAGTTCGTCCGCAAATGATAATACCAGGGTGACTGAAATTTCGCGGTCCTGATCTAGTTTGATTAAATAGGTTTCGTCGTCAAGGGTTCTAAGGACCAATGTAGAAAGGCGAGGAGACAGGGCGTTTCGCATTTTATTAACCGACTTCCAAAAGGAGGAGGTTCTCAATTCGTCGGAACCTTTTTTTTTTTTGTATGTTCCCCGATTACTCGAAGATGGCTGGACCGATTTGGATTTTAAAAAAAAAATTGAAAGGGCATACTTCCCAGGTGACCACCTGGGAAGTATGCCCTTTCAATTTTTTTTGATCCATGATCCAGTATCCATGATCATCAAGTCAGTATCTGATGATGGGATCCTGGAGAAATAGAGAGAACTCTTCAAATTTAATAGGCACACTTGAAGCAATTTGTGTAGTTTTTGGAAGAGTACTTTCTCGGAGTGGTTCCATTTCAATTTGGTGAAGATCTGATGAAGAACTTCGGAGATAGGCAACGGAACTCCTCAATAAATGATAGCAAATGGACTGGGATTGCCGAAATCTCATGTCTGTCTATTGTTTACACCAGTTAATAACATAACATCACGCCGGTACGCTGTGAAGGGGTAAGCACATGTGAACCACTAAAAAGTGAAAAATAAAAACTTTTTTCAAAACAATAAACAACCGACTTCCAGAAACACACTACAAACTGAAAAAAATAATTTTAATTTAGGAAGTCGGTGACAAAAAATTAAAATACATATCCAAAGTCACCGACTTCCGAAATTAAAGTTATTTTTCACTTTGTAGTGTTTTTTTGGAAGTCAGTTGTTTATTTTTTTTAAAGTTTTTTGATGATTACCATTCATTCTTCTACCGTCGGTCCTGCGCTTTGTGCTTCGGTTATCGGCTTGGTTATTTTAACAGTCGGTATCTGAAGGCCCTATTTTTTTGCGCGGATCTTTGACCTTTTGGAGTGTTGTCTGGCATTCTTTTATATGCCTATTTGGATTATTATCCTTTGGCTTTGCTTTGTAAGAATTGGGCCTTTTGTAGGTTAGCAAGAGCTAAGTCACTTAGCTCTGGCTCAATTGGCTGAAGAATCAGTTTCTTGAGCAGCTCAGCACCCTAATTGCGTAACTCACGATTAATCATAATCGGTTTAATTTTGATAGTTCAACAATATTCATTGCGTTATTTACGTTATTGAGCAGACACATTTTTCGAACATATGAAGCAATGGTTTAGCAACGTGTTTCAAAACCAAACAGATTCTGATTTATCGCGAGTTACGCAATTAGGGTGCCGGTCAGTTTTAATACCTCCGTTATTGTGTTTCAGGGTATTTCATTCATTGGGGTGATTCCTTTATAAATTTTCTAGTTTTTGTTATGCCGTCTTCGTATTTTGTTTTGGTAGAATTTCTAGTGAGAGTGGCATAGTTGCATACGTGTACACACAGAGATAAAAATATTGTATACATTTTGTCAATTATCACGTTGTTGTGGATATAACCAGTGTCACTCTCACAATTGAGATGATTGTAACGACACCTCTCAAGCTAAAATCCATCAAACCGTTTAGGCTACTTACTAGCTGATAACAAACAAATAAAAGTGAGACAGCGCTACGTAAGGCGCGGCTGTACAATTAATAAAACTAGTGGTCGTCTAGTGGTCGTGATTCGACCATACATAGTTCATTATAAAAAGAAGATATCTGATTATTTTTTTATCTAGAATGAATATAATATTTTTCGAGGTCCCTGGCTACCAATAATGCAATGCGCGGCTGTACAATTAATAAAACTAGTGGTCGTCTAGTGGTCGTGATTCGACCATACATAGTTCATTATAAAAAGAAGATATCTGATTATTTTTTTTATCTAGAATGAATATAATATTTTTCGAGGTCCCTGGGTACCAATAATGCAGGCCGATATGGAAATAGCCACCGGCATCAAGGTGAGCCCCCTCTCCGCTGAGGCCAAACGGAGTATCTCATAATCCATTCTTAGTTTTTTTTAAGTTTGTCTTGGGAAGCTATTATTGCCTTCAGGCAATAGCAGATTTAAATGAAAAATTAAAATGTGCCTTTTATTAACCAATCAGAATTTATTTTCGAAATTCATGCAAGTGAATTACATGTCTAAAGTCAGGTAGATAAAATACAGTTATATAATTATGAATATCAATTTATAATTGTAATTTGAAATTTAAGTCAGGCAAAATTTTTATTTTCAAAAAGTCAATAAATCTAATTCACAGATAAACCAGTAAACCATATTGAAGTGAAAGAAAACGATTCGTTTTAATCATCGTAACTTTGATTGAGCTCAACTTCCGCATCTAGCAAACTTTGCCGAAGTGCTTCTTTGTCTTCAGTACATAGTGGCCCATAAATTCTGGTGTAGCCCACTTGGATGCCGGTTATCATTTCGAAGGCTTCCTTCTTGGTTGCAAGCTCATTACCTGGGGAAAGGACACAAATATTCAAAAGTGAAGTTACGCTACAACATCATCAATAAATTAAGACTTCTCTCAGTCTGTGGACTGCGCCACAGACGGAGAGAAGTCTCTCCCAAGTTGCGAAGTAACACACTGATCTTCACGTCTTCACAGTCTTCTGGTTATCATCGCTGTACATCATAAAACCATGTTTTCCGGTGGTAAACAAGCCTATGCGAGACCTGATGGTAAGTGGTCTTCCGCTGCCTAAGAGATCTGTAATGGTGCCCCATGTGGCACCACAGGTACGATACCATTCCAGAGAATAACTAAAACGTCTTATGTGACTGTAATTACTCCGGTACTGTTTTGTTATCCTCCAAACCAGAACACAACGTTGCCGCTTAGCGGCAGTAGGAACTTGGTACCAGTAGCGAAAGCACCATATAACACGATTCCTACCGGCTTCCCTTCGGGGATTCGCATCGGCAACTCTATCGCTAATAAAAATTGGTACGTTAGTAGTGGCTACTATTGTCACAAATATACACTACGGGTATTTAATTCACTATTAATAATAATTAAATTCTTCACTTTCCAATTTATTTTTAGAATTATAGTAAGTATTCTTTGTTGATAACCCAAGTAGCATTGCAAGCTGTATACAAGCTGTATTTAAGTTCGATTTTATACTAGAAGCTGTATATTCAGGCTGTATAGAGGCTGTATAAGCGCTTATACAGCCCTTATAAGTAAAAAATGGGCACATTTTATACAGCGTTTTGCTCTAGTATAGCTGTATAATAGCTGTACAAGCAATAGAGGCGCTGTATAATAGCTGTATTAGAGCTGTTCTTCGGTGTACAAAGAAACCATTATACTACAGATATTATCTTATAAATACTTTATAGAGAAAATAGTTTTAAATAGGTTTTTGAAGAGAATCACAAAATGAATGTAATTCTTTCCAATGAATGGCGACATTGTTATTTATAATATTTATTAGTAAGTAAACGTAATCTTGGACTTAGATATCTGAAGGTGTTAATTGGTGAATTGAAATTGCGGATTCAAATTTATTGTGAACCTGTCTATGTTTTCCGTCAAAATATTCAAGCGCCAGCAAAATAATCGATCTGATATAAAAGAAAAATACTATTTATATGGTAAGTCAATATTGGTTTTAAGGTTAGAATAAAAAACAATGTTATAATAACAGAAGTGAGGGTAGTGTGAGCATTGTGCCCTCATATCAAGCCGAAAATCATTATATATTCCTTAAATTATGTTTCATATTTTGTTTTATACCTACATTTGAAATTACGAAAATGGCGACTATTTGATAAACAGCCTAAACGATAATCGGAGTGTATTATAGTCTGAGTAGCTCTACTAAGTAAGTTATGGATTATATTGTACAGCTTTTGGCTGCTAATCAGCTTTATAATAGAATATTTTTATTACTTAGGCTGTATATCAGTGCTCTATACATAACTTATAATGCTCATAAGGGTTACCTAAAAGAAATAAAAAACGCAGACTCAATATGATACGTACCTACATATAGTAAAACACAAAAAAGGAAGAGATTCTCAATTTGACCTTGTATTTTATACCTAAGTAAACTTATTGTAAAGTATTATTAGTTTGTTGTATGTATTATATCAGTTTTACTTTATTTTCAGGAAAATATGCCGACTAAAATTTAAGCAACCATTGAGAAAGGGCAAAACAAGCTTTGCATTGTACCAAGTTTGTGGGAATCAAAAGGCAAGTTAAGATGGCCAAGAAAGCGATTAGATGTCAACAAATTAGTAAAGGATGAAACATCTCGGCCTTTATATAATTGGTCCACCTCAAAATGCTGTGTGAAAAGACTATCATTATCGTCATATGACGAAGCAGTAAGAGAACTAGATCTCATGGTTCAAATCAATCATCATTTGAACTACTTGCGCTGCTTTATGAAGAAACGTCATAATCATGTTCCAAACATTGAATTAAATTTACACATTTAACATAACTGTTATGATCATTAATAACCCTGTTTAATGTTTTTGCTACGGAACCCTCTTCGTTGACCGTAAAGTCTTTCCGAGTGACTGTCATTAATACAAAATAAAGCTGTACTGTAGCTGTCATTTATTTTTTTAGTTTTAAAACACCCTCAAAAACAGAAGTCATAAAACCACTGTATTTACAAGAGTGTACAATTACGCCATAAAAATAAGTTTTAGAACGGAGTTTGCATACACCATTGTACAGAAACAAGTCTCAAGTGATACTATAATAACACTAAGAGCTGTAATAAGTAAGTGTTCACATGCAAAATACAGCTTGTATACAGCTTTAACGATAAAACCAGATTAAAGTGTCACAAAATACTTAAGCTGTATAGTGGAGTTTTCATATTCTGTTTAAATACCCTAAGCTTTCGCGGATCCCTTAATACAGATTGAATAATTTTTTGACACTCTTGTAAGTCTCTAAAGGAACTCTAAGTTCTAAATAGGCTGTTATATGTATGTTGAAAACGCTTGCGTGCTGCTTGGGAAGTACTCAGTTAAAACCAACTTCGCTTCGGCTTCTCTCTTAGAAAAATTGACACCTCGCCGCTGCTTGGTACGGTGATTGTAATTTCCAGGACTTTCTGCATCTTTTTTGCCCATAATGGATCAGCAATAGAAATAGTTTTCCTCACCATTTGCAACGATGTCTTCGATCAGATCGAGGAGTCTTTGGTAGAGGTTTGTGCGCTGTGTCTTGTATCGACTCGTTACGATATTGATGATAAGTTCCGGGACGATGTTGAACTCCACCAATGCATAGTTTTTGAAACCGAGGCAAACTGCTGGCCCCAGGTAGAACTGAAACATGTTAATGATTAGCTGAGATAGAACCAGTTAATCCTTTACGGGGCAGAAACGAAGTTTGTAGTTGACTAGTCGAACTTTAAGGTCGATTTTATCAATAAAACTCATAGGTTGCAGGCGCTGTACAAATATCATTTGGGCCATACAAAGAGTTAAATAGATACTTGGCGGCAAATGAAAAATTAAGCTTCAGTTTCATTAGAAAAACCAGATAATAGTTGGATTCTGCTAAAAAGTGATATTCATAACGCTAGACCAAAAAAAAGATTTTCTCGCTCGCCTTCTTCACATATAAATTATGAAGAAGATAAAAACCAGTTGTTTCTTATCCTGAAGATTTAGCATCACAAAAAAAAGTTCTGGATTCAATGGCTTCAGATCGTTACAATGTTCAAACATGATTTTCAATTTTGTTCCTGCTCTCTTTGAAAGGAGACCATTGGCTGATGGTGGTACCATTACCGGCTGCTGTAATACATATTATTAAGTGTAAGCTTACATAGTTTGAGACGTACAGCTTCTGTTCGCCCTTTAGTTCAGTTCTAAGTAATATCAAGCTTCTGAACGAATATGATTTCACTCCCATGAAGGTGGGTATCCTTTGTGTTGCCAGTTGGAAGAACTTCACTATGTCCACTGCAAAGACACAAAGTAATAATCTATTAAAAAGGAGGTTGTGAGCCAACACGGTGATTTGATATAACTTTTCTCCTCCCCAGATAGTTGGCTAAGGCTACATACACAGCTACTAAAATGCCTTCCACCACTGGAAATTACAAAGATACCCTGCTTACTTTCTACCGCTGTGCGGTTAAAGGAGTCAGAAAATACAAATGAAAATACACCTGCTTTTTTGCTTGTCTATTAACACAGGCTATCGAGGATTAGTGTGGTCAAAATATAGAAGGATGGAAAGGCTTATTGATTTCATCAGAAATGCATTCGTGCTGCATGAATTTGCATTGTGCAAGGTGGTATTAATGACAAAATGAAATAAAATCATGAAGAAGAAACGCTGTTTGGATTTGGTTGTGTTTTCTCACCAAAATGTTATTCTATTAATCAATCCAAAAGGTACATTACCGTACACGCCGGTATACTGAGGATTGTCATCATACACCATGGGTGTCTTCATTGCATACGGATAGAGGAGCTCTAAGTAGTCAACCAGTTCTTCGGCATTCTTAGGCTTGTAGTAGATCTCGGACAAAATGACGATGGCATCAACGCCAATTTTTTCTGAATATCCCACCTGTAAAACGTCAAGTATTAAATAATTTTTCTTAGAATGCCATTTTGGAGCGCCATGCGAAACATCATCTGTAATTTTTCGTATGCGATGTTGGTTTACCACAGGTCCACAGCTTTCGAAAGCAACACAAGCGAATTGTTTTGTTGCCAGAAACATGGCAGTCGTCAGTATTGTCATTTCAGCCGAAATACGTTAAGCTACTGCTTATGCGATAAGCCGGACAATCTTTGCCAGAGCGACCAGTCTTGCGCTGCTTGCATCTATGGATCTACCACCAGTACCTTCACCCAGCCCATGGATGTGATAAATCTTTGGTAGAGTTTGATGCCTTGATTATACCCCCGCTGATCGGGGTTATGATAAATTTTATGATACTCGGCAATAGGTACTGTCGTTTCCCACTAGTGGAAGAATTTTCGGAATCGTATCAGTGGTCGCGAAAATTATCCCCTACATACAAACACACAAATTTAACCTCTTTATAATATTTGTACTAACTTATGGCCACAGTTACCGGGATAAAAGTATCCTATGTCCTAACCCCAGTTCACGGTGCCAAACAACGAATTTCATTCATCAGTTTAATAGCATGAAGCGTGAGATAATTCCGCATTTTTATTATTTGTACGGAATTAACTCACGAACAGTTGCAACCTTACAGTTACGCAACATTCAAAAGTGTTTCTTCTGGTGAAATAAAAATTGCGACTTTGAGAAAAGACATATTGCATGAAAGTATGGTTTCGAGAATACCATGTTCGTGAGCCCATAATATATTAGTATCTATTTTAGGAGAAAACCGCTTTTCTACGCGAAGTTTAAGCGATTTCTAACGATTGATTTTGGTCGTGTTGGTTAACCAAAAACAGATCACGTACAATTACTGTTTGGAGATAAATTAGGTGATAGACGACAGTTTGTACAAGATACCTTTACTTGATAGGTTTACATGTTAGCCTGGAGCGACGATATGTATGCAATTTTCACCACTTTCACTTGTTTCTTCGAGCTAAGCGCACGTGTTGCGCTCGCTACATACTTACAGCACCGACAGTCGCCATCTTGCTTTCTTCTCTAATTCAAATAATGTGACAAGATTTCGCGGGTAGCGGATGACCACTTGGTGTAGCCGTCTTGATCACACGCGAACGAAAGGCGATGTGCAGGAATGTGATAAGAGATAGGATTTGGAAACCAACATTATCTATAAATAAGCCGCAACCACCGCCTTTGTATCTTAAGCTAATTTAAGGTATTTATAAATATATTCACCAATTCTTGTGCATCAGGCAGGGGCACGGGGCCGATACCCGCGCAGACATAAAGGTCTAACGATTTCCCAGCCTCCATCCAGGCGTCGAGCAGCCTCTTGTTTTCAGATACGTTCATGCTTGATCCTTCTCCCGCAGTACCCGCCACTGAAAACGTTATCAATATGAGTTTCGAGAAGCTTATATGTAGATATGCGTATACTTTTCCCATCCATCACAGATGCGAGTGGTTCTATTCGTTCTATTGTTCACGGGGTCGTCGGTCCTCTTTGTGGGTCTTACCTTCGCACCTATACACACAGTCACCATGTCAATTAAGTTAGTAAAGGCAATTTTAAAGAGGTATTCACCTATAACGCCGTCGGCTCCTTTGTCTTTCAAGTATTGTGCGTATGCGCTTATGAGATCAGTGTCCAGGGCGTCATACTTGTCGAACGGAGTGAATACTGGAACGATACGTCCTTCTACCTTGAAACACTGGAACAGAGAACGAATTGCTTAATCTCTAAACTAAGAATGAGTTAGTAAATTCTCACCGTGAAAACTTGAGGAGAAGTGAACTGTCATGCCGCCTGGAACTTTCAGCTCACATCACCTAAGTATTACTGGTGATAGTTTTAAAGAATAAGTCGGCTGGGAATCGGTTTCATTCCTACTGGAGACTTTAAAAACAGTCAAAGTAAGTAGGTAACGTCAAATTCATTTAACAGCTTTCCTACATGTAGGATTTAGCACTCATGAAGCTTGTGTTTCATAAACTTGTAAACTATAAGTACTTAAGAACAATGTAAGTAAATAGGTAGGTAATCTGAAGACAGCCTCGCTGAACATTTATGGGTTCTTTCCCTACACTTTAGCAGAATTACTTTAAATGACCGCACAGGGCGTGTACCATCTAAAGTAGGTAGTATGACAAACGTTAGCAAAACTACACTTTATTGTAAAGTTCTTATCTATACTCCATAGGTTTAGGTAGTTAATTATAGGTAAACAAATCGTAAAACGGGTTTTTTATAGTTGACACTTTCTTGTTTAAAATACGGTGTATCAAAATCATAATTTTTGTGGGATCGAAGGCAAAGTAAATAGCCAATTTGTAATTTTAACAGGAAGTTTTAATGGCTCAAAATACACTTTATAATAATTAAGATGGACCGCGCGCACCGTCGTCCATTTGTCGTCCCTTCTTTTCCATTCATTCCTTCCCTTCACTCCTGTCTCACTCTTTCCTTTCATTCCTCATACCATGTTACCGTTCCATTCATCTTACATTCCCACATTTATTTTCGTTTTATACGATTATTATAATTTATCATTTATTCTTAAACTACTTTTCTTAGATGTAACTACTTGAGCACGATTTTTTTGTTAGATTCATTACAATAATATAATATTTTGTAATCGGCCTATTGTAAAGAGCCCAAAATAATAGGTGCTCTAAACCTTTTAGAAAATATAACGAATTTGCTAAATTGAAAAGTACAACTGTGTGTGATGTAGTATGGCAACTGAAGTGGCAGGTATTACGTTTAGTCGGTTAACCAGACTTTGACAGCGCTCTCAACAATCGACATTTACGATTTTGCGAGTGCGTTTCGATTTTGTTAAATTGTTTTATTATAGCTAGGAAAATAACTGATGATGCAACGGAACGATTTATTATTAATGTGACAGATAGTTCATCAGATTCTGATTCAGATTCCGAAGAGAGCCTATTATTATATGACTGTAAATAATATGATCTTAACATTTGAAAGAAAAGGTTTCGCATCTATGAGTCACGTGGTTTTTTTTGTTTACTTTTATTTAACTACCTATGGAGTATAGGTACTCGTAAGTTAGTTTCCTACCTAAATAACTCTTCTTCTGGCGCAGTCGGGTAAAATATGGCGTATCTCCCCTTTTTGCTTGTATTACATCGGCCAGTTCCACAAATAAAAACATTCTACCCTATCTACTTACATTTTTTATAGCTGCCAGTGTAGGCAAAAGAACTACACTTGATGTGATAATAAAAAAAACCCTAATAAAGCTACCCTCATTTACACATTTAGATCACAACTAAGACTGATGTAGAAAATAGTTTAAAAAACTAAAAAACACGCAAATTATTTTCTAATTTTTTAGTTTGGTTTTTAAACCAAACTAAAAAATTAGAAAATAATTTAATTCTATTAAAAAGCGTGGGGTGCTTTTTGAGGTATTTTTATAATCAATTAATATCAAGCACCCCACGCTTTTTAATCTATTTTTTTAGTTTGGTTTTTAAAGCGTGTTTTTTAGTTTTTTAAACTATTATTTATTTACAATTTTTTAGCTCTGCTTGCTTGAAAAGCGTGATTTTTAAGTTTTTTTTTGTTTTTTTTTTTTTTAGTTTTTGAATTGTCATTGGTCCTCGATAAGTCTACAAAGTTTCAATGAAATCTGACCGTTTGAAGTGGGTCAAAATAGCGTCCAAAGGAGTCGGTTACATACAAACAAACAAACAAATAAACCAACGTACAAGTGAAGCTAATATAAAGCGTGTAAAAACAAATTTAACAACTTTATATTGTAATTAAAACAATCGTCCTGATACATTAAAGTGATCAATTTATTGTCTTTCTTTTCACGTTCATCGTCATTTATTAACTGATAGGCACATTATTTGATTACCTACTATAAAATCTCATTATAACGTTGGCACCGGATATTATGTCTGCATATTATGTCCACTGGAGCGGAGAAGAGAGGTGAGTAGCGGAGTTGTGCCAATTTGAACCAATAGAATACTTTCATCCGTGTAGAGCATGGTTTCTATTCGTTAATATTAGCACAGCTCCGCTCTTCTCCTCTCTTTTCCGCTCCAGTGGACAGACAGCCTCAAGAGAGTTTCGTCATAGCTCAAATTTTTAAACAAATTGACAGCCTACATTATTTGCCGTGTTATTGTCATTTCATAGAACTGTGAAAGAAAGGCAGCTGTTATTTGAATATACTGTTAGCGATCCTCACATTTTAATAAATTAGTAATTGAAGGTGTAGAATTATGTTGTTGATTTTGACAGATAGTCGGAGCTGAGCAGCCCCGGCGGCCGTTTGATCAATTGTAACGTTAGGCCTAACGCTTGTAACATTCATTTGCAAGAAACATTTGTAGTCTATTGATTAAAGCATTTCAGGAATTGGAAGATTGTGTATAATTTGACCTGACTCCGCTAACAGTCAGAAGTGGTAAGAACTAAGAGTGTTGGAGAAAGTTTTCAGGTACGTTGCTTGATTTATTCAAAACTACTTACCGCAGTTGACGCCTACTAAATTTTATAGTTGAAAATTGATATTTGCCATGCTAATGCATATTCAAATAGATAATTTTGTTCATCTTGTGATTTGTTTACTTGTTTAAAAAGATGTGTTATGCAATAAGTTTTTCTAACACCGACGCCGGATAAAGTGCGTGGCGTGGGTACCTCAGTCTATGGGCACAATTAAAAGTAGGTCACGACTGTGTTCGCCCGGTCTGTTTATGTCTGAGAATAATTGAGAAATTGTTATATTAACTCCTGTTAAAATATTATACCTAGGTCAATGTTACCATGAAAATGATAATTGATGTTTTCTTTGTTTATGAGCGTATGACATATAACTGTACCTACGTATGTAGGTACTTACATATATTAGCATACAGAATATCAATCACCCGTCAATGATGTGTTAATGTTATCATTCAGGAGCAGGTACTTATTGCTAATTAAATGTGATCATGAAGATCGTAAATATTTTAAAATAAGGTGGACATTTAATAAGTATTTGATATTCCTTGGTTTTTTAATGAGTACCTGTTATGAGAGATAACATGAATTACTCAGGAAATTTCATGTTTTGATTTATTCATGTGTCACATACACAAGTATTTAGGGGCAATACAGCGGATTAACCGCTTACAGGTAGTTAATTAAACTACGCACAGAAGCTACGGATTTTGACTACATTATTAAATTAATTTGAGGTAGTATTTACAGATAGTAATTTATGTTTATGCGTCTTATGGAGGATTTTACACCTAATCATGGAACTATTGCTGCTACCTGGGCGTGTACTTTAATATTATTTGATTTGATTGTTTTATAACTATACGTTCGTTCGACGATACGGTTACATAGCTAATACGGGTCGACATGGTTTATTTTACACCTAATCATGGAACTATTGCTGCTACCTGGGCGTGTACTTTAATATTATTTGATTTGATTGTTTTATAACTATTCGTTCGTTCGACGATACGGTTACATAGCTAATACGGGTCGACATGGTTTATTTTACACCTAATCATGGAACTATTGCTGCTACCTGGGCGTGTACTTTAATATTATTTGATTTGATTGTTTTATAACTATTCGTTCGTTCGACGATACGGTTACATAGCTAATACGGGTCGACATGGTTTATTTTACACCTAATCATGGAACTATTGCTGCTACCTGGGCGTGTACTTTAATATTATTTGATTTGATTGTTTTATAACTATTCGTTCGTTCGACGATACGGTTACATAGCTAATACGGGTCGACATGGTTTATTTTACACCTAATCATGGAACTATTGCTGCTACCTGGGCGTGTACTTTAATATTATTTGATTTGATTGTTTTATAACTATTCGTTCGTTCGACGATACGGTTACATAGCTAATACGGGTCGACATGGTTTATTTTACACCTAATCATGGAACTATTGCTGCTACCTGGGCGTGTACTTTAATATTATTTGATTTGATTGTTTTATAACTATTCGTTCGTTCGACGATACGGTTACATAGCTAATACGGGTCGACATGGTTTATTTTACACCTAATCATGGAACTATTGCTGCTACCTGGGCGTGTACTTTAATATTATTTGATTTGATTGTTTTATAACTATTCGTTCGTTCGACGATACGGTTACATAGCTAATACGGGTCGACATGGTTTATTTTCTATGTTCATTACTCTAAGTAGTTTGACGTTTGACGTTTGACAGCACGGTTGGTGCAGTGGTTAAGCGATTGACTGCTGTGCTGCGTGTAGCGGGTCCGATTCCCGCACGGAACAAATATTTGTATGACCTACAAGTAGTTGTTCCGGGTCTGGCTGTTTGTGTATGTGAATTTAAATGTTTGTAAACGCACCCACAATACAGGAGCAATTCCTAGTGTGGGGCAACGTTTAAAAAAAAAAAAAAAAAAAGTACGGTAGCGAAACAGCTGCCATCAGCTGTGCTAAGTGTGGACAAGGTGCAAAATGACTAATAATTGTGTTACGTTTCTCTTTTCCTTACTAATTCCCACCATACGATACTAACTTAAACCACATCGCCACTCCACTATGGGCTAAATACAAATGAAAATAAATAAAACCCTGTTATTTGTTTAAAATATTTATTAATTGCTAATCATACATAGTCTCCGCCTTTAAACATAGTTCTGCCCAATGGCTTCCAGTGGTAGGTCTAATTATACTCCACCTCTGGAACCGAATAAGCGAAGTAGACCATCACGGAATCCTGAACGTATCCAGGAACCTCGAAGGATTAAACGTTCCACAACAAGGCCGAATCAAAGACAACGGAAACGTGATACTTACCGCAACAGATCTCGTCGTAAAACGGCATCTGTTTCCTCGTCATCGTTATCATATCGGCGTCATAGGAGTAGTAGTACAAATTCAGAAAGTAGCCAGTCAGATTGTCTTACACAAAATAGACGCAGGTCTCGTTCTGCCCGACGCAACAAGCGTCGTAGTCGTAAATCCCCCTCATCGCGTGATGACAGTGATGATACTAGGGCTACCGGTTCTGAACGCAAAAACCGATGTAAGCGAAAACGGGATTCATCCGATCTCTCTGATAATTCGTCGTTCGTAAAACGAAAACGATGTCGTTCGAGAATGCGTTCTCACTGGAAACAAAGACGAACCACTACTCATAAGGAGGACCACTTTCTTAAAAAAAATTCAAAAATAATTAAAGACAATCGTTTTGAAGAATCGCAAAATGTAATCTCAGAATACGATCCTGACGCACATTCACAATCGGCAGAAGACTGGATTCGTAAGGTGAACGAAACAGCAAGAATTTATGGGTGGACGGAGAGACAAATATATAACAACAATATCTATTATGCTATACCGAAACTTTCTGGCCATGCTAAGAAATGGTACCAAGGTAGGAGTACCATTGATTTGACCTGGAAACAGTGGCAAAGAAAGATTATAAAAACTTTCCCAGACGAAACTACGCCGACCGTCTGACAGAAATGCTTAGCAGAAGAAGTCGGAGAGAGGAATCGCTGGAGGATTATTTTCATGAGAAGGCCAGGCTGGTGAAAATGTGCGACATTAAAGGAAGAAACGCCGTTGATTGCATAATAAGTGGAATCTTTGATAATGGCGTAAGAGTAAACGCACATGGAGCTAGTTTTAAGAGGACATCAGACTTGCTAAAATATTTACGCCGAATATCAAGACGAAATCTCATCTTAAAAAGAGAACCCTTATTGCTTAAACAAGAACCGCCACATTTAAAGAACTCGGACACTAATCGCATCAACATGTCAAATAAATCCTTTACCACGACTACCCGGACAAGGTCTAGATCTTTTCAATGTTATAATTGTGGTGATAATGGGCATACGGCTCGTAACTGCAATAAACCATTAAAAAGATGTGATAAGTGTTCACGGCTAGGACATATGACTCAAAATTGTGAGCTGATAGGTTCTCGACCAAAAACTGATCAAACACAAGAAAATACGAACCATAATCCTACACAAAACGTTCTACAAATAACAACAAACGGAGAATCAAATAGTAAGTATTTTAAAACCATTTCTGTTAATGGCATTTCGGCCTCAGCGTATGTGGACTTTGGAAGTCAATGTAGTTTAGTTCGAGAATCAGTTGTTAAAGATCTAAATGTAGTTACAAATAAAATCGCACTTCCTATTATAAGGGGATTCTGCTTTGGAAGTGTCGTACCAATTGCTAGGATATTTATTACTGTTGTCGTAGATGCGGTCCAAGCCGATATAGAAGCATTTATTGTAGCGGATCATTTACTTAAGACAGATGTTCTTATAGGGCAGTCTTTAACAGAGCTGCCCACTGTTACCATAAGACTAGCACTAATCTAGTCCTGTATTGTGACGATTCGGATACAGAGAGAATGGATGTTTATAATACTAATGACATCACAATGAGAGGGTTACAGGATATAGATGTAAATACACAGGATAAGTTTTCAGGAACATTATTTGTCCCAGGCAGTGCATGCATGAAACCTGGTAATGAATACATTCTATTACAAGGTTTTTTTTTTTTTTGGGTGGGCAATCATCAAATAACTTCTCCCGCTCTGGGTGGAGGGCGTGTCAGACTTTTACTGACTAAAACCCACCCGTGTTCCCTCATTTGCCTGTGTGCCAGGGGCGGCGGTATCTCTTTCGAACAACCCGCACCTCTGGCAGGCATCGGCCCTTGCGGGCCCCATCTGTTGCTGCTGACATCTCTTTGAGGCGCGCGTGGAACACAACGCGCCGTCGACCCGGGCTTGGTCCTTACCGGACAGCGAGCTACCCATTACTCGCCGTCCGCAAGCCCGTGCCTACGGTGGCCGGGAATGAGCCTGGGATTCCCGACGCCCAGGGCGTCTCCTGCGAAGGCCACGGCTGTGAGGGCGCATGTACTGCATCTCCCTCACGTGCGCCGCCTCCCTCTTTGCGAGCATAACTGCTTCGCTGAAGGAGGCGACTGCCAGCCATGCCCTCTCGCTCCGTACCATGGCCTGGACCAGGGTCGGACGCGAGAGATCGCCTCTGCCGATCACCTCCACGAGGACACGGCGGTGCTCCGCCCAAGCCGGGCAGACCTCCACCGTATGCTCCACCGTGTCCTATAGGCGATCTTCGCAATGGAAACACCCGGGCGTTTCCTCCCGCCCTATCCGAAACAGGAACCTCCCGAAACAGCCATGTCCGGTGAGGACCTGTGTCAGGCGGAAGGTGAGGACGCCATGCCGCCTCTCAAACCACTCCTCAAAGAGGGGACTTACCGCCGCAATCGCAGCGTGCCCAGCACTGGGTTGCGACAATCGCACTTTCCACGTCGCCCTGAGATCCTGCCGGAGCTCTGTCCGCCGTGCCGCGATTTCCCGCGGCAGCGGAGTTACGCCCCAGCGTTTGGCCTCCTCGTGCCACTCCCAAGTGTGCGCGAGGACCTTTGCCTCCAGATCCCATGGCGGTAATCCGGCAAGGAGGCCCGCCGCCTCACCGGAGATCGTGCGGTATCCTCGGATCATCCGGATGGCCATGACCCTATGGGCCGCCTTCAACCGGCGTGCTGGTTGGCGCCCCAATGTGGGCCACACCGGCGCCCCGTATAGGGCCATGGCCCGCACGACCCCCGCGTAGAGCCTCCGGCAGGAGGCGTTTGGCCCCCCTAGATTGGGCAGGAGCCGCTTCAAGGCAGCCCCGGCCCGCTCCAGTCTGGGAGCCAAACGTCGGAAGTGCTCCGCGAAGTTCCACCGGCTGTCGAGGACGAGTCCTAGGTACTTCATCGTCGACTCGACGCCGATGTGAACCCCTCCCACCGTTATCTGGGAACCCGTCAGTGGCGCATTCCGAGGACCATGAAACCACATGGCCTCAGACTTGTGCAAGGCCACCTCGAGTCCCAGTTGCCGGAACCTATCGACGACTGTCACAACCCCGTGTGTCGCTAAGTCGGCCGCCGCCTGGTACGACCTCCCTTGTTCTATTACAAGGTGTTTACCAATTTCATAATGGGAGAAGTTGATGTATAGTCATCAATTTATCAGGAAATCCAATCAGTCTCACCAATTCCAAATTATTATCACGAGCAATAAAATTAAATAATGTAGAACCATTTACATCAAAACATGAACCATTGGATGTGAACTCTATTCATCTTAATACCCGATTATCAGATACATGGCATAAATCCGACACCGCAAAAGAACAGATTACTTTAGAAATGATAAATATTGGTCCCAAAGTAACTGAGACTGAAAAAAATAAAAAAAAACAGTTATTAGACCTCCTGAATAGGTTTAGGGAATGTTTTTCATTTAATATGCAGGAGCTTGGACTAACTCATATAACCAAAATGACATTACGTCTCAACGACGATACGCCTGTGATGTATAGACCGTATAGACTCCCTTTTAGTGAACGTGCTAAGGTACGGGAAATGATAGGTGACATGTTGGCTAACAATATTATAAGAGAATCGCAGTCGACTTATGCCAGCCCAATAGTATTGGTTCGAAAAAAGAACAATGAATACAGGCTGTGCGTAGATTATCGGGCACTGAATAAAATGACGGTAAAGGACAGCTATCCCATGCCGGTCATTGACGACCAGCTCGACCGACTTAGCAGCAAATCATATTTCACAAGCATAGATTTAGCATCCGGTTATCACCAGATCCCTGTAGCAGAGGAGTCGCGTCACGCAACAGCTTTCGTGACTCCTGATGGCCACTACGAGTATATGAGGATGCCATTTGGTCTTGTCAATGCCCCTGCAGTATTCCAAAGTATGATCAACAAAGCCCTGGGAGCCCAACGATTCGAGCTGGCTATTCCTTATTTAGATGATTTACTATCAAGAGGTAGTTCTTTTGACGAAGCATTCGGTAAGCTAGAAGCTATTTTGCAACTTTTACGTAATGCCAATCTGACCCTTAATCTAAAAAAGTGTTTCTTTTTCCAATCGGAAATAGACTATCTGGGGTATGAGATTTCCGAAGCTGGTCTTAAACCTGGCAGTAGGAAACTACGGGCGGTTTCTGAGTTTCCAAAACCAACAAACGTACATCAAGTCCGTCAATTTATTGGCTTGGCCAGTTACTTTCGGCGGTTTGTATTTAATTTTGCTTCTATTGCAAGACCACTGACACAACTGACCAAAACCGATGTTTCCTGGCATTGGGGCCACGAACAAGATAGTGCATTTAAAGAATTACAATCTAAATTGATAGTTAGACCTGTACTAGCCTTGTATAACCCAGATCATACCACAGAAGTCCATTGTGATGCCAGTAAATTAGGAATTGGGGGTATCTTACTTCAGAGACCTAACGAAGAATACCCTTTTAAGCCAGTTGCTTATTTCAGTCGCCAAACAACGCGCGAGGAAGCATTTTGGCACTCCTATGAACTGGAAACAATGGCAGTGGTATACACCTTAAAAAAACTTAGAGTTTATTTGATTGGTCTAGAATTTAAAGTTATAACAGACTGTAACGCATTACGCACAACCTTGGTAAAGCGAGATTTAATACCTAAAATTGCAAGGTGGTGGCTAATGCTACAGGAATACAACTTTACCATCGAGTATCGACCAGGTCATAATATGCAGCATGTTGATGCTCTGAGCCGGAACCCCATCTCGCAAGAGAATATCGCAGATGAAATTGAAGTCTTCAATATCACAACTGAAGACTGGCTTCACACAGTACAGATGACGGATCCTCGAATAAAACATATAAAAACTATTTTAAAAACTAGCGAGGAGGATATAAAAGATGTATCTAATAATTACGTATTGCGAAATGGTAAAATATATAGGCGTGTAGGATCAAAATTGAAATGGGTGGTACCTAATTCGGCACGATGGAGAATTTGTCAGCTTAATCATGACGAAGCGGGTCATTTCTCAACTGATAAAACGATTAAGAAGATAGGAGCCGATTATTGGTTCCCAAAAATGAACCGTTTCATAAAGAAGTACGTTAATGCTTGCATTAACTCTGCTTATAATAAAGAAATGTCAGGAAAAAAGTCGGGGTACTTAAACCCCGGAACCGCAGGAAACCCCGGAACCGGTACCAGGAACAGCAGATACCTCTATATGTTGCCTTTGTGGACTATCAAAAAGCCTTTGACACATTACTGCATTCGAGCATTTGGGAAGCACTTAAGCTACAAAACGTGGATAGATGTTATATTGAAGTTCTGAAGAATGTCTACGAAAAATGCACAAGTAAGGTAAAATTAGAAACCTCAGGCCCACAAATTGCCATTAAAAGAGGGGTAAGGCAGGGAGACCCGCTATCCCCAACACTTTTCATCTCTGTGTTAGAAAATGTTTTTAGGCAACTAGACTGGAATCGAAGTGGCATATCGATAAAAGGCACCAATTTCAACCACTTAAGGTTTGCAGACGACATAGTCATAGTGTCTGAGAGCTCTAGTCACCTACAATACATGCTAACTACACTTCACTCTGCAAGTATAAAGGTGGGCCTCGAAATGAACTCATCAAAAACAAAAATTATGACCAACAGCATACAGAAACCAATAAACGTCAACAACGTACCACTTGAATATGTGACGGAGTATGTATACTTAGGGAGAGAAATGTCATTCGCTAAAAACAACAATTTGCTGGAAGTAGAACGAAGAGTTAAACAAACATGGAATAAATATTGGAATCTAAAGGAAGTTTTCAAAAGCGATCTCCCAGTAGAATTGAAGAAAAAGGTAATGGACTCAAACCTCCTCCCATGCTTAACATACGCATGCCAAACTTGGACATTCAACAAATCTATCAAGAACAAAATTACTACATGTCAAAGGGGAATGGAGCGCAGTATGCTCAACATAAAAAAACAACATAGAGTTCGACACTCAAAAATTCGGTCCACATCTAAAACAATCGATGCCCTTACACACGCACTCAAACTTAAGTGGAAATGGGCTGGCCATGTTGCAAGACTGCATGATAACAGATGGGCCAAAAAGATCACTTCTTGGATGGGACCGGTTGGGAAACGAAAACGAGGAAGACCACACACTCGCTGGGAGGACGAGATTGTGCATATAGCTGGATCACACTGGATGGACGTAGCGAAAGTCAGAGAAAGCTGGCATTCTCTGGAGGAGGCCTTCACCTTCAGGGGTTCTCAAATAAAAATAATACAATTAAAAAAAAAAAAAAAAACTATTGTTAAATATTGTACCTACATTCGAGAAATATAAGGCTTTTTTATTTTTATTTTTTTATTTATTACTTAAACCCCATTCCCAAGGTAAACGCAATATTTCATACAATACACATGAATCATTTGGGCCCATTTATAAAAAGTAAAAGAGGAAATGCATACATTCTCGGAGTCATTGACGGGTTCAGCAAATTCATATTTGTCAGACCTATAAAGAACACTAGGTCTAAGACTACAATTAAAACACTCGAAGATATTTTTGCAACATTTGGTTGCCCAAAAGTTATTATATCAGACCAAGGCACAAGTTTTACGTCTGGTGAATTTAAAAGTTTTGTCATATCGATTGGAGCCAAACATGTTCTAAATGCGGTAGCAACGCCTCGAGCAAATGGGCAAATTGAACGCTACAATCGAACAATTCTAAATTCACTATCCGCCATGAATCATGGTTTGGACGAGAGAGACTGGGACACCAATGTTGCAAAATTACAATGGAGTTTTAATAATACAATAAATAAAAGTACCGGAAAATCGCCAGCTGAAGTGGTATTTGGGCAAAGAACCATATGTCAGGCGGAAGGAATTCTTAAAGGCGCTCTAGAGACAGACGAACAGATTTCAAATGCCGATAGAGATGAATTGAGGAAATCGGTAGAAGAAAAAATTATAGAAGGACAGAAAAAGATGAAGGAACATTTTGATAAAACGAGGGCCCCAACTAAGGCGTTTCAAGAAGGTGATCTCGTCATGATTCCAAATAATAATCCAGACCGGGGCAAGAGCAAAAAGTTAGTTGCAAAGTTCAAAGGTCCATTTAAAGTAACAGCAGTGCTAGAGAAAGACCGGTACGAAATATCTAGCATTAAGGGACTTCCTCACAGACAGTACAAGAATATTTTCCCGGCTGATCAGTTAAAACCCTGGATCAATTTAAGTTCATCACCATCATTAGCGATAAAAGCGACAATAGCGATTCGGATTCGCAAGACGAATAGTAAATAAATCCGAGATGTATTTATGTTGTGTGTATATGTGTGTATGTAATTGTATATATTCGACGATACTGTAGTAGATTTATAGTGGTAGTGGCCGGTAGCCCTTCACCAAATTTCCACGTCATTTACAGCTTAGATCAGTGCCGCCAACGGAGAGACGGCAATACCCGGTTATTATATGACTGAGCGTCGGATAAGAGAACGCTGGTGAGGACATCTGACCCGGACCGTGGCTCTCGGGTGGCTTAACGGCAGATCATTGATTAATGTTTGTCAAAATTGCAAGGTAATGGCTCTCGGGTGGCCTGATAAATGCAATTGAGGACCTAAGAAGATGAGCAGACCGTGGCTTTCGGATGGCTAAACGGGAGCTTCCTGCAAATTTTGAAAGTGTACGAATGTGTTGTTACGTGACTACGTGCCTTCGGATGGCCTGACTTTAGAAGATAACAAGTTATTGTTACAAAATTACCTGTCCTCATAATATTGTGTGCATCACATTTTATTATTCTTTTTCATGTTTTGCTCTGTTTATATAACGTCCTTAATTGATTTAATACTTAAAACAATGTTAAAATTTATATTATTTGTAGCTAAAGAAAACTATAATTAACTAAATGTAATTATGATCAATGTAAAGAATTATAGGCTTACTTGATTCAATAACTGTAAATCGACGTATTTTTATTAAATATAGTAAAGTATATTTGTTTTGGTATGAGGCCATACCCTGTACGATAGAATGGCCGAGTTGAATTTAGGAATGTGGACATTCCTATTGCAGAATGGCCGTCTGTTAGCGATCCTCACATTTGAATAAATTAGTAATTGAAGGTAGAAATATGTTGTTGATTTTGACAGATAGTCGGAGCTGAGCAGCCCCGGCGGCCGTTTGATCAATTGTAACGTTAGGCGTAACGCTTGTAACATTCATTTGCAAGAAGGGTCATTTGCAGAAAATATGTACCTTTTGAAAAATGTAACTAAGCTGAGGGATAACAAAACTGATAATCGTTGTAACGAAACTGACATTATAAAGCAATATACACATGGAGCAAATAATAATAATAACAGGAATATGTACAATATAACAGCTTCCAATGACTCCACTCGGTTCATAACTGAATAAAACAACGTTTTAGTTTTACTTAAATTTGTTTTTTAATAGTTTTTGGTTGGTGTTTAAGCATTTTCAAGAAATACGATACAGAAAAAAAAAACAAAATTATAAATAATCGCGTGTCATATCGGGGCTTTACTAATCACTCCTACTATAGGAGTGATTAGGAAAACCCCTGGAGAGAAGCTTCTAAAAAAATATTGAACGTTATTCACGGGCCTCCGTGTATTTTAATTAAGGGAATTCCTTCCTCCGATTAACTAAGCTAAACTTTGCAAGCACAGCAATTTAATATGGATACTCTCAACAGACTGACAGAACAATATTTTTATGTAGCAATATTACATGTGTAAACTAAGCTTTACAATTTCTCAGTTTCGTAACGTTACGAAATATAACGAAACTGAGGGCAAAAGCTGAGAAATTATAACCTAATTTTTTTTTTACAATAAAACAAGGTGTTGTACGTATAAGAACTGGGTGTATTTGTGAAAATGTAGAGCGAAACTATAATTAATGAATAAATTTGTACAATATAAACCAATATTTACCTGAGAAAACTGTCGTTAATCACCCTGAGATTTTTGTACAAAAACACTTCAGCAAGAGCACTTCCAAATTCGTTTTTTTTTTAATTTTTTTTTTTATTTTGTCTTCACACTTGTGCATTTAGCCAGCGTCAAGTATTTTTTCTTTTAGATCAAGTAAATGGCCCGATATCGGGCACGAAGTTACAAAACAGTCATAGTCGTCTTTAGTCAGTCAAGTCAGAGTTATTGTAAAGCGGTAGTAACTTTACAACAACCTAATAGGAGTTTTTGGGGGGAACACGAAAAGTCCACGTTAGTCACTTATTTTCACCTTCACTACACTTGTGCACTCACATGTAACTAAATTGAATAATTCACTACCAAAATTATGCAATTTAATTCGCTATTTCACTAAATTCCATGAAAATGAAAATTCGTGCGACATGTTCCAACGCGATCCCGCCAAAAACTTCCCAAATTCGTTTAACAACAAAACGACCTCACTGTCAAATGATTTTGACAGATGCTAAAGTATAGCCAGAATATTAAATGATACAGTGCCGCCAACCTTTAAAGCAATGCGTTCAGAATAATTCTTCGTTACTAAACCTGAGTAACGAAATTTTAGATTTCTGGGACAAGTTTAAATGGCTGTAAAAACATGATGTTACGTTGTAAAACTACATATTAAAGGCAAGCATTTTGTAGTTTAGCTTAATAAAAGTAGGAAAACTACAACCATGCTCAAAAATTCGGATAAAAACTCGTAACAACAAGTTTCGGAATACACCAAGTCTCAATTGGGACATTAATAAAATGTATGAAAGGTAAGTTGCAATATATGTTTAGAAAAAAATTGGTCTAGTTTTTCTAATGAAACTATAAATAAAAAATGATAATTTTACTACCATAGACCTCCATAATACGATAAAAATTCAAGTTTTCTTTTCTTTTTCATATTATATTTTAAAACTGGGAATGAATTCATGGGACATAAAAAAAATTCCAAAGGTACATATTTTCTGCAAATGACCCAGAAACATTTGTAGTCTATTGATTAAAGCATTTCAGGAATTGGAAGATTGTGTATAATTTGACCTGACTCCGCTAACAATACGGACAGTTTAATTTGATAGTAAAATCGCTTATCAATTATTTTCCTTGGCTTTACATCGGCTAGTTCCAAGAATAATAAAAATATTTTACTCTGAGCTACTTACATCATCGATAGCTTCTGCTGTGGGCAAAAGACCCACACTTGAAATGATAATAAAAAGAAACCCTATTATAGATAGCCCCATTTTCACACTTAGATCACAAATAAGACTGATGAAGAAAAAACAAATTATGCAACTTTATATACCCTAAAGTGTAATTAAATCAACCGTCGTGATAAGTATATTAAAGTTATCCATTTATTGCGTTTCTTTTCACGTTCATCGTCATTTATTAACTGATTGGTATATTTTTGTATTACCTACTATAAAATCACCATTATAAAGTTGGCACAGGATATTATCTCTGCATTTTTGACATCATGCCGAAAGTCTGGTAAAACACGTGTAATACATGTCAGGGAAATTAATTCATATTTGTTAGAATTTAGTTAATAATAAGAGAGGCTGTTGATTGGAGAAGGGTAATAATTGTTGTTGTTTGCTTATTTTGTTCTTTTAATTATTTTTGTTGGTATGACAGTCATTTTAGCGGTAAAAATGACTGTCATCTTATAATACTAGATGGCGGTACTTGTGGTGTGTTCTATATCCGTTTTACTAAACATTGTTTTTACTTATAAAGTTGTGCATCAAATTATTCCTGTATATTACGTAATGTTAAATATAATATTTTAATGAATTGTAGAATTGTTTCCGATTGTATTTAAAATGTAAATCATAATATTGTTTTGTTAAATGAGGTGGCGCGTTACATCCGGTCCCCAATCTTGTTGGTTGCCGGTGTACCGCACTAGCTCTGAGAGGCAGTCTGTTGCTAACCGTGTTCGAAGTAAGTTGATTAAAAGTGATAAGTAACTGTGTCTAAAGTGATTTTATTTGAGTAGCCCCACATTTCAGAAGTGGGATGTTGTTGGTTGGTCGTACCAGCCGATTATATTCAGGCCTATATAAGTAAGTTTGGTCGTTCTGCATTGATACGGTTAAAATATGAATGTGTTCGACGAACGACGCTTGCGGACGCCGTCTGCTGAAATTATAGAGCGGCAAATGCTAAACCATAACACACGACGCCATCATAAAGATAGTTGCAGCAACGGACCTGGTTCTCCTTTGCTGCCAAGTGGGCTTGCATACAAACACGGTCGCAGCCGACACAATCGCAGCCAACGCAGTCGCAGCCGCAGTCGCAGTCGACACCGTCGCAGTTGCAGCCGACGCAGTTGCAGTCGCAGCCGACGCAGTCGTAGCCGACGCAGTCGCAGCCGACGCAGTCACAGTTGCAACCAACGCAGTTGCAGTCGCAGCCAATGCAGTCGCAGTCGCAGCCGACGCAGTTGCAGTCAACGCAGAGGTAGTCGCAGTCAACGAACAGGCAGTCGCAGTCAACACAGAGGCAGTTGCAGTCGCAGCCGATCCAGGCGCAGTCAACACGGCCAACGCCGTCGCGATCGCAGTCAACGCCGTAGCAGCCGACGCAATCGCCACCAGTGCAGTCGGAGATGCAGCCACCTATCGCCGAACCGGAATCCTGGAGAGCGCGGTGAGTCAAAACCAATTTATTCCGTCTCTGCCCCGAATGATGCGGTTTCAGTCTCACAGCTAGTCCAGGCATTGCAAGCCGCAAACAATAGAAATACTGGTTTAGAAAAACTATCTAATCATAACACCATTCCTGAATTCAACCCGGAACTCAAACAACAGACGATTGATATATGGATACATAAAGTCAACGAATGTGCTTTCATATATAATTGGTCAGATCAACAAACTGCTCATTTTGCTCTCCAAAAACTAAAGGGAATGGCACAGAAATGGTATGAGGGTTTGCCTACTGTTCTATTTAGTTGGGACGAATGGCAAAAGAAATTGAAGTTAGCGTTCCCTGGTAATGATAATTATGGTTGTTTACTTCAAACAATGTTATCCAAACGCGCTAAATTTAACGATTCTCTAGAAGAATATTTTTATGAAAAAGTTGTGTTACTAAACCGATGTAGTATCGAAGGCAAACGCGCTGTGGATTGCATTGTTCACGGGATTGACGACCGTAGTGTCAGACTAGGAGCTGAAGCTGCTCGTTTCGACGCTCCGGATCAGGTTTTACCATATTTAAAATCAGTTAAAACTAACTTTCATCCAAGTGATAAAAAGAAAACTAGGATTTTTAACAATAAAACGGACAGCACAGACAAAGAGGACAATAAAAGTCGTGTAGTTAAATGCTATAATTGTTTACAAGAAGGACACTATAAGTCACAGTGCCCTAAGCCCCCGGTAAAGTGCACACGTTGTCTCAAATTTGGTCATACCGTAGAAAGATGCACTCTATCCACAACGTCCGCTTCAACAGACGGTAAACCAGTAAAAACCGTAATGTGTGTAGTCAGTTCAGACAGTGACTCTAATAAGTATTATAAACAAGGTTTCGTTAACAAGCATCCTATTAATTGTTTTATCGATTTTGGCAGTTCTGCTACTATGATGAGTTTAGCTTGCGCCAAAGACATATCTGTTGATTGGGTTCCTGGTCAGGATTTGCCCGTGCTTAAGGGCTTTGGGGAGGCTATAGTTAGACCCTTAGGGAAATGTATAGCATCTGTTGCCCTTGATGGTGTAGTTGCAACAGTTGAAATTCTTGTTGTCCCAAATGAGGTAATGCGTATACCCCTTATTGTAGGACAGACGTATACCGAACAACCTCATATATTTGTAGAGAAAGATAGTGCCAACTTACGCTTTTCTACTAGCGGTAGTGAATCGGTTTTCAATAAAATCAAACTTTTTTGTACAATAGATACTATAATAGATGGATTGACTCCTATACACATTCACACTGAACCAGTTTATAATGGGGATGTGTACATTCCTGGAAATAATCGTTATCAATTAGGGCGCGAACATTATCTGGTGCAAGGGCTGTTCTCTTTTGTAGATGGAATAGGAGTTGGGTTAATTAAAGGGAAATCCGGCCAACCCTTTCTAATAAAAAAGGATGTCGTATTGACTAGGGGTTTCAAAGCAGAAGAGGAAAATTTTACGAGTAATATAGCTAATGTGTCTAGAGTAGAGTTAAGTGAATATTTACGGCCGATAAAGGAAGACGATGTAATTAACGACACGGATCTTGACAAAGAAAAACTGAAACAACTTGTAGAATTATTAAATAAATATAGAGAATGTTTTGCGTTTAGTTTGAAAGAGTTAGGAAAAACCGAGCTTACAGAAATGTCAATAAACTTGAAAGATGACGAACCTGTAGTGTATAGACCCTATAGACTTCCGATAACTGAACGGACTAAAGTAAGAGAAATGATACAAGAGTTACTGGAGTGCGGTATTATTCGTCCATCGACTTCTTCCTATGCGAGTCCTATAGTATTAGTAAAAAAAAAGACAGGTGATATTCGATTATGCATTGACTTTAGAGCTTTAAACCGTAAGACCATTAAAGAGAATTACCCATTGCCTAGAATAGATGACCAACTCGATGATCTTGCGGGATATCATTTTTATACTACTTTGGACCTCGCGTCCGGATATTATCAGATTTCAATTGCTGAAACTGATCGTCATAAAACTTCGTTTGTTACGCCGGAAGGGCAATACGAGTTTAATAGAATGCCCTTTGGTTTGGCAAATGCACCATCTACCTTTATGCGCACAATGCACTTAGTTCTAAATAATAACCGAGGTTTCCCATCGCAAGAAGAACAAAACGTCAATGCTAATAGAATTGCATCTGCTTATATGGATGATATAATTGTGCCTTCAGTAACGCTTGACGAGGGCTTTGACCGTTTAGAAAAAGTATTGGGTTTGATCAAACAAGCTAACTTAACTCTTAAACTATCGAAGTGTTGTTTCTTTAAGAAAACAGTAGATTATTTAGGTTTCGAATTAAGTGCAGAGGGTATTCGACCGGGAACACGAAAAATTGAATCGCTTAGAGATTTTCCGCAACCTATTAACCAGCACACTGTCAGGCAATTTATAGGGTTATGTAGTTTCTTTCGTCGTTTTGTTAAAAATTTCGCAATGATAGCTAAACCGCTTACAATTCTTTTAAAGAAAGCAGCCGTGTGGGTTTGGGGCCCAGAACAAAGCAAAGCCTTTAGTGACTTAAAATCGGAATTAATGAAAAAGCCCGTTTTAGCGTTATACGACACTAATGCGTTAACGGAGTTGCATACAGACGCGTGTAAAGTAGGAATAGCCGGTATACTTATGCAGCGTGATGACAAAAATATATTGAAACCTGTTGCTTATTTTAGCCGCCAAACAACGTCTGAAGAACAACACATGACGGCATATGAACTCGAAACTCTCGCTGTTGTTGCATCGCTTCAACGGTTCCGCGTATATCTTATTGGCGTAGAGTTTAAAGTAATAACCGACTGCAATTCATTAAGAGCAACCTTCCTCAAACGCGATTTAATACCACGCGTCGCTAGGTGGTGGATTGCTATGCAAGAGTTTAATTTTACTGTTGACTACAAGCCTGGGGCCTCAATGACCCACGTAGACGCGTTGAGTCGGAATCCACCGCCTAGCGACATTAAAGCTGATAGCGACTCTGGTAATCGTTTTGTGATGGCAATTGGTGAGTCAGACTGGTTGAGTACCGTTCAACTGGCAGACTCGGAGATTCAAAGAAAAGTTTCGATTTTAAATGACCCCCAAGCAGATGATGTCGTTGAGATTAAAAATAATTATATTATACGTAATAGTAAATTATATAGGAAAACTTCTGAGGGTGAAAGATGGGTAGTGCCTAAGGGGGTACGCTGGCAAATACTCAAACAGTGCCATGATGATTTGGGCCATTTTGCCTTTGATAAGACTTTGAGTAAAGTCAGAGAAATGTATTGGTTCGCTAAAATGAGGCGTTTTGTCAAAAAGTATGTAGAATCATGCCTTGAATGTTCTTACTCAAAGTCTTCATCAAGGAAAAGGCCACCATTACATCCTATACCGAAAGATGAGAAGCCTTTTGTAACTGTTCACATCGATCACGTTGGGCCTTTTGTCAAAAGTTCAAAGGGGAATACGCATTTGCTAGTCATTATAGATGCATACACAAAGTTCATAGTTTTAAAACCGGTTCGCAGTACTAAGTCTTCAATAGTTATCGAGAAAATGCAAGATTATTTTAGTATATTTGGACTACCAAAAAGAATTATATCTGACCGTGGCTCTTGTTTCACAAGTAGTAAATTTACCATTTTTCTGGAAAAGCTAGGCGTAAAGCACGTTTTAAACGCGGTAGCAACCCCACGCGCCAACGGTCAAGTCGAACGGTACAATCGTACCTTACTAGAGGCGCTGACCGCAAAGTGTGTGGGTTTGGACGAAAGAAAATGGGATGTTAAAGTGCCCGAGATTCAGTTGGGCCTAAATAACACATTTAACAAAGGCATAGGTAAGACACCAGCCCAAATTCTTTTTGGTACTAGCTTAACCGGAATGACGGAAGGTAGGGTTAAAGCTTCTATTGATAACGGTGAACCATATTCAGAAGATAAAATTAAAGAAATACGAGATAAGGCTAATGAATATATCACCGCTTATCAAGAGAAGCAGAAAACATACTATGACAAAAAGTCTGCTAAGCCTGTCGAGTTCCGCGTAGGTGAATTAGTAAGCGTTGAGCGTGAAATTGGTGCCACGGGGCAAAGTAAAAAGCTAATTCCAAAATATCGAGGTCCCTACAAAGTAGTTGAGGTTTTAGGAAATGACAGGTATCAAATTGAGGACACCCCGATCACCCGAAAGGGCAATCGGAAATATTCCGCCGTCATTGCCGTAGATAAAATGAAAGCTTGGGCCCACTATAACAGAACCGATTCGAGTTCCTCCTCGGCCAATGAAGAGGATGATTTGATTAATTAAATAAAGCGCCAATGTTAGTGGCAAGATTGTGAGATTGTACTTAATGTGATTTTGTGAATTATTTTAAAATAGATCATTTGGGGTAGAGGCACGTTGGCAACCTCAACCTTTGAATAAATTTGTCATGGCGGTTTCAAGGTAGTAGCGACTTGTACCGTCCTAGTGGTTTCAAGGTAGTAGCGACTTGTACCACTAGTAAACCAAACATGAAGGTGGTTTCAAGGTAGTAGCGACTTGTACCGCCCTAGTGGTTTCAAGGTAGTAGCGACTTGTACCACTAGTAAACTGAACATGTTGGTGGCTTCAAGGTAGTAAGCGACTTGTGCCACTTCTAAATATATTTCGTTAATTACAGTTGTAATTGCTATAGTGATGTAGGTGTAATGTAATGTAATTGATATAGGAGTTCGAATATTACCATTACCTGTATGATTGTAATTTTTGTTTTGTAAACAAAACCATCCATTTACATACGCGAGGACGCGTAAATTATGCGGATGGCCGAATGTTAGAATTTAGTTAATAATAAGAGAGGCTGTTGATTGGAGAAGGGTAATAATTGTTGTTGTTTGCTTATTTTGTTCTTTTAATTATTTTTGTTGGTATGACAGTCATTTTAGCGGTAAAAATGACTGTCATCTTATAATACTAGATGGCGGTACTTGTGGTGTGTTCTATATCCGTTTTACTAAACATTGTTTTTACTTATAAAGTTGTGCATCAAATTATTCCTGTATATTACGTAATGTTAAATATAATATTTTAATGAATTGTAGAATTGTTTCCGATTGTATTTAAAATGTAAATCATAATATTGTTTTGTTAAATGAGGTGGCGCGTTACATCCGGTCCCCAATCTTGTTGGTTGCCGGTGTAACGCACTAGCTCTGAGAGGCAGTCTGTTGCTAACCGTGTTCGAAGTAAGTTGATTAAAAGTGATAAGTAACTGTGTCTAAAGTGATTTTATTTGAGTAGCCCCACATATTATACTTTATTATGTATCATAATAATAAATATAAATATATTATATTTTTAAATGTATTTTTATATTTCTTTTTAAATTCTAACATTTAAAATATAACATAAATGTAATTCTAATGAAATAAAGGGAATAATTTATTACATTATTAAATTTATTAATTCACATTATGCATATTGACACACTGCGTCCTTTGTCGTTTTAGAGGCATTTCATACAACTGCCAAATAATGACGTTTGTGATTTGAATACCAATACGGACAGTTTAAGTCTATAGTAAAATCGCTTATCAATTATTTTCCCCGGCTTTACGTCTGCCAATTCCAAGAATAAGAAAAACATTTTACTCTAAGCTACTTACATCATCGAAGGCTTGCGCTGTAGGCAAAAGAGCCACACAAGGAACGATGATAAAAACAAACCCGAAATAAAACGTCATTTTCAGACTAAGATCACAACTTAAACTGATGTAGAAACAGGAATTTTAGAACTTTTATATACCCTAAATTGTAGCAAATTAAAACAATTGTCGTGATGATATATTACTAACGTTATTAATGTTCATCGTTTATCGCCAGCTTTAACGACATCACCCGTCGGGCTCTTGTAACCAGCGGGTGCAAGCGGTTTTAGAACCCAATAGCTTGGTCCGCGACGGCAGAAAGAGCCCAGACGGAATGTCTATAATGCCCTGGTACGAGTGGTTGGGTAGGCTTTTGATGAGGCATGTAACCTGTGTCGACACCCTCGCACTCTCCCATCTTCCTAGCATGACGTGCCGGTGCGGTTGTCGCAGAAGCAGAAATCCTCAAACGGTGCAAATATAACAATGTTATTGGGAGCTATATGTTTAAAATGTTTGAGGTTGGGGTCTCAACCACAAACGTTTCTTCACGTGACCGGAGGGTGTGTCATAGTTTTAAATAATCAGCATTGCCTCCAACGTTGTGCAATGCTACTCGACTTTTGGGCACTTTTCCCAATGACAGCGATTTGGACAATATTTTTTTGCACAATGAGCTCGTACCTTTTTTATATTAAGTATATACTGAGCACGTTGCCCGATTACTTCAATTCAATATCTTCATTGTGGATCATAGGTAAGTACTTAGTACAGGTCTTAAATAGTTAAATTGTGATCAGCTACGGACGTAGCTGTACGGATGTAACTGTTGCCCTAACGGCGGGACCGCCGTTAGGGCAACAGTTACATAGAAATTAGAATTACATTACAGATTAATAAGATTTTACATAAAATATAAACAAAACATAAAAATAAAATGGAACGAATTAAAGTAGGTACACATCAGTGGGCCACTGAACGTGTCATGACTGAGGGGGAATATTTTGGAGCAGTGATTTGTCTGATAGGAAGTCTTTTGTATAGTAATAAGTAGTAGCACTTCTTGACTAATAAATCACGGAGAACCTTTTTATTTTTTTTAGTTTCTATAATTATTATTCTAATGTTCCGTGTGGTGTCGGACGTAAAAGAATAGCATCATCCCATTTCTTCCCGTGGGTGTCGTAGAAGGCGACTAAGGGATTTACTAGAGAATGGGTAACAGTGTTCTCTATGCATTTGACCACCATACTGCGATCGCTAACCCGTCTGCCAAGCGTGGCGATTATGGCAAATCCCCCCTATTGGGGGAGGTTTATGTCCAGTTTTTTTTTCAACCCGTGGTTACTGGGGAATGTCATCCCTCAAAAGTATTTTTTTTGCAATTTCACTACACCATTGTTTAGGCGGGTATCAAATCTCCGCCCCGAAACCATAGCAGCGAAACCGCAGTAGTTTTGCTATTACTTGCCTGTACGACGAACTCAACAGCAGCGAAACTATCTGTTCTAACGCACAGATTGGATTGTGATTATATCTCTTTCCCGCATGATTTCGCTTTTCTGCTCGGAAGCCGGTTACACCTCCGCGCTTAGTTGCATATTTTCTTGCGGAACTGCATTTAGTTCGCACGTATCTGTGGCAGTCGCCGAGACTCTAAATCGAAACTTACTTTGCTTTTTTGACCTGCTGTTTTATAGAATACCAACGAAAAATTTCAACGTCGTGGGGTTTAGAATCATGGTAACGAGTTTTGCGTCAAACTCCGCGCCTCCGTGCATAAAGATAATCGTGATCGTGATATCTATATTTGCAATATAAAGAAAATACTAATATAAATAATAATACTATAATTTTATTTACGTTCTCTTGAACGTAAAAAAAATTATAGCATTTCTATTGCACGGAACACGTGCAGTGATAACGTGATTATTATATCGCAATTATATTAAATAGGGGTTTCGTGGCATTTATTGTTCACGATCCCGTTAGCGGCTATACTAAAAGTTATTAGGTATTCAATATCCTGATAATCAAAATACTGCATACACAGCCTATAATTTTCCCACAGCTGGGACACATTTTTTTGGTTCTAGGACATGCCATTTTCCTCACAATATTTTCCTTTACCTTTACGACAGCATTGACCTTTACGATAGCAGCGGTGATGAAATAACTTACACAAGCCCGTTACCCGGTAATGGGCCACCACTGCTCTACCTAACCTAATAATGCATTGGGCACGCCACGATTGCGGCGGTAAGTCCCCTCTTTGAAGAGTGGCTTGAGAGGCGGCATGGCGTCCACACCTTCCGCCTGACACGGGCCCTCACCGGACACGGCTGTTTCGGGAGGTTCCTGTTTCGCATAAGGCGGGAGGAAACGCCCGGGTGTTTCCATTGTGAAGATCGCCCTGAGGACACGATGGAGCACACGGTGGAGGTCTGCCCGGCTTAGGCGGAGCACCGCCCTGTCCTCGTGGAGGCGATCGGCGGGGGCGATCTCTCGCGTCCGGCCCTGGTCCAGGCCATGGTACGGAGTGAGAGCGCATGGGTAGCTGTCACTTCCTTCAGCGAAGCAGTGATGCTCGCAAAGAGGGAGGCGGTGCACGTGAAGGAGGGGCAGTATATGCGCCCTCACGCCCGTAGCCTTCGCAGGAGACGCCTATATCTATATTTTTTAGTTTTTCCAACTAAACCCAAAAACCGTTTAAGGAAATCTTTGTTTCCGGTATCAATAGTACATAAGATATCAGCATCTTCATATCATATCAAGGATTTGTTTTTAAGTTCCGAAATAATATCTGATAATTTAGCATTTCGTTTCAATAGGCGCCTATTTGTTTGCCGAACAACACGTATTTTTTTGTAAGATTTGCAACAGCCTCGGTTTTTTCTTCAAATCCGCTTTAAGTTTTTTCTTTCTTAACGTATCTTTTTCTTCCAGCAAATGCAATTTTCTTCTGATGGTTTTTATTCTTGCGTCATCTTGAAAATTGGCATTTGAAGATGTGGATGGTACGGGATCAGCACTCTCCTCAGGTGTTGAAATCTAAAACATTCAATCAAATTTTTAATAAAGTATGTTTAACCTGTTGACTCGGAACGCATATTATGAATTAAAGAAGAATATCAGATAAGGTTGTCAATAGAAGAATACCTTTATGGACTTTTCTGGCTCTTGTAATAATGACACCGATGCTTACTTTGATATTGTTGTGTTATCGCTTTCAACAACTTGTATCTGCAAGGTAAATCATAAAGTTGTGAAACTATTGAAAAAAAAAAAAACTACATTATTTTGTTATATTTAATCAATTCTTACCGCATTTGGTACTGCATCAGAATGCAGAACTGTTTTGTTTTTTCTTTTTATTAGTAAATTTTCTGGGAAATGATTGCTACATATTTTACAATATTTTGTGGGAGTCCAATCTTTTCTTCCGGTTGCTTCGATCCATTTTTTACGTAGATCTGGATAGTCTGGAAAACTAACGTTGAACTTAGCTATAAAGTCAAAGTCAAAGTCAAAGTCGAAACATTTATTTCAAATAGGCACTTCACTCACTTTCAACGTCAACATTAACATTAAAATAAGATTTGATTCTAGTCGCCCCTTCCAAAATGTAGTTTCGTATGGAGAAGAATGGACAAGAAACTCCACCGTTACTCTTTTAAAATGTTTTATAATATTTAGCATATATTCATTGTATAATTATGTGCGAAAACGATGCATCCAGAATAAAATTACCATACCAAAATAGATAAAAAGAATGAAACTGAAGCAATTACAGATAAATTAACTTTATGATAGATACATGGTGCTCACATATTTACAAACATTGTAAAAGTAACTATACAATTTTCCTAGAATATTAACATGTACGTAATCAGTCAGTGTGTGAGTTAAAGTAATCACTGAGTGTAAATCAATGTCATAAATATAATTAATACATAATTCAATTAGCAACCAGTTCGATTTTGTCTAGATTCTAGATTGTCCTATGGAGCAGGACCAGCATGTTTCCAAGCATCCTTATCTTAATCCTCTAATTTGTAATAAGCTTGTTTACAAAGTGTACTTTTATATGAGTTTTAAATTTCCTTTCATTTAATTGCAATATATCACAAGGTATTTTGTTATAACATTTAACACAGTAGTCCATAAAAGATGTATGTACTTTAGCTAATCTGAAAAATGGTTGATCTAGTTTGTCTTTATTTCTAGTAATAAAATTATGTTTATCACTTATTTTATTAAAAAGATGTAGATTTTTTCTTACATACATGATATTTTCAAAAATGAATTGGCAAGGTACCGTCATAATATTAATCCTTTTAAATAGTTCCCTGAGAGATTCGCAGCGACGTAGATTATAAATGGCTCTGACAGCTCTCTTTTGCAAAATAAAGATAGATTCAATGTCAGCAGCCCGACCCCACAGTAAAATACCATACGACATAATGCTGTGGAAGTAGCTAAAATAGACCAAACGCGCGGTTTCTACATCTGTTAACTGCCTGATCTTTCTAACAGCATAAGCGGCGGAGCTTAGCCGGCCCGCAAGAGATGTTATATGAGGTCCCCATTGTAATTTCTTGTCTAGCGTGATTCCTAGGAACACCGTTTGATTAACAAATTCCAGTTTTTTTCCATTCAATATGATAACACATTCGCTACTTCTGATATTTGGTAATTTAAATCTATTGCATTTGGTTTTTGTGCCATTTAGGATCAAATTATTTACCGTAAACCAATCTTGGACCTGAAGAATACAGTTATTCACGTCATCAAGATTTTGTGACCGTCGGTCTTTTTTAAATATCATTGAAACCACCACCTGCAAATAACACTATCTTCGGTTGATTTAAGAGTAAACAGGGTAAATCATTTATGTAAACTAAAAAGAGGAATGGACCCAGTATTGAACCTTGAGGAACGCCCATTGCCTTTTCAGACCCTAATGAGTTTATGCCGTTTACTTGAACTTTAACTTTAACTTTGTGGGGCTTGTGGCTAAGTAACAATAGCTGCACGGGTCGATCGATCAGGTTAAGCTACGCTTGCCGCGGTTGGTCCGTGGATGGGTGACCACCTTTACATACCAAGACCCCTCCGTGCCTCGGAAAGCACGTTAAGCCGTTGGTCCCGGCTGTCATTTGTGGATCTTTGACAGTCGTTACGGGTCGTCAGAAGCCCGAAAGTCTGACAACCAGTCTTACCAAGGGGTATCGTATTACCCCAGTTACTGGGTTGTGGAGGTCAGATAGGCAGTCGCTCCATGTAAAATACTGGTATTCAGCTGCATCCGGTTAGACTGGAAGCCGACCCCAACATAGTTGGGAAAAGGCTAGGCAGATGATGACTTGAACTTTAACTTTTCTGTCTTTCAGGTATGATCTTAATAAATCAAGAGCTGTATTTCTAATCCCATTAATACTCACAGGTAGTTCAGTCATTCTGTAACGACAGACGTGTTATTCTTATTCGATCAGAAATAGGAGAAAGAATAAATTAAAATAATATATTTATAGATAACGAAGCTTCCCCTAAAAGATCATCATCATCATCATTTCAGCCGATAGACGTCCACTGCTGGACATAGGCCTCCTCCGAAAAAAAAAAGGGGGAGTTTGCCATAAGCAGGCGTGTTGGCGATCGCAGTATGGTGGTCAAATGCATAGAGAACGCTGCTGCCCATTCTCTAGTAAGTCCCTTAGTCGCCTTCTACGACACCCACGGGAAGAAATGGCAAAAAGATACTAAAACTACTACTACACTACTATAACTATCTCCCTAAAAGATACTATGCTATTACTGGATTCCATATTTCTTTGTTTTCATTACATGGTTTTTTTTTTTTTATTTTTGGGTGGGAAATCATCAAATAACTTGAGGGCGTGTCAGACTTTTACTGACTAAAACCCACCCGTGTTCCCTCAGTTGCCTGTGTGCCAGGGGCGGCGGTATCTCTTTCGAACAACCCGCACCCCTGGCAGGCATCGGCCCTTGCGGGCCCCATCAGTTGCTGCTGACATCTCTTTGAGGCGCGCGTGGAACACAACGCGCCGTCGACCCGGGCTTGGTCCTTACCGGACAGCGAGCTAACCATTACTCGCCGTCCGCAAGCCTGTGCCTACGGTGGCCGGGAATCAGCCTGGGATTCCCGACGCCCAGGGCGTCTCCTGCGTAGGCCACGGCTGTGAGGGCGCATGTACTGCATCTCCCTCACGTGCGCCGCCTCCCTCTTTGCGAGCATAACTGCTTCACTGAAGGAGGCGACTGCTAGCCATGCACTCTCGCTCCGTACCATGGCCTGGACCAGGGTCGGACGCGAGAGATCGCCGCCACCGATCACCTCCACGAGGACACGGCGGAGCTCCGCCCAAGCCAGGCAGACCTTCACAGTATGCTCCACCGTGTCCTCTGGGCGATCTTCGCAATGGAAACACCCGGGCGTTTCCTCCCACCCTATCCGAAACAGGAACCTCCCGAAACAACCGTGTCCGGTGAGGACCTGTGTCAGGCGGAAGGTGAGGACGCCATGCCGCCTCTCAAACCACTCCTCAAAGAGAGGACTTACCGCCGCAATCGTGGCGTGCCCAGCACTGGGTTGCGACAATCGCACCTTCCACGTCGCCATGAGATCCTGCCGGAGCTCTGTCCGCCGTGCCGCGATTTCACGCGGCAGCGGAGTTACGCCCCGGCGTTTGGCCTCCTCGCGCCACTCCCAAGTGTGCGCGAGGACCTTTGCCTCCAGATCCCATGGCGGCAAAATACTGGATTCCATATTTCTTTGTTTTCATTACATGGTCGAGTCAATATTTTATTTCGACACTCGGGGCATTATTTAGCTGACGCTGGCAACAAAAAAAAACGAACGAACGAGGCATATCGTTCCGTCATGCTATGGCATAAATAATATCACTGAGAAACTATATTTAGGAACAAAACCGTCGTACTTACACGTGAAAAGACACCGGCAAATTTCTTTTCGTTATTGCTTTTACATGAAATAACACGACAACGCACCATTGTATAATCGTCGATGTGTTATACGGATAGTTTCTCTGTCTTCTCACTGGATTAGTATCGTTTTATAACATAAAAATAAGCAAAACTTGAACATCAAACACAATGAAGACACGAAGTGTCAAAGTTAGTTTCGCAATTTTAGTTGCTGATCTTGAATCAACCGGTTACACGGTAAGAGACAAAAAAAATGGTTAACTGTATCTCTGTCTAAAACATTCGTAGCGTCGTTTTCGCTCTCTTTCCTATGTAAGCGAGAAAGGAATCGCCACTGCGTCTGTTAGTTTCTCTGTAACAGCTCATGTCATGGCAGGAAGAATTACAGTGCAAGTCAGCTAGGACGGTTAGCGGCCGTTCACAAGGTGGCAACACTATCTTCTACGATATGTTACAGGAAAAATACAGTATAAAACAGCCATGTAAAAATCCATGCTAAAATGCAAGCCATGTTAAAATTATACAGAAAAATATCGTTTAGTACGTAGTCAATCGCTGTGTGAACGTGGGTTTACCTACTACGCTTTCTTGCTACGCTACTGCGTAGCGCTACGGCAGGCTGTGTAGCTGTACGTTACCGTGTAGCGCTACGCCCCGCTGCGTAGTTCTACGCTTATACGTAGTGGACCGGGCTGTGTACGTTAGCGGTGGTTTTATACATCACTATCGGAGAAAGGAAAGGAAAATTAAGGACGAGGAGAATAGGTTGAATTAAATTGTCCTACGGAGAAATCCGTTCCGTGTGGTGCCGGACGTAAAAGAATAGCACCATCCCATTTCTTCCCGTGGGTGTCGTAGGAGGCGACTAAAGGACTTATTAGAGAAAGGGCAACAGCGTTCTCTATGCATTTTACCACCGTACTGCGATCGCCAACCCGCCCACCAAGCTTAGCGATTATGGCAAAACCCCCCTTTTGGGGGAGGCATATGTCCAGCAGTGGACGTCTTTCGGCTGAAATGATGATGATGTAGGAGGAATCGCCAGGGTAACCTGCGAAACTTAAATTTTCATAGGTTTTTTTGGCCAGTATGGCCATTTGTAGGCCAGTGTCAGTTTGATTAAAATGATTCGCGACCTTATCAAATATGGTTTTACACATTAATAATTATTGTGACCATCAATATAACCCTGAAGTGGGTCCATTATTCTTACTTTATGTCCATTAAATGTTTATGTATTATGTTTTATTATTTATTCATTTCGTATTTTATATACAAATTCAAGTTTTTTTTTTATATTTTGTTTTCATTTGATTAAAATATATTATTATGTGCCATTTTGTTCGAAAACTTGTTGCCATTTTGTAGGTTATGTCATACTCTTTTGCTGTAGAAATTTTTATCAGAATTCTAATAAATAAACTGTGACAAGTAGTTTTGGCAGTCCTTTCTTGATGCTAACCTGACACTACCTAAAGTATTCTGAAGAGATCGAAACAGGTAGAAATCTGAGGGTGCAAGGTCCGGGCTGTATGGTGGATGCCTCGACAGTTCCTAATCAAGCTCTCTCAATTTTTGCTGAGTGGCTAAAGATGTGTGTGGTCTGGCGTTATCATGATGAAACCTTTCAACCTTTCTGTTGATCATTTCCGGCCGTTTTTCTTAATGTCTTGCTTGAGCCTCATCATGCTGTTGGCAGTAGAAATCTGACTTGATGGTTTGCCTGGCGGCTCATAATGAACGAAAAACTTTTTCTCGACGTTTAATGATAATAATTATACAGGGTTATTTGTAAAACACCGGTAACCTCTCAGGGCTACGTTACTAACATCATAATCAACAACTTTTGTTCTATGACTTTTCAAAATTCATCATATTTTAATTCATCAGATTTACATACAAAAATAAAAATATTTAAATTCAACGCTCTAAATGTTACGAAGTCTATGCGAAGCAAAAGAAAGCGATAGGTAGTACCGACAATAGCGAGGGGAGCGGGGAAGGGGGCGGCGGGGGCGCTTGAACTTGACCTATTTACGGGCGGCCTTCAGTCATTCGTTTGCTTTGATGCGCTTGCGTCGCGTCATTACGGGTCCTTGTAGTGAAATTCGGCAGTGCAGACGTATACGTAATTATCTTGACATGATGGCGTATCAATATTCCAATGTCGAGTACACAGAAATGGTGCGAATGCTAGCTAGGTGTGATGACAATGTTTCGGAAGCGTGTCGCCAATACGCCATACGATTCCCAAACGTACGTATACAAAATACTTTTATCAAGTGCTATACCGTTGTAACTTTACAGAAAATGTGAGATGTCATTGTTAATTTGTTTTCATTACGGTGTTTAGTGCATAGGTACCGTGAAATATCAAGGTTATTTCCATGTCAAATGTTCGATTGTAGGTAAAATTTGGCTTTTGCGTAAAAAGGCGGGAACCGTAGCGTAGCGAGTTACTAACCCAAAAGTATTACTACGAGGACAGTGCGCGGCAATGTTTGTAGGTACAGCAAAATACAGAGTTGAAATGTGTTACATAGGACAACGAAATATTTAAGGTTTGTTTTTGGTAAATGTATTATGTTTTGTAAAAAGTCGTAGAACAAAAGTTGTTGTTTATGATGTTAGTAATATAGTCCTGAGAGGTTACCGGTGTTTTACAAATAACCCTGTATAATATAACAAGAGTCCATAAGGCATATTATCTCCGGTTGTTCTCGTCTAGCTAACGGCGAGTACTTGCACAGGCATAACCACGTAGCCCAGGATTATTCACCAGCAACTTGCTTTGCAATATAAACTTGTGGATTCTGAGGTACCGTATTACAGTATGTGCCCGACCCAGTTCTGGAAAATGACCATGTCACGTTGTACTGGAATCGGTCTATCATTACTAACAGGACTATTGTAGCCAATAAGCCTGATATAGTAGTGATAGATCGGTTAGCGCGTCGCACAATTATAGTCGATGTTACCATTCCGCATGACGGGAACCTCGTGAAAGCTGAGAAAGAAAAACAAATTAAATATCTTGACTTAGCACACGAGGTTGTTGACATGTGGAATGTGAACTCAGCTGTAATTGTGCCGATTGTCGTATCAGCCAATTGACTCGTGGCCGAAAGCCTCGATCAACATCTCTCGAGGCTCTCGTTAGGCGGTTGGATCAAAGGCCTGATTCAGAAGGCAGTACTCCTCGATACGGCTCGCATCGTGAGGAGGTTCCTATCTCTAAGGCGTTTAGGACCACCGGTAGCTTGGACCCTGCTCCCGATACCGGCGGACCATTATTTTTAAATGTTTTTTTTAAAGTTACTTTTACAAAACTATTTAAAAATGTAGTTAATAAGGATAGTAATTAAATAAAGGACATAATATAATAACTTTATTTATTTGCATCATAAAAGTACAACCATATAATTAGGTAATTTCAACTTTTGGTAGGTAGACACTACATATGTAAATAAATAGGTTCCTGCACTTAAATTAATGTGATATTATATTTCTCATCTTTCTAGCGTCTTAGGATTGTTGTTTGTTAAGTACTTACGTCACTTCATAATTTATTGTACGTGTTTATGCACTTATCGTAATCACTCACTAATAATTACCACCCTGATATTGTAATATAGATTGTAGCATTTGATTTACACTGTCCTCCGTACTAGTCGAAACCCGTGGTCGAAACTATATCACGGTAGGACGGGTAGAATAGGTACCATCACTGCTGTTGTTAAGCCGGGTCCAGACGTGTGTAACGTGTAATGTAACGCTTATTCTGTGCGGCACTACGAGCATTACATGTAACGGTTGCGCCGGCGCTCGCCGTGATCCATCGGCTGTCGGTTTTTAGCGCGAACACAAAGGCGCTCACAGTGCTGGTTTGGACGGCGTTCGTGACGGTTGTGTCGTGCGTAAATAAAAGTAACACCAGCTATTATGACCTTCCTATTCGGCATGTTCGTAGCAACAGAGTGGAAAGAGCTCTTGAAAAAGATTCGCTTACACGATTCGCGTTGAGCGTGAGTCCACACTGTTGCCGCTAAATTACACGTAACATTACATTACGCGTTACACACGTCTGGACGCTTTAGGTCTCAATTCGGCCTTCCACATTTTACAAAGAGTGACTGTAGTCGGCTCCAACTCATTGGTGGGCGTGGCTTATACGCATGCAATTTAGTTTATTTAAACATTTTGTTATATTTATTTAGTAAAATAGGCAATGATTTATATTGAAAACGATTGCATATTTCATGAACAAACCTTTGGGATTATAGATACATATTTTTTAAAATAAATTTAATAGATGTTTTATGCAAAATTATTTGAATTCTTGAATAAATGATCTATCCCCAATTTTGCCATTTTATTAATCCGTGAGTTATTTACGCCCAAAGATGCGTTCAAATTAGTGTTGAAATAAGGAAGTTTTGACGCTCATAACATTTAAAAACATTTTTTTAAATTCTTTTTGAGGAGATATAATTTTAAATGGTAACTGTCAAACAGTGAAGTTAACTCCATATGACGCGCGACGTTAGTACCTATGGGCCCACTTGATAACCAGCGTCAGGCACTAGTTTTCTTTCATTTATGCTGAACTGGGCCCATTTGGCGCAGCCGTGAGTCGTGATTTTAAGTTTTTGTGTGCCTTAATATAACCTGGGTCAGATAAATTTATTTTCTTTGTTTCTTTACTTTCAAGAATGACTGACTAGTGTTACTTTAGACAAACTTTTTCATCATTGTCGTAGCGTTGTAGCGTCATCACTTTACAGGATTGTTTTAGCTTCGAGTATTACTTGTTCCGTGTGGTGCCGGACGTAAAAGAATAACACCATCCTATTTCTTCCCGTGGGTGTCGTAGAAGGCGACTAAGGGACTTACTAGAGAATGGGCAGCAGCTTTCTCTATGCATTTGACCACCATACTGCGATCGCCAACCCGCCTGCCAAGCGTGACGATTATGGCCAATCCCCCCTTTTTGGGGGAGGCTTATGTCCAGCAGTGGACGTCTTTTGGCTGATATGATGATGATTACATGCTTCTCCCTATTTTATCAAATATAGATAACAGAAATCCTGTATGTGCTGTCTATATGGATTTCACTAAGGCTTTTGATTATGTGTATTATCCTATACAAATACATAAACTTGAAAAATATGGTATCCGGGGAAATATACTTGACGTCATTCGATCTTACTTAACGGAGAGAAAGCAATTTGTAGAAATCACACAAATATCCTCAAATACTAGTTACGAGAAAAATATCGTTCCGAAAGCGAGATAATTAAATACGGCGTTCCTCAGGGTAGTGTACCAGGACCTTTTTTTCTCTACATAAATGACCTTCCGAGACAAATAAAGGACCCCATGATACTATTCGCCGATGATAGCACCGTAATGATTAAGTTTGAGGATCCCAAATACTTATGAAAATGAAATAAATATGACATTAAATAGAAATATATCATGGTTTGACAACAATACTCTAATTATAAACTTAGAAAAGACTAAAATTATGCATTTTTATCAAATACTATCAAATACAATCCTTAACATTAGCTATTTAGGGACAAGAATAGAATCAACTACTGCGACTAAATATCTTGGTGTTAATATCGACAAAAATTTGACTTGGAGACCCCAGACAGACGAAATGTATAAAACACTTAATAAATTTACCTATACTCTTTATAAACTATCAAAAATAGTGAGCCTAGAATTCGTACTAACAGCATATCAGGGTCATTTGCAGAAAATATGTACCTTTTGAAACATGTAACTAAGCTGAGGGATAACAAAACTGATAATCGTTGTAACGAAACTGACATTATAAAGCAATATACACATGGAGCAAATAATAATAATAACAGTAATATGTACAATATAACAGCTTCCAATGACTCCACTCGGTTCATAACTGAATAAAACAACGTTTTAGTTTTACTTAAATTTGTTTTTTAATAGTTTTTGGTTGGTGTTTAAGCATTTTCAAGAAATGCGATACAGAAAAAAAAAACTAAATTATAAATAATTGCGTGTCATATCGGGGCTTTACTAATCACTCCTACTATAGGAGTGATTAGGAAAACCCCTGGAGAGAAGCTTCTAAAAAAAATATTGAACGTTATTCACGGGCCTCCGTGTATTTGAATTAAGGGAATTCCTTCCTCCGATTAACTAAGCTAAACTTTGCAAGCACAGCAATTTAATATGGATACTCTCAACAGACTGACAGAACAATATTTTTATGTAGCAATATTACATGTGTAAACTAAGCTTTACAATTTCTCAGTTTCGTAACGTTACGAAATATAACGAAACTGAGGGCAAAAGCTGAGAAATTATAACCTCAAAAATTCTTTACAATAAAACAAGGTGTTGTACGTATAAGAACTGGGTGTATTTGTGAAAATGTAGAGCGAAACTATAATTACTGAATAAATTTGTACAATATAAACCAATATTTACCTGAGAAAACTGTCGTTAATCACCCTGAGATTTTTGTACAAAAACACTGTTTGCGCGGAACGCCTGTTAAAGTGATTATAGCACTAATGAAGCTACGTGTGTTTAAGCTAAGGACTTTTTTTTATTTAATTTTACCTTCTACCGACAGTTTTTACTTTTATTAATACACTCAATTTTACTGAAGAATCAAGCCGTTTTTATTACATCTCCCACTAAAAGGCCTGGTAAAATCCCGAACATGGTCCTTCGAGCCGGATTAGAAGATTTCACGTTGGAAAACTTCGATCAGCTATTATTAATAAGGATTTCAAGAGAATTGGTGGAAACTCCTAATTACAAGCGGAGTTGGTTGTGTGACCTTCATTTTGCTGTGTCATTGCAAAGATTTGGAATTTTCCGTGGTCTGGATAATTGAAATCATCATAAGTTCCACCCAACACTCTATTATCAGGTTGTATTTAGTGGTAATTTGTTTTTAATAACCAGGTTAGTACAGATTTATATTCTTAATCATTGTAAAACCCTATCAGTGCTTACAAACTGTTATAATTGATCAGACTTTAGCCGATTTATCTTGGGATAATCATAGTTATTTGTACCTTCTGAAGAGTAACTATCAAATAGTTGCACTATTATAACTTTATTAGGTAGGTAACAGTTACTGAGTCATTTATTCATGTAATCACGTTAAAAGTTAGGTAGGTTCATAATTGCTTTGTGAATATAAAGTAGTTAATTAGGTTTTGTACTGATTTTGTTAATGTTAAAACGATTGATAGTTAATCAGTATAAAAGTACTTACTTAAAGGAAAACAATTAACGAAAAGTTTGCAGTTAATTTGTATTCATATGTAGATATTTACAGGCAGGTACCGTACAATTGTAGACGCTGTTAAAACTTTAATTGCATACATTCCAGGTTGTCTGCAGCAGCTTACGCAATGCCAGAGGATAAGGGCGAGTTACAAGGGAAGGGTTACAGTATTCTTGAATTATTTAAATTCATTAAAACCTTCTATGAGTCCTTCTGAGGTAAGCGAGTTGCAATTACGTTTGAATAGGCTTGAGTTATTGTATGGCCAGTATGATGAGGTGCAATTAGCACTGGAATGTAGTACTGATAATTTGGATGGTCAAATGTTAGAACGTAGCGAGTTTGAGTCTCTTTATTACAAAACCCTCTCTGAAGCACAGAGAGTGCTTGATGATTATAAGAAAAGGGATCCAACTGATAGTGAGGTAGGTTCACGTTCTAATATTCACAGCTTTGTTAAATTACCGACTATTCAGTTACCAAAATTCACCGGTTCTTACATAAATTGGTTGGAATTTCACGATACATTTGTCAGCCTTATTCACTCTAATGACGGCATAAACGACATAAACAAATTTCATTACTTGAGGTCATCACTAGAAGGTTCAGCTGCAGTGGTGATAAACTCAATCCAGTTTTCTGCCGCTAATTATTCAGTCGCTTGGAAATTACTCTGTGACCGGTTTGATAATAAACATATGTTGATCCAACACCATGTTTCAGCATTATTTAATATTGAGACGATCAGTAAGGAGTCGTCTGTCAATTTAAAAGCTTTAATCGATCACATTAATAAGAACTTGCGTGCCTTGGGATCCCTCGGCGAACCTGTTAATCACTGGGACACTTTACTCATTCACATTATAAGATATAAGTTGGACAATAAAACTTACCGTGAATGGGAAGAGTATAAGGGTCGCCTTGACAAGGACTACGAGATTACATTTACTGTGTTCCTCACATTCATTAAGAATCGTGCTGAATTAATTGAAACATTAGAAATGTCAAGTTCAACAATTGATAAACATTCAAACGCTCATAAAAGTTCTAAGGTTAGGACAATGGTAACACAGGAGTCCAGTAATAAAATAGATAAGAATAATCAGGTGAACAATAGTTCTTCTAAACCTAAGAGTTGTGTTAAATGCAACGGTGAGCACAAATTAAGCAACTGTCCTCAATTTTTGGCGTTGAGTAATGAAGCACGGTTACAATTGCTACCGAAATATAAGATTTGTTATAATTGTCTGTCTTCAGGACATTACGCTAATAACTGTAAGCAGGCATGTTGCAAAATATGTCGGCGCAAGCACCACACTCTGGTGCATGTCGCAGATCATTCAAAGAAGTCAGAGTTTAGTAGTACGTCCGCTAATAGTGATAATGCGACCAGTGCCCCTGCTCCGTCAGCTTCTAGTGCAGGTTTGTCTCTTTCTGCTAATGTTGAACGTGGTGACGTATTGCTATCTACGGCGTTAATTAAGATCATAGGTAAAAACGGTCAGCAATACGTTACTCGCGCTGTGCTTGATAGTGGCAGCACATCATGTCTCATGACTGAAAGACTACACTATCAACTAGGTTTAACTGCCAATACTGTAAACAACTCCATATTAGGTATTAATAATTCGTCTTCTTATATCAATAAAATGTGTTCTGTCTCAATAAAATCTTTAAACGACAACTTTTCCATTAACATTAATTGTTTTGTTTTACCTTCAATAACCGATAATATTCCCAGTAGACATGTAGATTTATTAAAATTGAAAATCCCATCTAATATTTGTCTAGCTGACCCCAACTTTTACTCACCGGCACCAATAGATATGCTGCTCGGTGCTGACATCTTTTGGGACTTACTGGGATCCCAAAGAATTAGGTTAGGAGATGGACAACCTATTCTTTGCGAAACTCGACTGGGATGGCTGGTTTCAGGTCCAACTAAAATTAATCATGCTTCGACACCATCAAAAATGGAAAAATGTAATTTTACAAAGATTATGTCTGACGGTAACGATGAATTAAATATTAGTATAGATCATCAACTCACACGATTTTGGCAATTAGAAGAGGTCTGTACTACATCAGTGTATTCGCAAGAAGAGAAGCTATGCGAGGAACATTTTAATAATAATACTACACGTTTGGAGAACGGGCAATTTTGTGTTCGAATTCCACTGAAATGTTCCCCGGATATGTTAGGTGAATCCTTTCTAAGGGCTAAACATTGCTTTTCTTCTTTAGAGCGTAGGTTTAAAAGCCAGCCTCAACTGTCTAAGATGTACAAAGATTTCATGGCAGAGTACGAAAGTCTAGGTCATATGTCAAAATCTAAAAATGTCGAACATTCTGCTCATTACCTCCCTCATCACGGAGTTTTGCGTGACAGCAGTGTCACCACTAAATTAAGAGTGGTTTTTAATGCCAGCAGTGTCACTACTAAAGGCACTTCTTTTAATAGTATACAAATGATCGGGCCTGTAGTACAGGATGATCTTTTATCGATATTGTTACGTTTCAGACAACATAAATATATTATTGCTGCCGACGTGGAGAAAATGTACAGGCAGATAGTGGTTCATCCAAATGACAGACATCTCCAACAAATCGTATGGCGTGATGACCCGTTAATTCATTTGCAAACGTACCAGCTCAATACCGTGACGTACGGCACCGCCAGCGCTCCGTTCCTTGCAACGAGGTGTATTAAACAGTTAGGTTTGGATTGCGTTGATAAAAGGGCTGCTGAGGTCATTCTACGCGATTTCTACGTCGATGATTTGCTGACGGGAGGAGATGATCTCAATGAAGTAAGAGACTTGCGTCATAAAGTAACTTCTACTCTTGCTTCAGCTAGAATGAACCTAAGAAAGTGGAAGTCAAATGATATGCGTTTGGTTATTGGTTCTGACCACGCAAAGGTTCTGACTGTCCCCAATCTTCACTTGATTTGAATATTGGTGGATCTGAGTCTACCAAAACCTTAGGTCTGGGTTGGCAATCACAATCTGATCAACTCTGTTTTCCCATTAGTCAACCAATTATTTGTAGCAATACAAAACGTGACATGCTTTCGATCATATCACAAATTTTTGATCCTTTGGGGCTTCTTGCTCCATGCATTATAGTGATGAAGGTGTTACTTCAAAAACTATGGTTACACAAACTGTCATGGGATGAACAGCTATCGCCGGACATTAGAAAAGTTTGGGCTGAATTAGTAATGAATTTACCAAAATTAAATGAAATTTATATTCCACGTCGTGTTTTAATTGATTCAATGCAGAATTTAGAGATTCACGTTTTCACTGATGCGTCCGAACGAGCATACGGAGCATGCTTATACGTACGCAGCGTCAACAATGAACATCAAGTGTTGGTACGTTTATTGTTAGCAAAGAGTCGTGTTTCCCCTCTGAAACCAACCACCATTCCCAGACTTGAGCTTTGCGGTGCTCTGGTCGGAGTTAGAATATACGAAAAGGTGGTCGCATCATTACGATTAAACACTAGACCGCGTACGTTCTTTTGGACAGACTCCACTGTCGTCCTAGGATGGCTTAAGATGTTGCCAAGTAGGCTACAGCCTTTCGTTCGCAACAGAGTTGCTGAAATTTTAGAGAAGACTGGCAACTGTGAGTGGAGACATGTCCCAACCGATCAGAACCCCGCTGATTATGTCTCTCGAGGAGTAGACATTAATATATTACCCTCTTTAGATGAGTGGTGGTCTGGTCCAAGTTTTTTAAAGAATGACGTATCATGTTGGCCTTCTAGATTTACTCAATCTATTGATGAGTTATTGCCGGAAATTAAATCAAATGTCTCATTACACGGTACTGTTAACGACAACGAGAATGTTGCCAATGAATTTATTTATTTTAACCGATTTTCTAGTTTTTTAAGGCTTCAGCGCACGGTAGCATACCTTTTACGTTTTATTGCTGCATGTAAAAAACTACCTATTTATGGTCCCTTACTTAACGATGAACTACAAAATTCTTTAAATTTGATTATTAGATTAAGTCAACTGGAGTCTTTTAGTGAATACAAATTGTTACTTCATAATAAACAATTACCAAAGAAAAGTGCCTTATTGAAATTTAACGTTTTCCTGGATGACCAAAAAATAATGCGTGTTAGAGAGGTCGATTACAAAACTCGGATTTACCGTATGATAAAAAATGTCCAATTCTGTTACAATCTAGTCATCACTTTACAAAATTACTATTCGAGTACGAACACAAACGGTTGTTTCATGCTGGGCCCCAGTTGCTGTTAGCTTCTATACGGGATACATACTGGCCCATACGAGGTCGCAATTTAGCCAGGTTGTGCTACCGTAGGTGTGTACGTTGCTGTCGTCTTAAAGGTCAAACCGTCACACCGATCATGGGTAATTTACCACGGCAGCGACTTCTGGCAGGAGGTTTCCCTTTTGAAAATATTGGCTTGGATTATGCGGGTCCAATACAGTCTGCTGTACGACAAGGTCGTGGCTGTAAATTGGTGAAAGTATATATCGCAATTTTTGTTTGTTTTACGACAAAATCAATACACCTTGAACTAGTCGGTGATTTAACCAGCAATACTTTTATAATGGCATTAAAGAGATTCATCTCGCGTAGGGGTAAACCTGTTAATATATTTTCGGATAATGGCACCTCATTTGTTGGTGCATACAATGACCTATCCAAATTTCTTAAAGCGAATTGCGACTCGTTATCTGAGGAGATGGCTAAAGAGGGAATTCAATTTAATTTCATCCCTGCCTACTCTCCTCATTTTGCTGGCCTTGCGGAGGCTGGTGTCAAGTCAACAAAGCATCATTTAGTCAGGGTGTTGGGCCTTTGTAACCTAACTTATGAGGAGCTTTATACTACGCTGGTGCAAATAGAAGCTATTTTAAACTCCAGACCACTGACTCCACTTTCATCGGATCCTGAAGATTTAGCACCATTGACGCCTGGACATTTTTTAATTGGACGTCCATTGACTTCTTTGCCGACACCTGATTACCATGACCATGCTACCAGTTCCTTATCTCGATTTCAACGCATCGAACAACTCCGACAACATTTTTGGAACAGATGGAGCAAGGAGTATATATCGGAGCTCCAGCTCAGGACGAAATGGCGCACATGTAAGGGTTCTCTGAAGCTGAACTCCTTGGTACTTCTAAAGGAAGACAACACGCCGCCTCTGAAGTGGAAAATGGGACGTATTGTCGCTACCTATCCAGGTCCCGATGGCGTGATCAGAGTTGCAGACATCAAAACCTCCAGCGGCCTACTCCGCAGATCATTCTGCAAGATTTGTCCATTGCCCATCTACCCCGAGTCTGACTATTCCGGTTGAAAGACAAGCTTTCAACGCCCGGGGGTATGTTTGCGCGGAACGCCTGTTAAAGTGATTATAGCACTAATGAAGCTACGTGTGTTTAAGCTAAGGACTTTTTTCTTTTATTTAATTTTACCTTCTACCGACAGTTTTTACTTTTATTAATACACTCAATTTTACTGAAGAATCAAGCCGTTTTTATTACATCTCCCACTAAAAGACCTGGTAAAATCCCGAACAAACACTTCAGCAAGAGCACTTCCAAATTCGTTTAACAACAAAACGACCTCACTGTCAAATGATTTTGACAGATGCTAAAGTATTGCCAGAATATTAAATGATACAGTGCCGCCAACCTTTAAAGCAATGCGTTCAGAATAATTCTTCGTTACTAAACCTGAGTAACGAAATTTTAGATTTCTGGGACAAGTTTAAACGGCTGTAAAAACATGATGTCATGTTGTAAAACTACATATTAAAGGCAAGCATTTTGTAGTTTAGCTTAATAAAAGTAGGAAAACTACAACCATGCTCAAAAATTGGGATAAAAACTCGTGACAACAAGTTTCGGAATACACCAAGTCTCAATTGGGACATTAATAAAATGTATGAAAGGTAAGTTGCAATATATGTTTAGAAAAAAATTGGTCTAGTTTTTCTAATGAAACTATAAATAAAAAAATGATAATTTTACTACCATAGACCTCCATAATACGATAAAAATTCAAGTTTTCTTTTCTTTTTCATATTATATTTTAAAACTGGGAATGAATTCATGGGACATAAAAAATTTCCAAAGGTACATATTTTCTGCAAATGACCCATCACGGTTATGTTGCATCAACACTCAGATATGGCGTAATATTACCAATGGCGCAATTCAGTTGATAGAGAACTCGCATTTAGATCTCAAAAAAGATGTGTCAGAGCTATGTGTGGCCTTAAAAGCACAGACAGTTGTCAACCGTTCTTTATACGTTCAAAAATTCTTACTTTGCCATCGCTGTACATATACGGAACAAATATGTTCATCAAATCTAACATTTCATCATACAAAATAGCTACTAAAAGTTACTACAGAAACTTACGTGATAAAAATAAGTCAGAACTCGAAGTGCAAAACCGCACTAATGAATAACCTTCTAAATATTTAACAAACTACCTGAAAAAGTAAAAACTTAAAATCTGGACAATTCCAAAACAAGAACTATTAAGTATATTGATAAATAAATGCCATTACTCACTACAGGAATATTTGGACGATACTTCTATGATTACTGCTTCAGAAAATTGTACATCACCTCACCTATTTTGACGATTTAGAATTTTGTTTGACAGTAGCACTAATAAGGCATGTAACTTAATCTATTTGACATTTATAGAAATCGATTCTATTTTCTTCAATTTGTATTGATATGCATGTACCTATGTGTAAGTTTACATAATTTTACATAATTCTACCACTTTATGATATCTCAAAAGTTTAATTGGTGTTAAAAGTAAAACATTCGACAATGTTAATTAAATATATTTGTACGCCTCTGGGCAAAACATAGAGTATCTACCTATCTGTAACATCTCACACTATTGTAATTTGACCTATGTTTACAAATAACGCATTCTGATTTTGATTCTGGTTCTGATTCATAGTGATGATATAGTAAAGCAAATGTTATGATAAAGTCACCATCTCCTCATTAAAGAAAAAGAAGTTAGGTACAGAAACTTAGACAAAAAGCAGTGTCGAAGTCAAAGCATGTATTTCAATAAGACAAATTTCAGTTATTTTAGTGTCAAGAAGTTAGTTGCCAGAGCGTGTGTATCGATCTCCTTATTTCTTATCAGAACACTGTTCAGTGTTCAATGAATGGTCCTAGTTTTTTATCATCTAATGCAGAGTCTATGATTTCGATATTTGCTTCTGAGAGCCTCTGCTCAAACCGGATTACCTCGTCAAACGTAAGGCGTATTTCAGGAGTCCTTATGGGTCCCACGTTAATGCCAGTTACAGGTGGCATGGCTTCTTTTAGGGCTGCGAGTTCTTTATCTGGGAAAGGAAAAGATAAGGCATTCACCTTTTAAATCAATCCTCAAATTATTCTCATTTTGCTTTCCTAAAAATTATTGAATACTCCAGTATAATAATTGCGTCACTTGTTGGGAACAAACTAAGGTTTCCTGAGCCTGCGGTGGCCGCCATATAGCATCCGCAATTTACCGTCGATTGACATCACTAAAACGTTATAAAAATGAGTTGGTGTTTCCCTATTGAGCGTTTTTTGACACCGTAAAGTCAAACCCCTTTATTTCGATAAAAGGCCGTTATGAGATGGCCACACCGTTACACGCGGCCGATGTCGTAGGAAACCCATGCTTTATAGAGAGGCTGAGGCATACTTCAATCAGCTATCTAAATGTCTTGGCCTGCCAATCAGTAGGCTTTACACTACTAAAAAAAAAGCGACAAATTGGAACCGTGCACCTAGCTTCTGTCGTTTTATAAGTGCCCTTGCAGGTTTATGTGAAATAAAATATTTTGATTTGTCTGGGCCAATCTTTACTAGGTTTATTGCCACCCATTTTTGGGGCTTTATAATTTTCTGCCATTTTCACATTCTTCCTAACTTCGATACTTACTCATTTATCCGACCTTATCTATTTTTAAAACACGGTTAATTCTTTTGACGTGTTAAAATGTTTTTAAAACCGACTAAGTGCCAATTTCACCAATGCAACTGAACCCGATCAGCTCATGTAAACCAAGTTCAAGTGCTGTCAGTGTCAATTTTCCACTACAATAATGACAGCTCTTGAACGTAGTTTTGTTGTGGTAAATGTGTTCAGTTTCATTCGTAAAATCCACCCTTAATCTGCAGGTTTGTTACCTTCATTATCTTTTATGATCAAGTTCCTCAGTGTCCTCAATCTCCTGTATAGAGGTCTCGCTTTCTTATAGCTGCCTTTTCTGCCGTAATACACAATATTTTTAAACAGTTTTGGGAATAAGTTTATTTCAGTCATTATGAAGTTTTCGAAGCCCATGAAAACGGCTGGTGCTAAGTACAACTGGAAAACGAAGAAGAAGTATTTAATAATATTATGATTTTAACTTACTCCGTAACTAAACTAAATACCACCCGTCTCTCCACTAGTCCAATGCTTACTCAAGGATGCATATCCGGTAGGCTCGCAATCCTTTCCTATCCTAAAGGCACGTCTATCTGACCATTACCGCACCCCCCGGTCTACTTCTTGATATGCAATGGCATCTGTAACGCCATGAAGCATGATGCTCCAGGGGCTAGTGCAAATCGATTAATCGAGTCTGGTCAAGCCACGCTGGGATCGGTGCATTTCATTCATTCATTCATTAATTATGATTTTAAAACTTGAGGCTGATTTTTAGGTTTAAAGCTACTGTTACATCTTATGGGTATCAGAGCATAACAAAAGTATAGGATTCGTATTTAATATGAACCTGAAATTGTAGATTCTGTCCTCAGTCCATTGAATAAACTCGAACTCGAAAAAAAATGAAAGAAAACAGTGCATCTTAATATTGACATGTTTTGCTTACAGAGTCTGAAACAAACATCCTCTGATCCTTAGTAAGTTTATCTTGAAGTATCAGAGAAGTTCCAAAGTCATTCGACTTCAATCCTCTGAAATTGGGAATTCTCTGTGTTGCTAGTCTCAAGAACTCCACCATATCCACTGTAAGGCAAAGTATTGGATTACTTTTACTTGCAAAGTTAATGAGAAGAAAAAAAGGGCCTCAATGGCTCAACTTAAACAAAAAAAGTTAAAATGAGCGACATCGCCAAGCGGTTGGTCAACTCTTCACGTGACAAAGGGGATGGCCTATATTTGAGCAAAGAATCAGCATCGCCATGCAATATGGCAATGCCTGGTGGCATTGGGCAGCCTTTTTGAGCACTTTTCCTGTTAACAGCGATGCTGTCGAATTTTTTGATGCCCTATGATACTTTTCTCTCTTTTAAATGTCTTCAAAATTGACTGTTTTTTGTATATAATATGTTAAGCGATATCTCCGGCAATGGAAGATTAAATTTTAAAAGATTAATGGATAGGGTATGCCTCTGGGGTGGTCCATATAAATTTTTATTAACTTTGCTTGGGTAGTTTTTGAGTTAGCTTCAAAATTAGTATTTTTCCACTTAGTAAATTAGTGGAAAAAATCAAGCATCAATATATATTGATGATGTTATAATAACATCCTGTCACTGTTATTTACACATGAGCAGGTAGGCACCACTAAGGTAAGTGAAAAATAAAAACTTTTTACAAAAAATAAAAACAACCAACTTCCTGGAAACTCTACAAAATGAGATGAGAATTTGTGAAATGCCCCTTACACTTTTCCCAATCACAGCAAGCCACAATATAATGAAGCTCAAGATACGGTGCTCAAGGGTGGTATTACGGCTCGCTCTCTCTCACAGAGTCCTATTTGAAACACGAATGGCCTAAGTCCCAGTAGGCTCAACGAATCCCTGAGAGATCCATAAAGAATGCTGTTCCACTTTCTAAGATTACCATCAACACCCGTGTGCTTTGGAATATGGTAGTACAACACGGGAGTCTGAGGCGCAGCTTCTGCAACCTCCTGCATGAAGTACACCAGCTCCTTAGCAGTTCTTGGCTTGTTGAACAACTGTGGTAACGTCAAGATGGCGTCCGCATCAGCTTTTTGAGCATAGGCCGCCTGGAAGTCATAAAAGCTTGGTTATTAGGGACGTGATTTTAAAAAGGCATAAGCTTAATTAAGCTTTCGAATGTTTTCGAATTTCTTCCACTCCGTTTATGAACCTGCGTCGCCACTCTTGTCACAATGGCAACCACCCGCGGAAACTTCCTCAAGTTGTGATATTATCTCTAGCTTATGCTTTGACGAAAACAAGATCATAAATGAACTCAAGTCTCTGGATCCTGCCAAAGGTCCAGGACCTGACGGTATACCTGCTTATTTTTTACGTTACACTGCTACTTACATCTGCAAACCGTTAGTCATAATTTATAATAAGTGCGTCACTGAGGGAGTATTTCCAAAAGAGTAGAAGCGTGCAAACATCACACCTGTACACAAGGGTGGGTCGAAGGGTCATGTGGAGAACTACCGTCCAATCTCGATCCTTTCCACTTTGTCAAAGGTTTTTGAGAGACTCGTCCATAACTAAATATATCCTCTCTTACATAATGTCATTATACAACAGCAACACGGCTTCGTTAAACAACGGTGTACTACCACAAACCTCCTGTCTTTCTCCAGCTTCTTATTTGATAGTTTTGACAAGGGCCTGCAAGTAGACACTGTTTATACAGATTTTTGTAAGGCCTTTGACAGGGTGGACCATGAGCTGCTGCTTAATAAAATTGCCTTTAACGGAATTCGTGGCAATTTGCTACGGTGATTTGCTTTGTATATTTCGAACCGCTGTCAAAGGGTGGTAATCAATGGTTACAGATCTTGTATTATCGAAGTCACATCTGGTGTCCCACAAGGTTTCATCCTTGGGCCGCTCTTATTTAACATATTTATTAATGATATAGGTGACTGTTTCCGCAACACAGAATTTATATTGTACGCCGATGATCTGAAGGTTTACAAGTCCATCAAAAGTGTCGACGATTGCATTTTAGTCCAACAAGACCTTGACAGACTTACAGACTACTGCCACAGTAACAAATTAAAACTAAGTTTACTGAAGTGCACCTACCTTACGTTTACTAAAAATAAGCATATTATTAAGTTCGCCTACACCCTTTGTCACGTGCCACTATCTCAACTGAATTTAATTCGCGATCTCGGCGTTACACTTGACTCTAAACTGTGCCTAGACTCACACATTAACAAAATTGTCAGCAAAGCTTTCCAGCTATTTGGTTTTATTATGCGGTCCACTCTTGACTTCAAGAGAACCTCGTCAAATTTATGCTTATATAAAGCGCTTATTCGTTCACAGCTAGAATATGCAGTGTCAGTATGGAATCCTTTCTACAAAAAATATTCTGAAATGGTTGAAAATATACAGTACAAATTCTTGCGTGCTATGCACTACAGATGCCACAAATCCTACTTATCTTACTCTCAATTGCTCAGCAAGTACAAGCTCCTCCCCCTTAGTTCTAGAAGGCATTACCTCGAAGCCACAGTATTGTATAAAATTGTCAGAAACAAGTTTAACTGCACAAATCTGAACAGCATGATTTGCTATGCTGTACCTCGAACCATTCACAGGCGGCAGGTACGCGCAGGTACTATTTTCGCTTTGAACACTTGCCAAACTAGCTCGTTGTGGGTTACTTTATAACCAAATTGCTATTTTGTTAAATTAGTTTTAAGTCCTTATAATGTAACTGTTTGCTGTTCCTCTCAATAAAAAATAAAATAAAATAAAGTAAATTTGGCAGCGCCTATAAGTTATACATTTTTAATCATCATCATGTTAGGAAGGCCTCAAGAAGTTATATAAAACTTTCATACATTCTTTAAGGTTGGTCGGGCAGCGTTTGGGAAGCTTCGTCAAGTCTTCTCGTCACGTATCCCACAGAGATTAAGGACTATAGTCTTCAACCAGTGCATTCTGCCGGGTATGACATACGAAGCTGAAACTAGGAAACTCACGGTACGGCTGGTCCATAAATTCAAAGACGCTCAGCGAGCTATGGGACGAGCTATGCTTGGAGTATCTCTAAGGGATGGAATCCAGAATGAGGTTATCCGGCAGGGAACCAAAGTTGTCGACATAGCTCACAAAATTGGCAACCTGAAGTGGCAATCGGCCGGCCACATAAGCCGTAACACAATGACCGTTGGGGCCATTGGGACCGTTGGGACGTCTTCTTGGGTGGAAACCGCGAATCGGCAAACGTAAGGAAGGACGCTCTCAGGCTAGGTCGAACGACAATCTTAGCAGGATGGCTGGTAGCAGCTGGATGAGAGTTGCCGAGAATCGAGCTGAATGGCGTGCGAGTAGGCTGATGACAAGGACGGTTGGTATGTTTACAGTTAGAAAGTTTCTAAGAAAAACAAAAAGCAAAAAAAGGCAGGGATTATAATGTAACAATGAAATTCTAACTTGTACTCCTGACATAATTTAACTCCACTCACCAACTCTTGCGCATCTGGCAGAGGTATGCCGCCGACTTGTATGGTGACAGAAAGCTTGAGCGGCCTAGCGGCCTGCACCCAGGCGTCTATCAGGTTCTTCTTATCAGTCACATTCAGGGTCAGTCCTTCTCCAGCAGTTCCCGCCACTGGAAGGAAAAATAATCAATTACGTAGGTAAGTGATCAATTAGTGCCAAATTTCAACATTGAAACTGAACGCGAACAGCACATGTAAAATAATATAAACATTTTGACTTTGCCTTTGCAACATCTAAATTTTTTGTTCATATTTTATTGGACCTGTGGCTTGTCGTAAAAGTTCTTCTCACCAATCTATGTGTAGTTATGGTATTTAAAGTTGTAATTTAACAAATATGACCATCTTAGACAACGATACGAGATAGGATATGCATTCTAACCAAGCAATTCGAATTAGTTACGCTTTCTACTTAAAGAGCTAAAAATCTGACACTGATTTTAAATTACTTTAAGGTAATCACATCACATAACATTTTCAATAGAAAAAGCGCTTTGTAGCTTAAATTACCTGCTTTTGATATTAATGAAACGAAAAAAATTGCGCTCATCATGGCATTTTTAGCTTTAGTTATCTAGGTAATGTGACAGTTTAGGGCATTATATCACAAGACGTTTTTTGTTTGTCTATAAGCCCCTTATGCCCCCACCCCTATATTGAAGAATTATCAAAATGGCGAACGGGGACAAGGCCAGTCTCCATACAAAAAAGTTGGATCCCGTTTAAACTGCGTCCAAGAGTTGTCAGTGTCAGTATTCCACAACAACGATGACGCATAATGAAAAGTTTTATTGGTGAATTATAATGTATCTATGCATTTCCTTCGTATTATTATAACAAATGATTCACAATTTTGACGTGAAAACGTCTTTTCGCTCGGAGTACTGGTAGTAAGTTCAATATTTCTGACCGACAAAAACATGTAAGATTTCAACCGGCTAATAACTACGAGAGTTTTAGTGCTAGAGTTATGGATGAGCATTCAAAAGATAGATCACATTTATAACAATTTTTAAGCGGGATATTATTGGCCTATGACGTCACACTGCGTGTGCACGCGCATGCGGTGCGACTCTCTATATTTCACTGTGACGAAAATCCAATCGGTATAGCGCAAAAATGGGTTTAGTTTTAACACGTATTCTAGTGTCGTTGTCAATCGTTGACAAAGCACTGCTAAGACGTAAAGAGAAACCAGAAAAACATTGGCTAAAATAGGGTTAAAAATTAATATGAAGCAAAATAACTCCATATGTCGTGTCATATCTGCCGTAAATATGGTTAGAAATAAAAAAAACCTGATCGAAGAAAACTTGAGAGGAAAGCTTACTTCATAAGGAATGCAATGAGCTTATAAAATCTAGTATCGGGGAAATACAACGGCTACAGCAGTATCGGGAACTATAGGAACATTTGTGACCGAACCCTCTGCATAAACATATTGTATAAAGATTTCAAAAAACCAAACGGTGTTTATTACGGCATTAAATTTAAGGTAATTTAGTGAACTTTGTTCATTGATTGTTTAGCACCGACTCAAAATTACTTAGGTATACTTATATTAGTTTAAGAACTTAGTTATTTAATGTAAACCTTATACGTTATAGAAAACATTTACACTCGAGAGCAATGAATCCGGGTCACTTAAAGAATCCTAAAAATCTCGGAAACTAAAAATGCTAGGTTAATGCAATAAATTGTATTTAATAGACAATGTAATACTCCTTAAATGAAGGTATTAAAACTTCTTAGTTATTGTAAAGTTATATCATAAAAAAATCAAATTTGAAAAAGGGCCACTTTCGAAGATGGAACTACGAAATTACAGCATTTGGTTTTGCTTTTGTTTGTAATCTGTCATTTATGTGGGTACATAAACCATGTTGATAGTGCTCTATATTCATTATTCAAGCTGAAATTATGTCGCTTACGCCTGAAGAATGCACCAGAATACTTACAATGCTGGAAACCGGCCGGAGTCAGCGCGATACAGCCTGGACTGTCGGTGTGTCGCTGTCAACAGTACAAAGAGTTCTCCGACGTTACGAAGAAACTGGTTCTAACCTACGCAGACCAGGAACGGGCAGAACCAGGTGTACCACAGCACGAGAAGACCGATACTTGGTGAACACCATGCTTCGAAATCGCTTTCTCACAGGAACTGAACTCACAAATCAGTTTCGACGCCTCGGAGGAAGTAACCCAAGTGCATGGACAGTAAGACGTCGGCTTGCTGAATCTAACTTAAAACCCCTTAGACCTGCAAACGGCCCTAAACTGGAGCGTGGGCATCGTATTTCAAGACTAAGATATGCCCAGAGCCACGTAAATTGGAGTATTGAAGATTGGTCAAAAGTTATGTTCTCCGACGAATCAAAATTTATGCTCTACAAGCACGATGGAAGACACAGAGTGTATCGAAGACCAGGGGAAAGATTCAAGCAAGCATGCATCGAAGAAAAAGTAGCCTACGGTGGTGGGTCTGTACTTGTGTGGGCCGGAATTTCTTCTGAAAGTCGCACAGAGCTGGTGATCATAGAAAACGGCTCTTTAACTAGCGTAAGATATGTGGAAGAAATCCTCAATGATCACGTTGGTCCATTTATGGTCAATTTAGGTGAGGATGCTATATTTATGCATGACAATGCCCGACCTCATGCAGGTAGGATTGTGAATGACTACCTTCAAGAGATGAACATTACTCGTATGGAGTGGCCAGCGCGCAGCCCGGATATCAACCCGATCGAGCATGCTTGGGACGAGCTAGGCAGATGCGTAAAACAACGAAACCCTCCCCCAATCACGCTTCGTGAGCTCAAAATTGCTCTCACAGAGGAATGGGAGAATATTCCCCAAAATCGTATAAGGAACTTGGTGTACAGCATGCCAAACCGCGTAAACGCAGTAATGGAAGCACGAGGAGGCAATACGAAGTATTAAAATTCAAGAAAATCGTAATAAAGTTCAAAAATTTCATGTTTCCTATTTTTGTTTTAAGGAGAGATCAGCAGTTTTTTTCTTTATGTAATTTTGTGTTAATAAAATGTATGGTGACTCATATTTTTTTTACTTTCATTTAAGGAGTATTACATTGTCTATTAAATACAATTTATTGCATTAACCTATCATTTTTAGTTTCCGAGATTTTTAACATTCTTTAAGTGACCCGGATTCATTGCTCTCGAGTGTAGTTGTAATTATTTAAAAAAACTGATGACCTTCCGTGCAATATTTACTAAGGGCTTATTTTGTTAAAGAATATTTCCGATTTTTTTTCCATCGAGGAAATTAAAACTTATCGGGTTTCTGAAGTGTACGATTTGTAGAGAATCCTTAAATATTAATTGCATAACTAAAGCTTAAGGAATGCAACGATACAGCAAGCGATCTAAATAACGCAAACACTTCGGTGCGCTCTTAAGGTCCGACTGGTCAAGACATACGAACCAAGTACGCCATCCACTCCTTGGTCCACTAAGAACTGTGCGTATGCAAGGACGATGTCCAGGTCGAGTCTGCCATAATCGTCCACCGGAGTAAACACCGGAGGAATTATGCCTTTTACCTCAAAACACTGGAAAAAGGAGTAGTGTCAAAACACGTATCAATGAGGTTAGTCAAGAAATGGCAGATGTTCAACAGACTGAGAAGGAGCAGTGGTGGCACAGTGGTAGCGGCCACGATTTATTATTTTTAGGTCGTGGGTTCAAACCCAGGCAGGCGCTTTACTTTGTGTGATTTATTTCATCACCGCTGCTCTCAAAATGGTGAACGAAAGCAGCGAGGAAACCTGCATGTCCTAGAGCCAAAAATCGAAGCTATGTGACATCTACCAACCCGCACTGCGCTTACGTGGTGGTGGATTTCGGCCCACTTGTCGTGTGTCCCAGTTGTACGTTATATGCTGATTACGCAACAGTCTCTGATCTTTTTAACTTTGACTAAGACTGATTATTAAATCCGTTCTTAAATAGTGGTTTTGAGTATTTTGTAAATGGCCTACGTAAATGCCCTGCAAATCTGGTAGCGTCTTGTGACGGGTTGTTGAGCTCCCTAAAATAGGGTTGAGCTACACGGTGACTGGCACATACATGCCGTCTGTTGGGACAGGTCAGCTCAAAGCTGCAATGGCTCTTTCTTCAAAAAGCCCTTCCAGACATTGCCCTGCATTGTTAGATAAAAACATAAAATAATGTTTGGACTTTAAAAGAGACCATGACCTCTGAGTTTGTTTCGGCTTTTCTTCTCAGGGAACAGTCAACTAGGAAATGCCGGCGCTATCTAGTTTTTTAAATATTGACCAAAAAAATATTGACGTGTAAAAGTGTCTTTTAAGATCTACTTACCTAAATAAACGTTTCACTTCATTTCAATAATCTTTAGTTGTTTTCTTGAAGTTTGCTTGTAGGTTTCCTCACGATGTTTACCTCCACCGTTTTGAGAACAGTGGTGATAACGTATTTTACACAAAGTAATGCTCTTGCCTTGCTACCTAACCTAAAACTTATAAGTCGCTGTCGTTACCACTTGGCCACCACTGTTCCCATGTACTGGCTCACCATTCTTCTGCTATCGAATAAAGGCAAGATTGCCGTAATAATAAATATTAACCCTGCTATAAGCCCCATACCTACTCGTAGAAGAACAAAGTAAGTTTGCAGGAATTAATAGGAGAACCCTATTTATACCTATAGGTACGCTAATTTTATAAAAAAGTCGTGATTGCACAGTTTAGTAATTTCAAATAAAACGTAATAACTTTAAAGCATTTCTTTGACGTGGATCGTGCTATTAGATTAGATAATATTAATTTATTATCACCTCATACATGTTATAAATACATAAAGATTAAAATTTCATATTCAGTACATTTAGTAATTCAACACTAACAACTAAATTAGGAATTACAAATTAGTTGGGGGTATATGCACACGTTGATACTATTGTTAACATTTTTCAAAGACTGTAGGTGAATACACATGTGTGCTACTAGTAAACAGTTGTTGACTCGATGAGAACTGCGCGCAGACTGACTCCATTCGATCGTGAAACGTTTATTTTAGACGCTCGGTGATGCGACTGTCTGGTGGCGGACGTGACGTCATGGGGCCTTCTCCAAATAAATAAAACGCGTTAATAACATTAGGTATATAATCTTTCTGTTTTCTCGAAATTTTCATAATTACAGAAACCACAAGTTAAAAAGCAAAAACAACCCGTTTTATGCATGATCAAGGTTAAGTTTTATTCAAATGAAATTCCATAAATGCGACCCACCCGGCTTGACAACTACAAACAATCAACCTTTCTTTTTCATCTTAATGATCATTATTAGGTTTTTAAGAAATCAAAGAGATTTAAAATATCAATAAAACATGTCATGAGGTAAGTATATTTTAATTAAACGACACACAACATAAAACTTTTATTTACTTTCCAACAATACTACATAATATTTATGAATACTAAAAATCAATTTACGATCATGACATGCATGGCAGTAACTGATGTTTTTCTAACAATGACTACGTCTTGCAAATCTATACATCTATACATCTCTCTATGCATCAATACATGTCTATTCTATACATATAAATAAAATTGGAGTGTCTGTTTGTAATATTAAAATAACCGGTTTTTGCTACATGCATATGAATATATATATATACGGTACACATACCAAAATATTTTTTTGTTACTTTTTTGTCTGTCTGTCGGTCTGTCTGTCTGTTTGTTCCCGCTAATCTCTGAAATGGCTGGACTGTTTTTGCCGGGACTTTCACTGGCAGGTAGCTGATGTAATAAGAAGTAACTTAGGCTACTTTTATTTTAGACAAATTCTTCTGATATATATCTATCTATACTAATATTATAAAGAGGAAACCTGCGTATTTTTGTATGTTTGTTACTAATAAACTCAAAAACTACTGGGCATATTTCAAAAATTCTTTCACCATTAGAAAGCTACATCTTTACTGAGTGCTAGGCTATATAACACCACGCTGAAACTAATAGGAGCTGAGCAACAATTAAAAATATTGCAAAAACGGGAAAATTGTGCGCTGCTTAAACACTTCAAGAAAAAAAAATCCACGCGGATGAAGTCGCGGGCACAGCTAGTATAAAATAAAGCTGTCAAATACAGAACAACAGAAGCTTACGCAGAGGGGTAACTGCGTAATATTCTACCAGTAGGAATCGCTTTCATTTTGTGTTCTGAAACATTCATTGCGTTGTTTACGATGTTGACCAGACGAATTATACAAACATATGATGCAATAGATTAACAATAAGATTAATAGTATGTTACGCAATAAGGAAGCAGGCTACCTTATGCTCAACAAACGCTTGATTTGCATCAAAGTAAAGTCTCTTCACGAAATCTCTTGAACTACAAAATCTAAGGTTCTAGTCAAAAAGTATTTTTTTCGAAATTGTATTTCTGAGGAGTTTCGTAGGTTCTTGGAAAGTGCTAACTATATAGGGATTACATGATAAACTTTACTAATTGTCATCTTTAATAATTAATAATAAGGTTTTGTATTGGTGCAGGGCAGCTCTATACTGCCATTTGGAGTTGGACATCTAAACTGATCAAAGTATCTCTGAGGCGTTTTCTTTGCTCGCAGTTTAGAGGAACGAGGGGCTGACGTGGCTCACCCACCCTGATGCCAGTCACCAGTTCCATAGTCGTCTTCATAGCTGGGACGAAGTCACCTGAAAAATATTACCTACATTGATTGGTACATACCTAGTACATAGGAAACCGATGGTGGTTATAGATTTAGGTTGGCTGGAAAAGGTTTCTATGGCAACAAACAGAAGCTTCTCATGGAAGGAGTAGAACTGGACGTTGTGGTGCAATTAGGGTATGGCCTATGACCGGCAGCGGACTTCTATAAACTGAGTTGGTTGAAACAGTAGCTTAACGTACTCTTTTTTCCTATTTTATTGCAATTTGTCTGTCAAAATTTACGGTTTTACGGACCTACTAAGTTTTAGGAACGAAATTATTTAATGCAGCTTGCGGTAGGAGTAAACTTGTAGAAATTGTCACGTGACGAAAAAGCTTTCAAGGTTCAACATTTCCTCCATGAACATTTCTATCATATATAATAGAAAGAGAGGAAGCGAGATAGTGTGGGAGTGAGAAGTGAGGGGAAAATGAAATCCAAGATGGCGGGCGGTCTTTATGGGTGTCGATGTCGTTTTCACGGTTTTCTAGAGTGTTACGGAACTATTCTGTTAAAATCTCACTGTGAGAACTTAAGTGAAGTGAGCTGTCATTCTATCTGGCACTAGGGATTGATACTTATGACAGCTCACTTTAAGTTCACTTCACCGAAGTTATCACGGTGAGATTTTTATGGAATAGCACTGCTGAAGCCGATAATGAGGTCAAAATGAAAATCCAAGTTAGCGACTTTATGCGAGCTTCTAAAAACTTATACTAGATGGCTCTTTATTAAAAACACCTATTAAATTCTCTCTCTCTCTCTCTGTCTTTCTCTATTATACAGGAGTATGTGTGTGCGTGCGAGTATCGCATAAGAAAGTTCGTTGCTGACCCCGACCCCACACGTTTTTTGGGTGTATGTCGTATGCCTAAACCTTGGTCAAATTCATTTACTTCCTTTTTTGACATTGGAACATTTCTATAATGTTTTGTTTTATACCGGTAGTGCATGCAAATTTAGTAAAATAAGGGTTCGATCGATCACCTTGTGAAGCTATAGCATCGACCAGTTTATTCAGTCTCCGCTGCAAGATCCTGGCATTCACCACATTTCCATCCTTTACTGTCTCCACAATATTATGGACTAGAGCTGGAAACAGGTTGGCTACGGTCGCGATGCTGGAGTTGTGGCCCATCAGCATTGATGGCGCGATGTGCTGGAATTCAAAGTGTTAATACTAGAAATAAGCAGCAGTAGTTGCTAATTCAACTATTTCAAATGCTTCTTGGATAGTATTTGGATATTTGAAAGCTATTTTGTTAAAGGCTGAAAAGGGCTCTATTACCCGAACGGTGGGGAGATGTATTTAGTGCGTACACCCACATTTCCTTGAAGTAATAATTTTACACGATTCAATAACAATATCTTTGAACTGATTTAGGGTCACTCTATCAATTAAGCATGTTTTTATTACAGGCTATTGCTAATCGTGAGCAGTAATAGGCGTACTACATTATACGAACTCATCTAAAGGCTATAATAAATACCTAAGGAACATGAAGAAATTCCGTGTAAAACTTACATGGTTAGCAATGAATATCTTCTGGTCTTCACCCAGTAAGTCGGCTACTTGATCAGCAAACCCAAGGTCAGCCTTGGCACCTTTGAAGTTTGGCAGCAGTTTAGTTGTGGCTGCAGAGAATAACTGCCGTATGTTCACTGAAATGAAATTTTGTAAGAGAAACGTTTTCCATAAGTTACGATTACTATCTACTTATTTCACATTAGTCGTTTGCCGAAAACCGAACTGTTCTCGTTGAAAAACCGATCGTTTCTTCTTGTTTTTCTCCCTACTTATCCTTTTGTTATTTGACATTGGTACTGTATGAATTTATAAGCGATCAGCTGTTGCTAGCAGCTTCCTCTTTTTGTAGTTCATTTTTTTTATGTAAATATACAAACTATGCCCATGTCTAGTTCCCAGGCTACCTATTCGTCTACAATATCGATCGGGCCAGTTGTTTAGTCGTAAAAAAATAATACCTACAGACAGACAGAGAACATTTGCGTTTGTAATTTTAGTAAGGATATAATTTTTGGAAGTAAATAAGTATTAAGAACCCATAAAATCGTTATATTCACGTGATCAAATTGAACCATATTACCATCGACTCCGGTCATCATAGGGAAGTGATAGTAAATTAAGGGCAGGGTCGGTGCTGCCGCAGATACTCTCTGCAGGTAGCACACTAGTTGGTCCACGTTCTTCGGCTTGTAGTACAGCTCTGGAAGAGTCATCATACCGTCAGCTTTTAGCTTCTCTGCGTGTTCTGCCTGAGGAGAAAAACATTCAAGAACTTTGATATGGATGTAAGGTAGGTACTTAGATAATAAAGGTACACTTCTCGTGGAATAAAATGCCTTTACACCTCATACATAAATAATCAATCACAAATCAGATATTTTTACAAGATTGCAAATACCACAAAGTTCATCATAACCGACCTATAATGTTCCCACTGCTGGGAAACAGGCCTTGTCTCTGTGAGAGAGAGTGGGCCGTAATCCACCACGCGGACCCAGTCCGGTTTGGTAGATATCACAGTCATGTCTTTGAATTTTTGGTTCTAGGACATGCCAATTTCCTCACGATGTTTTCCTTCACCGTTTTGAGACCAATGGTGATGAAATTATTTACACAAAGGAAAGCGCCAGTCTGGGCTCGAACTTGCTACTTACAACTCGTATGTCACGGCCATTACCACTGAGCCACCACAGCTTACCACAAAGTTATTTATTTTAAATATTAAAAAAAAAACGGCAAATATTTGAAAATTGTGATTTGCGTATGTCGATGAAATGAAAGGTGAGCTTAAGTCGACTAGGTGTGATAATGACAAAGAAATATTACCAATTCTAAAACATCCGGTAAGGGTGCACCTCCGACTTGAGCAATTACTTGAGTACCCAGAGGTCTCGCAGCTGTCACCCAGGTTTCGATGAGTGACTTCCTCTCTTTCACGCTCAAGGCCATGCCTTCTCCGGTAGTTCCACCAACTTTGTGAGAAAATAATTAATTATAAACATTATATAAAAAGAAAAACGTCACGCCTGTAATTCGTCGAATCGTTTGGCAGAGCTGTACCTTAGTATGTACACTGACATTTTTAGTCCCATGATTTTTTTTTCCGAAATATATTTCGAGTTCTAAGGTGGCTCCTCAATCTAGACGTCTGAATTGAGGAGCCACATAAAACGTCCTGTAACTTTTAAAGGGTTTTACTACAAATTCTAAGATTGGGCCTAAAAATTCGGGTAATTTACTACTAAATATTGGTAGTACCCGCGTTTAAATATGGGACATGGCTCCTCAATCCATACGGACACAAAGGTGTGAGCCTCTTGCCGTCTACCGGACAACATTAACTGGCACAAATTCAGAGTTTGGTGAGCTACTGAAAAATTCCTTAGAGAAAAACCCAATAAGATTTTTGCCTGACCTGCAAATCGAAAGCAGGTCCTCAAGCGCCAGCAGTAGTGCTTGCGACCACTAGACCCTAGACCAATGAGGCAGCAACTGTTTATTAAATGCCCAGCAGCCTTAGCACGAGTACCGATTTGTTGACGGAAGAATAGACATGACTATTAACTAAATGATGTACAATAGGAGAAGATAGCTATGTTTTTCTATTAATTATCACAGTTATGCGTTCTAAACGAATCATGATTTTGTAGATAATCGTATATACTTTGTGGCCGTCGAGGAGAAAGTTTGTTGTCAGTGTGATTTTGACAGTTTGGGAAGAAATATTCTTCTGAAATAGTCTACATATAAAAGGACCTAGACAAAGATCTTTAGAAACGAAAGACAAAATGACAGATTAAAGTAGGATATCTACGGTTTTATTTTGGGTGGGAAATCATCAAATAACTTCTCCCGCTCTGGGTGGAGCAGGAGGGCGTGTCAGACCTTTACTGACTAAAACCCACCCGTGTTCCCTCAGTTGTCTGTGTGCCAGGGGCCGCGGTATCTCTTTCGAACAACCCGCACCCCTGGCAGGCATCGGCCCTTGCGGACCCCACCAGTTGGTGCTGACAACTCTTTGAGGCGCGCGTGGAACACAACGCGTCATCGACCCGGGCTTGGTCCTTACCGGACAGCGAACTACCCATTACTCACCGTCCGCAAGCCCGCGCCTACGGTGGCCGGGAATCAGTTTGGGATTCCCGATGCCCAGGGCGTCTCCTGCGGAGGCAGGATATCTACGGTGTGATGTCAAAAATGGAGAAACGAAATGTGACTTTGTATAGAAGAAGCACTGTTTATTCTTCGTAGAAACAGCAAGCGACATGCTAAGCCTCCAGTAGTTTTATACTAAGCTTATGTGCTTTGGTTTGCAGTGGTGGGCCAGTGGTAATGGTCGCGACTTAGGAGTTGTAAGTTGCGAGTTCCAACCCAGATAGGTGCTTTACTTCGTATAAGTTATTTCATTCCCTCTGCTCTCAAAACGGTGAAGGAAAACATCGTGAGGAAACCGGCATGTGCCAGAACCAAAATTTTCCAAGAGATGACTGTGACATCCACCAACCCGCCCTGGGCTCGCGAAGTGGATTCCGGTGCATTCCCATTCACCGGGAGGAGGCCTGTATCTCAGCAGTGGCAATATTATAGGCTGATTATTATCTTAAGTGCTACATAGTGGTAATTACCAAGAATACCGTTGACTCCATGTCTGTTTAAATGTGCCATGTAGCTGGGTATGATGGAGTGGTCTACACATCCTGACTCCATGAAGGGAGAGAACACTGGTGCCAAAACGCCGCTGACTTCGAAAACCTGTGGTCAAATAAAACAAATGAAAGTCAGAATGAACGGTGCATCCAAAACACGGATTAATACTGCGGGGTGATTACGTATCACACTAACAGGAGGAATGGCTTATATTTTTTTAACATTCATTGCGTTATTCACATGGTTGAGCAGACAATTTTTTCGAACATATGGAGCAATAGATTTTGATTGACAGTGTGAGTTCAAATAGGTGTTTACGCACTTGGTCGTCGGTCGCCCGGGCGGCTCGACGACTCGCCGCGTAGTGATGACGCACAAGCGTCTGCCGGCTAGAGATGTGCTAGGAATTACTTATCTGTTAACAAATACCTAGTAACTGCAACTTGACTTAATTCACAGTTCCCTGTTACCATTTCACCGTTTACCACGCCATGACGTTTGTTCGTTCATCGTTAATTTATCAGTTATTTTGTTGATGACTGGGAATTCCTCGGTATTTACTTGGGAAGGTCGCTCAGTAGTGACGTTAAATGAATGTATGCGACAAAGAGCATCTTTGAAACTTTATTCCGATGGCACGCGTGTGTATTGTTTTCGATAATTATAGTAATAATAAAGAATAAAGTAGGTAAGAATCCTTCCATAATGTTTTTTCATTTACTTATTTTCCTACTGCATTAAAAGTTAGGTAACTAATTACTTATTGGTCTGAAATATTACGAAGTAAGTATATATGAATTATTCTATCTAATCAGTTACCTTATGAAGGAAATTTCCCTGTTAAAAGTAACAGGTACGTTCAGAGCCTGGGAACAAGTTACCTGTTAACAGAATTATCCTGTTAGGTCCCATCTCTATTGCCGGAGGCTGGCGACCAGTCGACAGTGCGTAATAGCTTTTAGGGTCGGTTTTTGAGATTTTAACATGACACACGCGCCACTGGCTGGATACAACGCATGTAACTTACTCTAGTAGTTAGTCATACATCGAAAAATAGTCTTTAGTTATCATGAGGTTTTCTGAAACTCAGGCTAGTTTTAGAAAATAGTAGTATTACTATATTATGCCTACCCGCACTCGGCCCGCGTGGTGGATTATGGCCCATTCCTGGCCCTGTGTCCCAGCAGTGGGAACGTTAAAGGTTGATTATGATGTTGACTATATTGTGCAGAGCGATGACCGTTTTGTGTTGATATGACGCATATTTTCCCCCAGCTTGTTCTTTTTTGTTATGTTTGTGTTCTTTCTTTGCGTCATGTTTACCTACCGCAAATTAATGTACTTATTTTCTTTCTTTTTCTGTTTATTAAATTATAAACGTGAAACTAACTGTCTGTCATATTTTCATGCCTTAATAGTAGAAGGGATTTCGATGAAATTTGGCACACAGTTTGACCATGACCTCGGTTAGACATACAATACTTTTTATCCTGGTATGCGGTATTAAATTCTCATGGGATATTTTCCGACCTCCACGCAGGTAAAGCTGCGGCTAAATGTACGTATTAAATAAGTAGAAAGTGATTAACGCATACGAGTCTTTCCAAGAATTATTTTAATCTTTTTCCTTCTCACCTATTTATAACTCAAGGACCTTTCTGGTAAACCTACTGCCTAAACATATACCACGCTATATACCTATAGCAACAAACCTGAATATATTTATGGTCGGGGCATACCCTCCCGGACTAAACTAGTAGGGTTGCCATAAAAATACGAAATTCAAGAATGGATTTATTTTTATATTCATTGGGATTAATCGAAAACTTTCTTGGGCGATTACTTTTTCGCATTGCAGGTTGATATCACAAAATATTTCCAGTTCATCTATAGTACTATTTTGTGGCAGTTAAGCCCCAGTTACAAGCTTTTTTTTTAGCAATTACTCGCTCGCAACGGGCGAATTGACACTTTTAAATTATTTGTTATTTTTAATAGGCAACTTTCATGACGTTAATTTATGTGCGAATTCTGTGTGTGCGAATCGACAACTCCAGAAATACGTATTTGAATGTTATGCAGTAAAAAATTCACTGCAAGTACATGCAATCACTTTCGCCCGGCTCAAGCAAGTAAATTCGTGCGAATCGACTAATAAATAAATAAATAAAAATAATAATAAGCCTTATTTCTGTTGCATCCAATTAAATTGAAGCAACAAATGACTTGCTTCGTCCAAACACTCTTTACTTAGACGATGCAACTTTTATTGTTGCTTCACTTTACGGTATGCCACAAGCAATTAAAAGGTTTAGAATGTTGAATTGATTGCAATAAACTATGTGACGACGGTTGCATCTGCCAGGTGTGCGGGTTGTTCTGCTAGGGGTGCGTGTTGTTTGGAAAGAGATACCGTGGCCCTTGGCACACAGGCAACTGAAGGAATACAGGTGGGTTTTAGTCAGCAAAAGTTTGACACGCCCTCCCACTCCGCCCAGAGCGGGAGAAGTTATTTGATGATTTCCCACCTTTAAAACAAACAAACGACGATTGCGTCATTTTGAAAAACTACGTATATACTTAGTAGAAGATGAGATATAGGAAAAAGCGCTTACCATTTTAGATTGAAGAAAAACAACAGTTACGGTGTAAGAACGCGAGATGACTGAACTGAATCCAATGTCTTGTAATGTAATACTCTAGGAAGCTGATTGAAAGTAGGTGAGGTAAATCGAATACCAAGATATCTTGTACTTGTGGCTAAAGGTAAAACTTAGCTCATGCAGGGTAAACCGACATAGATATTGAGTTACTAGTTTCTACCTTCGGCTTGCACGCGTGGATGCCGAAAATTATACCACGGGAACGTGCTATACCAGGACAAAATTTACCCTTTGTCCTATCCTACCCTAGGATGCCATCTATCTCCTTGCCAAATTTTATAGAAATCTGTTAAGTGGTTTAGGCGTGAAGAGGTGACATAATATATCTACAGAGTTATATTTAAACTTATTATTATAAGTATAAGTACTAGCTTTTGTCCGCAGCTCCGCCCGCGTGGATGTCGATTATCGCGTAAAGAAGTTAGTCTATATTCTTCACCATATCCTAGGCTATGTCTCTGCAAAATTTCATGACGATCGGCTCAGCGGTTTGGACGTGAAAGCGAAACAGATAGACAGACAGAGAGTTACTTACGCATTTAAAATATTAGTAGGGAAGTAGGGGTTAATAAGGATAGCGATATTGTTATGCCCAGGTGACTATTTCTCATTACTCAATCATTTATTGCACTTCACAATGTGTACTAAAGTACAGTGTAATCTCACTAATCCGGCACTATTAAAAACCGGAGGGTGCCGGATTATTGGAATGTTCGGATTACTGGATTATACTGAAAAAGTCATAGGTAATAAATAAAATAAAGCATTTCATAGAGAGAATAAATGTATATAATGTATTAAATTAACATGTAGGTACATATGTAATTAACTAGTTTTGAAATAATCCTTAATTGAGGTCTGCTTTTGTGCAACTTGTAGTCCTTGTAGCTAGTCGACGACGCAGCGACCAAGCGCACAGGTATAGAGGGGTGAGGGAGGCGTGGGCGGAGGGTGCCGGATTATTGGACGTGCCGATCTATCGAAGTGCCGGATTAGTGAGATTGTACTGTAGTAACTTATAATATAACGATACCATTATAGACCCTGTCAGGCACAGAAAACTAGTAGGAGAGAGGACGCTTTAAAAGAATAGCAGTCTAATACTTATTTAATGTAAATTCTAATTTATTGAATGCATTAGAAGTTAATTTTCTTATTTTTAAAGACATATTAATGTATTTTTTCTGTTTCAGAATAGGTGACATTTCAGAAGAAGTAATAACCAATAGGCAACGCAACGGTACTACTGCTACGGGTAAACTGTGACTACATTGGAAAGTAGGTAACAATATCTAGTTCGTATTCTAAAAGAAGAACAGCAGCCGAACTTTGCCAAAAAAAAAAGTATTTAAAAAGTAGCACTGTCATAACAGCCGCTTTGACATTGCACAAAAAATCAACAAAAAATATAGCAAATTGAAGAGTAGTGAAGTTGAAATTATATCACAATGCTTTCATTGACTGGGCCGCCAGATTTGTCATCAGGGGGATCTAATCTGGGTGGAATGTATGCACCCGGCGTTCAGTTTGTTCAAGTCGCCAAAACTAATAACAGAAAAATGGAGAAATCTGTCCTTGTCATCTACACCGGCGGCACCATAGGCATGATACCGACTGTTGATGGTAAGACAATTACTTCCTTCCTTTGGCCTTTTATTTTACAAGTTGCTGCGCCCCGTGGTTTTACCCTCGTAAGTTTGGATCCCGTGAGAATACGTTCCCGTGGGATAATTTTCGACCTCTACGCGCGGGAAGCCGCTGGAAAAAACTAGTTTAAAATATGTATACCTACATAAAGCCTTGGCTCTAAAAACTTACTAAGTAGATACCAGTAGATATCCAGTTCCTGACGAATGTGTTAGAGCACATTATTCACTCTAACAGTTTATTGATATGATTATGTCAAAAGGGGAGTTGACTGGCCAGCAATTTGCCGCAAGTAGATAAACAGATTACGTAAGAACTATAAAAAAATATCCCAGAAGCACTGTTTCATTTACCTATTCAATGTCATGCAAATAAAATAGTTCAAGTAATACATCTTTTCGTCAAACGATAAACGGAATAAAAAAAATAGATCCTGTCACTGTGCTTTTAATCTAGTCGAGTTTCTATTTATTATCTATCTATAGAAATTTCTTAATTTGAGCCTGCCTTTGTATGCGGGAAAATCCCTGACAGTCAACTTGTGTCCTACCTAACTGGATACACAAGTAAATCTTTAGTACATGGTAGCTCAAGGTAATGCAGTCTTTACTGCGCCGTGGTATGAATGGTGGTGATCACGGAGGTGGTGATGTTTTTTAGTAGGGTTGTCATTATAATAGGAAATACTAAAATGGGATTTTTTTTTAATCATTTGATTTTCGAAAAGTTTCTTGGGAAAATACTCTTCAGCACTGTAGCGTTGCAAGTTCATTAAGCAATATATTTCCAGTTTACCCATACTAGTTTATGACGTAGTTTTCTTTCCTGTAGTGTGGCGTACAAGGAAAAGTGACTTGCGTCGTCTAAATACTGCTAACTTAGACTGTGCAACTTTGATTGTTGCTTCACCTTATGGTATGCCACAGGCAATTAAAGGCTGTAGATTTAGAATATTGAAACTTACCGCTACCTTGCATAACGGTTAATAGATATAATTAGCCACTTGGATACTTTTAATCCCGAAAGAACGTTCCCATGAAGCGGCAACCGACGCGGTGGAGGCGCGGGCAAAAGCTTGTATCGATATAATAAATTCAACTAGTCGTTGAAGTTCGACCAATATTCTTTTAAAATTTAATATATTTCTAATGCATTATTGTATAAAAACACCTCCTACTCCTTCTCCTTACAAACTTTAGCTGTGCCAAATTTCAAACTCCACCGTCCGCGTAATTTTCGTGAAAACGGGTGCAAAGTTTTTGCTTTACGCAGTAATATAATTATATATGTATAATATATCTCTGTCGGTTCACTGCATGGGCTAACTTTTACCTTTAGCCACAACAACTTAAAGGTGTTGTATCCATTTCGCCTCCTTTCCATCAGCTTTATCTGCCGGTGAAGTAGGTGAACTGAGCTCTAAGAGAGGTGTTATTCCTCCTGATGGTACAGATTAACAATATTGACAGCTCACTTCACTCAAGTTTTCACTGCTGCAATGGTAAGCGAATTTTCCAATACCTTATAGATAGGTACTTACTACTATTTACGAGTTTTGCAAAATACAACGAATTCAATATTCTAAATCTACAGCCTTTAATTGCCTGTGGTATACCATAAGGTGAAGCAACAATAAAAGTTGCACAGTCTAAGTTAGCAGTATTTAGACGACGCAAGTCACTTTAGCTTGTATGGGCAAACTGGTATGGGTAAACTGGAAATATATTGCTTAATGAACTTGCAATGCTACAGTGCTGAAGAGTAGTTTCCCAAGAAACTTTTCGATAAATCAAATTATTTAAAAAAAATCCCATTTTAGTATTTCCTATTTTAATGACAACCCTACTAAAAAACATCACCACCATTCATACCACAGCGCAGTAAAGACTGCATTACCTTGAGTAACTATTGGTTACTCATGTGCTGATTGCACCGACCCGACTGATTTATACAATTATACACCGTGACATTTTAGTCGTCTTACAAAGGTGGTCCACTCAATGTATCCGTCATAAAATACCTCTAGGCGAGATTAAAACATTGTTACCATTAATTAAGATCATAGGTACAAAGAAAAATAAATAATACTTTAGAATTATGAAACACCCTCCCTATTAATAATGTTTACTTATCAAACGGTAGAAGATTTCTACCTACCTACCATTACATTCCATCATTAATTCCATCTCCATAAAACGGTGTTTCAAACTACGTCATGCATCTTAGTGAATGATATTTTCATTTTTGTAATTATGCAAATGTTCAAAAATGTCCATTTTTTTAAATAAATGATTAGTAGTCATTGCATAAATGAAGTGGGCTGCCGGTGTAAGACGACTAAAATATCACGGTGTATAAGTGAAAACAAAGGAGTAACAATTTCTAGTTTGTATTCTGAATCGATGATTCTGAACGAAGCACACCAGCAGACCTTTACCTAAAAAAAGTATATTAAAAAGTAAAGCTGTCAAAATACACGCATAGTTATAGCACAAAAAATCAACAAATAAATGGTAAAATTGCTTCCCGTCTCTTCAACAAAATCGACTAAATGAAGTTTAATTTGTATCACAATGCTGTCATTGATTGGGCCGGTGGGTCGCTATTTATCATCGGGGGTTTCTAAACTGGGTGGACTGTATCCACCTGGCGTGCCCGGCGTTCGGTATGTTCATTTCACCAAAACTTATAACAAGAAAATTGAGAAATCGGTCCTTGTAATCTACACCGGCGGGACCATAGGCATGGTACAGTCTGATGATGGTGAGATGTTTACATTGTCATAAAATAACATAACATCACGGCTTGTTTCCCTGAAAGGTTAGACAGAGGTGTACCTAGATACGTAATAATGTCTTCAGAGTACTGTTGAGGTAGCCCCGGTTCTGCAGCGCGTCTAACATGTTTGCTGTAGCACGAACCGACGACTTTTATGCCATTGTGAGGAAGAAGACAGCAGAATGAGGGCTAGCAGCAGCAGTATTCTGAAAATCCTACCTGAACAACACGATGCACCAATACTAAGACATGCTGTCCGGTTGCTTGTGCGGCAGGAATAAATAAACATGATGTGTACCTATTAATTTTATAAATACTAACCCTTACTTGATAAGGGGGTCTAAAAGGCCACTTTGGCAGAATCATAATATGATCACATTATGAATATATTATACGGTTTTAAAACCGTAAAATGGTCACAATTCATAATACATATTATCCGCGTAGACAGCAAGCAATTCATCTGTTTGACAGTTTGGTATGGAAAATCGTACAATGGTCAACAAATTATGAATTGCTTTATTAAAGTAAAATGTCAAATAGCAGAATCATAGGGGAATTCAGGAAATGAATCACTTTTAGAGGAATTGCTTAAAGTGGCCTTTTTAGACCGCTGTTCTTTGTATTAGCCAGTGGACCAATGTTGTCAAATAAAATGTACTCATCATCATTCTCCTGCCCTTATCCCAATTTATTTGTGGTCAGCTCAACATGTCTTTTTCTCCCACACTTCTCTATTAGTCGTCATCTCCGTAGTCACACCCTTTCTAACCATATCATCATTCACACAGTCCATCCGTCGTTTCTTTGGTCTCCCCCTACTCTTATAGCCTCTCGACATTCATATTCAAAACTTTCTTCACGATGTTTTCCTCATTCCTCCGTAGCACATGCCCATAGCATAAAAACCGATTTCCACACAACTTTTCAGTTATCGGTGCCACTTTCAGGCTTTCTCTTATGTACTCATTTCTTATTCTGTCCATCCGTGTGACACCACACATCCCCGGATCATTTCCAACGTTTAGCTCCCAGACTGGAGCGTGCTGAGGCTGCCTTGAAGCGGCTCCTGCCCAATCTAGGGGGCCAAACACCTCCTGCCGGAGGCTCTATACGGGGTACCGGTGTGGGCGCCTACATTGAGGCGCCAACCAGCACGCCGGTTGAAGGCGGCCCATAGGGTCATGGCCATCCAGATGGTACGGGAATACCGCACGATCTTCGGCGAGGCGGCGGGCCTCCTTACTGGATTCCTGCCATGGGATCTGGAGGCAAAGGTCGTCGCTCACACTTGGGAGTGGTGCGCCAAACGTCGGGGTGTAACCCCGCTGACGCGAGAAATCGCGTCACAGCGGACAGAGCTCCGGCGGGATCTAATGGCGACATGGAGAGTGCGATGGTCGCAGGCCAGGCTGGGCGCGGCACGATTGCGGCGGTAAGTCCCCTCTTTGAGGAGAGGCTTGAGAGGCGGCACGGCATCCTCACCTTCCGCCAGGTCCTCACCGGACATGGCTGTTTCGGGAGGTTCCTGTTTCGCACAAGGCGGGAGGAAACGCCCGGGTGTTTCCTCTGCGAAGATCGCCCTGAAGGCACAGTGGAGCATACAGTGTAGGTCTGCCCTGCTTGGGCTGAGCACACCGTGTCCTCGTGGAGGCGATCGGCGGCGGCGACCTCTCGCGTCCGGCCCTGGTCTAGGCCATGGTACGGAGCGAGAGTGCATGGGTAGCCGTCACCTGCTTCTGCAATGCAGTAATGCTCGCGAACAGGGGGGTGGTGCACGTGAGGGAGAGGCAGCGTATACTGCCTCTCCCTCACGTGCACCACCCCCCTGTTCGCCCTCACGGCCTTAGTCGCCGCAGGAGACGCCCTGGGCGTCGGGAATCCCAGGCTGATTCCCGGCCACCATAGGCGCAGGCTTGCGGACGGCCAGTAATGGGTAGCTGGTTGTCCGGTACGGAGCAAGCCCGGTTCGACGGCGCGTTGTGTTCCACGCGCGCCTCAAAGAGATGTCAGCACCAACTGGTGGGGTCCGCAAGGCCCGATGCCTGCCAGGGGTGCGGGTTGTTCGAAAGAGATACCGTCGCCCCTGGCACACATGCAACTGAGGGGACACGGGTGGGTTTTAGTCAGTAAAATTCTGATACGCCCTCCTGCTCCACCCAGAGCGGGAGAAGTTTTTTATGATTTCCCACGCACAAAAAAAAAACCTGTGCGAGTCTCAGCCAGGTCTTCCCCTGGATTAACAATCAGGGCCTGAATTCACTATGGCCACTTAACGATTCGACGATAACGAGGCTTGACAAAACCCAGAGATTTCTTCACTATGTGTAGGTTAAATATTATGTTTCATATGCATAAACCCTTCAGTATATATGTATACTCTAAATGATGTTGAAAACCGCATCAAAATCCGGTGCGTAGTTTCGAAGAAAAATGCGGTCAAGCAGACACACATAGACGCGACCTTTTTTTTTTCTGAATGTGCCTGCTCTTGACCACGTAACTAGGGCTTGCATTCGAATGTTCGAATTATTCGAATAATAATTTATTTCGAATATTCGAATTTAAAAATTGTGATATTCGGATATTCGACCAACTTCCATAACAGGCGCAGTCCGGCTGCGAACCCTGATATGCACAAAATACAGTTTTATTTTAAAGTTTACGCAAAGTGACTGACGGAGCAAGCGTGATGTGTGCTATGTGTGGTCAACAAGCGCCTTCGTACCATCAACTATATTTACCACATGGTATCTGATATGAGTGTTGGATGTATATATAAGTTACATACTAACCCTAGAATAAGTAATAGTCTATAGTGTTATTTGTCCTCTTTTAGTTTAATTTAGTTCCTTATTACTTGCCGCATTTGTGTGCGAGTGCATAATACAACTAAAATGTAACAGCTTCTGACGGGGTGGAGACCTGGTATCCTGAAATACAGGCCTGACGCCTAGCTTAGGCACCAGTCTCCCACAGTATAACAATGAATATGTATAGTTTTAATTATGTATTTGTACTTATTTATTGTGGCGAGAAATAAACAAATAAACTAATACGAAAAGGAACGGAAGTATCTTGAAGAACAATGGGAGGAGCCTGCAGGAAACACAGGATAGGATGATCACTTGACTTGAGCTGTTGAGAGAGTTCGAGAGGTTCTATAGACAGTTTAACACGTCAACAAGTAACCCCGTTACGAATCCACGAAACAGGAACCTCCCGAAACAGCCATGTCCGGTGAGGACCTGTGTCAGGAGGAAGGTGAGGACGCCATGCCGCCTCTCAAGCCACTCCTCAAAGAGGGGACTTACCGCCGCAATCGCGGCGTGCCCAGAAGTGGTGGAGCTTGGGGGAGGGTTATGTCCAGCAGAGGAAGTCTTTCGGCTGTAATAATGATGATGATTCTCATAATACTATTTTAACCACTCTCTGGTAATCTGTTTTGATTAAGAATACATTACGTAAGTAAGTAAGAATAGTGCTTTGTTACATTGAAGATTTTATGGAGTTATTTTTTTTAAATTAATCTACACTGTCTCACTGCTAAGGAAAGCTCTCGCAAATCCTCTATAGTGTTACTTGTTTTTTTAATTGTTTAAATTTATTATAAATATTATAAAAATAATCGATATCTCAGATGTTGTATTGAGAAGTGTTGATTAATAAGACTTGTGTTTGTGACTTGTGTCTATGTATCGATCGCTTTTGCATCTAAAGGCCTTTAGTTTGTGTAGTACCTACTTTTATAAAGCAATAAAATTTTGATTTATTCCTTGATATTATTCAGACTCCTAATTAGTATCTTCTTAGCAAATGAAGACATAATTATTAACGCAGGTTTCTTAAAAAAAGTATTCGAATAATTCGAATATTACCCGAAAAAAAAAGAATATTCGAATGTGAAAAAATCCGCATATTTGCAAGCCCTACTCGTAACGCCTGATGGAAAGAGATGAATCAAAATCAAAAGTCATTTATTCAAATTAGGCTGAGAATCAGCACTTTTCGAACGTCAAAATAAATAAGACAGTCCCCAAAACGTCCAACCCTTCACCACTTCCTAGTGCTTTAGCTGGGAAGAAGTGGCGGAACAAAATCCCCAGCAGCACAGCTATCTGTTTAATCGGATACACTTGATTCTATACAAATAATATGTACGATAATATGTACTTAAGTATAGTTAAATAAAGAAGCCTTGGCTCTGAAAATTTATAAGTTGATACCGGGTGGATATCCAGTTCGTGATGAATTTATTGATGTGATTATGTCAAGGGGCTTTGACTAGGTAGCAGTTTGGCGCAAGTAGAGAATAGATTAGGTACCTACAGAATGTTTTTTTTTTTAAATCCCGGAAGTACCTATTTTATTTACCTACTCAACCATATGCAAATAAAATGAATAGTTAATAAGATAATAATTCTTCTATTTGTCATACGATAAACGACCCAAAAAAATCATCTAGCCTCTACTAAGACATAGGAATATCTATTAGGTTTGAATATATCTACTGAGATTTCACGTCGTGTGCGTCAAACTCTCGCTTGACAGCATTTTGAGCCTGTCTTTATACTCGGGAAAATACGTGATGGTCAACTTGTGTACCTACCTATATATGTACACAAGTACACCCGTCCTGTCTATACAGGATAACTCAACATAATGCAGTCTTTACTGCGCTGTTGTATGAATGGTGCAATTGTGATATTTTTAGAACAATATTGTACAAAAGCAACATTTTATCAATGCCTCTTTGTGCCTCCTAGTAGCATATACTCGTACATATTTTATTTATTCATTTTCTTACCTTATAAATTAATGTTTTAAATGTCTCTGAAACTGACGGACAAAACTATATTTTGAATGTCCGTTTGTCTGTTCCGTCTGATCTCTTGGGTCGTGATCGTCTCGTGGGTCGAAACTGCTGTATGAGGGACATAGGATTTTTTTAAAATTTCTGATGATGGATGGATGGATGGATGGATGGATGGATGGATGGATGGATGGATGGATGGAAGGACGGACGGACGGACTGACGGACGGACGGACGGATGGATGGATGGATGGATGGACGGACGGACGGACGGACGGACGGACGGACGGACGGATCGGACGGATCGGACGGATCGGACGGATCGGACGGATCGGACGGATCGGACGGATCGGACGGATCGGACGGATCGGACGGATCGAACGGATCGGACGGATCGGGCGGATCGGACGGATCGGACGGATCGGACGGATCGGACGGACGAACGGATCGGACGGATCGCCATCTGCCTTCCAGGCCGAACATTGTTTTACCAACTCATAGAGTGATTTCCTAGTCATCTTCATCGACATCATTGGGGATTCTGAAATAAAAAAAGAAAATAAATGTTTTATTTCGATACATTCTGTTTAGTAAAAAAAAAAAAATGCCGGGTATATGCGGGACACTTTTCTTTGAAAACATTATCAAAATTTATTTCTTTTCTTTCTTTCTTCTTTAGATACAAATTTAATAAAAACGCTGGAAATTCGCGCACCCCGGAGCGTGGCGCGTAGCAGTGTGTGATCCGCCTCAACTAGGCTCAACTCAAACATTAACACCTTTAATTACAGAGTTTACCAAAGTAAAGTCGCATTGTATATGCAGAACTTTTATGATGTAAAATGTCACTTCATCATCTGTAAATACCAAATTAAACATGTTATAATAAAGTACCTACATATTTTCTTCTTCAACATCCATAATGGTTACCATAAAATTTCACTAAACACAAACTTATTGCAATTAAAAAATTACGTGTTAACCGTAGCGCCGAGAACGACGCAACGATGCTACGGTTGGTAGAGGGTTTTTTTTTGTGCGGGTGGGAAATCATCAAATAACTTCTCCCGCTCTGAAACCCGTGGGATAATTTCCGATATACACGCAGGCGGAGCCGCGGGCAGCTGCTATAGTTATTAATACGATAAAAGGGTAATTTATGATAAATGGAAGGGTTTTCACATAGGTCATAGGTCCATCCGATAAGGAGTATCAATCTCCACCATTGTTTCATAATGCGTTATCAATGCACGCTATTTTATGCAGAACTTATGTATCGACTCATGAATGAGCGATGGGCTTTGGAGAAGTGCTATTTTGAAAAGTGCACAACTACTTAAGTACCGGATTTGGGTGTTAGAGTATTTACGAACTTTATTTATTTAATTCGGAAAAGAACATTTTTTGTGTCTGTAAACACAAATAACAAGATGAAGTAAAGTTAAAAAATATCACTCTCTTATTTAATATAACTAGTTGACCTGGCTATCATTGTATGTTAGATTTGAATAGTAAGCGTTATTTATTAATAAGATACTTGTCCTCTACATGAAATACATGTTTAGATTATTTCTCTTATCTTAATTTAGACATTTATATAAACTCCGTTAGGTATTGGTCATGGTTTTTTTTTTTTTTTTTTTTGGGTATGGCATCTCGCAGTTGACCTTGAGAGGCCGTGACTGCTTAACCGGGCTTTCCTGCGGTGACTTTTAGTTTTTAAGCTAAGAGCCTCCAGCCAGGGCTTACAAACTAATTACTAAACCTACAGCAACTGCGCACTGAGGGCACCCCCTGCGGGGTACGAGCCTCGGCTCAGGGAGTCACTTTTTAGGGAGGGCAGCAAGTGGGGACAGGCTGGATCAAATAATTTTTCTTATTATTAGATCATGGGGATTTTAACTCTACTTGCACAGCTTCGGCGCGGGCTGGCACTTCTGCGGGCAAGGGACGGTTGGGGATTGGTCATGGTAATTCACATTATGATCTAATAGGGAAATTTCGCATCACTAGTGAAGCTGTAAGGGCCGTCTGTCATATATGCACGTGTCGATAACACAAACAGTCCACACCGTGAATAGTTTCAGTCTTAATACTTCAGTCTGCGTTCCAGAGCCGCGACGAACGGTACCGTAAGCGAAACGATCTTTACGAAAAAAAAAAAGTTCGATTAAAAAGTTTATTTTTCAAAAATGGAAGTCAACGGTGACGTTTTAAAAAAGTTAAACAATGGTGTGGATATGTCAAAATTGGGCGCGAATCTTCTCCCGAATTTTAAAACAGGGAGGAGACTCTCGTGGGCTCACGAGAGCAGTGAAAGACGTGTTTTAGCTATTTACACCGGCGGAACCATTGGCATGGTAAAGACTGACGATGGTGAGAATGTTTGGTCTAAATAGTTTTGTTGTATAGTTCCTCTAAAAATACGTTCTTATTTTAGGCAAATAGGTCGCTCTATGTATTCGTAGTTCCGAGTTTAAAACGGAACGACATAATTGAGTTGGAATCTCGTTCTGTGGTTTTCTGCTAGAGTTATTATTATTTTATTTAGAGGCACTTCGGAACAGCATTGTTTTTAACGTTTACCAATTGCTACAAGGCAATATGTTGCCAGTTTGATTTCTTCATTGATCTAAGTGATCTCCTCGAAAGTGTGACGACGATTACATCAAGTTTCATTGATCTTGAACTCGAACGTTGTAAATATTTATAACACTACGATTACATACGATAAATGTCACAGAATATCAAAAACTAGTTACGTCGCTGTGAGAACTGATTATAATTAACATGCAAACAAATCCATATCTTGATGATTACATATTTAATCTGTGTGTTTGTCTATTTGGTCTTCCGACGTTATAAATTATGTCACATTCTCGTGACAGAATGTTTAGATACAATTTTTTGCGTATTATGAGTACCAGCTTAAGCACTAACAAGTTGTGAAAGGCGGGCGTTTTGGGGGACTGTCTTATGTAGTTGTTCTGATTGACAGCCTAGTTTGAATGAATAACTTTTGATCTTGATTTTGACCTTGACCTACCTTAAGTGGTTATTACATTATCCAATTTGTAAAAACTCTACTTAGGGACACTCTAATTAGGAAGTTGGAAGATAGTGATCACACTAGACTAAATTGAATAATAAATCGGACAAACTTACCAGTCATGAAATAGAATTGCATTGGGTTGCAACAATTTAGGAAGTAGTGCGGTCGGGACCTTCCAATCGCACTAAATCGGATCCAACTGTTTTGACTTCGATTATATCTTTCGATTTCCTAAATAGATTTCCCTACAGATTGAATAGTGAAATAAGCGCTTTAGGAGGAATGACAAATGTGAATAGTAGGTAGTATGTTGGGCACTCGGACGGTCTGCAAATAAACAAAACGTATAATTATGCAATTGTAGGTAGCTAGAGAAAATAGACAAGGCTATAAGACGCAAAATTATTATAAATTAGGTTGAGAAACAGTAAATCGGATAACTTATCTCAAACAATTTCTGCCATTTTTTTGATAATGTTTTCTGTATCTAGTGCCTCATTATCATCTTCCGGGCCATCACTCGTATTTTACACTATTTGAGAAATGTGACAGATTCACATCTTAAATTATTTTTTACCAAACTGTCATAGTGCAGATTGGGATATATTTATGCTCCGCCAAATTCCCCGTAAATGATTCTACAGAAACGCTTCCTTGAGGCACGCCGAATGATACCTCCATGTCATTACTGATGAATGTCCCTAACTTAACTCTTTAGTTAAGCTTAACTTAAGCTTGGAAATTATTCGAGCTATGTTGGTTACGAATCTGGCAAAAGACTCAAGAGCCAGATTGACCCGAAACTATACCGAAGACATCCCGGACGTCAGCTTGTATGAGATTAGGATGGTTCTGAAGCAGTTTAAAAACAACAAGGTGTCGGGGTGATCTGTCGGAATTACGGCCGAATTTCTGAGGGCTGCGCCGGCGGAAAACCTGTAACTAAGACCCTCAAAAAGCTCTTTGATTCCGTCATACTCGAGAGCAAAACGCTATAGGCCTGAAACAGACGTGTGTTGGTACTTTTCTTTAAGAAGGCCCGTCTCACTTCTGAGTCATGTCTACAATCTGTTTTCAAGAGTCATGACTAACCGTGTCCGGCGCAAGTTTGACGACTTCCTGCCTCCTGAACAAGCCGGATTCCGTAAAGGCTTTATCACCGTAAACCACATACATACGCTGTGGCAGGTTATACAGAAGGCATAATAGTATAGTATAACCTGCGTTTGCGGTCTACGAAAAAGCCTTCGATTCGATCGAGGCATGGGCTGTACTGCAGCCTCTTCAACGTTGCCAGATAGACTATCGGTATATCGAGGTGCTGAAGTGTCTGTACGAAAACGCCACTATGTCAGTCCGATTCTAGAATCAGATCACGAAACCTATCCTTCTGCAGCGAGGTGTGACACAGGAAGACGTTTTTTCTCTGAAACTGTTCACCGCTACACTGGAGGATGTCTTCAAGGTTCTGGACTGGAAAGGGGCTGGCATCAATGGTGAGTACATCACTCATCTTGTTTGCCGATGATATAGCTATTATGAATTGTCACGAAAAAATAATTTCAAGTAATGATTGCGTAAAAACTTCGGATTTGCGCCACCAGATAGTAGACCCTTCGTCTTGAACGTTCCCTATAAAATAACAATATCATTTGTCACAGCTGTCACTTGCGCCGATAAAATTCGTAAGTAAACATTGTGGCAATATGTAGGGAAAGTTTCCGTATGACATCAAGCTTGTTTACAAAACCTTCAACAGCTTAGGTTATTGTTTACATCGTTAAATTTGCGGTCGAATTGATTTTTGTATTTTTCTAATGTTTCTCGTGGCTAAGTAATAACAGCCACACAGGTGGATCGTGGACGGGTGATCATCCATTACATATTGAGACTCTTCCGTGCCTGAGAAAGTCCGCAAAACCGTTGGTCCCGGCAGACAGTACTCGTACGCGCAAGTGTGACAACCACTCTTACCAAGGGGTATCGTGTTCATCATCATTTCAGCCGAAAGACGTCCACTGTTGGACTTAGGCCTCCCCCAATATGGGAGGGTTTGTTATAATCGCCACGCTTGGCAGGCGAGTTGGCGATCGCAGTATGTTGGTAAAATGCATAGAGAACGCTGCTGCCCATGCTCTTCTAGTAAGTCCCTTTGTCGCCTCCTACGACACTCACGGGAAGAGATGGGATGGTGCTATATCGGGCTTAATGAATGCACTATTTTTCTCCCGTAATTGGTCTTACGGGAATATAGTGGGTGCTGCCTATGGTAATTTTCCAACCCTCACCGAACATCAAACATTTGTTTATTCCAGTCCTATGAGACTAATTTTACCTGTCTGTTATCTTCCTTTTTCTGATACCAGGACTATCTCCGGGAAAGAACATGTTCAAGCCCATGATCCGGAAGTATCCACAGCTCCATGACGAGAACTACTACCAGAGAATGATTAAGATGTATCCTGCTGACAAAACACTGGAGTCCTTCTTTGTGTTACCAAGTAAGTTAAGTTACATACAAACATCGGCTTATAATGTTTCCACTGCAGGAACTTAGGCCTCCTCTTTGTGAGAGGAACTTAGCCGCATTCCACCACGCGGGCTCAGTTTGGGTAAGTCGAAGATTCAATCAATCAATCCATCAACTCAGCCTATCGCAGTCCACTATTTAACATAGGGCTCTCCCATGTTGCGCCGTATGCAGATTAGGAGTTCAAGGTTTGCACACAAATTCATTTTTTAAACAGTCAACATGTATTAATTTCTGAATCCAGAGTTGTATTATAATAGTGTGTTAAAACTCTTTGTTTGTGTTTTTTTTTAGTTAAACGGTTTTTACTAAAAGCTAAAAAAATATTGGGTAAAATAAAATCGTGTGGCGTAGCGTAACCGAGTAAATATCTTTCACGCGCCCCACGATTTTGTTTTACCGAATTATTTTTTTGCTTTAGTTAAAACCGTCTATCTTAATATTTTTTTTACTTGTTTTATTTTCAAGTTTTTAGTTTTTATTTCGTTCCTTAATATTTCTCATGCTATTTAGTTTAAAAATAAATAATTGTATTGTTAACAAAACTAAAGGTGTGTAGCAAATATCAGATCAATCCGCCAACAGGAAGGGGGTACTCGTACAATGTTAAGTACTATATTTGACCCAAACCTAAAACAACAACAACAAACAGGGCAAGCTAAAAAACTCAATTACGCTTAACTTGACCTAGAGGTCAAACCGAGGATCTGATACTCAACAGCCGCGCTTGCGATCAAATCAAATCAAATCAAAATATTTTTATTTCACATAAACCTGCAAGGGCACTTATGAAACGTCAGAAGCTAGGTGCACGGTTCCAATTTGTCGCTTCCTATGGAGAAGAGCCGGCAAGAAACTCCACGGTTACTCTTTTAAAAATAATTGGATTTTATAATGTTTTCAAATTCGTCTTTACATACACACATACATAAACTCACGCTTCCTCCCATGAGGGTAGGTAGAAACTTCAGAATATCACCTAGTACGATCTTTATATACTCCTTTTGCTTCGTTAACGCTTTCAGAATCAGTTCTTACTACTTATACTTGAATTATTCTTATTCCATTAGAAACCGATGATGTCCCCTGGAGAATTTTATACGAAGTCAAGGAGTACGACCCTCTGCTTGACTCATCGGATATGACTGAAGAGGAGTGGATCAAAATCGCTAATGATATTAAGGTAAAAGACATAGATCATTGTATAGTTTTAAGCTGGTCTGGTGTGCTTCAAAACATGTGCTTGTATTAGAGCACTTAAATTCAAATCTGAACGTGGCTTGTTTAAAAACATTCGAGTATATTTCGTATTCTACGTTGGTATTATTAAGTGGGCTTAATCAATATCGGGCATACTATTCCAAGATGATCACTTTTGGCGATTATGTTCTTTCATACGATCTGCAGGTGAATTTGAACCATTTCTAACCTAATGATAATTTCTATATTTAGTTAATCTTGTTCTTATTTTTTATTATAGAGTTACTACGAACAATACGACGGTTTCGTGATCCTCCATGGTACAGATACGCTCTGCTATACAGCGTCCGCTCTCTCCTTCATGTTTGAGAACCTTGGCAAGGCTGTGGTGCTCACCGGCGCACAGGTAGGTTCCACTAGTGTTACAAAATTTGTCACTGCATCATACAAATGCTACGAAGTCTGTCGTAGGGTTTTTTTTGGGTGAATCAGGGGGGCGTGCCAAACTTTTACTAACTAAAATCCACCCGTGTTCCCTCAGTTGCCTGTGTGCCAGGGTCCGCGGTATCTCTTTCTAACAACCCGCACCCCTGGCAGGCATCAGCCCTTGCGGGCCCCATCAGTACTGATATCTCTTTGAGGCGCGCGTGGAATACAACGCGCCGTCGACCCGGGGTTGGTCCTTACCGGACCGCGAGCTACCCATTACTTGCCGTCCGCAAGGCCGCGCCTACGGTGGTCGGGAATCAGCTTGGGATTCCCGACGCCCAGGGCGTCTCCTGCGGATGCTAGGGCCGTGAAGGCACATATACTGCCTCTCTCTCACGTGCGCCGCCTCCCTCTTTGCGAGCATTGCTGCTTCTCAGAAGGAGGTGACGGCTACCCATGCACTCTCGCTCTATACCATGGCCTGGACCAAGGCCGGACGCGAGAGATCGCCGCCGCCGATAGCCTCCACAAGGACACGATGGTGCCCTGCCCAAGCCGGGCAGACCTCCACCGTATGCTCCACTGTGTCCTCAGGGTGATCTTCGCAGTGAAAACACCCGCGCGTTTCCTCCCGCCTTATGCGAAACAGGAACCTCCCGAAACAGCCATGTCCGGTGAAGACCTGCGTCAGGCGGAAGGTGAGGATGCCGTGCCGCCTCTCATGCCACTCATTCACTGGGACTTACCGCCGCAATCGTGGCGTGCCCATCACTGGGTTGCGACAATCGCACTCTCCATGTCGCCATTAGATCCCGCCGGAGCTCTGTGAGCTGCGACGCGATTTCTCGCGTCAGCGGGGTTACGCCCCGACGTTTTGCCTCCTCGCGCTACTCCCAAGTGTGCGCGAGGACCTTTGCCTCCAGATCCCATGGCAGAAATCCAGCAAGGAGGCCCACCGCCTCATCAGAGATCGTACATACCCGCTACGAAGTTTGTCGTAGTCTGCACAAATACTACGAACGCTGTCGTAGCGCTACAAGTGTGCTACAAAGTTTGTCGTAGGACTCCACGAGTGCTACGAAAGCTGTTAAAAAAGCTACACAACTGTAACGAAGTTTGTTGTACACTTGAGTGTATCTCACATTCTAGACTGTTCAATTGAGAATTATTGCGTGCATGATGTATTTGATCAATTGTTGATAAAATAAATCATTCGCACAGCGTTACATTCTACAAAGATATTATAAATATAGAAAAAAAAACTGCACACTCATTTTACGTCTCAATAAATAGATGACGCTCGTCTCTTCAATTGTCTCTAAATTAACTAAATCAACCAATTAGAGCCCATTAAGGCACAAAAATAATTCAATCAACGCTGCTTTTTGCCGACTTTAAAAAAAGTCAAAGACCCGTATGTTTTTTTTTAAATGTTTGTTTTGTTCATTTGTTAACGTCCGTGTATAGGTTATAAATGTTTTTATTTATGGTGCGTCAACTATTTACGAAAATGTGTATTTACAGACTGCACGCAGAGCTGAAGTTTGGACAATTTTTAGTACACGATTGGTACTTAATGTTTTAGTTCTCGTTTTGTCCACATTTAGAACTGTATGTGTGTATTTAAATAACTATTGCGAACACTGGTTTTCTGAAGACACCGATACTACGCCAAACAAATCTTACGAAAAATCGCAGTTTCTGAGAGAGGCGGAAATTACATGAATATTAGCAATGAAGGTACCTATCTATTCATTGCTAATATGCATGTCATTTTGTTCACGACAGATCCCGATCTTCGAAGCTCGCAGTGACGGCGTGGACAACTTCGTATCATCGCTCATCATCGCCGGTGGCTTGAACGTCCCCGAAGTCGCCATCTTCTTCTATGGCAAACTGTTTCGTGGAAACCGGTACGCTACTTGTAATAGTACCTTTATAGTAGCCCCTTAGTAATGTAACAGAAAGGTGGCAACAGTGCGTTAGACATGTTGACACGTTTCACTAACCGTAACATGACGACCAAACATCCTAGTGGCCCTAGTGTGAGTTTCTTTTAACCATCTCGATCGCATCGTACGAGTTCGGCCCTCCGATTGGTCCTTCACCAATACGGGCCACTCACACTAGAAACTCAGAAATAGAGATCGTCAAGAAAAGATAATTCTCTTATGCGTACAACACCATTAATTTATACTGCTGTAATTAATCTTTTTAAATGAATCCATCATATTTCAAGGATCTCAGATGAATTGGTGATCGTAGCTTGATGTCATTATCAAACAAAATGCAGCTGCTGACAATCATACTCTTTTCGCTGTTGTTCTGAGGCGTTTTGTTGCTACAAGAACATTATAACGTCATTTGTTATAGAACCCGCAAGATCTCTGTGAACAATCTATTCGCCTTCGACTCTCCGAACGCCGTGCCTCTCGTCAAAGTGGGCCTGGACATGGAACTCAATAAGGCGGCCATCTTTAAGCCCAGCGTCATCGAGAAGTTCAATGTTCACGCAAAGATGTCTAAGAACGTTGGTCTATTAAGGATGTTTCCCAGTATTAGCACGGCTGCTGTGAAGTCTGCTTGTCAACCACCTATCCAAGGTACGTTAAATACTTTTGACATTGTTATTTCGGTTTCACTTCCGTAACACGTCGACGTCTTCAGTTTGATCTCATGAACGGTCTACTCATCAACGTTACGTTCATCTCGTTTTATCTCAATGGACCACAAGGGAAGCACGAGCTTTCAAGTAAAAAAAGAATCATCAAAATCGGTTCACCCAGTCGAAAGTTATGAACTAACATTAAAAAAAACATACACTCGAATTGAGAACCTCCTCCTATTTTTGAAGTCGGTTAAAAAGAGAGACGCATGTATGTAGTTTTAAATGCAGAAAAAGACGTATAGTAGAAGAGTAATTGATAGTTTTCCAAAAAAAAATTGATTGAAAACCGGATTTCAATCAATTTCTTTTTTATTTTGATGATTCTTTTTTTATTTGAAAGCTCGTGCTTCCATTGTGGTCCCGTTTCAATTTCATATAGATCTGATGATGCGTTTCGGAGACAGACAACGGAACTCTTCAAAAAATAACAGTAAATAAACCGCGATTGCTGCTATCGCATAAATATGCGTTGTTTTGACCCCAAGGATGATGAAATTTCGAATTAGTGGGGTAGGTACTATAACTAAAAAGTGAAAAATAAAAACTTTTTCCATAAAAACAACCGACTTCCGAAAAAACACTACAAAGTGACAAATAACTTTAATTTCGGAAGGCGGTGACTTTGGATATGTATTTAATTTTTTTGTCACCGCCTTTCAAAAAGTTTTTTGTTTGTTTTTCTTCCATTTGTGGTCAGCAGAAATACTTTCAGACTCATATTGACTAAATCTGCGGTTAAAATTTAAAAAAAAATCGGTGGATAAATTCAACACCGAACAATCTTCTTCTTCTACATTTTGCCACTTAACGCACGCCATTACACCATCACCTATTAAAATTTCTCTGCGATATCTCACTTCACCACTTTTTTCATAGGTCTGGTGATGGAGACATATGGTGCTGGAAACATCCCGTCAAACAGAGAGGACGTTCTACAGGTGATTGAAAAAGCGGTGAAGAGAGGAGTGATCATTGTTAATATCACTCAGTGCAATAATGGGTCTGTTGCTGCGCTCTATAAGACTGGGCAGGTAAGGTCAGATGATGTTCTTTAACTCGCAAGTTTTGAAAACTTGATCGACACTTAACAGTATTTGTTTTGTCAAATCAGTTGTCTGCTGTTGTGATAGAACACTTTAATACTTACTATAATTTTGACTTTTTGATTTTGATTTTGGTTCCGTGTGGTGCCGGACGTAAAAGAATAGCACCATCACATTTCTTCCCGTGGGTGTCGTAGAAGGCGACTAAGAGTCTTACTAGAGAATAGGCAGCAGCTTTCTCTATGCATTTGACCACCATACTGCGAGCGCCTACCCACCTGCCAAGCGTGGCGATTATGGCAAATCCCCCCCTTTTGGAGGAGGCTTATGTCCAGCAGTGGAGGTCTTTTGATATGATGATAATGATGATAATTTTGACATGGGTTTAATTTTTATCCATACAGAATCACAAGTTTGTAAAACTTTTAAGATAGACCTTTTGCTGGTGTTTCTTTCCAACTAAAACATTAACATTAACAACAGATTGGCGTTTTTGAGTACCTTATGATGTAACGTTCAGAAAGTGCTGATACTAAAACCAATTTATTATTTAGAGAAATGTGCCAGTCAAGGATAAGCTACGCTTGCCGCTGTTGGTCCGCGGATGGGTGACCATCTTTACATACCAAGATCTCTAAGCCGTTGGTCCCAGCTGTCATTCGTGGATCTTTGACAGGCGTTGCCGGTCGTCAGAAGTCCGAAAGTCTGACAACCAGTTTTACCAAAGGGTATGGTAGTATATTACCCAGTAACTGGATTGTGGAGCTCAGACAGGCAGTCGCTCCATGTAAAATACTGGCCTCTAGGCTTGCAGCCAGTTAGACTGGAAGCCGACCCGTACATGTTGGGAAAATGCTAGGCAGAAGATGATGTGCAAGTCAACTTATAAATATTACGAAACAGATTAAAATGGGGTTAGGTAAATGATGAAATCAATGTCACAGCGCGACGGTAATATCCTGTTAAAACAGCAACATTGACCTTACCGTCTTGACTGACAGGCGATAACCTCTAATCAAATATTAAGATAAGTCTGGACTAGGCGCCAGACAAACTGGGTGTTAATGAAGATATTGATCAGTTCATAATGACGAAATTTTACAAAATCAAAAGTCATTTATTCAAATATGTTATTTTCCAATTTATCAAAAACTACTTTAAATTGAAAAGTGAAAATAAATTGATTTGTATCCATTTGATTAATTAAAAACGTTTAGAATCAAATTTACTTTACGTTGTTTTGAATTTACCGCCAAAACGCTCCTTACGATGACTTTTTTATCACGTTACCATACGTGACGTCAGATTTGTACAAAATACTTTGCGTGGCGCAGTTTTAGAAGTATTTGTGCACACGAGTAATACCACTTTCTGTCCTTTACAATCTTGTTAATTATAAACTCGACATTCACTTGTTTACAACTACTAAATTACACGAAGTTGACGTCATGTGTGGTCACGTGATAAAAAAGTTATCGTAAGGAGGAGCGTCTTGGAGGTAAATTCAAAACAACGAAAAATATCAAATCAAATCAAATCATTTATTGCAATCCGTAATGTACACTTACAGGTGATAAATACAAAAAATAGAAACAATTATGGACCCTGTCGGGCACAGCAAATTTTTAAATAACTAAAATAACTAGAGCGAGGAAGAGCGCTATATTAATTTTCGTTTGAATTATTTTATATCCTATTAAATATTTTATATTTCTATTCATTTACTTATTATATTAATATTATACGTGCAAGTCTATCTATTAATTTATTATTACTTTATTATATTTAAATAATGCTTATTTGTTTACTCGCTAAAATTTGTCAATTATTATTTTTATTATTTATAATAAATAGCATAATTATTAAGTATTATAATATTTTATTTTTTTGCTATTTTACTTATTAAATATCTTTTATTCATAATTATATATTATTATTTAATTTATCGGTTAGATATTCATTGACTGTGTAATAGCTTTTTTAAATTAAATATTGCTTTAATTTGTTTAAAAATATACTGGTTTTGTTTTGTTTTTAATCTATTCTGGTAATTTATTATATATTTTTATAGACATTGAATATGGACTAGATGAGTGTAATTTAAGGCGGGACGTGGGCAAATTTAGTCTGTTTTTATGGCGCAAAAAGTAATTAGTTTGTATGTCTCCCCGTGTATTGTAATAAGGTTTGATTTAAATCGTTCTCAATTCAGAAAATGGATACAAATCAATTTATTTTTATTTTTCTGTTACATATTTCGTCCCAATCTTCAAACTAAAATAGTTTATAATAAATTTGAAAATACCCTATTAGGTTGAGAGACAGCATCTTTCGAACGAAAAAAAATTTATAAAACAGTCCCCCAAAACGCTCGCCCTTAACCGCTTGCTTTAGCTGGGAAGACGAAGTGGCGCAACAAACTCCCCAGCAGTACAGCTCTTTAGTTAGGTACGTTATAAATATACATACTTAGGGCAGTTTCACCTCGTGAACTCTTCTAATTTAAGCATGAAAGGTCTCGGTATAAATTTCGGAAACTTCGATTTCGTCGTATTATTTTTCCATTGGTGCTTAGGGCCTGAGAGTCCTAGGTACCGAGTTTGATAAATAAAACGCTTGTATGCGTATAAATATAAACTGTATCGTTCCAGGTTTTAGATCTTTACAGCACCGCGCCTGTTAATCAATTTTTTAACTCCGTAACAAATGTTATTCTCAATTATTTTGAAGGATGGATTCTAGATCTTCTCGACAGTTCGAACGTGACTAAGCCATTTCAGTACCTGTTTGTTCGACCATAAGGTTGCATTCATTAAACAACCAACCTTTAAAGTACTGTAATATTAGACTTTAGTACTTGAGTGATTCAGTAGAAAACAAACTTAGAAACTTCCACATAAAGATATAAATAAGATTGTCTGCGTTTTTAATGGATAAGCCCCAGGTAGCCCCATTTATGTAGCGTTACTTACAGGTGATTTATGTTTATTCTCTCGTTGGTCGTAAAACTCACGTGATTTTCATGTAATGAGGTATTGTACAATATTATCGATCTGATAAAAATGTGTCGCTTTGGTCCACAAGTTTCCGTAACAATACACGTGTGTAAAGTCTGTTTCAGAAGTATCAAATGAAACTGTAAATAAAGTCTATTCAGGTAAAATTCTTAAGCAATCACTAAGTAAAGAGAATTAATAATACATTCAGATTTTCATGTAATGAGGTATTGTACAATATTATCGACCTGCTATAAATGCGTCGCTTTGGTCCACAAGTTTCCGTAACAATACACGTGTGTAAAGTCTGTTTCAGAAGTATCAAATGAAACTGTAAATAAAGCCTATTCAGGTAAAATTCTTAAGGAATCACTAAGTAAAGAGAATTAATAATACATTCAGATTTTCATGTAATGAGGTATTGTACAATATTATCGACCTGCTATAAATGCGTCGCTTTGGTCCACAAGTTTCCGTAACAATACACGTGTGTAAAGTCTGTTTCAGAAGTATCAAATGAAACTGTAAATAAAGCCTATTCAGGTAAAATTCTTAAGGAATCACTAAGTAAAGAGAATTAATAATACATTCAGATTTTCATGTAATGAGGTATTGTACAATATTATCGACCTGCTATAAATGCGTCGCTTTGGTCCACAAGTTTCCGTAACAATACACGTGTGTAAAGTCTGTTTCAGAAGTATCAAATGAAACTATAAATAAAGCCTATTCAGGTAAAGTTCTTAAGGAATCACTAAGTAAAGAGAATTAATAATACATTCATCTGAATTTAGATGATTTAACTTTATATCTCGCCAATTTTTCCAATAATTAAGTCAGCAATCATCATCGTCATCATTTCAACTGAAAGACGTCCACTGCTAGACATAGGCCGCCTCCAAGTTCCGCCAGTTCAATCGGTTCTGTGCTCCCCGCATCCAGCGGGCTCAATTAAATATTTCGAATAAAAATTTAAAGTTGTTATCAAAAATCGTCTTTGAAGTTAAAGAAGTATTCCTTAATATTTTGCGCATGTTTAGGCAGATCTGTGATGAGATTCTGTGTTTTTATGTTCTATGAATGAGTGGAAGATATCGGACTGCGTGACATTTTTTTTTTTAATGATCTGAAACCAATTTATTTTTATAAACTTATTAAAAAAGATGTAGGATCTTTGATGGACCTGTCTACTGTTTATTAACTAAAGGTGATGATAATACTGTTGCTCAATACAGGTGATCGCGAAGGCAGGTGTGGTCTCAGGATATGACATGACCCCAGAAGCTGCTCTCACCAAAATGGCGTATGTGTTGACAAAGACGGAGCTGAGCTTCCAGCAGAAAGTTGACGTGAGTACTCTTTCTGGCAACAGTAGGAAAAAGAAAATGATAGCCTAGCTAGAGCTAGGCTTATTATTTTCTTAATCCCTCTTATCTAAACAAATATTTGGAAGTCATGAATAGCCATGACTATAATAAAAACGCCGGGTACATGTTTGAACGTCGAAAATTAAAATATCTATGGGTAAAATGTCAATGAAGGCCGCGGGAATCCGCTGGATGTGGAAAGCACAAGACCGGTCGAAATGCAGGAGCCTGGGGAGGCCTATGTCCAGCAGTGGACGTCTTTCGGCTGAAATGATGATGATTATGATGATGAAAATGTCAATGTTCAAAACATAGAAAATTTAAATGTCGATTGTATTGAAATATCGAAAATTGTTATATCTAGGCTTAAAATGTCTAAGATTGAAATGCCGAGTGATTAAAAATGTCGATAGTCATTATACCTAAGTTCAAAATGTCAACATTTAATACACTTAAGTTCACTATATTTACGTTAAAAATTTCGAACAAATTTTGATATAGTTAGAAGTATGAGTGGAAAAAATGTAGGTAAATTGGAAATTATATTATTGATTTATCAATTATTATTCATAAATGTAGGTAGATTTGAAATTGTCACACTCTGCCAACGCATTGCTATTAAGGCTCGTACACACATGCCAGCGGCATAGCTGGCGGGTTTTTGCCTTGCGGGTATGCCGCCGGGCTTGTTGGCGGCATGCATGCCCGCCGACCGAGCCACCCGCATAGTGTGTAGGAGCCTTTAGTCATGTTATTAGTCTGTTCACTGCAAACATTTAACTTATTGTTTAGCGAATATTATCATGTCAGAACACCGATTAGAAATTCTCAAGACTCAAAAAGGTGGATTTAAGGTGCAACAATGATGATACTGTTTAGTACAAAGGAGTTAATGAAATATCTGAGTAAAGCAAATTACTGGGTAATGGATGGTACTTTTAAAATCGTACCATAATATGTATTCCAACAAATGTAATGGATGGTTCCATAAATAATCATGAAAAATCCTTTCCTTTACTGTTTGCGCTTTGTAGCCTTATAAGGGTAAGGAGTCCAACGACGTCATTCTTGATTTAATGATTGAGTACTGTGCAGAAAATGAAATTCCATTGAACTCATCATATTATTATGTAATAATGGACTTCAAAAATGCTCCAGCCTTAAGTTAGCGCCAAAACTTCGAGTCAATTACTTTGAAAGGATGTTTTTTCATCTGAGAAAAATATTTTACCGTTAAATCCAAAAGAATGGGATTGTCTTCAAAAAGTTCAAGGAAATTAAGTGTCTTTTAGCGTTATGTTTGATAAAAACTCTTTCAAATTACAGTCTCAGAATTGCATAATGGTTTGATGAAAACTACGTTATTGGCAAAAATAATCAACAACCAAAGAATAGACCACACGTTTTGTGCTAAAATTACCAATCTATGATACCGCGCACTCAAAATAGTGCTGAATCCTTTCATCACCATATTAATGAAATATGTTCTAAAAGGCAGTTGGCTTTTACCGTTTAACATCAAGTTGATGAATGAAACGTAATTTAATTGAAATTCAAAAAATCCTTGACGGAGAAACACAGTTTAAAAAAAGAAACATTAATTTGCGAATAGGATGAAAAAAATTAACAACATATTGGAAAACATTACAGAGTACTCTTTTGTGGAATTATTAATGGCCATTGCTTTTAATCTTTAAAGTATTGTATACTGGCATTTTCTATAGTTGATTTTTCACTTATATTTTTCATTATTCAACAAAGAGAAGGATTCTTTTGTTTAATATTTTGTATTGTCCATTGACATTGATTACAAGAAATATTATTTTTCATTTGCGTACAAATCTGTTTTATTTTGAGAAGTAACGCTCGCCGGCCGCTGCCGCGGCACCGTTTACTTCACTCGCTCGGCTCGCGCCCGTTTGGTCACAATTCTAACCTTTTTTTTCTTTGATTACGGGGGGAAATCTTCATGGATGTCCTGGGTCTGTCAGACTCTTACTGACTAAAAACACCTCGGTGTTCCGTCTCCCACTTGCACCGGGGATCACGGGAACTGATGTGACTTCCGCGATCCCCGGCTAGCGCCGGCCCGCCTCTGCGGGCCACCTCGCGACAGGGGGGGAGTGAGGTGTTAAACTCCCCCCTTACGTCATAGAGAGGCGCGCGTGGAACACTACGCGCCGCCATCTCGGGTCCTAAAAAGTAGAGGGCGACAGATTTCCCCGGATCTGTCGCCCCTGGACCCATTTAGGGGGGCTGGAAGAGGGCGTTGTCCGCCCTCCGCCGACGCCCGGTGCGTCTGCTGCGGATAGGGTTAGCGGAAGCGTCACAATTCTAACCTAACCTAACCTATTTCACCCAGTTCAATATGATGAATCATACAATCTGCCTGTGACTAGATAATTAGGTGATTAATGGTGATAACATTTCTGCGGTAGATTGCTCGCAGATTTTTTTTTCACCATTTCTAATTATCCGGGTTTTCGCAATATCCGAATTATCAAATTAACCTGTAACATACCTAATAAAATAAATATCGATATTTAGGACATTCGATACTCTGTACTTCGATATTTTAGGTCTTTCGATGTCACTTTTGTAGATAGGTAATTAGATTTTATTGGACGTAGGTTATCTAACCATTCGACAATATAAACTTACGTTATTTAAATTTTCAGTTTTATGGTCGTTGGATATTTTTCGATGTTTTGAACATTGACATTTTACCTTTAAGTATTTTAATTTTTAACGTTCAAGTATGCCAAACATACTTAATGAAAATAAAGAGTTCTTTGTGTGGCACCATATTTGCAATTCCTAATGATTTCAAGTTGAAAAAAAAAAATGACTAGCATGTTAATCATCGCGACCGAGCTAGCGCGCGGTCGTGTTGTTGGCGGTATAATCACTACATAGTATAAAACAAAGTCGCTTTCTCTGTCCCTATATCCCTATGTATGCTTAAATCTTTAAAACTACGCAACGGATTTTGATGCGGGTTTTTTTAATAGATAGAGTGATTCAAGAGGAAGGTTTATATGTATAATACACCGACCTCCTATAAAACAATTAATTTTACTTACGGAAATACTTTCCTAAATGGGTACGAATGTGATCATAGATTTGTTACATATGCTGCGGTCACGAGATAGATGTAAAAAGCTGTATCATCTGAAGGGTCTTGTCATAACGGAGGTACAGTTCGGGGCATTCACAGAGGATTATAAGAGCAGATGGATATGTTCAGAATGCACATGCACTATCCCTAAAAAGGGAATTGTGATACAGTGGTCCGACGGACGAAACTTATACACCAAGATACGTAAACACTGAGCGCGGCGGTCGTCGCAATCCAAAGGAAATTACTGTGATGGCAGAAACCAAGTGCTTGATGAAATGCGATAATTTTGCTTAGAGATTAAAACTCAAAGTCAAAGTAAAAGTCAGTGGCTATTTTAGAAACTAGAATTCAAGTTTTATTAGAACAAAATGAACAATTAAAAGCCAGAGTTAGTGTCAGAAATAACAAGAAAAAAAGAGACTGAACGAGGATCTAAAATACCAGCAACGTTATTTGCAAATGTAGCCAAGGAGCCAAGGCCAACGGAGGTAGTTAGTAAAGTACCAACGAAGGATTGTGTGGTCACGAAATCCGACAACAGTAATTATCGGTAAAAAAACATGAAACATTTAGTTAGATTAGTTTAAATAAGTCAGTTATTGTTATAAAAAAAGGAAAGTGAAGAGCCAGAATAAGAAGAAAAATGGGCATTAGTAAATAGAAAAAAAAAACAGATATCCGAATAGCTATGTGAGAAAATTAGGAAGCACGGGTTCAACCGAAATTCATGGAACTGAGATAAAGAAATATTTGCATGTATGGCGTCGTTTGTAGAAGGAAACGACTGTGGTTAATTTTAAAAAACATGTGAAGGATTTAAATGGAGAGGCAATACCGATTATAATAGATAAAATAAAACTTAAGACGGAAAGGGACCGTGCTTCCTTCATTATAGGCGTCCCGGAAAGCAAATATGAACTATTGTGCCAACCAGAAAGTTGGGACGTAAACATTGAGTTTTGCGAATGGGTGTGGTTTCGGAGCCAACCAATAAACCAAAACTTCCGGAGTAAATTAGCGGAAATAGTATATCAAAACGTAAGGGGTCTCCGCACTAAATTAGAGGATTTTTATACAGGAGACAACTCCTGTATAAAAATCCTCTAATTTAGTGCGGAGACCCCGGGATGGCGGGATGCCATCCCGGAAACAGGTTGCAATTAATCTATTCATGATGCATTCCACCTGGATACTCCATTATACGATGTCCTCGAGCAGATGGACGTAAACACGGAAGCGCGTGTCTCGTGGCCACACTACGTTTTGAGCTGCGACGAGTGCCCCTACCTTATGACGTCAACATCCACAATCCTGGTTTTTGAACTGGTATTTGCATCAGTGTACCAACGTTTTTGTTAAGTGTTATTTATATCCCACCTAACAGTAACGAAACTGAATACATGGTATTATTTAGGATTATTGAACAGTTGTGTAAATGCTATAGAGACACGATAGTAATAGGTGTGGCTTCAACTTGTATTCTTGTCTTGTAAACATTGTTAATTATTTTCAGTATTTTCAAGCTTTTTGTGGATTTACTCAGAGTAACAAAGTAGACAATCCATTGCAATGGTCGACAATTAGATCGAGTTTTGAGTTCATTCGCGGAGGAAGGAAGTGTGAGCGTGCGCGCGGCAGAGGCGCCGTTCGTGCCGGTGGACGCATATCAGCTGCCGCTCGATGTGTCGGTGAGTCTGCGCGTGCGCCAGCGCCTGCGCACGGGCTCAGCGGCACTGACTGCGGATACACATGAACCTGCAGGCTGAAATTTCAACAAAGTTGATTTTTTCGTATTATATTCATCAATTGCGGCCGTAGATTTAGATCCAATTTCTGAGTTAGATTTGTAAATGAGTTTAAATTATTTCTACAGTACTATTAATTAGATTTTCGATGATTGCGTTCCAAATAAAAAGCGAAGTCGTGTAATCTCAAGGTATGTTTACCCTGAGTGGTACACTGTTGAAATAATTCGCGACATAAAATTAAAGGCTGTTCTACATAAACGGTACAAAACAAGTAGATTGAGCACTGATTACGAAGCGTTTGCACAGTGTAGAACAATTGTAAAAAATTAGATCTTAGGAACAGTATGAGCACCGTGTTGAAAATCACATGCTGAAAAACCCAAAGTCGTTTTGGAATTATGCAAATTCTAGAAGTGGTAGCAGAAGTCGGCAAAAGATTTTGAAGAATAGCTTTGACTGATGAACAGTGTGCTCAGGAGTTTGCTGAGTACTTCTATTCAGTGTACAGTATAGAGCAGGTTGAGTTGGTAAGAGCGGCTATGAAGGAAGCGGGCGGGGAGAACGGAGCGGCGCGGGTACATCTTGATCACAACACACAACTCACAACACTCACAACACAACAACACACCCACAACACAACTGTTGTTCACTCACAACTGTCGGACGTATGTTGCGCGCTTTACGTAAAAGTCTTCCGCTGCAATACATTTATAATAAATGTCTGGATGGAGCGGTGTCTCCGGAGGAATGGAATATTACCCGCGTCGTTCCGTTGACAAAGGGAGGATCAGGGATGACGGTGGATGGTTACAGGCCTGTCGCAGTACTATCGACTCCGGTGAAGGTTTTCGAAGCGGCTATTTATAAGCGCATATTCCAACAGTTCAGCGGCCAGCTTTCAGACGTTCAGCACGGGTTTCGACCAGCAAGAAACACTACTAGCAATCTCCTGAGCTACATGGCTAATCTCGTGCTAACAGTGGACAGTGAGGGGCAAACTGATGCCGCTTACTTCGATTTAAAAAAGCATTCGATCTGGTAAATAATGATGTTTTGCTTAAAAAGTTAGTGGCTTTTGGTTTCACTCCACATCTACTAAGGTTATTTTCAAGTTACTTGAGCGGTAGGCACAGTACGTAGAATATGCAGGAAATAAGTCAGAGGTATATTTTATTAGGTCTGGGGTGAGTCAGGGCAGTAACATAGGGCCTTTGCTTATAATAAATGACTTGCCAGAAGTTGTTAAAGACGCCAAATGTTTGCTGTTTGCCTATGATGTCAAGCTGTCGCGGGAGATAAGGAATTTGGAAGACTGTGACAGGCTCCAGAGAGACATAGATAGAGTGGTGACCTGGAGCAAGCATAACATCTTGCAGTTCAACATCTCGAAGTGCGTTACAATCACTTTCTCTCGCGCGCATACTCCTATTCCATATACGTATAATATAGACGGGTTGCCAATGGCTAGGGCTACGGAAGTTAGGGCATTGGGGGTAAAATTCAACACGGGGCTAACGTTTCGTGATCACATCACAAGCTGATGCAGAAAAGCCTACCGTAATTTGGGTTTTATGCTCCATATAGTGCGGGGCTTTAAAAAACATTAAATCGGTTATCGCCTTATATAATAGTTTAGTCGGAAGTCAGTTAGAATGTAACGCAGGCATTTGGGCTCCACACGAATCTAAATATAGACTCATGCTGGAGAGAGTTCAAAACAACTTTGTGAGGTACTTGTACCAGCGCTTGTATAGTGTATACCCATTTTATCCGCTTATGTACCCAACTTTATTTATATTGGGTATGGTTGGATATAACGAACTGAAGGTCAGGAGGGATCTCGCAATCGCCTCGTACATATTCAAGGTACTTAGAGGGAAAGTATATAATGCGGACATTTTAGGGCACATACGTTTGTGTGTTCCGGACAGGTACGTGTGGTGACAACGGCAGCCACGGCTGCTAGTGGAGTCGCGCGCTCGGACCAATTTTTTGAGTGAGGTGCCACTAACGCATGCACTCCGCACTCTCAACCTCATAGCTAGTCTCTCGGACTCGGACATATTCGGTTGTTCTCTGAGTGAGTGCACAAAAAATGCATTATTTGTAATATGTTACAACATTTAAATATTATAAGAATGATGATGAGTTAGTAATAATAATAAGTTAAGATAAGAATTTAAATGTACACTATCGCATTAGGTGCAACACAGTAATGATAGTTGTAAGCTAGAAAATAAATAAGTAAAAAAACTTTTGCATAAATTAGAGTGTGGAGCATCATAATCAGCTAAAATGCTACTCCTGAGACACAGGTCTTCTCGCGATGTGAGGAAGTTAGCCGTAATCCACCACGTGGGCCCAGTGCGGGTTGGTAGATGCCCTATGTGTTAGAATGTTTGGTTCTGCGATGTTTTCTTTCATCGTTTTGAGAGCAATGATGATGGAATAATTCAAACAAAGTAAAGCGCCTTTCTGGGTTCGATCCTAAGACCAACAACTTGTACGTCGCAGTCGCGCTGGGTCAGATGTGTGGAGCATAAATGAAGCCATTTTTTTGTTCAATATATTCTTATTTACAGACAATGGGCCTGAACATCAGAGGAGAACTGAGCAACCTGTCTTCTATGTCCATTCAAGTAAGTTTTCCATTATTTTCATCCATATTTGCCACGTGCGATAACTGTACCTAACTTAGCCGCGTACTTTATCACCTTGACTTACCAGTTTTATTGCGCTTTCTCGACGTCAAACGTTGAATGTGTCGCGATGTGATAAGAGAAGTGTTGTATGAATCAGAAAAGAGGCAGGGTTACGTAAGGTAAATGAAACGTCATAGTTATGGCTAGGATGGGAATGACGTGAACAGTGAGCGTGGCGATTACTTATAGAGTGATATTAGCGAAAAATACGTGGATACATACTTCGCCCACCCTGATTTAATTGGGATTGGAGCAGTGGGATGCCTTGCGTGCCCTATTCGGAACTATTTAGTATCGGCAAAGTGTGATTGTAAAATAGTACCATTTTAGTCATCAGATAATTACCTTATAATTATTAATGTAACAGGACGGCTAGCATATACATAATGCATTATGTTTAATGATTGTATATCAATTTTAATCAATTCTAATATTTATTACTCTACTGAGAAATCACCATATTGGTGCGTAGCTTAGAATATTTTGTTGTTATGAACTCTCCTTAGGCAGCCAGTCGAGAGCCAAAACACGAGACAATAATTATTACAGTCCATAAAATAAATAAGATTACTCGTTGGTGTATTATTACGGTATACAAATTTATGGTGTACAATGTATATGACGGAGGTCTTATAACTATAGAATGTCTCCCCGTGAGGTGGACGGTAACGGGGAATGCCGGCCGATCGCCCGATTCGCTCAAAGCGATAAATTATTTTAAATCAGTGATATACTCTAGTATATTTATTTTAATGATATGCTGTACTACTATGTGCTATTATATTAACTAGAAACTGTAAGGTAGGTAGGTTGCAGAAGCTACCTAACTTACCACTGTTTTCGCGTTTCCGAAACAAATTGATAAACGCGAAGATTTCTGAGACGCATGACATGACGTGCAGGGACCGAAAACCCGGTATTTTTTCTATAACATTACCAATTACCGTTACGTTAACGATAAAAAAGTAACGATAATAATACCGATACCCAAAGTAAGTTAACGTTATCTAATTACCAGTATCAGTATCGGTAAAAGTAACAATTCTTATACCTTATAGTAAATAAATAAATAAACACCGGTAATTTATGCGTCTATCTCTTTCTAACTATGAGGGTGGAGAGACTAGCATCTTTTGGTGTGTGCACAGAAACAATATTAAATACACGCCAAACGTGTGACTACCTTCGGGGTGTTTACAATATTGTTTCTGTGCTGCAGAAAATTATAATAAACAGGGTGGCAGGGCCATCAACCCAAAAATTGAAATCATGAATGACTAACTTCGGTGTGTATACAATATTGGTGCCAATTCTCTTGTACATCGAACTAAACTAACTGAGTGATAGTTGAGTACGTTTGTTTAATTTAGCCAATGAGAATGTTATTGCTATTCTTCAAAAAACTATCTAAATTTTAAAATAATTTTGATACAACTAAAATCGTATTTGACAATCGCGACTCCACGTGGTATTTTTTTTGGCTTCGCAACGTAGTAGTTATTTGCCCTACCCCGTGTTTTTTTTCGAGCCAGAGGCACGCAGTTGGGGCAGCCTGGATGTGTTTTATATGGAATATTTCACTTTTTGTATGGAAAATATAAAAAAATTATTACCTACATGTTAAGTTTTAAACGTGTTTAATTAAAGGTGGTCGAAATTTTTATTATTTTTGCGATAAGATACACCATTTTTGAGATATAAGCAAAAGTAAAGAAAAAAGATACGGTACTATGTTTGCAGCTGATGTTGAGGTCACAGCCAATTTTATTTCACACGTTTTTTGTCGCGATTTGAAAATAGTCACATTTAGTTGGACAATCAAAATTGTAGGTTAAAAACGTCAAATTCAGAATATCAAAATTGCCATTTTCACTAAATTAATAACTCAGTGCTATCTTAGTGTTGTCATATTAAAATATAGTTAAAATGTGTCACTTTAGTCAATTTCAGAATAGGAAACCGTTGTTTGACAGGAATAAACACCATTTTGGTGATTTTTAGTCTAGTTTAGACGCATTTATGACAAGAGAATCGGCACCATTGTTTCTGTGATGCAGAAAATTATAATAAACAGGCCACCTTGTTTATTATAATTGAAAAATATACAAAACTACTCCAATTGAAAAAAAAAATGACTTGCTCCGACCGAATATTTCTAAAAAACGTGATATTCCTGTCTCCAAAAAGGTATAGTCGCCCACGTTTCTGGATACAATAAAATTGACCTTGACAGCGCCTTTATGAGGCACGTAAGATATGAGAAAACTTTAATATTTTATCCAGAGATGTATGGTCAACTGTACTTACATAAAGACATAAGACTAATTAAAAAGTAACAATATAGTTATAATAATACGGTTTAAGTTGAAAGCTTGAAACTTCTTTCGGCCCATAAAAGTATTTTTTACATAGACAACAAGTTGATAAATTAAAGGCAGTAGACGTAGGTACGTTCGGCGTACGGCGGCGTAGATTTTCAAGTCCGGCCGGGACCATTTGCGAAAGAGTCCTTTTTCACAAATGATCATAGTGCCAGATGGTCCCAATAAACAAAAAAACGTGTGCGTGTGCTGTCCGATCACGTTTGATTTAAATTTAAAACAAAGTTTTCATAACCGCTATCTCGTAATTATATGTTAATGTCACTATCAGCTTTAGCACCCTCGAAAACCATGAAAACGACACCCATCGTGAGTACTAAGTTTGCTTACCAAGTACTGAGTAGGTACTATGGGATGGTCTAGTGACGTTCGTTGGCTGATGCCACAGAGTATAGTAGCTGTGGTTGTAGAATCTATGGTTGTGGGTAACTATGCTGTTTGATTACAGAGCCATGGTTTTAGTCTTAGATAGAACTTAGATTTAGCTTATATATTTAATCAAGAAAAGATTATTGATAAATCCACGAGAACCTACTGCCACCAGATTGCTTTGCAGTTTGGCAAGTGATATTTAAAAATAAAACTACTAACATATTGGACTAAAAATGTATTCCGAAAAAAAAAAATGAAATTTTTTAACATTTTCACAGCTCTTGGATTTTCACGGAGCGAGCATAACGCTTTTACGTTACATGACGATTTCTATCAATTTACTCCTACCGCAAGCCGCGTTAAAGAACTTCGTTCCAATAAAACTTTGATATCACTTCATTTACGTACGTACACCCACCCCCTCACAAATGAAAAGGGACCATAATGCGGATGGGACATATGCGAAAATGACAATTTGTAAATGGGATCGACTGCTACTCATCATCATCATTATCTGGGCCGCAAGACGTCCACTGCTGAACATAGGCCTCCCCATAAATTTCCAGAGTACCTAACCAGTTGTAGGCGGCTTGCATCCAGCTACTTCCTGCGACCTTTATTAGGCCGTCTCGCTGCGCTTGCCGGTACGTGGTCTCCACTCGAGAACTCTTCTGCCCTATTGGACATCAGTTCTACGGGCTATGTGCACTGCAACTGCCACTAGTCGATCTCGCAGAGAAAACCCGACCCCAAGCATAGCTCTATTGAAAAGAGTATGTTATCCACTATAAGTCGATGTTAAAACAGATTTTACAGTGACACCATAAGAAATATATCACCGATTTATGAGATGTTTTTAATCGGCACCGAAATTATAAAGTCATCCACCAAAGTGAGCTAAATGATCAACGAAACGACATTTAACACACCGAAATGAGATTTGTTGTCATTTTGGTGGATTTACTCATATCGGTGGTGGTTTCAGGCCACCGAATCCACCAATGTGAGAACACCGAAAGGCAAAAAAAGACCAAAAACTAAAATTACAAAATATTGAAAATGTTTAGGGCATAATGAACAATACTCAAGTAAGTTTATTCATACGGCGCATGTACGGCATTCAAAATAGAAACTAATAAACACTCGATGAACAAGTTAAAAGCGCCACTGAAACGATATTATTTTTGTTTTAATTCACCGAAATAAATTACTTACGTCTTTTGCGGGAAGACGCAGTGAGGTAGCAACCCTTGCTCCGCGTCGAGCGCTTAACGTTGACTGACTACAGCTAGACGAGTGTGGGAGGCCGGGCCCTACAATGCCGTATGCAAACTATGGCTGTGTCACTTTTGTTCACCGGGATGAGAATATTTCGCGGGACACTTGTCAGTTACTTAAGTGGGTAGGTATAATAATAATAACACTGTTTGTCCATAATATAACTACTAGCCTAATAATTAAAAGTGAACGGAAAACTAAATAACAAATAGTTTTTCTTGTACGAGGCACGTTACCATCAGAATCGTATTAGGGACAGCCACGGCGTTGACAAATTTAGTGGTTTAACATTTTTTTATGTAGTTTACTAAAATCCTAACTTAAATATATTTTTGCCTCAAGTGAGTAGCTACATTGTCTATTAAGAAAAAAAAAAATTCGACTGTAATTTAACTTTCTGCAGTGGCGTTTTCACCTACGCCACGAAGATTTCCTGTTTGGGAAATTCACCCACATTATTATTGTACTGTACGTCTTCTTATTTTTAACCAACATCTACCATTCTAGGACCAAACTCTCAAAGAGGCCTTGGGCATGAGCCTCAACATCCAGTCACCGAAGAAGCTGTCCGAAGTAGCGGAGAACGTCTTCTCTTCTCTGCTGCTGTATGGCATCAAGCAGGGAGACGAAGGCATCGTCAAGAAGCTGTTAGGTTAGAACCTTCTTTTATATATTTCTTTGTTTTTGATAGGTGGTGACGCCAGCAAGAATGCCTTAATGGCCAGTAAGGTGACTCATCATCATCATCATATCAGCCGAAAGACGTCTACTGCTGGACATAAGCCTCCCCCAAAAGGGGGGGATTTGCCATAATCGCCACGCTTGGCAGGCGGGTGGGCGATCGCAGTATGGTGGTCAAATGCATAGAGAACGCTGCTGCCCATTCTCTAGTAAGTCCCTTAGTCGCCTTCTACGATACCCATGGGAAGAAATGGGGTGGTGCTATTCTTTTACGTCCGGCACCACACGGAACAGTACAGTACAGCAAGGTGACTAACAAATGGTTATTGCGTGAAAGTGTTTACTTGTTTCACGCAGCAAAGCTTTATTAGGCTTGTACAAATCCTTAGATGACACTTCTGGCATACTTCCGGTGGCGAAATCCATGAAAAATAACGCACGTGATCCAATTATTTTCTACTACAAACCACGACAATCTCCAGAATTGCCGCAGAAGTATCGCACGGTGTTGCACTGTCGTATGAATCTTTGAAGCATGCATCTTTGATACTGTGCCATGTTGCATAAGAAGAGATTTCTCTGGAGATTTTCTAAATCCAGCTTTTGTAACCAATATTATGATCAACTGATGGTAAGCGATGATTTGGTCAGAGTTGTGCAAGAATAGACTGCGCCCGCTTCATTCTAGCGCCCCTATAGGTACAAGATGCTTTTTTACACACTCATTTATTTTTATTCTAATTTTGCCGTTAATACATACATGACTAGCAGATTATGTACCTTAATCGTAGGTAAGCTGTTAATAACTCAATATCACCATGTGATCCTTTTTAACACGCTTTTTTATTAGCTTCACCTTTATGTTTGTAAGCATGTTTGTTTCTTTGTAACCGCCTCCTTTAGACTTGATTTTGACCCACTTCAAACGGTCGGATTTCATTTAAACTTTGTAGACTTATCGAGGACCGATGACAATTTATAAATTAAAAAAAAACTCACGCTTTTGTAGTTAGCAGAACTAAAAAAATCTACTTTTTGTTTGGTTTTTAAAGCATGTTTTTTAACTTTTTAAACTATTTTTTTATATACTACTGCTTGTATTATTTAATTTAATATTCTTTAGAACACGCTTGCTTATACATAAGTGTCTATAACTTTTATTTTTCTTTAAATATCCTGTATAATATTTTTGGGAGTGAAACGTAAAACGAATACATTATTTTTAGTATTTTATTAAAAACTAATACTTTTATGTACCCGTATTGACTTAAACTTCATGAAATGTTTGATATCACCCGATTTTACCTGACCTGACGCAGAGAAGCTCCTAGAGCATTGTTTTTTACAAAATAAATAAAGTAGCATACTGACTTGCAATGCTGTCATTGCGTTTAAGATTTTTGAAAATATTTTACGAATTAATGCTTTCACACGTCGTGTCCAGGGGGTGACGTGTAGCTTGGGGACCCATATCGATACGTACCGTACCGTACCGTAACGATACGGTGATAGCCAACCCGCTATCGTCAAGATGATTTTGGCGTACCCCTTGCAATCGCGCCCGGGGTGGTGGCCCTCTTCGCCCCCCTTAACACGTCTCTGGATGTAGTCGAAGAATTGGTTCAGGCATAACACACCGGCAGCAAGACCCAGTGATAACAGGTTCTTTGGGTGTAAATTGTGAACTAACAAGCTAATATGTGTTTTTTTTATTTTTTTTGGGTTAATGCGAAATTTAGATGCAGCGAGTAATAATAATTCAACCTCCAATTGAGAAGAAAGGTTTCATATGCAGAGCTGGTGCCATGGACTTTAGTCTTAAGATTTATTTTTGAATACTGATACAACTGATTAAAACGTATGCTGTATATGAAAAGCAAGTATAATTATCTTCGGTGATCGAACAACCGCGTCACGCTGTCGCGTCGCACCTGTTTGCAGGAACCTTAACGTGTGAAACGAAGCTAATTCTTGTATCTGGTCGCCACAGGAGACGCCCTGGGCGTCGGGAATCCCAGGCTGATTCCCGGCCACCGTACGCGCGGGCTTGCGGACGGCGAGTAATGGGTAGCTCGCTGTCCGGTAAGGACCAAGCCCGGGTGGACGACACGTTGTGGTCCACGCGCCCCTCAAAGAGATGTCAGCATTAATTGATGGGGTCCGCAAGGGCCTGCCAGGGGTGCGGGTTGTTCGAAAGAGATACCGTGGCCCCTGGCACACAGGCAACTGAAGGAACACGGGTGGATTTTAGTCAGTAAAAGTCTGGCAAGCCCCACTCAGAGCGAGAGAAGTTATTTGATGATTTCCCACCATAAAAAAACAACCTGTTTTATGTACATTATGGAATATTATTATTGAACGTAAGAAAAAGGCGAATATGACATTATGTGATATAATACTAACAAACTGACTTACTACTTACTAACTTAGAATATTTTATATAGGTTATTGTGATTAACATTTTCGGAAATGATAGATTTTAAACAGACGAGTCTGTTATAGATTGTTATTTTTTCCATGTCCTAAGAGTTTATTTGTATTTTGACCTAGTTTGTGACAATTTATTGAGGCTGCATTATTGAACTGTGATAGATTTAAGATTAGACGGATTTGTAAGGTTGGCATTTTTCGTATTGAAAAGCAACAGCGTAGAATAAATATTTTATGTAATGTGATATGTAGAGTTAGATATTTTTTTAAATCATTTATTGCAAAATCATAATGTAAAGTCATTTTTATTTTTAAAAACAAAACATAAATAATTATGTGTAGGTAAGCTGAGTAACCCCGAAAAAATCAAGTTTCTTGTATGGAGACCACTTTAGTTTTTATTATTTGTTGTTATAGCGGCAATAGAAAACATAGGTACACTGAGAAAATTTCATGTGTCTAACTGGACAGATGGACTGACGGACGGGACGTAGGCGGCGCACGTGAGAGAGAGGCAGTATATGCGCCCTCACGGCCTTGAAAGCCTCAGGAGACGCCCTGGGCGTCGGGAATGCCAGGCTGATTCCCGGCCACCGTAGGCGCGGGTTTGCGGACGGCGAGTAATAGCTATCCATTGCTCGCTGTCCGGTACGGACGAAGCCCGGGTAGACGGCGCGTTGTTTCACGCGTGCCTCAAAGACATGTCAGCACCAATTGATGGGGCCCGGAAAGGCCGATGCCTGCCAGGGGTGCGGGTTGTTCGAAAGAGATACCGCGGCCTCTGGCACACAGGCAACTGAGGGAACACGGGTGGGTTTTAGTCAGTACAAGTCTGACACGCCCGCTCCACCCAGAGCGGGAGAAGTTATTTGATGAATTCTCACCCAAAAAAAAAACGGACGGGACGTCCATCCATTTTCAACTTTCAGCGCTAGCAGCGCTGAACTAGCAGTGCTTGAAAGATTCAGTGTGCATAAAAAATCCCGCCGCAACATTATTACGTCCATGTGAACGTCAGCTTAGTTACATCTCAAAGAAAGTTACGTAATTTTCCAGTATACGCTGACCTTATATTTCAACGCTCTCAGTACAAAGAGAGGTCTTCATATTCTGGAAATGTACCTATGTCTTCACATTTCCTATTGCGTTTTATCGCTATCTGACGTCATAACTTGTGAAATTGCCAATGACGTGCATACAGTATTAAATGTGCTTAAAATTAATTTTCCCAGCAGTTTATTTATAGAAAATGAAAACGGGGAAACCCAAATAATAATTCGCAAAGTATTTTTATGCATACTTATTGTAGCGTGCCTTTTGTGTGATGTAACAAAAAGTATTTAAAAAATTGTTATAAAAATAATTTATACGTATATATTTTTAAATTTGAATGTTTCAATTAAATAAGGTCTCGTTATGATTTTATGTATTGTAATAAGAATTATGTGCGTAAAATATAAAAAACAAAATACACGCTGTATCAAAATATTTTTCTTATTTAAGTCGTTTTTAATCATATAAGGAAAATGTAATACACAGATCATAAATAATTTTTTTGAGAATAAAAACAAACGTTGCATTATAATTTGCTTATGATCCTTTAAACGACAGAGATCCTTATCTGAAACCATACATTACATATAACATACCTATCTACCAACGAACAAGTAGGTACATATATAGTTTTAGTTATATAAATATACAATTCTTGGAAAGTCTGAATGCCTCTAATAAGTACCTAAACACACATGTAAAATGTATATTAATAAACAATGATAAACACTATTCTGCGTATGTATCGATCCCTTTTGTTTTTCTTATAGAGATGGAACAATATTGTTGTGCGTTCGAAAATAATAATCGACTAAACGCTTATTCGATTAATAAATTGTATCCGTTTATTGTAATTATGGTTTTCATTATTATTTTATTTATTTATATTATGATCTTATTTGTATGTAGAGTTTTGTATAATATCTATTAGGTACTTGTGAACAATAATTATTTTGATCAATATTAGGTACGATCCATTGTAAGGGTTTGAGTTTGTGAGAAAAACTAGTAACAAATCATTATTATGAAAAGGTTATTTCTTAGCCGCTAAAGGTATATTAAGATCTGAAAACATTAATACTGACATGATTTATGTTTACACATAATAATACTCTTTTTAATGACGCCGAGATATTAACCGTTTATTGCCAATGGTCCACCCGCCTAGTTCACCTAGGTAGACTATGGGAAATTATTTTTCCCATAATCCACCAGAAAGTCCATATTATGTTTTCTAGGTGGTCTATGGGAAAGTTTTTTCCCATTGTTCACCTGAAAATCCATTATGATTTTATCGTAGTATTACAAGAGAATAATTGTGATATTCAATTGTATAGCCAGCCTGAAAATATTTCCATCTATTTATTTGTACCTCATTATGTTAGACATAAAACAAATCTTAACTAAATTAATTATAAAGGCTTGCCGCTTGATATTTTGCCGTCAAACATTTTCAGGCTGGCTTTACAATTTAATATCACATTTATTCTTTTTTTATTTCACATAATAATAATAATAATACATGATAACGATGATTGGTTAAAGGTTTTAAAGCCTTCTTTTATATTCGAAATAATTTTTTCAACAGATATGGGTGCCGATGTCAATGCGGAGGATTCCGAAGGAAAGACTCCTCTGCACGAAGCTATTCTGTATGGAAATCAGGACATGGTGGAATGTTTGCTTATGAATGGCGCTAATGTACACTTTAAGACCAGGTAAGTTATATTTTGGTAATCATTTTCATTAAATAATGTATCAAGCATGATCATAAAAAAAAGTCATGACGGTCTCGCCTCTCATGCACGATGTTCTTGGCACAAATCCAGCAAATTACAATTTTACTTTATCAATTCATATATGTATTTTCTGAGTTTATCTTGGACATTACTGACATCGGCGTAAATCTGAACCAATAGTTAATAAATGTCTGGAAACGCCAACCCGTCTTGAGCAAGCGTGGTAATCAATACTCACGCCTTCAAGATAGAATTTACCCTACTACCTAACAAATAATAAGCAGGGTGAATATTGTCATCTATATTATGGTTTTAATACTCCTTTTCTTCTTAAAAGTATTTGGGCAAGCAGGTTCGTCGGTAGGATTTAATTAGTCATACTTTTTTGTCTGAATTTCACTGGTTTGTTTTTATTTTTAGGAGGCGCAGGTAATTAAATCAACAATATAGTTTAAAGTTAACAATTTATTATTTAAAGTTAACAATTTTTTATTTAAAGATAACAATTTATTATTCTGCATGCAATCTATATGCAATTACGCACTTGCACAGAGACTATCCTGGTTATATTTCGCAATTTGCAATTCTTTTCTACGTTTAGTAGAACACACACCACCCTAAAAGTTCGCACACATTCTTGAGGTAAATTCATTGGTGGAAGGGGCTTTCAAGCGGCGTGCTTGCTTACACGTCTATTTAAAAAAAAAACCTTGACTTGGAACAATCAACCAAGTAAGTATTTTGTTCTTGTGTAGAGTAAAATACTTCTCATGGTAGGTAGCCGTGATCTAATTTAGACAAGTTGTTTAAACTAATAATAATAATAATAATTGTAATTAATCAATTTGTTGTAATTTATCATGCTACCAACGCAATAGAAGTAGAAATCAGTTGAACAGACTGTAAAAAAGGTTTATTGAAATGTCCAAACTTATTTCAAACGGAGTATAATTAATTTTGTAGTGTGAATATACCTACAAGCTTACTATATCTTACTATTATGCACAGGAACGGCGAGTGCCCCCTCATCACGGCAGTATTACGCGACGACCCCGTAATCATAAACCTCCTCCTCAAATGTGGTGCTCACCTGGCGAGCGCAGACATTTACCCGGTGATAGAGATCATGACCACGGCCATCAGGAGCGGCTCCATTTCAAAGCTGGAGTCACTGAAACTTGCGGGAGCGAAGTTCGATGTTTTTGATGAGCTGAGACAGACGCCTTTGCATAAGGTAATTTTACTGGACACATGTTTCATAATTAAGGTACTAACAAGGCAAATTTGGATGCAAAAGGAGGGGACGCCCTAAGAGGACAGACAGAGTGACCTTATTGGTGACGTTCGTTAGAAAAGTCAGGTGGGTATTACTCACAACTGGCGTGCGTGTATGAACGGTAGTCCTAGTGTGAGTTTCATTTAACCGTCTCGATATAACGCACCAATCGGGTTCGCTCCGATTGGTCCTTCATCAATCGAGGGCCAATCGGACTGCCGAACGCGGTCGATGCGTTAGATCGAGATGGTTAAAAGAAACTCACACTAGTGCCTCCGTTGTATTAATGCAAACGAAGCAAAAGTTAGTAAGTAGTGAGCCTATGTATGTATGTTGTTTCTTTATAAGCAAATCTGCGATGCAGGGCGTCTAAAAAGGCCGCTTTGGCAGAATCATAATAGGAAAATATTATGAATCATATTTAAAATCGTAAAATGTAATATTATCTGCGTAGACAGCACGCAATTCATCTGTTTGACAGTTTTGTATGGAAATTCGTAAAATAGTCACAAAATTATGAATTGCTTTATTAAAGTAAAATGTCAAACAGCAGAAACATAGGCGAATTCAGGAAGTGAATTACTTTTAGAGGAATCGCTTAATGTGGCGTTTTGCGGCCCCCAGATGATTATCCAGTGGGGAGAGTAGTGTCAAAATCATGAAACACAGTACATAACCCGATAGTCCTCGAACGCGCTTAGGCCCCAGGCTCTTATAAAATGTTTATATTGTTTTTAGCCATCGATTTTTCGATAACCGTTCTCTCCAAATGTTGAATGTGTCATCAAATACATACTTAGTGGTTTGCTAAACTATCATAATAAATCATCAGTTTAAGTTACTGTTCACAGTGCTGGGACTCAGTCCTTCTCTCTGTGAGAGAAAATAGTATGTCATATCATACAAACTCGATTAGTAAGTTTGCCCACCACTACAGCTCACCGCTCTAACTACCCGGGGAATTCCCCGCTCCTCTAGCTTCAACTAGTAAATGCCATCAATTTATAACTAGAAGACTTATCGTACGGTGTCAAGTGGGATCACTGAATCACTGGTTTTTCCATATTGATATAGGGTATGAGGAACAACAGTATTTAATTGCCAATTAGATATGGAACATAACTTATTTGTTTTAAGACTGTATATTTCTACATCAATCCCTGTATAGGGCATTTCGAATGAGAATGTGACGTCTATCAATTATTTGTACGAGAATTTGACGTTTGTTACGTTAGTTAATATCAGTGCGTGAATCATATCAGCTGACGTTTGGCTTGAGGGGCTTGTAGCTAAGTAATAACAGCCGCATGGGTCGATCGATCAGGTTAAGGTTTGTTCGCAGATGGGTGACCATCTTTATATACCAAGTCCCTCTCCGTGCCTCGGAAAGCACGTTAAGCCGTTGGTCCCAGCTGTCATTGGTGGATCTTTGACAGACGTTACGGGTCGTCAGAAGCCGGGACATAATTTTAGTCAGATCATGTGAAGACCATGTAGATTGGTGTCTGAAATGATATTTTGAGGAAAGAATCACATAGGTAGATTGAGTGGATCCGTCCATTCAGTGCACGCATTTGTCACTAATAGTGCAGCTCAACTCAGAACTTTAGAGGCTCAAAGATTCGATGAACAATACCAAAAAAGGACATTTCGGTAGGCCGCATAAATTATTCAAAGTTCAAACCGCCAAATCATGATTACACCTAACTGAGACAGAAATAAACCAAAAACTATATGACTCACACGTCTTCAAATTCACAATAATTAAAACAATATAATACTTTACAGTGTTCCGTGTGGTGCCGGACGTAAAAGAATAGCACCATCCCATTTCTTCCCGTGGGTGTCGTGGAAGGCGACTAAGGGACTTACCAGAGAATGGGCAGCAGTGTTCTCTATGCATTTGACCACCATACTGCGATCGCCAACCCGCCCGCCATGCGTAGCGATTATGGCAAATTCCCACGTTTTGAGGGAGGCTTATGTCCAGCAGTGGACATCTTTCGGCTGATAAGAATACTTTACAGAGTAAGTAATTAGTGTTTATGCCAATTATTATGACTGTTAGTTTTCATAGCCCTTTTTTTTTCCTCAGGCTGTACTCTGCAATAGGCCCGAAGCAGCCGAGTATCTCTTGAAACAAGGTGTCAATAAACACTCCAAGGACATCCTGGGCCACAGTCCAGCTGACTACGCCATAAAACTGAACAGGGGAACCCTCATGATCTCGTACCTCCGCTAAATACTTTCTTTTCGAACCGTTATAGTATTTTATTTTAGATCTGGGTGTGTGAAGACTTTTTGTGGAGACACAGTTGCGCAACACAGGAAGGTATATATTTTTTCGGAATTTGCTGGCCGTTTGTGTGTGCATTAGGTAATTAATTAGTTTGGATAAATTAATATTTTTGGCAAACCATTGCTCTTATGTGAAATAAAATATTTTTATTTGAGTTGTACTGATATTTATGAAAGTATAGTGGTAATTGATTTACCTCCCTAAGGTTGAATGTTTCTTGCACGACTAGGTATCTAATGATAGCTAAAAAAAGGTATTACTTACGTGGAATTATGGTCAATAGTCTTAAAGCAGAGGTCGATTCATTTTTACTATTTGAAAAAAAAAACCATGTTGGATGGCAACAGTTGCGCAACTGTAGCGCTACTCAACTGTCAAAAAAGTTGGGTGTAAATGTGAATGCTAGCACGCGACAGGACCAATTTGTGATAACGTCGCGATTTGTTTTTATATTGATTTTAGCCAAGCGACTGTACTGTGCAAGTAACTTTGAAATACTCACAAACGCACATGGATTTTGGGCTAGGCTTTGGTTATATAGAATCTCGTTAATTTACTTATCCGGAGCAACTTTTTGTGGGGACACAGTTGCCACACAACTGACATTAGTACAGTCGCAAAGCATTGTCTTTGTATGCTGTGTTGTATAATGTTTTATTTTATTATATATTAAAGGTATTATCAAGTAATAAATAAGTTTTATTATTCACACCTTCACGCTACAACTGAATGAAATAAAACAAAGCAATAATCATTATTAGTACTATTTGAGAAAGTAGGAACTTTTATTTAAGTAATATAAGCGAGAACATAATAATACGATTATAATCTAAGTACCTACCCATTTAAAATCTAAGTATAGATTAAGTAAGACTGCAAACTTATTAAAAAAAAAAGACGAAGTAGGTAGGTACCTTAAAACCGTGCATACCTACATCATCTTTAGTTATTGTGATAAAACTGACAGATGTACAGACTCCAGCACATCAAGCTATCCCAAACAGTAAAATTTTCCCAATTGAACATGAACTTTATTCTTTTGTAATGAAGTTGGAAATCTATCAATGAAATTTGGCAGATTGGGGTAGATTGATGTGCTGGCTTATGTGCTGGCTTATGTACTGACAGATATGGAAGATTCATTCCGTATTTGCAAGAAAAAGTTAATCGCTTTCAATGAAATACAAAGTCAGTAATAAGTTATTTAAATACTGGCGTATTGGGCGTATTTAACTTAAATTCTTGCGTATTAGGCGTATTTTACTAAAGGTCTGGCGTATTAGTCAAGACGGCCAGGTTAGTCATCAGCATCGGTATATGGTGCTCCTGGAGGGGGCAGGGTCCGAACCTGCTGCAGCTGCGGCCGTGCCTCCCGGAGATCATCGCGTCTTCCACTGCTGAGGAGTTCACCATCGATGACAGCAGTCTGTTACTGGATAATATATAAAAAAAAACCGTTAAGACATGATTATCACTGCGCAGCAATTTCTTCAATCGACGTCAAATGAGGAAGAAACGAGGAAGTTACTGACGTGGCGATATGTCAAAACGTTAAGATTTTTGGGTTTTATCTAATTTAAATATCATTTAGAGACCAGCGATTTCGCCTATGTTGTAGTGAACTATTTTCTATAAAATATATTCTTAGGGAGAGCAGAGGTGGCCCATTGGTATCGGCTTCGATTTGAACCCAGGCAGCCGCTTTACTTTGTTTAAATAATTTCATAACCACTGTTCCAAAACGGTGAAGAAAAATATCGTGAAAAAAACTGCAGGTCGTAGAACCTAAAATTCGAAGACATTTGTGACACCGCACTGGGTCCACGTGGTAGATTACAGCCCTCTCCCTCTCGAAGAGAGGAGGCATGTTTCCCAGCTCTGAGCAAATTATAAGCTGATTATGCTATGCTGATATCCTATGGCAATCGGGTATTGCCTATTCGCAATTGAAAAATATTTTACTGGTAGAAAGCTCATACTATTGTTTAGCTTTCTTACAGTAAAAGAATTTTAGGAATCGTATCACTACCTACGTCTAGAGATGATCTCCAACATCCACCTCTTTCAAAAATTATATGTAGATGATGAGGCAATCTATAAAATGGGGCCTCGCGAGTCTCTTAGAAACAAATTCAACGAAGTTGATATACTAACCCTGCCTTCTCTTTATATCATAGAAAATATCTTGTATGTTCGCAAAAATTTAGGTCTTTTCAATAAAGATGCGACTTCCATAACCTGTTAAGCTGGTCCTACTAATCCTACCAATATTATAAATCCTACCAATATTATAAATCCTACCAATATTATAAATCCTACTAATATTATAAATCCTACTAATATTATAAATCCTACTAATATTATAAATCCTACTAATATTATAAATCCTACTAATATTATAAATCCTACTAATATTATAAATCCTACTAATATTATAAATCCTACTAATATTATAAATCCTACTAATATTATAAATCCTACTAATATTAGCAATCCTACTAATATTATAAATCCTACTAATATTAGCAATCCTACTAATATTATAAATCCTACTAATATTATAAATCCTACTAATATTAGCAATCCTACTAATATTATAAATCCTACTAATATTAGCAATCCTACTAATATTATAAATCCTACTAATATTGTAAATCCTACTAATATTATAAACCCTACTAATTATAAATCCTACTAATATTATAAATCCTACTAATATTAGCAATCCTACTAATATTATAAATCCTACTAATATTTTAAATACTACTAATATTAGCAATCCTACTAATATTATAAATCCTACTAATATTATAAATCCTACTAATATTATAAATCCTACTACTATTAGCAATCCTACTAATATTATAAATCCTACTAATATTAGCAATCCTACTAATATTATAAATCCTACTAATATTATAAATCCTACTAATATTAGCAATCCTACTAATATTATAAATCCTACTAATATTAGCAATCCTACTAATATTATAAATCCTATTAATATTATAAATCCTACTAATATTAGCAATCCTACTAATATTATAAATCCTACTAATATTATAAATCCTACTAATATTATAAATCCTACTAATATTATAAATCCTACTAATATTATAAATCCTACTAATATTGTAAATCCTATTAATATCATAAATGTGAAAGTTTGTGATGATGGATGAATGGGTGTTTGTTACTCTTTCACGCAAAAACGGCTGCACGGATTTGAATGAAATTTGTGCAGACAGGTAGTTTGTAACTTGGAATAACACATAGAATACTTTTTATCCCGGTACTACGTTCCCGTGGGATAGTTTTCGACCTCCGCGCGGGCGAAGTCCCTGGCAAAAGCTAGTAATATTATAAATGTGAAAGTTTGTTAAGATAGATGGATATTTGTCACTTTTCACGCAAAATGGATTTGGATGATATTTGGCACACATATAGTTTATGACCTGGATTAATACATAGGCAACTTTTTATCTCGGTAGTACGTTCCCGCGGGATAATTTCCGAGTTCCACGCGGGCGAAGCCGCGGGCGGAAGCTAGTAAACTATAAACGTAAAACGGAAGCTTACTTGACAATTTGATTGAGTATCACTCTTGGCGAGGCGTATTCTTGTTGTGCTGCCCAACAAGCAACTCTGAGCGGACACCCTCGGAACCCATGGCTCCCAGACAGCATCTGTTCAGCGAAGTCCAGTACAGCATCAGCTCCAAATTCTGCGTTGTCTAGAACTGAACAATGATTCCATTCAAACAGTTTGATAAATTGCAGGTAGTTTAAAAATCTTTGCAAGATTTAGGCGCTGAGCAGACTATGGACAATTTGTCCACGCCGATGGCAATCCCAGTGAGAGCAGTGGTGGCCAAAAGGTAACGGCCGCCACTTACGAGCCACTCTCAAAATGGTGAAGGAAACTGGAACCAAAAATTTGAACACATGTGACATCTATCAAATCGCACTGGGCCCGCGTGAACTATGGCCCACTCTCTGAGGCCTGTATCCCAGAGTGGGAACATTATAGGCTGATTATGCAGTCTATCTGTCCTACATGTGCGCTATTGCAGAGATTTCCATACATTCTGTCGTCGCGAACAAATTGTCTATCGTCTGCTTTACGCTCTAGGATGCCGAACTCCCATTGGGTTATCCTGTAATATTAAATCATCATTTCAGCCGAAAGACGTCCACTGCTGGACATAGGTCTGCCCTAAAAGGGGGTTTTGCCATAATCGCCACGCTTGGCAGGTGGGTTGGCGATCGCAGTATGGTTGTAAAAAATCATAGAGAAAGCTGCTGCCCATTCTCTAGTAAGTCCCTTAGTCGTCTTCTATGACACCCACGGGAAAAATGGGATGGTGCTATTCTTTTACGTCCGGCACCACACGGAACCATACATAGTAAATATAATTAAAAATTCAAACTTTTCATCCCGCATTTTCCGTAGTCTGTGTCGGTGTCGGTACACAGTGCTACAAAGTAGGTATGCTACATTTAGTGAGGACCCGTTAGCCGTAGAGCATTATTAACTTCGAAATTAGATTAAACTGAAATGTATTTTTGTCAAAATTATCGTACCATATCCTTTAAACTAAGAAATTTAAAAAAATGGTGTTGATCCATTGACCACCAAAGGAGACTGGATAAAACACGCTTTTGCGCCGAGTTATTATGTCATGTCCATTGTTACTGAATAAAAATATACATAAGTTTGAACCTTTTACGGGCTCGAACTCACCAGTGGGCGTAGCCAAAAAGCACGTTGTCTCACCAGGCATCGTGTCCGACAAAGACAGTATCAGTGATGCGCAGTTAGGCACTAGTCTACACGCACAACATATAGTTCGCAGATTCGCTCGCAGAAAAACACCGTTGCGAACTGAAACGACATTAGACGATGCCCACATACATCGCCCCTGTTTCGCTCGCCGAGAAGTCAGCCAGTACATACAAACTCGTACTAAAGTAGTTAGCGCTGTCATTTTATACCTTTAGGTACCTATCTATTATAGATTGCTAATTTTATTATTTTTGGTTTTCTCCGGGTGAACTGATCATGCACCGATCGCTCAAGAGTTCATGACTCGACGCATGCTTACTTGAACAATCATCGGTCGCCCGACAGCATATATTTGTAATTACCTACTGTTTATGTCCGCATTAGATATTTATGTAATTATTATTATAGGCAGTTGACTATTAAACCTATAAATAGTTTTCAAAATTAGGTAAGTACTTATCTTCTTTTTTATATAAACCCAATAAATTTGGGTTTGTAAACAATCTTGACATATCTTTTTATCTAAATATACAGTTTAAAAATCAAGTGTTTTTATTATATAGGGTGATTGATGCATCGTGTGCCAAACTGAAATGGTCGACTAAGGGGATCATCTGATATCATTTCAGACCCCTAAACACTTCTCATGCCTTGTGGACTTTTTTTTCATCGACCTTTTCTTGTTTTATTTTAAAAAATACCCAATTTTTACATTCAAATTCAAATTAAAAAAAAGTATAAGCCGTAGATTCTGAATTTTAATTTTATTTAGATGTGTATTGTATTACAGTACTTTTAAATTCAAAATTAGTGACATTGGCCATCTAGTTTAAAAATAAAATTACTCGCAAAGTTTCGGACTTCAATTAAATCTGTCCATGTTATAGCTATTTAACATGGCTATAAAAAAAGACCGGGATCTTCCAACTTCCTCAAAAATTCTCTAGTCTGTCCTCTTGCTAGTGATGTGCCACATGCCATAAAAATCTTTTAACAACTTTGTGAATTCGTTAGAATTGTGAATCGAGTCACAAAATACTAAATTCCAAATTTAAAAGTATTGTAATACAATACACATCTAAATAAAATTAAAATTCAGAGTCTACGACTTATACTTTTTAAATTTGTACTTGAATGTAAAATTTGGGTATTTTTTTAAATAAAACAATAAAACGTCGATTAAAAAAATCCACAGGGCATGAGAAGTGTTTAGGGGTCTGAAAGGATAGCAGATGACCCCCCCCGTCCGCCATTTCAATTTAGCCCACGATGCACCAAACACCCTGTACATAATTTATTTTCGTAAATAATAGTTTCGTAATTTATCACATTTTCGAAAAGACACTGTGAAATATAAAATAGTAGCTTTTACCAGCGGCTTCGCCCGCGCGGAGGTCGGATATTATCCCACGGGAACGTACTACCGGGACAAAAAACGTATCCTATTTGTGAATAAATAATATTCCGTAAAATGTTGTTTCGGTGTGGTGAAAATATGGAAAATACATCGTTTGGTAAATGAAAAAATTTCAAAAGAGGCTTCGGCCAATAGCAAAAAGTTATTTTGTAAATCGGCGAAATACAGTTCGGTAAAACAATCCTTATGACACATGATACTTCGATGATCAAATTAATATTTTTACTTTGTTATCTTAGTTGTTAACTCTATTGTGCATGGTGTGGATAAGAAGGAAACGCTGCTATGTGACACAACTGCTCCTACTAAGTTATGACAGCTTGGTACTTGGAAGGCATAAAACGTTTTCTAGCTGACACACCCATGTTAAGTGTGCTCCTACTGAGTGATGACAACCTAGTACTTCGAAGGCAAAATGTGTTTTGTAGCTGACACAATTATGTTAAGTGTGCTCCTACCGATTCATGCCAACCTGGTACTTCGAAGGCATAAAGCGTTTTCTAGCTGACACAACTGTTAGGTGAGCCTACCAAGTTATAACAACCTGGTACTTTGTTCAGAATACCAATATACGAAGTTACAAAACAGTCATAGTCGTCTTTAGTCAGTCAAGTCAAAGTTATTGTAAAGCGGTAGTAACTTTACAACAACCTAATAGGAGTTTTTGGGGGGAACACGAAAAGTCCACGTTAGTCACTTATTTTCACCTTCACTACACTTGTGCACTCACACGTAACTAAATTGAATAATTCACTATCAAAACTATACAATTTAATTCGCTATTTCACTAAATTCCATGAAAATGAAAATTCGTGCAACATGTTCCAACGCGATCCCGCCAAAAACTCTTGTTGATATTTATAAACTCAAGAGGACATACAAACATTTGATTTGACAGATTTTTGACTGGTATACATGGAACTAGTAAGTACTACTATAAAGCAATTGGCACTAATGCTCAGCATTTCGGTCAATTTGTTTGCGGCAATAATTGTAAATTATTATTTTCATGGGCTGCTAGCCAATTTGATCGTCATCATCATCTGCCTAGCTTTTTCCTTCTGTGACAATTTTTTCCAAATGTTTACCCACAACGCCCCCAGCCGATGTCATTCAGACGACAGTAGTATTAAAGTAAAACGAAATTGCCTGTGACATATTGCGCATGTGTGTGTGAGCGTCCCTGCGCCCGCACCGCATCCGGGGGGAACATTATTGAGAGAGATGCACGATAATTCATAGTCAAACGGGCGCGAAAAAAATTAAGAAAAGACCTTCGGTAGATCGGGTTTTATGAAAAAACCACTGCATAAATCAACTACCAATAAAATTAATTGAACTTTTCGATATTTGAGCTTTGTCGGTACCGACTTTGTTTATGAGATTTTACATTAATTTTATTACATAAATACGCTCAAAGTTGCGGTTAAAGTAGCAAGAAAAACTAATCTTTGTTGGCTTATAATTTTTAATGGCTTTTTATTGTACTATTCTGTTGTCGTACAGACAAAATTTATAATGAGACAAAACGATATCATGTTGGTTTTACTTTGGATGTGCCATGTCAAACAGTGGAGTATTACACTCCCGAAGTTTGTATGAAAAAATGTCGATAAGATTCACCTTAAGTACAGCATTTCTCAGTCAAAATAAAAGCGTTGTTCACCTGGCTTCAAATTGATGACAGTTTTCTGAATGAAAAACCGTCTTTATGGCCAAATAACGCTTCGTTTCAAGATGCCAACGACGGTTTGAGTGCTGACGGCAGTAAATGATACAGCTGAAAGAGCGGTCAAGATGGTGCAAGAATAGCAATTTTTATTACGCTACGTACCGGAAGATTTATCCAGATTGTAAAAAACATAACTTTAAAAAAAATTGCAGAATAATGTTTTTTATGTAAAATATTAAATAGTGTAGCGTTAGAGTAATATTAAACAGTGTGTAAAATGTTTTGGGTATATTGTTTAGGTGTAGCGTTATATTTACTAAACAAACTCGAACTTCTGGAAATCTTCTGTACTAACCCGGAACAAAAGTTTATATTTTATGTTTGGTGTCAAGTCGGCACGGATTGTCATGATCCCATCGCAATAATATTTATTATTTAAGCATATAAGGCTATTTAGAAAGAAAATAGAGGGTATGCGATTTTATTTTCGAGAAAAAAAATCCTACCCTATCTCTTGGGACACCTATTCCACAGTCATTTAATTCCGAGGCTACAAAGTAATATTCACAAAACTGGCTTCTGCCGGCGACTTTATCCGCATAAAATTTCTTGTTTTAATATAAATATATCTTAAAGCATCATATCGTCCGCTCGCAATATTTCTTCGTTTTTTCTTAGCGTTATTTCTGATATTTTTTCTTTTTATTCGTTCCCTTGGAATGGTAGCGCAATGTTATATTTATTTTGAAATCACGATACTGCATATAGCCTTCTTCAAGAATGAGGGTTTTGATGAATATTCAAACCACCAGTTGGCGCCACTTTGACAAAAGGTCTTCCAGTTTGATATGTTATTCATTTCATTCTTTCGTTCACCATTCAGTCCGTAGGTGCTTTGACACTTTTGACAGGTGCCCGGACCGTCCTCGACGTCTCAGTGTGGCCACCTAGTGAACGTTATTTCGATAAAACCCTAATTGGGCTATAAAAAACTTAGAAAAAACACTTCATTGTGAAATAATCACAGAGTACTTTATACTGTACTGAAAATAATTTTTAGTATAGATAATCCTGGAATTAGTATGTACTTTATAGTACAATGTATAATATAACAGAGCTAGCAGCAAACTGGTTAAAACGATAAATTGTTTTCGTTTAAAAAAAAACTAGTCGGTTGCGCTTCTATTTTCAAGAAGCATCACTTGCCAAGAAAATGTCAGTCGTATAAAAGGTAAAGAAAACGTCAGAAACTTTCGGGTTACAAAATAAAATTATCAGTGCCAATAGTGATGAATTACTTCCCATAAAGACAGAGAAAATTTAAAAAACTACCGTAAGTATATATTTCTTAAATGTATTTTATTCCTAAGATGTCTCATTTCTGTCTGAAACCCGTGATCTTCTTTGATTTCGTGGGTCTCAAATCGGCCTGTTGATTATTTTTCTCTAAAGTAATTTTATTTTAATATGTTTATCACAGTCCGTTCGAAAATCGTTTATTTTAAATACCTACTTTCAGTCATCCCATTTAACCTCGCGATGTTTTACGCCTAGTTTGCGTTTGCTTTTACTTTAAATAAAGCTCCGTGCGTTTAAAAACAACCAGAAGTTGGACCATTAAAAAATCCGATCAATTACAAGAAATGAAGTGAGTATTCTGACACAAAACTGTTGCTCGGCAGGTAATGGAGCAAATGTACATGATTGAGATATTCATAGACAAGGTGACCATATACGAAACTGATGAGGACAAGGGCTCTATCAATAATAAGAATCTGATTATCAAAATAAAATTTGGGCCCAATGTGCAATTCATCGTCAAAGAAAGCCAACTAGCTGTGAACGACAGGCCAGACGATATAATAAAAACTGACGAAATAACTGGCCGGAGAGAATGGTCAAGAACCATAAGAGTTGGTAAATCATATCTATTCCCTTCATTCCCAGACACAGTACTCATGATATTGAGCAAGTTTCCATTAGAAATAGAAGTTTGGAACGATGACGAAACTGAACCTGACAACCAAATATTCGTTGGTGTTGGCAAAATGCTTTGGGATACACATTTTTTTCATATGCTAAAGGAAACAGCAAATCCTTGCAAGATCCACGAACCATTATCTATTAAAACTAGAACCATCATAATGGCTGAATGTTGCTGTGTGCAAGCTGGTGTGGTTGATTTTATAGTTCGATTGAGTGCTCTAGGAAACTCCATAATAACAGAATTCCAACAATTATTGAAAGATCCCGAATCATTTGTGTTTAGGACTAACAAAGCACCGAGCATGTTTCAATGCCATAGAGTCGATGGCGATGACCCCAACTTTTGTATGCTTGGTAGTCTGTATGAGACCACCACGTTAGAAGACCCAGATTTACTTGATCAGGCAAATAAAAAGATCGAAGTATGCACAGAACTACAGAGCTGTGGCATGGGTGGCAAAGTAGGAGAAATGGTGTGTGATCGCCCTGAAGTGGGATCTGCAAAGAAGAAATACCCCATCGATAAGATCAGAATGGGTGATATTATAGGTCCATGTGGTAATGCAAATTGTGCATTAGCGCATAGGGTGAGAAAGTATATTAGAAATCTGGACACTTACAAAACAAAAGCAGCTGGTATCACAGATACAAAACTAGTGAATGAGAGAAAGGTATGCGGAAAATGTGTCTGCACAGACGACCGGTATCACAGAGACGAGTGCCCGAAGGATACTCCGATCAAAACCAAGTGCACAGGCTGCCAAGGAATGACAGCGCCTGGTAACACGTGTCAAGATAAAATAGATAAACAGTTTGGCACAGGACTGACACCTAAGACCAGTGACACGCATGTCGGATACGTTTTTAGTATTACAAAATTTCCAGATTACAAACATGGTATGTTTGGGCACGACACCATTGTGGAGAATTGTTTCTGTACGAAAATCAATAGTGTAGTTAATTTTGCTACTAAATCTTGTACAGCTACGAGTCAAGATGCGTTCCAAAGCTTACCCGGGTCTAGTTTTGGCAAGGCAACAACAAGCAAATCTGACACAAAAACGTACGGAAGCAAATCAACGGTCTGCGTCGGAATAAATAACCCAATGATATATAATGTTAGTCAGTTAGGATCATCTTACCCAGTTGCAACGTACAACGTAGGAACCAGTCAACCAGCCAATCCAGAACCGAAGCGGAAAACGCAAGTTTATAATTACACTGAAATGCAGGAAGATAAAGATTGTAGATGCACTCCAAAAAAACCATCACCGCCTTGCAAAACGTTCGATTGCGACTGTTTAGCGGAAACCGTAAACATAACTGCTAGGAAATGTCATAAGCCATACTGTCCTTCTTATAAACATAAGACTAACTGTCCCGTTACAATGATGAATGAAGAAGAAGAACTAAAGAAGTTGGACGAAGATGAAGAAGAGGTAACGCCCCTGCCGTATGGCTTGCCACCGATACAACTGGGCCCGTGTCCCATCTTAGGAAGGCCATGCACAGTGCCAGACGGCTTTGCCAGGATGTACAAGAATGCACTGGTACCCACACTACCGTTCAGCTACAGTAATGACGGCAAAGTTTGCTGTTCTAAGGAATACGAAAGAATAAAGAAGGCGATTAGGGAATACACGAAGAATGACAAAGAGAGCGATTTCCGTTGCATTAATAAGTTTAACGTAGACACGGAGAGACGCTGTTGTGATAAGGAGCAAGTATTGACATCCCTCACTGGGAAGTCATGCTGTGGTTCACATAAATTGGCAATTCAAGAGAAGTTTAAAAAAGAAGAGAAGAAGCAACCAAAAGAAGATAAGAAGCAACCATGATCTCATTGATGTTTTATTTTGTAACCTGATTAGACTTTTATACAACTGGCAATAGTTGTTTTATTTTAACTTAACCGGCGAAATGTGGGTCTACTACACATAAAGTATATTTTATTATTTTGTCGTGTTTAGTTGACGATACGCAACACGTCTGCGGAATTTTGGCCAGCTAATTTAATCTGAGCCTGTATAGTAGAAGTAGCAGCTCGTACTGTATCATCATCATCATCATCAGCCTACAGCAGTCTACTGCTGGACATGGCCCTCTTCAATTACACGCTAGTCAGCTCGATTCTCGGCAACTCTCATCCAGCTGCTACCAGCCATTCTGCGAAGATCGTCGCTCCACCTAGCCCGAGGGCATCCTACCTTACGCTTGCCGATTTACGGTCTCCACTCAAAAACAAGTCTACCCCAACTATATCCGTACCGTATACTCACATTTTTTTTGAACCACTTACGTACTAATCAAACGCTGGGTTTAATTTAATCACTGTGAATTCGGTGTAAGGTGTAATGCTCTGTTGATGACTGAAAGTCAGCACTGTATTGCAGACTTCAAAACTTGATGCCACTCTTGTCAACATTATCATCATTTCAGCCGAAAGACGTCGACTGTTGGGCATAGGCCTCCCCCAAGGACCGCCACTTCCACCGGTTCTGTGCTTCTCACATCCAGGGGATTCCTACGGCCTACACCAGGTCATCTGTCTATCTTGTTGGAGGCCTTCCAATACGCGATCGCCACTCCAGAACCTTTCGGCCCCATCAGCCATCTGTTTTACGAGTAATGTGCCCTGCCTACTGCCACTAAAGTTTGGCAATTCTTCTTCTCAAATTCTGAAGGCACCAAAACTTAATGCAACTGAAGTCATGAAGTTTTTATTAGGAAATAAAAATAAACCTGATTGTTTAGAATTTCATACTTCCTGAAGTACAATGGAAAAAGATGAAACCGAAAATGGACAGGAGGAGGACAAGAAGAAAAAAAAGAAAAGTTCTTCAAAGTACAACTACACTTTTGGCGATTTCTATCCAGGTAAATAAATAAATACACAGGACCAATTACTATTGAGTAAGGGATCTTGCGCAATATGCGGCCCGGCCTTGTGGCCGTGGCCATTTTTACGGTCATGGTCTAAACCTTGTTAGCTGTAGCTCCAACCAAGATGCTGCCAATCGCCGTGATCGTAGCCCTAAAGTGTGCGAGATTCCTAATATAGATCTTAGGAATCTCGCACACTTCCGTAAAAAAATAACATTCGCAGAATTTCCAGAGTCAGCAGTGTAGACTCTGCAGACTCTGGAAGTTCTGCGAATATGTGTGGTCGGCTTCCAGTCCAGGCGGACGCAGGTGAATACCAGTATTTATATACATATTTGGGCAATTATGCATGGCAAAATAAAAACTATTAATACTTTTCTCCGCTACAGGAGTAGTTATTGGGCATAAGCACTGCCTCTTGCAACGAACCGGGCTGGCAGTGCCGGCGCACATGGGCTGGCGATGGGACGCGCCAGATGTGCCAGGCATGAAGGTACTTATCTCTATAAATTTAAAATTTATGCTTTGATTGTATTCAATAGAAAAAATTATAGTGCTTCTGATACCTTGATAAGTTTCATTCGAAACAAAAATATGTCTATAGACCAATAAAATTAAGTCATGTTAAACTAATAAGTCGCACATGATTAACTGTCCCAATAAGATAGAATAATATTTCGCAAACAATAGGTAACTAAACACTAACAGTAACCATAAGTTTAACTCGATTTAATATTTTAAAAGCGATTTTTGTTTGTTTGAAATCGTGTAGTCAGTCCGTAAGGGTTGGTCACCAGGCGTCATTGGCAAAAGCGTGGCAAAAACAATGACGTTCAAGTGTCCGCGCGGCGGCCACGACAAAGATAAGAATAAAAAGAAGAAAAAGAAAGGGAACAGACCAGGTACTGATATTGGAGGTGGCGACTCCGAACCTGAAGAACCTCTCGAACCGAAGCCCGCGCTAAAAGTTCAAAGGAAAGGCGATGTTTTTACTATCCAGGTAAAAATTTGGCTGCTTTTTGTATGTGTAGTCAATAAACTTGAAAAGGTGTAAATAATGGAGTTAATTTTCAGGTAAATCCATTAAAAGATTTAACTGACATACTACCAAACGAAGATCCTTATGTGGATTGTGATCCAATGATTTTCAAAATAATAAAGAAGAGAAGCCCAGAAGAGCAAGCAAAGGTCGAAGCGCGAAAAATGGTAAAATTAAAAAAACAGCGAGATGCCGAAATTCGGAAGGCGTTAGCAGAAGCCGTAGAAGACATATGCAAGTGTGCGTACATGGATGTGTATTGCAACGACTTGTCTGCCATAGACAGGGTCATTGATACCTGCCCAGCATTTAAAGATCCTGATTGCGTTTGCAAGGAAGAATCTCTGAGTTCTTTATCAAGTAATGCGACGTGGGATATAGAGTATACTCCTCCGTTTGGGTGCTTTGACTTGAATCCAAGGAAACGAAAGACGTTCATTCATGTCGAAACGCAATACATACCAGCCGACGCGGGTATCGTGGAAGCCCCAAAGTCCCCGCCAAAGCCCAGAACGTGCAGGAGATCGTGCACTTCTCTTCGACCTAGGAAGAAATTTACAAAGAAATCTTGCTGTAGTCCTTGTGCTTGAAAATTTCGGTTGTTTAAGTGTTTTTAATTTAGATAAAGTTATACGCTTTTAGTATCAGACTAGATTTTTTATCTTAACATCCTTACACGCTTTAATGATAGATTTCCCGATGATGGGTCCTGCTAGGAGCTCTTTCGGAAGGACGGTTTTGCGTCCTGCCGGAAGACTGCCGCGAGTCCTGCCAGCAGTACGCAATTTGTATGATGCGTGACCTCGATTTTAAACATTTACACATTATAATTTTTAATCATTTGGTCAGTGCTTTATAAAACTAATTTGTTTAGGTAGTTACTTTCACAATTTCAATAATAATAAAAGAGGTATTCGTACTTAATAAATGACTTATTATTATAGGAGCACATTCAACTAAAAGGTACTAGATCCTCCCCGACACCGCGTACGCGTGAAATTTCTTGACGATGTAATGCAAACGGGGAGGCCGTTTGCATTACATGCCTGCCCGCTCTATGGCTTCCTTTTCACCTAGCAATTTTTCTGACTTGTTTTATTCTTGCTCGACTCCTCAAGAATCAGGCTATCATATCATTTTTTTTAAATCCTTTAGTCCTTCCAGACATTAGCGCTTTCAAACAAACAAAAACCTTTTCAGCTTTATTATTAGTATAGATTATTGATAGGAAAATAACTATATAAGGAACTATACAGGGTGTTTGGCAGAACGTTGAACATACGAAAATGGTGAATAGGTGGGGTCATCTGCTACTTACTCAGCCCTAATTTATTTGGCCCGAGCCAAAAAAAAAAATGAAATAACTCTTGAAGGTTTTTTTTTATAAAAGCAAATTACATACCATTAGAAAGTTCACACACTAGGGATGTTTTGCTAGAATTGGAACTCCTAAATATTTTTTTTTTAAATGCAAGTTGAAATTAAGATTTAAGCATTTTTACATCTTTCTGTAAGTTTGAGGACTCATAATTTTTTGTCTAGCAAACATCTAACAAAAATATTACCTGTTTTAGGTACCCATTTTTAATAAAAAAATACACTTTAAAGTTAAGAAAGCGGTGAAACTAGACGAAAGCAAAAAAAATTTTTTTTTTAATATTCAGGGGGCCAGGGCCACATAAATTAGGGCTGAGTAAGTAGCAGATGACCCCACCTATCCACCATTTTCGTATGTTCAACGTTCTGCCAAACACCCTATCTGTTATTTTGTTTTAATCTCTACATAGTATATAATAAAGCCGCTATTCGTGTATGTACGCTCAGATTTTTTAAGCTACGCAATGGATTTACATCAACGCCCGAGGCGTTGAAATAAGTCGCGTGAGCGCGAACGTGCCGGCCCCTTGTGTACTCATGCGCAATTTCCTGCTGATTGAAGGTCATAGGTCACTTTTGTTTAAGAACCGTCTTTTGTACAGTCTGAAAGAGACCAAGATATTCTATTTTTTTTCATGCCAATTTTAACTTTGTGCTGTATGTCATTACGGTACTGTGACCGAAAAGAGTTGCGTCCTTCCGGAAGCACTCAGTCTCAGGACTCCGGGCGATCTATCATTAAATTCGATCAGTATAGTTGATAGAATATAAAATCTTTCTATAAATAATTTTTATATGTTCAATGATTGAATAAGTGAATGCGTTATCACCGGGATTTAGGTTCTGAAACTAAATAAAGACAAGTACTACTGCTCGATAGACTTCCTGCCTTCATCTATTATTACCTATTACCTAAGTTTCTTTCCCCTCATTAAAGTAGTATAGACACAACAGAAGCATGTAATGCAAAATAAATTCAGAACAATTCAAAATTACTACATTTAAGGGAAGCGCCAGACTTTGGGCTTTGGCTTTGTAGAGAGTAGTGTTTTATACATGTGAATTCGCACATTCCATAATAATCCGTTTCATTAGCTGCTGATACGTCGGGTACAAACTCGCGAAACGTAACATGAAATTTAGCACATAGAAGGCTGGCCAAAAGGGTACCTACATATAAAAGTTGTTTAAAAATAAGAGACGTTTTAACGTGAACATCAGGATGGACCGTCACTTTCTTTTCTAAAAAACGTTGCTCCAAACTAGGACTTTCTCCTGTATTGTGGGTGCGTTTGCAAACATTTAAACCCACATTCACAAACAGCAGTCACTCATAAGGCACTTCGAATAAGTTCTTTAAAATTACTACCTAATTGCTACGATTTGCTACCTATGTATTTAAATATTAAACAAATAAAATAATAACAAACGAAGATAACAATTATCTTCGTCGACCACGCCTGCAAATCTAAAATAGTACTGTAATAGTACAAGTAACCGGTAGGTACGATCAACATACGTAGTGAATATAGAGCAGGCGCTAGTTAATAAATTTATATGGAAAAAGTACCGAATCAGTGCTAAAACGAGTACGAGTTGTTTAAAAGTTTACTGTCTAACTCAATGTCCACTTAGTGACTTTGTATTGATGATTTTAACGAGGAAATTGCAAAAAAACGTAAAAAAATATTTTAATTTTGCGGGCTATCTTACTGCATCTTCCTTAACTTCGTTTGTTTTGTTTTAATACGTAGGTAGCAATTAACGATAGGAAGAAAATAGTACCTAGCAATTAGGTAGCAATTTTTAAGAACAATTTCAAAGTGATTTATGATTGGTGACGGTCCATCCTGACGATCACGTTTAAACGTCAAAAAATGTAAGGTTAATCATGATGACGTAACTTTAAGCACCATTTATAATTGCATGCATTCATTGCATTTATTTGTATCGGTATATTTTCTCAGAGCAGATAGGAAACACTAAACTCATCTAGTTTAAAACATAAGTTTTTTTTTGACGCGTAAAAGTGTTATTTTGAACCAATTTACAGAAATAAAAATCGTTTATCATGTTTACCTACACAAAAATTTGTTCCAAAGTGTGTTACATATTACGTAACGTTTTACTAATCTATACCCTACATTACTTACTCCTGCTGTATCGTTCACTGTTCTCCTTTGCGTAGTATTTGAGGATCAATGGTACCACAATAGTGGTGCCCAGGACCACGGCTCCTCCTAGCGCCAACGATGCTGGGTTGATGTTTATTGTTGGAAAGTCCTAGACATCAGACATAAATTCAGCACAGTTTTGCAAAGGATATCAGGGGCCAAGTCTACTAATAACATTTTTAGAGTCTATCTTTCTCTGGTTCTGTCAGAAGCTGACGAACTAAAAGAACGATCTAGATTGCTAAGGAGCTGCGAACTAAGCGCTCCAGGTGGCGAACTATTAAGCTCAAAACTAGTTGCAATGGTCTCGACATAGTCCCCCTTATTACAAAACGAGGTTTTCCTTTAGGGATGGTTTAAACCATCGAGCCTGCTTTTGAAATAAGACCTTAACTGAAATCGAAATACAGCTTCTTTTACAAAACTGATAACTTAATCCAGTACTAAATTATCATTTTTATATTAAGAACTTTACCTGAATGGACCCGAAAAGTTGGTAATGCAAAAACTGACTTAGAGTTTTAGGCTAGAATTAAAGTAAGATCGCGTTTCGTAATAAGACGGTGTGAGTTCTTGTAAATTAGGAGACTTGACACCTGGCAGTTTAAACATTGGGCTTGATTGAAGACCTTGCTACGAACGGTTTTGGAGAATTTGAGAATCTGGTCAGAAATGAAAAAAATGGTGTCGTAATTCGCAAAGTACTTGTTATACTTTGTATAACATTGATAGCAAACATAATATATGATGTATTCCAATGTAGGATTATAAACATAATCCTACATTGGAATTTTTATTTTGATGAGAAAAGAAGGGGGTAAAAAATCTAGTGTCCAAAAGACCAGGAAAACCTTAATTTAAACATGATAACGTACCAACATTCCATACGCCGAGTTCATAGTTTTCTTCACCGGAATGCTTAGGAAGGGGACTGTAAAATCCAAGTCTATCTGGAAAATCGAAGCAAAATATGAATTCTGTAAAAAAAAAGCAGAATAATATAAACCTACTTACAACAGTAGATACATTATTTTCAATAAGTATTTGCTCTTATTTCTAGAAAAATATACAACGTAGGTGTATACTTTTGCATTTAATGTTTTCTTAGGAATGTATTTCTAAATTGTTGTCTGTTAAAACTGTTGTTTGTCCTTCACAAAATTATATCTGCAGTCTGTCTGATAATACCTAAGTGGAGCTAATTTATAAGTTTTGATTCGAGAGTTCTGATATCACCCTCAATGAAAAAAAATCGACTCACTTTTATATCCTCATCGAGAGTGTTAAAAGTGAACAACTTCCCTTGCCTCCTCCCCTCCCTCCTTTTCCGCACATGTTCACTTTTCACCAAAATCACAAAACACAAAATCACAAACATTTTTAACATTTTGAATATTTGAATCACATTTTTAATTAGGCCAATAAGCGGTGTTGCTCGCACCAAACCGCAACACGGTTTGCCATCATTTTTATGTTGATTTCATTTAAAATAGTGAAAGAAATCAATGGGCGTGACAACGAAAAGTTTCCGCGTATTGTTAAGCACAATAAAATGTCACGTTACAAGTTAGAGCCTTGCAAAATTATGGTGCGTGTCCATGAAGAAAGATTAGACAAGACCGTTCTCATTTTCTTCACACGATTACTCGCCGAAGTGCTAGGTTTGGGTGGTAACAGCTAAGCAGCGTCTAGTAACGAGAAACTCTGCATTCAAAAAAAAAAAACTTCAGCAAAGCCTTCGCCACCTACCTACATAGTGAGCTATTTACTGTAAGAAAAAGCCAAAGTTACAATAAACAATTTAAATACCGTGATAAAAATTGACTTAGGTATATTTGATTCCAACTAGCCAAAACCATTGACGCTGAATATCATACGTTTGTCAAAAACTATGATGTCCGTTCTAAACGTTGTCGAGTCTACATTTGGACAATTTGTACCATTTTCACGGCAATGATTAATATGATGTCTTGTCTTAGATTAGTCGGCACTAACATTAAACACATTATGTATCTTAATCATACAAAAGGTAGTTATTAGGGTGACACTTTCACGGATTTCGCTGCGTAATAAATTATAATTATGTTATGAATATAATCTTGGTAGGCTTTCTGAAGATTCTGATCTTGCTCAGCTTTGATCTTGTATTGGATCATTAATTTACGGGTATTTTTTAAGGGATAAGCATTCTTGTAATTATACTACTTAGCCCCATATGTAAATAGGAGTCTAGTGAGGTACAAACGGAAAACTGTGGGTTTTCAATCATCCCCCACAGGCTGACAATGTTGAGCTTATCGAAGAAGTCACAGCAACCCATTAGCTGCCATGGCCCACCTGGAAATCTATAAACCGACTACAACGCAGGGTGATAAACCAACAGTGAACCGGCCAGAGGTACAGTAAAGTTGTATTCGTAAATCAAGCGTAAAACACAAATTCATCAGATACCTACCGCACCGATGCAGGTACAACTAAGTTGTTACAGTCGGATGTGATAGGTACTTCGATGAACAAACGTTCGACTGTGCAGTCATATCACAAACTTTACCTCACACACCAATTCTGTATCGTTATAACGATTCCCCGCGGAATCTTACTACGTTCAAACTACGTCAATATCGTTTTTTTAGAAAGCAATGTAACGGTAAGGAATCGAAATGTCATATTCTGTATGTTCCAAGACATTTTGTCGATATTATTTATACGATATTAGCAGAATTCGTGTGTGATTCAACGTGGTTATCAGTAAGGAATCGTTGTGGTCATAGTGAATTCAGGCCCTGCTATCATTCATAGGTATATTATCATGTGTGCAATTCCACCTGTGCATTATGAAGGACCAGTGCAAAGCCCTTTCAATAAGAAATTCCGTCGATGTAGTTGAGCTCTGGGGAATCATCGTCACTACGAGGGACAACTGCTGTCGTATTATATATTTCATTTTTACTTTAAACGAGACAAAATTCGCGTATATTAGAGTTAATGAAAAACGGCGTGTCTTGATTGAATGAGTAATACAAAACAAGTGAGACATTCATCCGCTGTTGAACGATTGTGAATCATTTACTGTCGGTCAATTTTGATTATAACATCCTTATTTGGCCCTGACCTTAGTTTGACCAGTTCAACTGCTGGACTCTAATATGACTGCTTAATTAATGGTGTACCTACAGGCATTAGTTGGCAACACCCAGGGACATTATCTACCATTCTGCTTAGCGTGCCGATAAAAGTAAGTGTAGGGCTCCTGATATAAATGTTATTAGGAACATTATCTACCCAAAACATTGTGTCTCTATGGTAAAAATTGTGAACTGAGTTATTTGAACTGCGAGATAAATTAATCAGATCAAAATATCAGAAGGTATGAAATGAACCGTGATTTTTTTGAAGTTGCAATACTATTCAGGCAATCTGGCCGGTAGGTACAGGAACAAATCTAGTCGTCTCAAGCGCAAGCATTAGGATGTTATTTTGCAACAAGACAAATGCTATGCCGGCAGAGAGCATTTTGATCTTGAATGCACGTTGTTGTGTCAAACAATGCCTACCTATTCTTCACGCTCTGAATGAAACGTATCTTGGAATTATGATTTCATAAAAAAAAAATGCAACAAACTTTTAGAAGAGTGAATTATGAATCTAGGCAAGTACACTTTGAAATAAAAGAGGTTAAAATATTGACAGATAGGTGATAGGTACATTCCCTGGGTACGGTCCATAGAGCAGGGATATTAGGTTTGTCCTTAAATAATTTTTCGGGACCAGTCGGGCTGTCTGGATTTTTTGCACAGTTGATGGCGGGTGTACTATGCCAATTCGAAGAATTACATTTTATCTTATTAAATAAATGATGAATGATTAGTAAATTTTGTATTTTACTGGTGTTTATATAAAAAAAGTACCTATACGATATTTCGATAGAATGAATATGCGATTCGTTGAACGCTCGATCAAACAAATATTCGATATTTTGAACAGTCGATATATTGAGTGTACGATAAAATGAATGTTCGATTTATTAACCATTCGCTATTATGAACATTCGAGTATTTAGACGTTCGATTTATAGTGGTCGATCAATTGATATCCGATTATTTGCAATTCGAGTTGGCTAAGTACACCCATTGATGACAATAGACTCGCCAACTATATCAATGGGTTAGAAAATAACTGGCGAAACGTAGAAGGACGTCTACCAACCCCTTTGGGTAATTCAGTTTAAATTCTGGATTAGTAAGAGCTGCTGCTGAGTTAATAGATTAGAGAATAATAGATTCTCGTGTAGGTCTTAGGTACGGTTTTTTTTTGGTTGGGAAATCATCAAATAACTTCTCCCGCTCTGGGTGGAGCGGGAGGGCGTGTCAGACTTTTACTGACTAAAACCCACCCGTGTTCCCTCAGTTGCCTGTGTGCCAGGGGCCGCGGTATCTCTTTCGAACAACCCGCACCCCTGGCAGGCATCGGCCCTTGCGGGCCCCATCAGTTGCTGCTGACATCTCTTTGAGGCGCGCGTGTAACACAACGCGCCGTCGACCCGGGCTTGATCCTTACCGGACAGCGAGCTACCCATTACTCGCCGTCCGCAAGCCCGTGCCTACGGTGGCCGGGAATCAGCCTGGGATTCCCGACGCCCAGGGCGTCTCCTGCGAAGGCCACGGCTGTGAGGGCGCATGTACTGCATCTCCCTCACGTGCGCCGCCTCCCTCTTTGCGAGCATGACTGCTTCGCTGAAGGAGGCGACTGCTAGCCATGCACTCTCGCTCCGTACCATGGCCTGGACCAGGGTCAGACGCGAGAGATAGCCGTCGCCGATCACCTCCACGAAGACACGGCGGTGCTCCGCCCAAGCCGGGCAGACCTCCACCGTATGCTCCACCGTGTCCTCAGGGCGATCTTCGCAATGGAAACACCCGGGCGTTTCCTCCCGCCCTATCCGAAACAGGAACCTCCCGAAGCAGCCGTGTTCGGTGAGGACCTGTGTCAGGCGGAAGGTGAGGACGCCATGTCGCCTCTCAAGCCACTCCTCAAAGAGGGGACTTACCGCCGCAATTGTGGCGTGCCCAGTCTTAGGTACCGTCTGTTCCGTTTCAAAAGGATGTGACGAAAGTGAATAAACATACCCTGTTCGGGTTAAATTCACAATAAACAATTTCATCTGCATTAAGATGGTTTCAACTTTTAGCCTTCGTTCCTACGGACGTAATAAAATCGCGGCGGCATTTTTCCCACAATGGATCTTCAACGCACTGCTTAGCGCCGACGGTTGAAAGTCGAATACGGAGTTTTCAACCACTGAGAATTGAAAATACAGTGCACGAAAAATTTCCGTCGCGATTTTATTACGTCCGTATGACTGTCGACTTTCATAAATAAACATCGTTTCATTTCATACCTCACGACTTTCTCCAACAATTAATGCTATAATAACATTATTAGGTATTAGACAGTTCATTAGAAAAATCATCGACGTAAACTGAGCATATAAAATTAACCTCAATCGTCAAACTAAAATAACTTTTAGAATTTCGGATTTAAGTAGGTATTTCAATAATCAAATTTAAGTACTCAATTTGTATGTGGCACTTCAGATTGGCATCTACAGGTAGGTTTTTGTTCCAATTGCTTTTCATCTGATAGGTAGTTGTACTACCTAGTTCCCTCTAGCACAGACCATAGAATGGTTACTTCAAAGATTGTTTCAGGAGTTAACACTGTAATGTGCATTGTGCAAGTTTATGGCCAAAGTAAGAGTAAGGAAGAAGCTTCTGAACACTAGCCACCTACTTAGAAACTAGGAAACTCACAGAAATATGTAAGTCAGTAGGGAATTAGCTAGCTTCCTACTGCGATAGTATTAGACCAAAAGCGTGACGTTGTCGTAAAAGTATTATGCAATGTAGACCACATGTGACAATGGTGTTTCCCCATGTCATTGTGTCGGGGCACGCTACGGAACGCCCTGTATATAGACGTATGCGGAATTGGAAGACGGCAGTTATTTTCAAGAGCCTGGTAAGATGGGTCCTAACGTGGTTCCTTGTGTGGTGCTAGTGGCGTGCCTGGTGCTGGCAGAAGCAGAGTACAGGAACGATGGGTAAGATCCCTGGATTATTTGGTCTAGTTTCGGCTTTCAAAATTTGGTGTCACATCAACGACTTACACAAATGTGCTAAGTTGGCGTGACAAATCTAATTTGGGTAGACCTTCCCTAAACTGTACATACCTACATCATGAAACGTAGGTACCGTTGCATCTCTTATGTAATTTACGATAACGAATTAACGAGTCCAGAATATTTATTGCCTTCAAATGCAGAAGACAGTTTCATAATCTATCTCAGTTTTGATTTCAGAGGCTTCATGCCGAGTTTCCAGCGAACGGAAGATCAGCTTGCCGAACCTTCAGCCAGGGTCGCGAAGAATAGAGATGAGCAAGACAACCAGGCTGACAGGACTCAGAGATTTGGCATATCTTCATATGGAAGCACTGGGGTAAGCATTACCGCTAGGCAAGCTTTCTATAGTACTGCAAGACTGAATGATATGGCGTCATAGTGATTGAGGTCCTACGTTTTGGCTTTCATGGCAAGTGATTCGAGCACTGATGACCAAAAGTCCAGGAGTGGATAAATAGAGTAGGTTTGTTTTTTTAACTACTTAGGGTTGTTATATATAAATATATACTAAATGACTGGACCGTTTTAGATTTTATTTTTGTGTGCTTGAGTGAGTCTCTGGATGGTTTAGATTTACAATTGGACCCGGTAGTTGGCGCTGTTCGGGCACAACGTCTGTCAGGCTAGTATATAAAAATAATCATGTCTTAATATTAGGTAGGTACCTATCGTTGTATCTTCAAATTTCATCAAGTATGCCGAAAGTAAGAACGTCCAAAACTTAAGTCGTGTCCCCCGTGCATCATCAGAATGATAGGCACTTTTGAAAGCGTTTTAGGTCATTGATTTTTAGTGTGAACTTTTTGCAACATTTCTGTGTCTAGCCCCGGGTAAAAAGAGATAGTTTCTTTTGACACATTACTAGGTGGTGTTCCACTACCGTTACTAAAGGCCTCGATTTTGGCTATCCATTTAGATACCGACACTGTCGCGATTTTCTGCTCGTTAGTAAAGTGCTTATGACAGTTTCACTACACATCTCACCGTACGATACGCAGGCGACGACGGAGAAATGTGGTCGTTTTCCTGTGCAGCCAAGCGGTAAAAGAATCGAGATATTTAGGAGAAAGATAGCATCTTGTAACATTGTTATTGTAGTAATGATCTGTTGTCAGTAATAACTGTTATACAGCATCATTCAATCTGTTTGCTGCTAAAATGGCTGCTCCCTATGCAATCGCGTTAAGCGATATAATGCCACGATTTGTAAATATAGGCTTTGATGATCACAAAAAGTTCTAACTGTTAGAGAGTACCTACTGATCATTTAATTGCAGTTTTCTAAACATTCGTAATAGTTAATGGTTTATAATGAGCTGAAAATACAGAACGTCATTGTCATCTTAGCCTGAAATTAAACCAAGATTCGTCGCCTGAGATAAGGTATAGTTAGATTCGTCAGTTATTTTAAAAAAGACGGTGTTTCCCACAAAAGTGCGATATCTACGCGGTTAAAATGTATGGAGCAGCATTCTTTTTAAAATAACCGACAAAAAATTTAAACGCTGGGGCGTTCAGAGTCCCTAGTGTGAGCCCTAGTGTGAGTTTAATTTAACCATCTACACCAAACGCAGTGAGCGCGTTCGGCGTTCCGATTGGCCCTGCATTTGTGACGGACCAATCGTAGCACCAAACGCGCTCACTGCGTTTGGTGTAGATGGTTAAATGAAACTCACACTAGGGCTTCAGAATCATGATCATAAAGTCAATGGTAACGTAAAGTGGTGCGTCGATGTCTCTGCCACCCCTACCTATTTACAAAGGTGCAACTGCTGTTTTAAAGCAAAGGTCAATCAAATTTGTCTATACGACGGTTATATATTGTGGAATTGATGTGGTGTGGGTGTATTTAGGTACTAGGTCGACTATACATACCGACGGTTCCCCGGATAGCTATTTGATCTAAGCGATTTTTTTTGCGAAATTGAGTTATTTAAATATTTGGAATCAGAAAAATTTGCGGATTCCAAATATGTATACACCGTGATATTTTAGTCGTCTTACAACGGCAGCCCACTTCATGTATCCAATGACTACTAATCATTTATTAAAAAAAAAAAACAGATATCTTTGGACATATGAATAATGATTTTAAAAAAATCATTAAGATGCATGATGTAGTTTTGAACACCCTGTTATGGAGTTGGAATTAATGATGAAATGTAATAGTATTATGGTAGGTAGGTAGGTAGAAATCTTCTACCATTTGATACGTAAGCATTATTAACAGGGAGGGTGTTTCATAATTCTAAAGCATTATTTATTTTTCTTAGTACCTATTATCTTAATTAATAGTTAAAAAAAACTAATCGCGCCTGTATGTATTTTATGTCGGATACATTGAGTGGACCACCTTTGTAAGACGACTAAAAAGTCACGGTGTATAGCTTAATTTCGCAAAAAACGTCGCCTAGATCAAATAGTCGGGGAACCGTCGATACTGTTACCTATATTAAGTTCACTGAATAAAATTGTTTGGATTTTTTTCCAGGGTGGTGGTTACGGCAGCACCGCTCCAGGGCTGTACGGACCATTGAAGATAGACCTTGGAGGAGTGCTCATAGGCTCTTTACTGGGCTTCGGAGCAGTCATCATCTTGCCTAAAATTATACATGCCTTGTCGTACAGCTACGGCGGTGGATATGGACGAAGTAAGTTTTGGAGAATCCGCTAGCATCTACTGACCTTAGAAATGTTAGCAGTTTCTTTTCACAAAGCAGCACACAGCTGCAGATTTTTCCGGGACTATTTCTAGGATCAGCCATGGTTACTTAACACATTCCATGCCCAGCACCCAGCATATGGGTCGAAAAATAGTTGATTTGTGTGCCCACAACTTGCATCCGAGTCGTCGCAATAAGTAGTTATTGATGATTCTGTTCATGCCCAGGACCCGACTAGCGAGACTACTTATAGCGACGACTCGGATGCGAGTTGTGGGCACACGAACTAATTATTTTTATTTTTCTTGCTTGGCATCGAATGTGTTAACCAATGGTATTTGGCAACTGCTCGTCCGACCTTAGGCATTGCAGTTCACAGAAGTGTTCATTGACTCCGTATAGTTTTCTAACCGCTGCATCTACTCGATGGAGGCTCTTTGGCTAAATCACTAACATCACGAAACATGCAAGTAGGCGCTTCACTTTGTGTAAATTATTTTATCTCCACTGCTCTCAAAACAGTGAAAAAAAACATCGTGAGGAAACCGGCATGGCCTAATAAAATCAGTCATGTGACATCCACCAACCTGCACACGGCCCGCGTGTTGGATTACGGCTCGCTCCCTCACAGAGAAGAGGCCTGTGCCCCAGTAGTTGGAACATTTTAGGCTGATTATATCACGAAACATAACAAGGACATAAAAACTGATGCTAGAAGCCTCAAACAAATTATTGTCTTTATTAAATCCTTCTCTCAGGCCTGGAAACTGACTTCGGCCAAGCTTCGGAAGTGTTCGGGAAGATCGACGAGATGCTCAGCAGATACAACGTGGACTCAACAGCCTGTATGCAGAGGCTGGCCTGCTCTTACGTTCAACTGGCGAATGAGAATATGGTGAACGGAAACGCTACTGATTTTGATGCGTTGCTGTCCTCTTTGTCCAAGTGAGTAACTTTTATTAGGTACCTACTCAAAATGCTAGCGGCTTTTTCGAGATGAATGTTCTCAGTTATCAAAATAGCTTACTACCTAAAACACTAACTTAAAAAAAAAACTGGGTACGAATTCCTCTGACCAATACCTAGTACTTAGCTGAATATATATATTTATTTCATGTTAATCCACTACCATATGCTGACTTGACGATTCTGAGGCTAATGAAAAGCCAAAGCAGATCTTCATAGAAGTTTGTATGACATCCTATACCAGCTAAACAAAGTACCTAGACACCTCACCCATTTTTAAAGAATCTATACTTTTTCTACTCGAAACTAGCAAGCATAGTTTGAAGATATTGGTAAAGAGAGATTCACAGACCGCGCTTTGCTAAGTACAATAACGTTTTCGTATGAAATTTAGTCACATGTGAACAAGGGTCATATTCGTATGAAACTTTTACTTAGCAAAGCCTATGTGCGGTCTGTTAATTTTTCGCATAGACCCCAGCAAATATAATCCACAATTGTTCTCCCCCAGCAACACATTAGTACGTCGGATGTTGGATGGCACGGCAGTCTTCGAAGCGGTGTCAGCAGGGAGATCGACGGACTCCGACTGCCACACACTCTACCACAAATGCAAACTCGACAAGAAAACGGTGGTCAAGATGCTCACTCAACTTGTGCCCTCGTAGAATTACTAGAAATTTTTGTTACCTCAATACATTTAGTACATTTTTATAAATACAGAAACATCTTTTACATTCTTGTTTTTTTTTTGTTTGAAAATGACATTATAGCAGGAACTCTTTAGTGTCTAAAATGTCTTTTTCTATATTATCATCATCATATCAGCCGAAAGACGTCCACTGCTGGACATAGGCCTCTCCCGAGCTCCTCCACTTCGACCGGTTCTGTGGTCTGCGTCAAGATGACTGGACCAAGGGAGATTTTGGAAGTTTGAGCAATACCAAGTTTTAGTACCTATTTGGTACCAGACATCAAAATAATTGGTACCTCGCCAAACAGGGAAAAATATTACGAGGATAGTGGCCAGCCATTCTGACTTCAGAATGGCTGGAGCAAGCCGGTTTCACCTAGTTGCAGGCGTTATAACTAGTTCATCTTTTCGTTAAAATTTAGTACCTCATTGGTACCTCAACATATGTTGTTATTGGGCACGCCGCGATTGCGGCGGTAAGTCCCCTCTTTGAGGAGTGGCTTGAGAGGCGGCATGGCGTCCTCACCTTCCGCCTGACACAGGTCCTCACCGGACATGGCTGTTTCGGGAGGTTCCTGTTTCGGATAGGGCGGGAGGAAACGCCCGGGTGTTTCCATTGCGAAGATCGCCCAGAGGACACGGTGGAGCATACGGTGGAGGTCTGCCCAGCTTGGGCGGAGCAACGCCGTGTCCTCGTGGAGGTGATCGGCGGCGGCGATCTCTCGCGTCCGACCCTGGTTCAGGCCATGGTACGGAGCGAGAGGGCATGGCTGGCAGTCGCCTCCTTCAGCGAAGCAGTTATGCTCGCAAAGAGGGAGGCGGCGCACGTGAGGGAGATGCAATACATGCGCCCTCACAGCCGTGGCCTTCGCAGGAGACGCCCTGGGCGTCGGGAATCCCAGGCTGATTCCCGGCCACCGTAGGCACGGGCCTGCGGACGGCGAGTAATGGGTAGCTCGCTGACCGGTAAGGACCAAGCCCGGGTCGACGGCGCGTTGTGTTCCACGCGCGCCTCAAAGAGATGTCAGCAGCAACAGATGGGGCCCGCAAGGGCCGATGCCTGCCGGGGGTGCGGGTTGTTCGAAAGAGATACCGCCGCCCCTGGCACACAGGCAACTGAGGGAACACGGGTGGGTTTTAGTCAGTAAAAGTCTGACACTCCCTCCCGCTCCACCCAGAGCGGGAGAAGTTATTTGATGATTTCCCACCCAGAAAAAAAAAAAAAAAACATGTTGTTATTATATTTTTTCGATAAGCCAAAAAAAGTTACAGCTAGATGAAATTTTGCATGTAATCTGGAGCACGTTGATTTCACCTAGTTGTAGGCGATATAATTAGTTTGTCTTTTCATTTAAATTTAGTACCTCATTGGAACCTTCACATATGTTTTTCATAGATTTTTTCGATAAGCCAAAAATAAGTTACACCTACAAGAAGTTTTGCATATTATTATATATTGTTTATTTTTGTACTTACAAAGAAAATTACCGAAAATAAATCATAACACATATTACTATTACGCATATTTATTCATTGATTGATACATTAATATTTTTTTGCATATAAATAACAGTGTGCATACATTTTGTTTTTACTAATTGTTACATTTGAACCCTCTGCGGCAATGTGATTTGTAATGTCCCACGCCTTTTGGAGTCGGAGGTGGCACAAATTCCATAACAGACAAAAGTTGGTACTCTATTCCTTTTAATGTTATATTTTTGGGCAAATCATTAATGCAAATTTCGACGTCAGAATTGGGCTCAAAAGCAGCAATATCTTTTAAATTATAATCTAAGCACCTTATGCCATGACAACCAGAAAGTCTACAACTCGACATATTACCGTGACTGTTTAGCATTGAATTTACAGACTCACTTCAGTTGTTTTTGTTAAAATCATGTGGCAAAAGGGCACATTTGCTACTAACTTTGTTTAAAGGACAGTCCACATTTGTACAAGATTCTCTTATCTCTGCACTATATATTTTTTTCTAACAATATTTTTTAAATATATAAGAAACATTGCATTCACAGTTCACGTAAACTTTATCCCTATCACATACTATTTCAAAATATTTTTTAAATATATCTGAACGAAGTTTGTAAACGTTTTTCGTATCATTGTCTATAATCATCTTTATAAATTTATAATATTCATCATCATTGCTTCTTATGATCCTACTTAACGTGTATTCATCAACAACAATTGCAATCGCTTGTGCAACTGAGTCAAAAGCGCAGGTATTTGAGATGATAGTATTTTTATCTACAAAACGGTGTAGTCGAACCATTTCTCAACAAAGTTACCTTAATCATTTGTTTTCCTATCTTTATTTTTTGCTGTTTTTTCTTTGTAGCTAAACCTCTCCAGTTTACTATCAATGAAGGTGTATCAGAAAAAACAGATTCATCAGTTATTCCTTTTGCAGCATTATTAGTGTTAGTTCCTTTTTTTTACTTTCTTTTTCTTTCCAGTTGGCTTTCTCCTTTTAACACCTAGTTTTAATGTACTGTTAGCTGTTTTCAATTGCCCCGAAATAGATTCTGAATGTATTGCAATAAATTCATCTACACGATATCTGTCTGTTTTCGTGTTTATTTTATAGAAGTATCTTTTCAGCATTTTAAAATTACTTTCGACATTTGACGAAGTAGGGATATTTCCGAATCAAAAGATCTTTTCACTATATTTGACCATAGAGGGAGCTGTCCCATTAGCCGCTTTAGCGTTGTTGGAAATTCTGGAAAGTAAAATAAATTATCGTGTGTTTTACAATCACCATCGGTAAGAGTAAGCAATAACTTTTCGCGTTCTATAGCATCTTGAAACCATTAGGACCTTTATTTGTAATAAGATGTCGTTTATTATCATTGCCTTTTAATTTGGTCTCAGCAAATAAAGATTTGTAGTCATCTGACAATTGCGACAATTTAGTAGTATCCTCTATTTCGATTTCAGATTCGGAGGTGTCTTGAAAAGAGCTCAATCTTTTTAATCGAATCTTAGCTTCTTCACATCTTGTTAACAATGCTTGTTCATCTTGTCCATCATATTTGTTAAGACACACTGCTATCATATCAATTACAATTCTTTTCACTACATCGTAATCTTCGCATTGTTTAACTTCTTGTAAGCATTTAATATAAAAGAATTTTACCCTCTGGTCTATGTGTTTGAAGCAAGAAAGGTTAAAAAGAATTTTAATAAAGTGGCTAGTGTCGATACGAATGAAGCACTCGCCAGGTATTTGTTGTTTCGTTTCTAATTTGATGTAACAGTTATTAACGTACCTAGTCTATGATTTTACTACAGCCCCAATTAATGCTGAGGCATCATCAACGATGACTTCATTCGGAGCAGCATTATTTTGACTGTTACACCAAGTATCAAGCCATTTACATATCGCGTCTAAAGTATGACTATCTGACATCATATGTGTTATAGGCACGCTACTTCCGTTGTAAACGGACATCATCATGCATGAATATAAAAATATCTGTTTAGTCAATATGAAGAGTACAGGGGCAAAATAAGGAATGTCACTAAAACAGGTTTTTGTGTTATCAACATTTTAATGTTTGAAATTATATAACTTTGTCTTTCATATTAATTGTTTAGAAATTACTACTACACTAACTTTCAACAACAAAACTTATCTTTTCTTTATCTGACATTGACAGTTGGACATTCCATGTTATGTTCCGTTTCACTAGGGATATTCCCACTTTTGCACATGTAGAGGGTTTTGAAATATTGAAGACAGGAAGGACTATGATTGTTTTTATGCTTTTTACACAATGCTACATTAAAATACGCACGATGACCCAAGTGTTGCCACACTTAATTTATATTTGAATTTTTTGTGACGTTCCTTGTTTTGCCCCTGTACCCTTCTTATGAGATCTTTGTTTGCTCCAAATGGTTTGAAGATGCTTCCTGTAGCGTCGATACTAACACAGTTCTTTCACTTTTTCTATAATCCTTATAGTATTGTTCTTGAGCAAGAGACCGATAGTAGGGGAAAGGTGTACGAGATGATTCACTTAAGGGAGAATGCTTGTAGTGTAAACGATATTCAACTTAACGCAAATGTAAAAGGGTTTATTTATAGTAAATTTATCTGTCTACCTATTGTCATACTCCAAATGTTAGTTACGAAATCTATTATTATTATAATTCACATTTTGTAAACACTTCACAAATAATCATCTTGTACACCCCGGTGTCCAACATGATCCCTACGGTAGGGGCAAGATGACCCTGGGGATCATGTTGCCCCTATTTTTAAATGTCCTAAGTTTTGGTAGAATTAAATTAAAAATAACTTAACAAAGTTAAATATGTCTTTAATTGCGATATCAAATATCTTACAGACCTTGACTTAGGTAGAATGAGCCAGTCTTATGAATTAATAGTCAGTCACAATCAACATTAAACAGCTTCAGAAAATCTTAAAAAATAGGAATTGACTTGCAAAGAAATAACTTTTCTTATAATCTATACCAATTAAACACAGTTAAAATGAAACTCAAAAAATAAATCTTTTATAGTTCTAAACGTCGCTTTCCTGGAGCTGGCGTACACAAATCGCATGTGAATTCGTCACCATCATCGCTATCTATCCCTGCACAAGCCTCATGACCCCTTGCCATCTTTGGTATACACAACACTTTATCCATCCCTTGCCCCCTGTTATCTTTAGAAAATGTTTCCGTGCAGGATAGACATTCTGCGTCTTCTTCTTCTGCTTCGTATGATTCCGACACAATATCAATAGTTTTCTTCCTTTTATTGGACATTCCTTTGCCTACTCCTTTCCCTTATTGTTTCTTTTTACGATAAGTTTTATTTTTTATTTTATCGTATTCTTTTTGTGTTTTATATTTTCTTTATCGGTCTTTTTATTTTTTCTTCCCGTAAATATATTTTGTATGGCGTACTAATTAGTATCAACGTGCCCATACGTTCTCCTGTTCTGTCATAAAAACTGTTTTTTTTTTCCACCTAAATATTTGATTGCACCAATAGCCACTTTATATAATTAAAGTGGCTATTGGTGCAATCATTTATGCCTCTAGCCCGTCTTTTTAGTGATTTAACAGGTATTGCATATTGTTTACTCGCTGTTCTATACGGAACACCATTTTTACAGAATCCAGCGCTTTGATCATGGAGTCTTCCGACCAATTACCGCGATTGGTTTTTCTTTTATAATTACGAGGCATAGTCTAAAACAAGATACAGAGTACTTTTTGTTATTAATTGAAATCGCTATTGTGATCGAATACAAGTCTACTAGGTACTGTTTCTCCATAATGCCTGCATTGTGGAGAAACAGTACCTAGTAGACTATGTACTAAGATACTGTACCAAGATGATTCGCACGGATCATCTTGTACACCAGTAACAGAATCATCTTGCCCCAACATAAATGGTTTTATTTAATGTTCGTTAACTTATCCTTTATGTTTTCAACTGTTACCATGCAATTAAAAGAACAAAATAGAGCAATAAACAAAGATACTAATACAACAGCTTTTACAATAGACTACCTAGAACACATTTGACATAAACTTAAAGTCAACCTTACCTTAGATCAATGTAACGTAATTTTTGTTTATTTCCACAAAAAAGTTGTTTGTCACTCACGACGCCATTGCGATTGACTGTGGCAAGGGAATATCGGGAACTACGTTTTACCAATGAAAACAACTAGATGTCGCCAATAGTTTTGTTGGAATAAAAAAGGATCATCTAACCTCAACGGATCATCTCGTACACCTTTCCCCTAAATACAGAAAGGAAATACTGATATGAATCTAATAAGTGTATCATAAGGAGGCAATCATGTCATCCATAAAGCAATTATTAGATTAGGATCGAAATATGAACTTTTTCGATGTTCATATTTAATTTGTTCTAAGCAACCTATTGTAGGTAAGTGACTCGGTTCTGGATCATTAACGTCCATTATAAGATTACTCAGTCTATTTCGAACCGTTACAGCATATTCCGACTTTAATTCTTCACTAAGCTCACAGCGTTTTATGGGTGAAAGCTTATTTTTTTTGCTAAATTGTGTTGGAATTCTTCATCACAATCGCGTATGGTACAAATGCAATGAGCATTTTTTTCCGTTGGCCAATTAATTATAACTTCTATGTTTGATTTGCACCGCTTACAAGAACCAACACACTTCACATTCACTTCATTTTTAATTTTGAAATGTCCAACTGCACGGGGAACGTATTTTTTTCCAAATTTCCTCTCTTAGGTCAGCTCACTGGTGCTTTGGCAGCAATGTTTTACAGCGAAAATCAGATTAGCGTTTTGAGCGCTTCACGCAACGATTAATGGGCTTAATTTTGTTCCATTGATAAATATCAAGAAAAAAATCGAATGTTTTGCAGTCAGATGGTTTTGTTATTATAATTTCTTCTGCAGATTCAGATCCAGTATCTTCTTTGTGGTCATAAAAGTATTCATAATTTCTTATAAGTGATAAGTATAGTGATTTTTCCGACATTTTGTATGACAGTTCCTGGCTAATATCTTTAAAAACCGGGTCACATAGCGAAGGAATACCATTTTTACGAAGAAAAATCTTCTCGAACTTTACAAAAATTTCCTTTTGTTTGTCCAACGGAACTAATCACATAATCACTTCCGAACAAAGTTTTAAAATTTTATTGGAGCTATGTAATAACGATGACAAAGTACGAACTAAAGTTAATGGCATAATTGTGAAAACAGGTATAAATATTTTACGTATACCCACATCTTTATTTAGAAATAATGTCTGTGTTTTACTATCTACATCAAATTACTTACTAAAAACTTGAATGACAATTGCAAAAGTAAATGCTCGTATTGGCTACTTAGTTTTATAATAAATCAAAATATTGAGTATTACTACATAAACAGATAACCCGGGTCGACGGCGCGTTGTGTTCCACGCGCGCTTCAAAGAGATGTCAGCACCAACTGGTGGGGCCCGCAAGGGCCGATGCCTGCCAGGGGTGCGGGTTGTTCGAAAGAGATACCGCCGCCCCTGGCACACAGGCAACTGAGGGAACACGGGTGGGTTTTAGTCAGTAAAAGTCTGACACGCCCTACCGCTCCACCCAGAGCGGGAGAAGTTATTTGATGATTTCCCACCCAAAAAAAAAAAAAATAGATAACAGAAGTTTTGCGGAAGTAAGGATAAACTAATGAGTAGTAAATACAGGACTATTTTTAAATCATTAACTAAATCACAGGGTGTTCTACCTATGAATATGAACATATTCTGGGACCAACTCTGAAATCACATAAAATAATCTGCTGTTTTCTTACATTTTGGCCGAGTAGGTAGTGAACTTTTGTATGTAAAAGCTGATTTTTTTTGTTATATTTATAGATTCCTATTTATTTAATTTAAACATGTTTAGTTTCGTTATAAAGTACTTACTGGCTTAAAAAACCGGGCAAGTGCGAACTGGACTCGCACACGAAGGGTTCCGTACCACCGTACAATATTAATTAACACTATATATTTCAAGAAAATACTAGAGTTTAAAAAAAAAACACGATTTTTGTATGGGGACCCACTTTAATTCTTTACTTTCTTTTATTTTTATTATTTTTTGATTCAGCGGCAACATAAATACACAATATGTGAAAATTTCAACTATTTACTTATTACGGTTCACGAGATTACAGCCCGCTGACGGACAGACGGACGAACAGCAGAGGTTTAGTAATAGGGTTCCGTTTAGCATCCTTCGGTTACAGAACCCTAATAAGATCACTTTTAAAATACCATCAAAGATTAATGTGTATTTATCATTAAATAAATATGGATATGTATGTAATATTAAAACTTATACGTGTATAAAAATATTTTCAGAAACGGTATGTTCTTTGTACAAAAATAAACACTATATAATAATATGCAAAACTTCTTGTAGGTGTAACTTATTTTTGGCTTATCGAAAAAATCTAAGAAAAACATATGTGGAGGTTCCAAGTTCCTATGAGGTACAAAATTTAAATGAAAAGACAAACTAATTAAATCTCCCTTGGTCTAGTCATCCTGACGCAGACGTTCTCTGCTTCCCGCTTTTTAGGTATGGATTAAAATAATTTGAACGATGCAATTTCGTTTTGTTCCACTTTTGTACAAATTTTCACATATAAACTGGAATCACAGTTCAGTCTGGATAAACAGGTCAAAATAAAAACCCCAGAATACAAATTTAACAATTTTATTAAAGTCAACACCAAAACCTATCTACATCATCTGATATGCTGGGCAATGCAATCCTTGAACTATCCATATCCGCACCATTGACATAAATATTGTATTCCTTGACATTATTCGTGTACTTCTAATTATTTAACATAATTCATTTATTACCTAAGAGTTTTCATATAAAACTTATGCTTTTTGAGCATTCTTTTATCTTGATCATTGTTTTGATGATCGCCGACTGTTAAGGTGCTTACAGAATTGCTGGACTTTCTACGATCGATAATGAAATGTCTATGTCTCCTTTGAGATTTCTTTGTACCCGTTTATGTTTGATCGTTGTGATGATCGACAAAAGTAGCAAATGTGCACGCACCTTAAGTCTTATGGTACACTTATATCCATAATAGGTAAACACAGATGAAAGACCTAGCGCAATTATTGCTCAGATAATAACAACGTAATATCGCCAGTTGTGTAAACTGAGTAAAGGCTTTAGCTTTGCTGTTTAGCACAACAGTTTGGCCAGTTCATAAGATTGCGACATTTTGACTAATAATCGGACAAGGATATTTTGGCGCGTGACCAAAATCGGAACTAACGCGCCGCCATCTTGTTTGCTCAAAACAATTTCACAAGAAGGGTACGTTCCGAATTGGGCTGTAAACGATTTGAGCGTACTTATACTCGTTTCAAAATTAGAGTGAGCGCGATAATGAGTGTTCTATATTGTCTTCCCTGTCAATGTCAATCAAGCGCCAAAACATCCTTGTAGCAGTGAAACTTAGAAAGTAGCAGTGACCACCAAAACAAAAGTTAAGTCATGTGCACACAGGAGTATTCCATACACATTGCGTGAAGCCGTCCGGCTGTGCGTCCTCAAGCTTCCTCCGTATGCTTTATTCTAAGCCGTCCGCTGGGCAATTTTTAATGCACAGTTTCCCTTAATCATTTCTTTAAGACGACTTTTAGGAGACGAAGTCAATTTTAGTTTTTTTTTTGTCTACTACGTAGGGACTTCTACAGTAAGCCATGGAAACCGTCTTCTGCGATTTCCACACATTTCATTAGCACCTTCTTATTCTATTCTAACCCTGCCTGTGCATAGAAAATTGCTCAGCGTAGACTATTCAACTATTGTGTACATATACTCTTATAATAAAGCTAATTTTCACCAACGTTGGTCGTCATAATTCGTAAGTAGTAATTTTATTGCATTAAAACATTATGCTATTTACTTTAGTTTAAAAAATATGACAGCATCAAAGTATGGAACGACAACTCTTGCACAAATGTTGCCCGTAAGATTACAGAGAAAATAAAGAACTTACAAACTTAATGTTTTTAAGTAACGGAAAACCAACTCGCATAAGTTGCAGATCGGCTCACTTCCAAAATTAGTCATGTATCTTGATACCCGATCTCTGTCTGTAACCAACCAACCGAGTTTTTGAAGGGCCACGTCGGTCAAGTGGTCGCAAGCGCTACTTTTAAACATGAAGTCCTCTCGATTCCCAAGTCGGTCAAGGAGTATTTTTTTTTTAATCTGTAATATCTCAGTAGCAGCCCGGATTCTGAATTTGAGCCTGGTTGGTGGCAATAGTCTCGCCTCCTATTACATGAGTCTTAAACATAACTGGAGAAATATGAGGGTACAATAGGTACTGCCTAACTATTTCGGAAACAGAAGTGATTTTATGTTAAGTTATGACTCACAAACAGCCGTCAAAGACCGCGTGATCGAGTTTGGGATTGAGATACAACGCTACAAGCATCTTTTGACGTGTGGCCAACACCGGAACTAAAACTGACATTTTGTGTTTTCAATACAATTTCACAAATTATTACCAATAACGCCCCCCGTCAATGTCGTTCAGGCGGCTAAAGATCCTTGTAGCGCTCTACGTTTGGGGAGTTAGTTATTTAGAGTTACCACCCAATAAACGCAAGCGCATATGCAAGAGTTGTCACATTTTCTCAATAAATGCGTGTTCTCATTTCGATCTTAAAATAAAGTTTTAGTATAATTGGAATAATAAAATAAAATGCACGATCGAGTTAGTCAGTAAAGTAAGACAGGAATAATAATATGGTAACTAAGTGTAAAACGCTTATCGAGACATTCATAGACATGTGAGTAATATTACAAGAGAAACCAGATTTTAAAAAGGGTGTATCCCTGTGAAAAGTTTGAGCGTTTTTAAACCTTTCTACTATTTTAAATTTAAATTCAGATTTTGTATGAAGCGTTGTTTACTTATATTCGCTTAACCATAGATAAAAAGGTCGTAAAAAGTTACTATCCAGTCTACGAATGTCTACGTTCAGTATTGGAAAGTCATATATTTGTAACTAAATGCATGCTTATACGAGTACTTCCGTACGTTGTTCGGTGCCACCTCTCTAATTAAAAGTATCAAATATATACATTTTTTCATTATTAAATATAAATCTTTGACATCATTCAGTGATGTGTGAATGGCGGGGAAAATATATATTTTCGTTTGTTTCAAATTATAATTAAAAAAACAAATTCATTGGCGCTGTTGGAAAATAAGTATCATTTAACTTTATTCAGAAAAGAAGCATAAAATGCATTTTCAATTTACATTAAGTTAATTCTAGTTCTTTTATAATTATTTTGTATTATTGTGACCTAGAGTATACACAGGTAATTATTTCGATGACAAGAGACTTAATTCAAGAGTTAATTGAAAGTTGTCACTAAAGTACTAGTGAATAGCGGAAAGGCCCCTAAACGCGGAAATTTAACGGTATTGCACATTCAACCATGTAACATTGTGATACCCAGCACTAGTGGTAGTCAACCTGTGGCTCATAGAGATAATGTGACCCTCCATTTATTTTAAAGCCAGAAACATAACAGTGGCTTGGCAAGTATTACGTTAACCGACAAAAAGGTTGAATACCCCTGCTCAGTACTGCGAGACTAGTGTGTATTTTTACATCTATTCCATCGCGTTAAGGTGAACGCGCTAACATAGCCTGCCAAATTCAAATTTGAGACCGTAACATTATGGCTTAAGTTCATTTATTCCCATTGAATGAACATGAAAAAAACAATCTATGGTATTAAATGAATTTGGACCCGTTGTATTGATGATTTTACTGATTACTAGTGGTCGCCTAGTGGACGAAATTCGACCATAATTAATTTAAAACTTAATGTAGGTATTTCTGAAAGTAACGCCATCTGGTGACAATAACGGGAACTAAAAAAAAAATCCATTCAAATTGACGTTAGTGAATGTTAACGCGATAGAATACGTATAAAAATGTGTAAAAGGCCCTCTGATGTACAATACCGCTAAATACTCGCGTACACTTACAGAAATATTCACAACAGCGCGTGAAAATAAAAGTTTACAACTAAGACTTATGAGTAGAATGTACAAGTAGTTCGCAACCCTTGAAAGACATTGCTTCGCTATAGCTAGGCGTACGATCGAGGAAACAAGGCTACGCAACAATAACATTAAGGAAAAAATAATTAACAAAAACCCTTTAGCATATACTCATTTCCTCAAAGATACATTCATATTGTCTTGGAGAATACCTATGCGATAATATTACCCGACGCTCCCCCTTAATACCCCTACTTTTATTGTAAGCAACCAGTGAACGCATTTAATTTATAGCTGTACAAGGATTTTTTGGCCAAAATGGGAATCAACGCCGCCATCTTCTTTTTCATGACAAGTCACAAAATAATGGCGAAGATCGGGCAAAGCTAGAAGTAGATGGCGTGATCATAGCTAGTTCGCAACGGCCTATACTAAGTTTGATATTTCGTTCATTCATCACATTTGGTGTTCATTCATGAGTTAAGTTTTATTTCAATATTTTCGGGGATTTCGATATTTTAAATCAAGTATTTGACATGGAAAGTGTCAATATTTCAAATCTTAATATTTTCCTTCATATACATTTTGTCATCACTTTAACCTTTAACTGTATTTTTTTAAGCTCTAGGAATAGCTTTAAGCCACAATCTTCTAATTTTAGGGTCTTTCCGAAAACGGTGGATTCCAATTTCGGAGTATAGGAAAACAACAACGCGAAATGTTTGCAAATATAAAATAAAACAATCTCACGCCTTGTATTAATAGCTTGTGTTGGGAACTAGTTACGACAGTACCATTTTAACAGTTGCCTTCCCAATTCCCCAACCGTGCGTGTCAACTTCACTCAATCGCCGAAAGAACCTTGTGCCAGTATAAAATGATCAAAAATCACTATTTCTAAATTGCATTTTTAATAAGTGTTCTAATTACGGAGCAGTGACTAGCTTTCTACCTGATACAATTTGAACCAAAACGTAAAAATTTTCGTTCAAATCGCTCGAGTGAGGTGATGATACTACTCTGAATTTATAATTTTCTATAATATTCGAATAGAAGAATCTAAAAGGCTGTACTAAAACTGTTTATTGCTTTCGACGGAAACGTACCGATTTTTCCTATTATTTTTATATCGATTAATAATTGAGTAAAACTGTTCTATCAATGTGGGGTTTGTTTCCAGTGAAACCAAATCAGTGTGTATAGTAGTGTTTCATCTAGTTGAAAGATCTTATTAACTTTTAATTTGCAATGTGACGTAATTGACCCCTAGTATGTGTCTCTAGAGGATTTTTAAAGCAATAAGGGGCAATACAGACAACGCGGGGACAATGTAGGCAAACTCGTGACAGTTTATCCTACTGTATGGACTTCGATTGTGACTGTACTATGGTACACACGGCAATACGTCAAGCTATACATTTCCAGTTTACGCTGATCTCGCACTGCACGGAAATCCTATACAATGCGGGATCAGCTTATACTGGAAATGTATAGCCGTCCGTACAGTCACAATCAAAGTTCATACTGTACTCATACTGTATGCAGTATGAATTTAATCTTAATATTTTTACAGCTTACGTATCTTATAGCGTTATCTCACTTTGATTTTGCACATAATATCTTAAGATGCCGATCCTAAGTAATTGACCTGTACAGTTGACAAAACAGATAAGAATGCAGGCAACAGATTAAAAGACTTAGCTCGAGATCTATAAATGTTCCTTATGACATGTCTGCCCTGCTAATTGTAAATGCAGTACTTACAAAAAAGCAGTTTCGAGAAAAACGCGGAAATGTAAAAGTAAAATTCTCATGCAAGTGCTGTGAATCTCGTTATCAAAAAAACATACTACCAGTAACTAAATATCTTTATTTTTCCCATATAGGTTTGCCCCTAAGGATTTCATTTCTGCAGATACAATTAGCAGGGCAGATGTTCCCGTTTCTATTTCGGACTTGGGATAATGCTTGGCCAAAGTAGGTTTTAAGTAACGTTCGTAAAGGCAACGGTTGCACAGTAAAAACACGATAATTTTTTGCCTGCATATTTAAACGTTTAGTCGTATGTATACACGGCTCTACACATCAAGCTATACATTTCCAGTATAAACTGATCTCGCATTGTATAGGATTTCCGTGCAGTGCGAGATCAGAGTAAACTGGAAATGTATAGCTTCATATGTAGCCCGTGTACAAAAATATTGCCCGTGGAATAAAGCCTCATATTCACTAGAAGACAAACGACAATCGCCCGACGTTATTATGGTGGGCACACATATTATCTGAAATGTAACATGTAATGTAACACACGTTGAAACAAATTCGTCTATTTGTTATGTTATGCGTACCCACCACTAAAAATCGCGCGATATCACAGCGGCAAGAATCGCGGTATTGAATCCAACAACATGACACGTGTTTTGCCGATTGTATCCCTTACCTACACCGTGTATTTATCTAAGATTCTGAATTCAAGTATAATTGCTAAAAAGACATCTGACTATTCGGGTGATCTGTCTGACCTTACTAGAGCGATGGAGGGGCGAGCGTGAGGTACGTTTGCGTGTTGACGTGCTACTAAGCCACGTGGCGGTACTCGATCATTGGCACAACATGTTGAAGAACGAGTTCGCGTACGCCATCGGCTTTACGTCAGGATGTGGCTGGAATAAAACAAACAAAAACATCAATAAATCTGCCTAGCCTTTTCCCAACTATGTTGTGGTCGGCTTCCAGTCTAACCGGATGCAGCTAAATACCCGTAATTTACATGGAGCGACTACCTATCTGACCTCCACAACCCAGTTACTGGGTAACACGAGACCTCTTGGTAAGACTGGTTGTCAGGTTTTCTGGCTTCTGACGTCTCATTCATCATCATCTTAATTTCAGCCGAAAGACGTCCACTGCTGGACATAGGCCTCCCCCAAAAGGGGAGGTTTAGCCATAATCGCCACGCTTGGCAGGCGGGTTGGCAATCGCAGTATGGTGGTCAAATGCATAGAGAACGCTGCTGCCCATTCTCTAGTAAGTCCCTTAGTCGCCTGCTACGACACCCCCGGGAAGAAATGGGATGGTGCTATTCTTTTACGTCCGGCACCACACGGACGACTCATTACGACTGACAAAGTCCACGAATGACAGCCGGGATCAACGGCTAAACGTGCTTTCCGAAGCACGGAGGAGTCTCGGTATGTAAAGATGGTCACCCATGCACAGACCAACCCCGGCAAGCGTAGCTTAACCTGATGGATCGACAAGGGCGGCTGTTAATACTTAGCCACGAACCCCTCATTATGATTAAAACAATACATGGATATGCCGATTGAAGGACTAAGGGACATTACAAGGGGCTGAAATAGTACTGTAGCCCCCAAGTTTGTTTCTACTAACTAGAGATGAATGGATTTCTCGAAATTATTAGAAGGATATAATTCTCGCACTTAAGAACGTTTTAATTTAAGTCGCAATCTCATCTCGGCGATAATCAATGTCATTAACTTGTCAAAATTGTACGTGAATTAGGTATATTTCACACATGAGGTTGAGATTGGAATGGAAACGTTCTTAGAAATACAGACATTTTCTTTCTGGTATTTGGTCTCATTTTACTATCCAGACGGTACGGCTTTACGCCGCATCGCCACGTGAAAGCGACTTTAGCTAGCATGGTGACAGGGACTTTGATGTGCCAACTGTAACCATGAATTCAGCACATAATACTAATCCGCTTTTTTTTCTGAGACTGGGAAATCATCAAATAACTTCTTCCGCTCTGGGTGGAGCAGGAGGGCCTTGTCAGACTTTTACTGACTGGGTTTTACCCACCCGTGTTCCTTCAGTTGCCTTTGTGCCAGGGGCCACGGTATCACTTTCGAACAACCCGCACCCCTGGCAGGCATCGGCCCTTGTGGATCCCACCAGTTGATGCTGACATCACTTTGAGGCGCGCGTGCAACACAACGCACCGTCGACCCGGTCTTGGGCCTTACCGGACAGCGAGCTACCCATTACTCGCCATTCGTAAGCCCGCGCCTACGGTGGCCGGTACGTCGAAATTATTCGTCATTTATTTAAAAAAATCTGCTGTTTCCAACCTAAGTGGTCAAAATGTATGGAATAGCATTTTTTTTTTTACATAATGACGAAAAATTTCAACTCAATTGATGATGATGATTGGGGGTCCAGTATCATGTAAGTACTGAATGCATGGTAAAAGTTTACGCGTCGATGTTCCTGCCCTGTAGATACAGATCCGAAAACACCTTTCAATATTAGAATACTAGTGTTTCAACTTACCACAGCTTCATAAGTAGTGAAGTTCGGTTTCAAGTCTTTACCATTCATTGTGATGAAAGCACCGAGGTTACCCATAGTATCACTGTAAAAAAAAAACATTTATTTTAAATTTACAAAATAATATAAACGATAACGATAAATGATTTTATTTCTGTAAGTTTTATTTTAAATTTACAAAATAATATAAACGATAACGATACCTAAATTATTTTATTTCTGTAAGTAGGTTTATACACTTTCACACATCAACCATATTTTAAAAACTAGAGACTACAAAAGAGAAGCGTAATAAGAATATTTTACTGTATCACCAAAATATAAATCGCTTCCCTGGCAAAATCCTAGACGTGGAAATGTTAATAGATAAATATTATATGGATATCCTATGTTTTTGTGAAACCTGGTTAAAACCAGATAGGATGTTGTTTAATGTAAATAATTTTTCAGTTGCCAGTGCGTACAACCGGTCTTCGATAGGCGGTGGTACTTTGATATTATGCAATAGTTGTTTTAGATATAAGGAGAGAAAGGATATCACTGCTTGCTCTGTTGATCGCTTATGTGAGGTAGCATGTGCGGAGATTGAGGGCCATACTTTCTTGTCTGTTTATAGACCACCAGCCTCGAACTTGTCATCATTTTTGATCATTATGGAAGAAATATTAGGTAAACTTTTTAAAGATAATAAATTAGTTTTTGTGTGTGGGTGGTGACCTAAATATTGACCTATTAGTTAACTCACCAGAAAAATGTAAGCTTATCTCATTGTTTAAATCGTTCAATTTAAAATGTATATTTAATGAAGCGACTAGAATAACAGCAACCACAGCTTCATGCATAGACAATGTATTTACTAATTCTAAAATAAAGGACTCTTCCTTAATTAGTGGCGTCAGGTCAGACCATACTGGTCAGCTTGTATCGTTTGACTTAGATAAAAAGTTACAACTAGATAAAACCATTGAATTGAGACCTCTGACTAAAAATAAATTGAAAACGTTTCAAAATAATGTTCTTAGCAATCTCTCAACAGCAAGTTTTGATTCACAAGATCCCAATATAAACTATGACACATTTTTTTCTACAGTATGCCAAGAGTTCAATAAAGCATGTCCTGTAAAAAAAGTCACAATCACTGCTAAACCAAAATTTAGCGAATGGGCCACAGCTGGCATTCGAAAAAGCAGAGATATCTTATATAATTTGTATCACGAAAAATCATTGTCTTCTGATCAGGCCCTTCATAATTATGTAAGAAACTATTCTAAGATATTTAAAAGAGTCTGCGCTCAAGCTAAATCTAAATTAATAAGTAACAAAATTTGTATTCCTAAAAATAAAATAAAAGCTGTGTGGCAGGTAATTAACAAAGAAACTGGAAACACACAACAGCGAGATCAGATTGAGTTAGCTCTAAAAATTGATAATGAAACCATTTCAGATAAGTTAAAAGTTGCTGAGACTTTAGAACATTTCTTTACCAACATCCCAATAGAGGTTACGAAATCTCTCCCGTCATCATCTGTATTAGCTGAATCTCTTCTTAAAGAAAACTTCGGTAAGGACATTCCAAATTTTGAATTCAAACCCATTTCTATTGCCACAATTAAAACAGCATTTAAAAGTCTTAATTTAAAAAACACTGAAGACTTATGGGGCATTTCCGTTAAGGTTCTTGAAGATATCATTGACACAATTGCCCCTGTCCTAACAGGCATATTTAATCAATGTTTAGACACTGGTACGTTTCCTTACTTAATGAAACATAGTAAAGTAGTACCAATTTTCAAATCGGGTAGTAGGAGTGATCCCTCTAATTATAGACCTATATCTGTGCTTCCAGCATTGAGCAAAATTTATGAAAAAATCATGCTAGACCAGATGTTGTCACATTTGAACTCAAATGGGATTTTACATAGTCGACAGTTTGGTTTCACGAAAGGTAGGTCAACGACTGACGCGGGAGTACAACTCATCAGTCACATTTTGGAATCCTGGGAGAAGTCCCAGGATGCAATTGGCATTTTCTGTGACCTCTCAAAAGCGTTTGACTGCGTTGACCACAATACATTCATCTGTAAATTACACCACTACGGAGTTCGTGGACGAGCTGCTGATCTTGTGCTTTCCTATTTATCAAACAGGCAGCAAAAAGTAAACGTTAACGGGGCAACGTCCTCGGGGTCACTAGTCAAGATGGGCGTGCCTCAAGGTTCAATTCTAGGCCCTTTTTTATTTCTAGTTTATATTAATGACCTTCCTTACCTGATGGCTAACTTCTCGGATATAATTTTATTCGCTGGTGACACTTCTCTTATTTTTAGAATAGATAGAAAAGATACGGATGTCTTACATGTCAACGATAGTCTAGCTGTTCTCTCGAAATGGTTTGCGGCTAATAATCTTTTACTCAATGCGAACAAAACTAAATGTCTTAAGTTCTAATTACCAAATCTTTTAATTACCAAATTTAGCCCTACTTGGGGTACCCCAAGTAGGGCTAAATTTATAACTTGATGGCAAGAAACTAGATGCTATTTCGGAAACTGTATTTCTAGGAATTACATTAGATTCAAAATTGCAATGGGGTGCCCACATTAGAGCTCTTTCAAGTAGATTAAGCTCAGCTGCTTACGCATTAAGAAAAATAAGGCAATTGCCTGATATAGCCACAGCTAAGTTAGTATACTTTGCTTATTTTCACAGTATTATGTCTTATGGCGTTCTGCTGTGGGGGTCGGCAGCTGACGTAGATTCAGTTTTCATTCTACAAAAGAGGGCAATCCGCGCAATCTATAAAATGGGGCCTCGCGAGTCTCTTAGAAACAAATTCAACGAAGTTGACATACTAACTCTGCCTTCTCTTTATATCCTAGAAAATATCTTGTATGTTCGCAAAAATGTAGGTCTTTTCAAAAAAAGATGCGACTTCCATAATCTAAATACACGTAGTAAAGATGAAATTGTGATTCCAAAATTTAAATTAACTAAAACTAGTAAGTCATTTCTAATAAACAGAATCCGCTTTTATAACAAGTTGCCAAAATCGGTTACAGAACTTAGCGATGGAAAGTTTAAAACTCATATCAAACGTGTCCTTATCAAAAAAGCATATTATAAGATAAAAGACTATGTTGAAGACAAGGAAGTTTGGCGTTAATTCCTTCTGCACATGTGGCTTCCCTGGTAACTCATTAGCACCATAACTATGTGAGCGTCTATTAACTTCTTCCAAATTACAATGTTAATTTTATTAATTTTATTTTTTACACTTTCTGACATATTCTCGTCATTATTTGACATTATACTACACTTGTAATATCGAGTATTTATTAGTGATTCTCATGGAAATCATATCACTTGGTTTAAATAGGTTGATTTTACTTATGTAGATTCTTTTACATATTGTGAATGAGAGAACGTTGTAGGCCTACAGTTTCTATTCTTTATTTTCATTCCTCTAAAGTACCTGGTACTTATTGACAGGCCTGCACTGTCCTCCCATACCTAATATCACTGTAATTTGAAAACATTATAAAATCCAATTATTTTTAAAAGAGTAACCGTGGAGTTTCTTGCCGGCTCTTCTCCATAGGAAGCGACAAATTGGAACCGTGCACCTAGCTTCTGACGTTTCATAAGTGCCCTTGCAGGTTTATGTGAAATAAAATATTTTGATTTGATTTTGATTTGATTAGATGTGGTCGGCGTTTTCTATCTGACTACTCTGAGAAGAAATACTGAAACAAACTCAGACGTCACTGCTTCTTTTAAAATCCAAACATCATCTTGGTCTTGGTCAGATCATGAAGATAGGTTATTGAAATGGTCTTTTGACGAAAGAACTACACAGATTGAGCGGACCTGTTCAGTAAGTGCACACATTTATCAGTAAACATGCAGCTCAACTTAGAAATTAAAACCTCTTACTAATAAACACGGAATAAAGTTATACCAGGAATAACAAAGGAATAACCATACATTTTCCTAGGTTTAAACTTGGAATAATTTTATTCTGTGTTTATTAGTAAGAGGGAAAGAATTCAACGATTAATAATTAAAGAGCTCAACCGTTAATAATAAAAGAGTTCCATTTTGTAGCATCCAGAAAAGAAGATAGCACTCTACCACACGCGGATACGTATAATTTTGAAAAAAATATAAAAAACACCGAAGACAAAAATATAAAAAAGGGTGAATAGCAACTGCAGATTAGAATTTAAAGAACGAGTCAAACTTAGTGGTTAATTGGTTTACGAAAATTATTTAAGTACGCAATGAAAGAAAAAGAGTCCAACGATTAATCATTCAAGAGCTCTACGATTAATCATTAAAGAATTCAACAATTAATAATAGGGTATCACACTCATTTTTGAAGAGTGTCTTATTAGATTCTATAGTGCAAAATAAACCACTAAAAAACACACAATTTTTATTTAATGGATTAGTGCCATAAAAATGCATTTAAAGTTTACATTTTCGAATTTCGCGTGTAATTTGACGAAAACGCTGGACGCAGTGGACACCATATTGCCCTGTGGGTATGACGTCAGTTTGCTATTTAAATAAATGCGCTGATATTTTATAAGAGAATTGTTTATAATTTAAAAAAAATTGTTGTTTTTCTACACATCGTTGGTTTGCTGTTCCTGAATGCAAAATATTATTAAAAAAAAAGAACAAGAAAAAATAAAAGTACAAGGTTGCTCAGTTCATATGCCGTATGACGTAATAACATGGCGGCTACTATTTCATGGAGTTCAAAAACAGATTAAAAAAGTTGAAATCATTAAATTGTATTTTAAATTTTATTTTGTTGTTTCAGGAACTAAAACTAACATTTTCCGACTGCATTTTGCCTAAGCTATCTCAATAATATATTTTTAGATTTTTTCTCATATAGAGTAAAATACCCTATTGTCCCTTATCCAATTATGATTACACGTTATTTGTATTTATCCAAATAGGATTGTCATTAGTTTTAGAAAGATCTAGAGTTCGTTCCTTCGTTACTATATGTTTGATTAAGATTGTTGAAAGAGATAACACACATTTCTGAATAATCTTTCAAAATCGCGGCTATAACCAGCGATTATTATTAACAGTCAAAATATTTGCCGATAATTGTCGATAACGATCAGTAATTAACAAAGTAATCGCTTGATCAATCCAAAGGATAACCCGATAATGTAAGTAGTGCGCCCGAAACGACGCGCGACGGTTTTTTTTAAATTGCGTAATATTTTTTTTACTTTCTTTATTTGTTACTAGCTTTTGCCAGCGGTTTGGCCCGCGTGGAGGTCAAAAATTATCCCACGGGAATGTACTATCGGGATAAAAATCCTATGTATTAATCCAGGTTATAATCTATCTGTGTGCCAAATTTCATCCAAACCCGTTCAACCGTTGTTGAGTGATTGAGTAACAAACATACGAAAATACTAACTTTCACATTTATAATATTACTAGCTTTTGCCAGCGGCTTCGTCCGCGTGGAGGTCGGTGTATTATACATATAAACCTTCCTCTTGAATCACTCTATCTATAAAAAAACCCGCATCAAAATCCGTTGCGTAGTTTTAAAGATTTAAGCATACATAGGGATATAGGGACAGAGAAAGCGACTTCGAAAGAAAGAAAGAAAGACTTTGTTTTATACTATGTAGTGATTAGTAGGATTACGGACACACACTTCCCTATATGTTTATTATTCAGCTAGCGTACGGTACTCGTGGGTTGCAGCTGAAAATCAGCGTCAGGTGGTGCATACTGTGTTGGCATCTGACATTATGCTGAGCTGAGGCCCTTTTGGCATTACTATAATTGGACCGAATTAAGCAAAAATTATCAAATCCACACAAACCTCATTTCGAGATAATTGACTGGCCTATTCAAACGTAAGCGGTATTCGCTACCGTCTGCGGTAGAGAAAACCAACTGGGAATGCTGTAATATTACTGTTCACAACACAGCGGTTTTCGCTATCCTTATGGGTAGAATAATCTGGCGGAATCTGTTTCGCCCAACAAGCGAAACTATAGTTATGCGCTACAATGGCACCAACTATTCGGCTCTAGCCGCGGAACTTTCCTGAGCGAAACCCGCGCGGTATGCACTTCTACCCACAGCGCAGCGAATACCGCCTTTTTTTTGGGTCGGAAATCATCAAATGACTTCTCCCGCTTTGCGTGGAACGGGACTGTCAGACTTTTACTGAATAAAACCCACCCGTGTTCTCTCAGTTGCCTGTGTGCCAGGGGCGCGGTATCTCTTTCGAACAACCCGCACCCCTGGCAGGTATCGGCCCTTGCGGGCCCCATCAGTTGCTGCTGACATAACTTTGAGGCGCGCGTGGAAAACAACGCGCCGTCGACCCGGGCTTGGTCCTTACCGGACAGCGAGCTACCCATTACTCGCCGTCCGCAAGCCCGTGCCTACGGTGGCCGGGAATCAGCCTGGGATTCCCGACGCCCTGGGCGTCTCCTGTGAAGGCCACGGCCGTGAGGGCGCATGTACTGCATCTCCCTCACGTGCGCCGCCTCCCTCTTTGCGAGCATCACTGCCTCAGCGAATACCGCTCAGGTCGCTCTCGCCGCGGAACTTGATACTAAATACCTGAGCGAAACCCGCGCGGTATGTACCTCTACCCACAGCGGCAGCGGATACCGCTTAAGATTTGAATAGGCCTTGAAGTTTATTGTGGTATTTCTCTTGCTTTGTAATGCTAAATGTTGTTTTTAGTTTCATGTAATTCTAAGTTTACTAAACTAATTTACATGCATGCATTTAGTGAATAAATTGCAATAGTTTGGTAGATATTCAAGAAAACTTGCACCTGGATCATTATTACAAAATAAATTTTATATGTGCTGCGTAGGCAGCGGAAAGAAAAATGCTAAAATATTCCTAAGTATGACAAAAATAGAAACTCAAAGAATGTTTATTAATTTTCGATTAAAAAAATACAAAAGTTACCCTATTCCCCATCTAAATCAAAGTCAGGTCCATCACAATAACAATCTATATTGTCTATGACTGCATCGGCAGTTCAGTTTTTTACAGTAATCAATGCAATCATTTGGGTTAAACGTTTTAACTTTTATTTGTTAATCAGTTTTCCTGACGGCAAATCTTAATAATAATAATTCTTGCAAATCTTCTTCTACAACATCCAAATCAACACCTTTAAATTTATTTTTGACATTCTGTTTTTTGTAGTCTTCATTGAAGGAAGTTCTCATGAACAAAGAGTGCGGAGTCTTTTTTGTGATTAATATTTATTTTGTTCTGAGCCAGTTTACTAATATTAACTATTTTCTTTTCTAGAATTCGAAATTCAAAAAATTCCAAACTTTCCATATTATAATATTTTCCATATTGGATAAAGCGTAATGGTCCTAGTTTGAATCATTATGGCAAAAAAAAAATTAACTATGCCTGCCATTGAAAATGCATAAATGGTTCTAAAAGCTTGAAACAATAATGTATTTTAAAAAATGGTCTTCGACATTACAGAGTGGGTTGGATCGTACGGATTTTCGTCAATGTTATTAACAGAGTATATCGAATCTTTGATATGTTAAAATATACGTTATTTGCAGTAGGTACATAGGTCACAAAAACTCGAAATTTTCAGGGTTGTGGGTTGGATCATTTTTGCTTAAAACGGTCCAATTGCTTTGTTTTTTTTTTTTTAAATAGGTTTAAGGTACTATAATGATTTTTTAAATTATGTAATGCCAGTAAACGCATTTTCTTCTTATAGTTTTTTTTTCTCGAGTAACCAAAAAATCTATACACATTTAAAACAATATTGAATTCACGGGGGCAGCGAGCAAAAATGCAAAAGAACATCACGCCTCTTTTCCCCGAAGGGTTGTGCTGAGGTCTACTTATAGCAAGCCCACATTTGGTCAGTTGTGTTTAGTTGTGTTTTAGTGTTAATAGTCTACGAGTAAAATGGCTGTGTGAGTGTCACATCCGCACATACTGACTGACGGATATTATAGATAGTGCCATCCGCGATGACCCGCCCGTCTTTGCCCCTTTACTTTGTTTTTGACCGCTCTCAATACAAGTATCATCTTTGATACTTGTATTGAGCGTGTCTTCATGGATAAAACTATCTATACCCGAAATTTTCATGGTTGTTTTCCCGAAGCGAAATGGTTTTGTCTTGGTAGTACAACCGTTTTATAAACAAATAAAATATTAGAAACAAAAAAATGGCAGATTTAACCACTGTGAAAAACAATCTAGAAAGTCACGTGCGAGAGTTTATTTTGCTTTGAACATTTATGCATCGCTGTTCCCTTTGTCGGCGGCGCGTGCGATTCGAATAGTACACAAGTTACCTCTAGTGTTACTATTGATTCTCACGTTTTCGAGTTAAACAAAAACATCTTTATATTTTTACTTTTACTCTATGCTTCGAAAGTTCTTCATATGGAAAGTTGTTCTGCCGCGGGAAAACAACCATTAAAATTTCTCGGTGTATAATGGGTTTCGTTTTTGCCATTTGGCTACGGAACCGTAAAAGACAAAATAACATACCAGTAGTTAGGCGCCGAGAACACCGTAATGCACTTCCCATCGTGAGCGACCTCGTACCCGTCGTTCTTGACCTCGTGGCTGCGGATGACGTAATCAAGTCCGTTACGTTGCAGGAACGTGTTGGTGACGTCGGGGCCGAACTGACAGCCCACGCCGCGCTTGGATGGCGCGCGGCCTATCATCGGCTGGGGATCCGACCATAGGAGCTCGCACATTATACCTGACGGACGAAAAGGCATTTTTATATTTCTGTACTCATATAATACTAACTTTTGCACAGCGGCTTCACCCGCGTTGAGGTCGAAAATTTTCTTACGGGAACGTACCGAATTCACCATGCGGATGTAACCGCGGTGGGCTGCTGTTCATCTTTCATTTTATAGTGATTGATATCAAACAAAGCCAAATGAAGATTTTGTTTTCAAATGCTGAGGTTGAGAATCAGCACTTTTAGAACGTCAAAATTACATAAGACATTCCCCCAAAATGCCCGCCCTTCACCACTTCCTAGTGCTTTAGTTGGGAAGAAGTGGCGCAAAAACTCCCCAGCAGCACAGCTGTCTAAGTTTTACGCTACGTCCCTAAGGCGCCGAGAAAAAAAGAATAAAACGACTTAAACGCTATAAGAAAAGGAAGTAATATCTCGGGCGGGCGATGCGATGCTTAAGGATATATATATTTTATGTTAAAACAAGAATATTTCACGCGGACGAAGCCGCGGTCAGGAGCTAGTATTATTTATAAAAATGAATGGGACAGCAAACTTTTTAAATCGAGATTTTAGGTTTGGTCTAAAAAGTTGTTTGTACTGATATGTACAATAGAAATAGATAACAGAAATGGAAAATATTTATTGTCTAGGTACCTAATAAAGATTTTTATTATTATTATTTTTTATTTTAATTTGAATACAGTAAGCATACATAGGTTAACATCAAGTTAAAACGACACATTGAGTAGCTTAAATATTACCTACAGTTAGTTACATATATTATTTGCCAGTGAACCCCAAACTAGACAGTTAGTCTGTATCTTGGGGTTCAGGATACGGATTCTAGAGTGGAGACTAGAGAGGTGCTTTCAAGTATGGTATTTTATGAGTGAATGTGTAAAGTTTGTGTGGTGTCTGGCGTGTGTGTGGCGTGTAAAGGTGTGTGTATGTATGTCATTTGTTCCCTATAAATATACATCGTTTGATTCAGTGTCAGGTCAGGATCGTTTTATTATTTGCTCCGAGTCATCATATCCAGTAATATGCAGCATTTTCTTTGCATTCGAATGAGTTAGTGTTTTTAATTTCGCAGAGTTTGCAGACTTTATTGTACGTATTAATGAGAGTAGGCCGGGGACAGTCTAGCTAGCAATGAGGTGACGTCAGGTGTTGGGATTCTATAATTTCTTTATTTTAATTTCTTTAGATTCTATAACGATTTACATTTTCGACTACACCTACTGTTTATACAGCTTATACGCCATGCCGCCATACATACTGCAAGTAGACCCTCCGCGAGGGCTCTCTGCATTCCATATGCGACTAGAGTGAGCTCTCTGAGAGGGCTGCTGGCACTGAACGTATTGAAAGGTTTAGCGCTGCCATACATATTGGAAGTTTTGCAAGTGAAACTGCAACTATAATAAAATTGCCACACGAACCAATAGCATCAACATCTCTAACCCTTTACGAAAAATCCGATCGGAACTTTTAACCAGCTCGGAGACTCGAGTTATCTGTACGACACGAGCCGCCTAGTACTAATATAATTTTTATTTTTAAGTATTTTTTTTTTGTATTCCGATCTTAGTTGTGAACATTGCTCATTTTTTTTTAAACTCTATTTTGTTTTATAACTTTTCTGTTATCCAACTAACGATATCCTTGTACGTTCTTTAATTACTCTGCTAGTGCTGTGCACTTCTGTAAGTGACTAATTCACAATTCCTATATTGTTTGTGATATTTGCTTGTGTTTGTCTTAGTGTTTAAGCCGTTGAAGTGCCTCAATAAATAAATAAAAGTCTCCCAATGCAAAAAAAGTGGACCCTCCGCGAGGGCTCTGTGCATCCCATATGCGACTAGAGTGAGTCCTCTAAGAGCGCTGCTGGAACTCAACGTGATAAAGATTAAACAAAAACGAAGGTTGTATACTTGTATATCACTTACCATCTTCAGGCGGCTGCTTATTTCTGTCAACCTTCCTTATATCGTCGAGCGTGATGTCATCCTTGGAGAAGAGACCGCCATGCATGACCATCACCCGGTTATTGATGCAGTGGGCTAGGGGCAGCCAGTTGTACACCTCGGTGAACAGGTCGGCCATTTGAGAGGTATACTTAGAGGATACCTCTCCTCGGAAGCCGTACATGCGGTTCATGTCGACGGTCTCGTGGTTTCCTGGAAGAATAGTTCTTGTTTGATCATTGGTAAGCAATTTCTGTGGTTTTTTTTTAGACTGGGACATCATCAAATAACTTCTCCCGCTCTGGGTGGAACAGGAGGGCGTGTCAGACTTTTACTGACTTAAATCTATCCGTATTGCCTTAGTTGCCTGTGCGCCAGGGGCCACGGTATCTCTTTCGAACAACCCGCACCCCTGGCAGGCATCGGCCCTTGCGGACCCCACCAGTTGTTGCTGACATCTCTGACGGCGCGCGTGGAACAAAACTCGCCGTTGACCCGGGCATTTTTTTTTTGTTTAACGTGGAGTAATGCCTACTGCGCTACCACGGGGAGATAGCGCAGTTATGTGGGACTATAACCCACTAAAGCTCCACGGTGTCCTCCAGTGGCGCTTGAGGCGGGAACACGGAAACGCGCAAGCCATCCGCGAACCCGCCGCGGCTGTCCGTCACCGGACCCTCCTCGGAGGGGAATAACCCCTATCACCGTCATCATCATTGTATTCATAAATCATTTATTAAAATTAGGCTGAAAATCACATTTTGAACGTCTTTTTGATCAACAGTTCCAGAACCACGATACTTAATAATTATACATGTGAATACTATACTGATACAGATTTCTACAAACAAACGATTTAAAAAGGTTATAAAAATATAATTTCTTAAATATGTCACCATCTGCCTAACCTTTTCCCAACTATGTTGTGGTCAGCTTCCAGTCTAACCGGATGCAGCTGAATACCAGTATTTTACATGGAGCGACTGCCTATCTGATGTCAACAACTCAGTTACTGGGTAATACGATACCCCTTGGTAAGACTGGTTGTTAGATTTCGGGCTTCTGACGACCCGTAACGACTGTCAAAGATTCATAAATGACAGCCGGGACCAGCGGCTTAACGTGCTTTCCAAGGCACGGAGGGGTCTTGGTATGTAAAGATGATTTCTTAAATATGTTATGTGTATAATCTGCCCTGCTAAAATGCAGTACTTGCAAAAAAAAAAAGGTTTCGAGAAAAACGCGGATATCTAAAAGTAAAATTTTCATGCAAGTGCTGTGAACCTCGTTATCAAAAAAAATATACTTTCAGTAACCAAATATTTTTATTTTTCCCATATAAGTTTGCCCTAAGGATGCCATTTCTGCAAAAGAGTGAAAACCCTTAAGTGTCGATTAACTGCAGATACAATTAGCAGGGCAGTATTGTTAGGCCTCAATCAAAGTCAAGCTTAAAATAATTTTATGTACACGAATGTTACGTAACAAAACTCACCTCTAGACATATAGAAATGATCAGGGAACAACAGTTTAAAACTGAAAAGTGTGAAAATGCATTCTACACTGAATGATCCTCGGTCCACAAAGTCTCCATTGAAGAGGTAAGGGTTGGTCTCTGAGGGTAAGCCGTTCAACTTGAAAATGTTCATCAGATCATAGTACTGTCCGTGGATGTCTCCACAAACTGTGAACTTGGCTTCGTCAGGCACTTTGATGTCAATTAAAGAGGGCTGCTTTTGTAGGTAGGCTTTCACATCTATGAGTATCTGTTGATGGAGAATTAGGATTAGTTTATTACAGGAATGTAGATAGCACCGTATCATTGATACAGCCGAACGAAAAAATATCAGAAATAGCGTAATATACAAGCTTCAAGCTGTAGCTGTAGCTTCAAGCTACAGGCGCGGTCTAATTCTGAAGCTCTTGCATTTTCTTAGTCAAATCACAGTAACAGCTTAACCGAGAAACCGTGAAAACGGTTTTGTGGGGCATCGTTTTAAATTTCTTCAGTTTTTTTATAAACTTGTTTTCGATAAATAAATAAATAATAATATTAACCTATCCAAATGAGGAATCTCCAGTTTTCTAACTTGCTTTGTTTGCTGCTGCATTCTCGTATCACAATGACAGATTATACTTCGAAGCCAGAATGCTATTTTATTTAATTTTGAAAATAAAAACAGTACCCTCCTATATAATGATAATAATAAAGTAAAACATTAATTCGACCACAAAGGTATATTTAAGAATTTAAAGCTATTTTTGTGGCTGGTATAAAACATGGGCGGGTCTGGTAGCTAAGCTTGGGAGAGGCCTATATTCCGCGGTGGACTGCGATAGGCGACACGAGAGCCACGGTGTGGTAAAAAAAAAGAAACTGTTTAGACCTGTCATCGTGTTGCCACCAATGTTTATGTTAATGTTTACATTATATTTATATCGTTTCTAATGATTAAAATTATAAAATATGGGTTCCGGCCGATTAATAATGATCGTCAGCGTGGTCAAAATATATCCAATGGCCAAAAACTCTTCTGAGTCCGGGCATGTCTTAGATGTACAGGAAACAGTTTTGAATCCTGAAAATGCAGGATTAACGGGCAACATTGTAGCTCAAACGACGATTTCTAACGTTTATGATATCAAATAACTGTAAAGTATTTTCTGAACTCATTTTGCACGTAAATATTTTGTCTATATTATTATTTATGTTCATGTCGCCTTCTTTTCAGCTTGATTGCAATATAAATATTAGAAGAGCAAATTACAAATGTAAGGCAGGCCTATCTGAAAAATGTAGGCACATCTGTGCTTTAATTTACTTTAAAAAATCTCTAGATAGTGCTAAGTATAACGAAAACTAAGAAAAAATATTTGAGGTTATGTTTACTTAGATTTGTTTATATTGAATAGTACTGTTACATACAAAACTCAGGTATTTTTACAAATAACATTATTGAGTAATATCTAAATGTTTTGAAATTCATACTCACACATATTTTTTTACTGCATTTATCGACTTTTATCGTTTATCACGTAACCAAGGAAAGTAAGTAATATCCGTGGGAAAGTAATAGAATTTCACACCATTTGATTTATTTTGAGTTTGAAGTGCTCCAGCATCAAGAAAAACAACAATACATTTTTACTTAGTAATTTTTTTTTTCAATTCTTCTAAGAGATTATTTTAGTACGTGAAGTGTCAATTTCAAGTAATGATTCCGAGAAAACTTCGGATTTGCGCCACTAGATGTCAGACCCTTCGTCGTGCACGTTCCCTATAGGCTGAATTTATTGATTGATCTAATAATACTGGCTGACTAGTTTAGTTATGTTTACCTTATACGCATATTTCTTATGTAATTTCTTCTGTTGTTTATAGAACTCCATCAATTCAGTGACGAAATTGAGGGTAACCATTCCATCTTCGAGTGCTGGACCCACATATTCGTCTTCAATGGCTGTCAACAAAAATGAATATTAAATATATCACCCTCTTTTTGGGCTCCGCCGAAGTCAGTTAATCATACAATTGTTCAGATATCGAGCTGGTTTGTTGAAATCATTTGTATGGCACTGCTTTTTTGATCTTACCAGCCGCAGTCCGGAAAAGCTTTCTGATGTACATGGAACATGTGTATCTGTTCAGACCACTTGAATAAACGATTATAGACAAAAAAGCGGCAAAGTCTTGGTACTTATGGATTTTGATCTTGAACCATTCCGCCAGGAAAACGGATTGGTGATCATAACATCTTATTGGTACTACGGGGAAGGGCCCTAAAGGCATTTCCTCTCAACTAACATCTTACTAAACCGCGAAACTAACAACTATAAATGGTAAGATAAACAAATGAAATTAAATGACGATGTATTTCAATCTTTGCTAATCGTGATTTCCCGAAGGGATTAATTTTGTTATCATAACAATTTGATATGATCAAGAAATAACAAGATATGATATTTGTGTCACAGAGACGAAGTATGACGTACGATTAGTAGCGGACTAATTTACTTGTTGATAATATTGATTACCAGTTTTAGACAGCGGCTTCGCCCGCGTGGTGGTCGAAAATTATCCCACGGGAACATAATACCCGGATAGAAAGTATCCTATGTGTTCATAATTTCAGTCGAAAGACGTCCACTGCTGGACATAGGCCTCCCCCAAAAAATGGGGGGTTTGCCATAATCGCCACGCTTGGCAGGCGGGTTGGCGATCGCAGTATGGTGGTAAAATGCATAGAGAACGCTGCTGCCCATTCTCTAGTAAGTCCCTTAGTCGCCTTCTACGACACCCACGGGAAGGAATGGGATGGTGCTATTCTTTTACGTCAGGCACCACACGGAACCCAGTGTCCGGTCCTATTTGTTAATCCAGGTTAGAAACTACCTCTATGTCAAATTTCATCCAAATCCGATCGGTCGTTTTTGCGGAAATGTGTAACAAACATCTAACCATACAAACATTCATATTTTATTAATATGATGATATTAGGATTTATCTGTCTAGCCCTTTCCGAAATATGATGGATTCGCCTTCCAGTCTAACCAGGCGGCCTACTCTCGGAACTTCTTAGTGAATCCTACAGCCAATTAACTAAGTTTTTTGGACGGGCAAAAACATATCGGGAGTAGGGCCAGCTGTCAAATCGTGTTTTCATTCATTCTTAGTTCGGGCTCCAAACTAATCTTCTGTCTGTAAATGTACGTACTGTTAAATGTAAATACGGAGTTCGAAACGCCCGAAAGGACGGACGTCGTGCTTAGGGAGTAGGCCCCCTGATGCAGCTGAACACCAGTGTTCACATGACGCGACTGCCTCTACAACTCAGGTACTGGGTAACATACCCCTTGGTAAGAAGGCCCGAAAGTGTGATCACACTTTCGGGATTCTGATTACCCATAAGGCCGTTTGTCCACCGCTACCGTGAACGGGACGTCAACGAGAAACGAGTTTAGTTTGCGAACCGTACGTAACGTCGGCGGTAGTGTGAGGCCATAGTAAATGTATGTATCGCTATAGTACGTTTTATGAAATAATTCCGTATTCGTTCGTATTGGTGGTACGAAAATCCAGTGCAAAAAAAGTAATAATTTCCGTGCTAACAATATTACAGCAAAGGGAATCCTATTAATATTGTAGATCCTACAAATATTATAAATGTGAAAGTTTGTGAGTATGGATGTATGGATGTTTGTTACCCAATCACGAAATAACGACTGAACGGATTTGGATGAAATTTGGCACACAGATACTTTATAACCTGGATTAACACATATGATACTTTTTATCCCGGTAGTACGTTCCCGCGGGATAATTTCCGACCTCCACGAGGGCGAAGCCGCTGACAAAAGCTAGTTCTTACATAAAACTTTATTTCGATGCCGTCATCTTATCGTTCTCGTTGACGGTGGCGGTGAAGAAACGGCCTTACTGGTAGTCGGCCTAACTGTCAAAGATCTACAAATGATGTACGAGTGACGTGCTTTCCGAGGCACAGAGGGTTCTCCATATGTAATGGATGGTCATCTATCCACAGACCGACCTCGGCAAGTGTTGCTTCACCGTGAAGATCGACCTATACGGATGTTATTATTTAGACACGAGACGATATAAACAATTGTAAAGCTAAATACACACACAGTGCCGTACAAAAAATGTATTAACATTCTACTAGACTGATTCCCTGTTAGACAGCGCACATCCATATCAAATCAAATCAAATATTTTATTGGAACTAAAATCAGGTTTACAAATTTTTAGTGTTTCGTTAACGATAGTTTAAAAACTGTTGCAGCCATTAGCACCCATCTCCGAGAGGGGAGACGTCGGCGTTGCAACATTTATAATTCTAAAGCAATTAAATTAAAAACAGTTATAAAATAATCTAAAGTAAAAGTAAGTAAATACTTACATAAACTATTTAACTAAAATATTAATAATGAAATTGAATTCCTATTATTTTTAATTATGAAAAAATATCGAATAATTATGAAATTATGAATTAACCACTCTATCTTTACATTTAGCCTGTACTGTCTCACTGAATGGCAAAGGTCTCCCTGCCTTTTCTGTAATCTTCTGGTAAGGTGATAGGCGCGAGTTTGATTTCTATTGTAATTGCAATAAGAGTCAAGCTCGCCCCTAACATATTTTGATCGATCCAATGTCTACTTCCAACTCGTCGGCTAATATTACAAAACTGATCGCAGATTGCCACAGAGGAAAATAAAAGATACCTATTTTAATCAATAATATAGAGCAAGATTTAAAGTTCACACTTTTACTTCACTTTGCTTAGTAAGTAAACAACGAATATTAACTTTATTTGTATAATTTAAACGTTCATATTCGTGTTCGACCTCAAATTCGCCTATATGAATATGACCATTGTGAGCGTAAGTATAAGAGTCATATTCGTATAAAACCTTAAGTGTTCTAAAATTGCGACGGGATTTTCTCGCGCACGCAATTTTCAACGCACTGAGGCTTTCGTGTGAGTTTCATTTAACCATCTCGATTAAACGCATCGAGCGCGATTGGCGCTCCGAGGCCTTAGTGTGAGTTTCATTTAACCATCTCGATCAAACGCACTCACTGCGTTTGATCGAGATGGTTCAATGAACCTCACACTAGGGCCACCGATTGGCCCTGTAGTGGTGACGGACCAATCGGAGCGCCGAACGCGCTTGATGTGTTTGATGGAGAGAGTTAAATAAAATTCACACTAGGGCCACTGCTTAGCGCCGAGAGTTGTAAAAAAGATTTTTTAGATAACAATGTGTTTTTTCGACGCGTTAAGAATCACTCGCGTTGCACTCTGTTGGATTGTCAATGGTCGGGCCAACACCGAGAGTTGAAAATCCAGTGCGTGAAAAAATCCCTCTACGGTTTTATAACATCTGTGTAAATGTCGACTTATAGTAGAAAAGTAAGGAAATTTGAATTTCGCGGGTTACTGTAGCGCATTTGCCTTATTAATATTAAAAGCAGAAACGCCAGATAAAGATGACGTCATGCAAACAGATGAAATTGTTTGACCAGGTGTCAAGCCAACAGAAATTTATACAAGCAGAAGCACTAACGCGGACTTAGAAGGCAAGACAAAACCAATATCCAGGGCCCCAATTCTGTATGGTTATAATGATTCCCCGCGTAATCTTACTACGTTCAACCTACGTCAATATCCCGTTTTTTAGAAACCAATGTAACGGTAAGGAATCGAAATGTCGTATTCTGTATGTTCCAAGACAATTTGTCGATATTATTAATACGATATTAGCAGATGTCGCGTGTGATTGACGTGGTTTCGAGTCCTTACTCGAAACCACGTCAATCACACGCGACAACTGCTAATATCGTACTATCGTATCGTACTACTAATTAACTATGACCACTTAACGATTCCTTAATCGTTAAGTGGTCATAGTTAATTCAGGCCCTGTGGTCCATAATAAACCTGGATCGTAAGCATTGGAATTCATTTGGAAAAGCCTTTGCCCAGCAGTGGGGTGATATAAGCTAGCAATAAGTACTGCTAATCAGACTTATTAAAGTGAGATTAAGTGCAGTTATATTTTCTCCCTTTGTTTTTGTTCTCTTTTTGTTTGGCAAAGTAACATTTTTCAAGGCACTATTCCTTTGTAGAAATATGATGCAAATAAAAATTATTAAGTACCAGCATCATAAATTAAAAAAATAAAAATGCTTCTTTTTCTCTTAATAACCTTGGAACTGATTAAGATAATATTTGGTTAGTAAGTACACTATTGTAGAAACTTAGAAAGGATGACATTTTCATTAGCCGTCCCCCAACTTGACAATGCTTTGATAAAAATATTACCTATAACTTAAAAGGCCAATAATTTTTTATTTTTTATTTTTACCAGTACTTACTCATGGCATCTAAGTTGATGGAATCAGCTATGTTGACCTCCTTCTTATCAACAGAGATTGCCTTTTCAAAGGCAATTTTTTTAACTATCTTATTGCATTCAGTAAACTTCATTTTTGCATCTTGGTCATTTGGCCTAACTTTGGTTACCTGTAAAATGGTGGTATGGATTGGTTAAAACTCTTCTCATTTTTTTTTTATTTTTCTGGATCAAGGACAACTACTCACAAACAGAAAAAACAATAAAACTGTATGAAATGTTTTTTCTGAAAAGTAGGCATGATTGCCATGAATCATAAATATGTGAAAATGGGACAGACTAAGCCCAAAGGATCTTTAGAGATCTACTGTACTTCTACATTTTTGGAATGGAACACTAGCTTCAAGTTCTACACTCTTTAATGCAAGTGTCTGTGTGTAACTTAATTTAATTCAATGTGCAAAACATTGAATTAGATTACGAGTTTAGAGCCGTTTGTGTGAGTGAGGTGTCTTAGTGGTAAATGAGATGTATCAAAAGGTTTTATAAAATATTTTGACAACTGCAAGGTCGTCGGCCATCCCTCTTCTTGTTGCTTGACAAGATCAAGCTGTCTCACTCATACATGTGGCCGTTTGTAAAGAACTTGCATGTGTCTTAACAACAGCGGCATAATTTATTGTGAACTTTATGCAGTCAGGCTCACATCGTAATAATGCAATACCTTATTCAATACAGTGTTATGAGTTATTATGGAAATTACAATAGGCCAACATTCTGTAAACCATTCTTAGTTACGACTGCGGGAAGGATAAATGGAAGTACTCCACAAAGATTATGTTTGTTTTTTTTTACTTTACAGCGGTCAATTAAAAGGGGTGAAACAGAGAATTTACTGTTTTGAAATTCCTCAAAGATCTAATATTCCCCATAGACTTCTAATAAAGTATTAACATAATTAACGTTTCTATTGCTGAACATTCTCGAATTTTGAAGCTATCAAGACAAATCAAGCTATATTTCAATACTTACATATTCGAAATCCTTAAGAGCTAGTTTGAACTTTCCTAGGGACATGTAAGCCGCTGCCCGTCTGTAATAGGCCTTCGTATAAGACCTGTCCAAGTCTATCGACTTCGACGCATCGGTCAGGGCATAACCAAAGTTCTCCAGCCTCAAGTTAGCTATACTCCTATTCGCGAAGAACACTGCATTCTTCGGATTCTTGTCTATTGCTTTCGAGTACAACTCGATGGCATTATTGTAACTCTGTTCTGAAATTTGAGGTTATGTCAGTGAAATTTGTTCTATTCCTGTCACAATCAATAAGCTATAAATATCACTCATACATCGAATTTTCTGCTAATTGCCGATAAAATGTTGTTTTTATTTTGAAATTGGGAAACTTACTTTTGAAATATTCATTAGCTTCGTTTTTCAGTTTATCCGCTGCCTCTATGTCCTCCTGGGAGATGGGCCCAGTAATTTCTTCGTTACTAGCCATAGTTTAGCGTAACAATATTGATATTCTTAAAGCGTTTTTAAAGAGAAATAATGGCTTAATCATATGAAATGTGATTTTCTCACATACATTTACATGATATCCGCAATTCATGAAAAATTAATTGACAGATTGTTGAATGAATCCATGAATGAATTTGTCATGTGAATGAATGAAGTACACTCACAGAGAGTACACTATAGATGAACATGAACATCGTTCTACCAACAAGTTACGAATTTGCGTTTCAAATTATCTTTGTGGGAATAAATCGAATGATTGCTACATATTATGAAAAAATATGTGATCCAAAGTAATTACATCAAATAACAATAGTATTCTTTAGATTATGTTTTTATTATTAAAGAAAAATCGTCAATTGTCAAACTCAAAACTATTCCAAATTAGTCTTGTCTATGATTTTTCTTTTACCGCGAAATTCAAAGAAAAAAAGACTGCAAGAAAATTGTTTTATCTTAATTTTAATAAAATCCCTCCCCTTGACCACAAAAGACGCTTACTTAACCGCTCGCGCGACCTACGCATATTATTAATTTTCGAAAATACTTAGTTGATTTTATTTCGACTTTCTAGCCAGTAATCCTTTTAAACGGATAGCGCATGAAGCTTCATGGGATAGCGGCGCTAAGGCTAACCCTTGAAAAATCATAGTGGCAAAGAAAACAACCATCTCACTCCTTTCCGTGTTCACCCAAAAGTGAAGCCGAGATTTTTCCGTGGAAAAGTATTTGTCAATGACGTACGACGAGTGCCTGTTTGTTTGATGAACGAGGACATCAAAAAATTATATTATTTTTAATAATATTGATAGTTTCAGATGTACAAAATCATAGGCAATTTACTCTATACTCTCTATAGAAAAACAAAGTTATTCTTACTTAGATTGCCAGAAGTCTAGTCCATGTGTGGCGGAGAAAATCCGGGAGCTTCGACAATAGTCGGATTTTCTCCGCCACACTGATCGCCAAAACTAAAACCAAAACTGATCGTGCTGGAAAACAACAAATTATCTTTTACTTAATAATTTTGTTAAATTGCTACAATTATGTGTTGAAATATATAGTTTTATATCGTCCCTCACGTTCTCCATGGGTAAACTGACCATTTATTTTTTGTCCTAAAACGGGACGCAGCAGGTTAAGAATTAAAATTAACACATTTTTTTCATTCGTACTTTTGTCATGCGCGGGTTGTCGGGGGCGTGTGCCTCTTGATTAGTGTCATTATCTTTTAGTTTCACAATTAAACTCCAAGCAGTAAATGGTAGACACTAATTGAGTTGTTTCTGAGTTACCTAAATTGTCTTTTCGTTCCCCATCTAAATCGGATCACTAGCTTTCTAGAAAATCGCGAACATACATACATACAGCATGTAACAAAAACCCTGTTCGATCTGTAAGAGTATTATTCGGCATCGTACTGCGTACACATATACGTAACCATTTAATGGATTTGAGATAGTTAATTTTCCCCTGTAAAAATAATTAAATAATAAAAAATACAAAACCTGTTCAAAGGCAACACTGATCGCTCGACAAAGTTAACGTGTCTAGTACCTAAAGTTTTGTGTCAAAGAAGCCGCCTGAGCGAGACGGTTTTTATAATCCTTTGTTGCGTGCCGCCAAACAAACGTATAACGAAAGAAACCTACGATACGTCATAGGTACCTTAGAGGACTAGTAGGTATCAGCTGATATTGTTTGTAGGCATAGTGATCCGGATTTCAGACATAATTCTGTTTATCAAGAAACAATTATGTAATTAAATTAAACGTAGCCCTGATAAAGGTTTTTTTTTTAAATGTGATGTGCTGTTGGCAATGTACTTACAGACTGTAGATATCAGTTCATTAAAACATTCACTTATTGTTGTTGCATACTTCGGCGATCGTGCTTCACATGTCTACCTCTAACATTAATACACATTCGACACCTTTTCACACACGTGGGATCCGCAGCAAACGTATCCAGCACTTGTTCCTTGATTTCTACGTTGAGCTCTCGTGGTCTCCCAGGATCAGTGGTCTGCGACCCCTGCCCATGAACACTGCTTGTGGTGTACACACGGTTATGCAGGCGTTGGAATGCACGCTCCGAGATACTGTCACACCTGGCCTATTTGCGCACCTCATACGTTCTACGCGCATATCTGCATAATTACAGTCGATCTTGCCTGGAAATTTTCCTGATTTAATACGACATTGTTCGCGAAACGATAGCGGCACGTGATACGTACGGACGTCCGATCGAAAGCTATCTCCACGAAAGACTGGCAAATAGTAGCGCAACGCGGCGCCGGTAGGCAACCAGTCGGCGACATCAGAGTCGGCTACTAGTTGAAAGAATGCCTACAACGCGATGTGGGTGAACTTGGCAGATCATTACCCAGCAGAGCAAAATATAATATGAGTTCTATTCGCATGCGGATGAGTTCTGCAGATCCTTATACTTAAAAAAATAGTTCAGGCATTTTTGCCTGAAAAACGGTCGAATGAAAATATGCTCTACGAACTTCTGTTAGCAGATAATTTTTCCAAAATTACAATTTTAAAACTGATTTAGGCACACAGTGGTGAGTTCCATAGTTCCTAATACTTTTCCGGAATAGTTCTGCCGACCTAAGTCATGAAATAAAAAAATTCAAAAAAGTTACCCGCTACAAGAAAAAGAAAATCATTTTGTTAAAAGAGGCGCCTGGTAAATTTGTAGCTTTTCGTAGATTCTATGGACTAAGCCAAGACCCCCAGGCACAGAAAAAACTAAATAAACGCAGTTGTCTCTGAAAATTATCAGCAGACCCTTACGAAAAAGTTAGATTACAAGAAATCTAGATTTCATTGAGTGATTAAGTTGGTGTGATAAAAAAAGTTTGACTACAACTGAGGAACTATAACTCCACGTTTCATGTTGCAACTATAAAAGAACTATACTAAAACAGGCAAAAGTAACACAGACTCAGGGCATCAGCAGAGCATGGGTAAAGATCTAAGATAGTCAAAACCTGGATTTTAATCAGTGGTGGCACGAGCACTTGCCCTAGCACTTGCCCGAGCACTTGCCGCCAGCACTAGCCCGAGCACTTGCCCGAGCACTTGCACGAGCACTTGCCGCCAGCACTGGCCCGAGCACTTGCCGCCAGCACTGGCCCGAGCACTTGCCGCCAACACTGGCCCGAGCACTTGCCCGAGCACTTGCCCGAGCACTTGCCCGAGCACTTGCCCGAGCACTTGCCCGAGCACTTGCCCGAGCACTTGGCCGAGCACTTGCCACCAGCACATGCCCGAGAACTTGCCGCCAGCACTGGCCCGAGCACTTGCCCGAGCACTTGCCCGAGCACTTGCCGCCAGCACTTTCCCGAGCACTTGCCACCAGCACATGCCCGAGAACTTGCCGCCAGCACTGGCCCGAGCACTGGCCCGAGCACTTGCCCGAGCACTTGCCCGAGCACTGGCCCGAGCACTGGCCCGAGCACTGGCCCGAGCACTGGCCCGAGCAAAAAAAATAAATATTTTTTCAAGGCAATCTATTATAATTAAGCAAAAAAAGTGATTCTTTAATTTAAGGTGAATCTAGTCCACATTTTTTCCATACAAGCTTCGGGAGTGTATTACTCCACTGTTCGATAATGTACAGTCACGGACTTTAATTGATGAGCCACTTTTAAACTTTCCGTTTTGGCAGTTTTATACATTCGTGTTTAATCGTGTAATCTCGTGATTACACGATTAAACACGAACTTATACCGCATGCTCGTAAACAAGATGACAAATTACTTATAATCGGAAATAGTCTTATCCAAAGAGGTTGTAGTTTGACTAATAAGTCGTCAATGATAAATCAATATTTTCCTTAGTCTGAGATCAATACACACACGCACACACGACTATTCAATCTATTTGATACTGACCTCCTTTGAATTAGAGCTAATTAAATACTCGTTATTTCTGAAAACCTATCCGAAGACAGTGACAGTTGAAATGGCAGAGACGATATTTTCGAATTTTGGGGAATCGTAGCCAAAGACTACAATAGTATACTGGAAAATCGTAGCCATAATTATTTACGCGATAATGCCAGCTGCAATTTCCGACGAAATTCGCCATAGAATTGTAACAATGCATCAGCAGGGTCTGAAAACTAAATTGCTAATAACAAGCCCCCACAGATATATGAATATGAATATGAATATGAAATGCACCGATCCCAGCGTGGCTTGACCAGACTCGATAAATCGAATGAACCCCAAGATTTGCACTAGTCCCTGGAGCCTCATGCTTCATGGTGTTACAGAGGCCATTGCATATCAAGAAGTAGACCGGGGGGCGCGGTAATGGTCAGGTAGACGTGCCCATAGGATAGGAAAGGATTGCGAGCCTACCGGATATGCATCCTTGAGTAAGCATTGGACTAGTGGAGAGACGGGTGGTATTTATTTATAGGAGGGCATCTTTTCACGACGTCGCCGGCATGTTGATTCAGGTCGGGCTGCTTGGGTACGTTCAATTGTTTTCTTAGCTCTTTTCTATGCCGTTGCTTCGCTATGTTCTGTTTTGTTGTTTTCGTAGTAATATTTTGAGTTCTCGCAGCTAACAGTTTCTGATTTTTTGTAGATATTGCTAGCCGCTTTCTTGATCTTAGTTTTGTCTCCAGCCATGTCCTTTCAAAACTTGATTCCCATGTCGAAGTATTTCATTGCTTGTTTTAGATTGTCATTCCTTGGGTAAATAGGTCGTCCGAGGTTCTTAGATTTGGCCTTGTACTGCATTGCTACCTGCAATAGGTGTGGTTTATCCCGTCTGAAGACGTGTGCTAAGTAGCACATCCTGTGATTCTTGATGCGTTTTGTTACGGTTTTTTCGTCTAAGATTTGGTGCATTTTCTTAATTATTATTTTATTCCTGACGTGGTTAATCAAGTCTCTCATGATAACTCGTTCATATCTTCTGAGTCTTAATCTGTTCACCTTGGGTCGATACTTTTAAGTCATATATCATACAAGGTACGATAACTCTTCGATACATAAGTCTAGCTAACTTCCAGTCCATCTTTGCCTTTAGTATGAATGGTAGTAATGATTTGCGTTTCTCGTGGCCTATTGGCATCGTTTTCTAATTGTGCTTTTTCTGCTTGTGTATGTGCCTAGCTATTTTATTTCGTCCATTGTTGGTATACTTATTCCGTTGAGGGTCACGTTGATTGTTTGCTGTGATGTTATGGGGTCCCTAATTAGAATGTTTGTTTTTGTTTCGTTTATTTGGAGGCCTGCGGTGTTTAGTAAAGGTTTTGTGTGGTATAAGATGCGCTCTAGTCCTTCTAGATCATCTGCAATGAGTATAAGATCGTCCGCAAATGATAATACCAGGGGGAGTGAAACGCGGTCCTGATCTAGTTTGATTAAATGGGTTGCATCTTTAAGGGTTCTAAGGACTTCGTCGAAGACTAATTTAAAAAGGCGAGAGGAGTGAGGGCAACCCCGTTTAACTCCCTTTCCTTTGATAATTATAATCCAATTGCTTTGCTGGCCACTCCATTTGATGCATGTTCTTACATTCATGCATACCTTGATTATCCTGTTGGTCATCGATTTGTTAGTTCATTGCAATAATTATCCTAATGCCTTAATGTCTTTAAGTCGACATTGGAGTTTTCTATGACAAGGGCGATAGGGCGAGCGTAAATTTGTTTACTTGCAAATCCTTCCTCGTCTAGGACCCTTTCGTGCATAAAATGTGGTAATCTGTTGATCCATTGTTTAAAAGGGACGCTTGGTAGTTACCTAGTCCTGTTATTGCATCGTCTATTTTTTTATTTTTTTGTTTTTTCTACGCATCTGGCGTAAATTCTGTAGTACCATTATGCAGCGATATTCGTTCGCGTCTTCTAGTTTTTTATTTTTGGGATTAGTACCTGCGCGGTTTCAAGCCACTTGTCCGGCACTGTATTCTGTGTCCAGGCTTTATTCTTGTGTATAGTTGCGGTTTCCTGTTATATTTGGGGCATCGTTTTGTTAAGTTCGGTTACCACGGTTACCACTTGGTCCGTTCCGGGAGTTGTCTCGTTTGGCTTTTATTGATGATTACCATTACTTCTTCGGCTTTGTTATTTTAACATTTGGTATCTGAAAAGGCCCTCGCTCCTTTTTTTTTGTTTTCCTGGGGGACATCTTTATGTACGCGGATCTCCTTCGGCGTTTTGTTTGTTGTTCCTGTAAAACGTGTCGAGCATTTGCCTGCATTTTCCGGTGTGAAATGTCCCCAGTCCGGTGAAGCGGGCTCTGCGTGTTTTTGTTCTTCTTGAAATTTAACCTTTTGGAGTGTTGTCTGCCATTATTTTTATGCCTATTTGGATTATCCGGTTTCCCGCTTTGTAGGTTAGCAAGAGCTAAGCGATGGTCTCTTGATTAAATTGGCTGAAGAATCAGTTTCCTGAGCAGCGGTCGGTTTTAAGAACCTCCGTTATTGTGTTCCAGGGTATTTCGATGTCTTTACTCGTTGGGATGATGTCTTTACTTGCTAGTTTTTTTGTTATCCAGTCTTCGTATTTTATTTATACAGAATTGCTGTTGAGAGCTGCGTAGTTGCATTGTTTGTGCTTGATATGACCCCGGTGTGTGTTACTCGCTTTTCTTGACGGGTGCCAATCACAGTGTGGAGATGTATGTTCCTGAGTTCAACCCTGTTTCCTGTAGGTTGGCTATATGAATGCCGCTACGTGAAGGTTCAGCGTCTATTTGATTTTCTTTCTTTGGCTGGTGTTGAGGCGCCGATGCACAGGTCTGGTCAAGTGCGCTTAATTGCGGTAAAGGTCTGTTTCTGGGTGTTGTGTATCCAGTGTCGTTTTGCGATTACGACTGATAACGGTGTGAGTAGCTTGCTTCTTGTTCTTCACACGGTGTTAATGAGTTCGCTAATTGGGGGCTGTTCGTTTGAGGCCGAGGTTTCGTGGATTTTTCTTGCTCTTCTCGTGTGTTTTACCGGTTAGAAGGATTGGCATGTTGCGGTGTTTTAGCGTTGTACTTAGGATGTCGCTGTTGGCGGGTACTAGTTCGCCAATAGGTGTATACCCTTGTGCGTTTCTGTTGTTTCTGTGCACATTTACGAGATAGTATTCGGACAAGGCGATGATGATATCTTCGCCACCACAAAATGTTATATTAAACTAGCCCCTGACCGCGGCTCCGGCCGCATGGAAGTCGGTTATAGCGTATGTTCCTATATGAAAGTAGCCTATGTCTCTCTCCATATTCTAGGCTATATCTCAGCCAAATTTCATGACACTTGGTTCAGCGGTTTAGGCGTGAAAGCGTAACATACATACAGAACGTCACTTTCGCATTTATAACATTAGTAGGGATTGTGCGGTTATGTATTTTGCTATCCTTTATTCCTGGAAGAGAAAGCTGTTAGGGAGAAAATCATGTATATTATTTAGAAGTGATAGGAAAATTCTATCATCCTGTCGATGTTTCCAAATATATGTGGCGAGATCTTGACTGACAATCCTATGATCGAATGTTAAGCCCATTAAATTATTTTTTGAAAACACTTTTGTTTGTAGTGCAAGTCCAGGACACGTGCAAAGGGGCTGAGGCTGACTTGACCTTTTTTTTTGGTTAATCTGTAGAACAAAAGCGTGCTATGCGAACTTAAGAGTTAAGGGTAACTTTTTTGTACACTTCAGCACATATGGGCCGTGGGCCGACTCAAATTTCGGTAACCGTGGCGTTACAAGTTATAATAATACAATCTTTAGGTACTGCGTTTTGAGCGATAGGTACCGTATTTTGCGCTAGAATAATAGCGTAAATTAGTTTGTGCCGCCCTATTATATATAGTGTTAGCACACTGGCCAACAACGAACCGGCCGGCCGGTCGTTCTCAGTTTTATAGAACAAATCCCTGAAATATTAGGAACGATCTCACCAGGTTTAGCCGCCAGGGGTCAGCCGTGTCACTCGTCCTCCAGCAGCCAGTCTTCGCTGCAGGCTGAAGCGCACTTACATCACTTTTGCTCCCTTGTTTTATACTACCCAATATAACAAATTGCGACACAGACGGAGACGCACAAAAAACTCGGTTTGATTTCGAAGTCTGGCAAGTAAGTCAACATCTGCTGCGCGCGGGCAGACGCGACCGTTCACGACGGCGGCCCAACTTGAACCAACCGCCAGCACTAGCCCGAGCACTTGCCCGAGCACTTGCACGAGCACTTGCCGCCAGCACTGGCCCGAGCACTTGCCGCCAACACTGGCCCGAGCACTGGCCCGAGCACTTGCCCGAGCACTTGCCCGAGCACTTGCCCGAGCACTTGCCCGAGCACTTGCCCGAGCACTTGGCCGAGCACTTGCCACCAGCACATGCCCGAGAACTTGCCGCCAGCACTGGCCCGAGCACTTGCCTGAGCACTTGCCCGAGCACTTGCCGCCAGCACTTTCCCGAGCACTTGCCACCAGCACATGCCCGAGAACTTGCCGCCAGCACTGGCCCGAGCACTGGCCCGAGCACTTGCCCGAGCACTTGCCCGAGCACTGGCCCGAGCACTGGCCCGAGCACTGGCCCGAGCACTGGCCCGAGCACTGGCCCGAGCACTGGCCCGAGCACTTGCCGCCAGCACTGGCCCGAGCAAAAAAAATAAATATTTTTTCAAGGCAATCTATTATAATTAAGCAAAAAAAGTGATTCTTTAATTTAAGGTGAATCTAGTCCACATTTTTTCCATACAAGCTTCGGGAGTGTATTACTCCACTGTTCGATAATGTACTGTCACGGACTTTAATTGATGAGCCACTTTTAAACTTTCCGTTTTGGCAGTTTTATACATTCGTGTTTAATCGTGTAATCTCGTGATTACACGATTAAACACGAACTTATCCCGCATGCTCGTAAACAAGATGACAAATTACTTATAATCGGAAATAGTCTTATCCAAAGAGGTTGTAGTTTGACTAATAAGTCGTCAATGATAAATCAATATTTTCCTTAGTCTGAGATCAATACACACACGCACACACGACTATTCAATCTATTTGATACTGACCTCCTTTGAATTAGAGCTAATTAAATACTCGTTATTTCTGAAAACCTATCCGAAGACAGTGACAGTTGAAATGGCAGAGACGATATTTTCGAATTTTGGGGAATCGTAGCCAAAGACTACAATAGTATACTGGAAAATCGTAGCCATAATTATTTACGCGATAATGCCAGCTGCAATTTCCGACGAAATTCGCCATAGAATTGTAACAATGCATCAGCAGGGTCTGAAAACTAAATTGCTAATAACAAGCCCCCACAGATAAATACAAAATTATTACTCCCTCGGAGTCAAAGTTACATCCTACCTGTGTACTTATAAGCAAATAAATGATTTCTATTGTGTTTAGTTAATCCCTCAAGTTGGTTAATTTCAGTCAATAGTTCATTGTTCAAATTTTAAGCCAATTCGGACAGTAATTGTTCATGTGCCGGCAGGTGCACCTTGTACAAAAAATGGTTTTGCTAAGAGCTTCCTTAGTGTGCTTGCATTGGTGCGGAAAAGGTCAATCCCTTCTCTACAACACATTTCGTTAAAACTGCGACTGACTCTATGAAAGTATGCATTACGCCTATAATTAATGTTTGAACTACTGTGTGTGAGTGGGTACTTGTAGAAGTGGTCGCTGTTGCAGCCCCATTTGATTAGTGCGTATCGTTAATTTTGAAAAAAGTTCAGGACATTTTTTTTTTTTTTGGGTGGGAAATGTTCAAATGACTTCTCCCGCAAAAGTACTAACTAAAACCCATCCGTGTTCCCTCAGTTGCTTGTGTGCCAGGGGCTACGGTATCTCTTTCGAAAAACCCGCACCCCTGGGCAGGCATCGGCCCTTGCGGGCCCCATCAGTTGTTGCTGACGTCTCTTTGAGGTGCGCATGGAACATATCGCGCCGTCGACCCGGGCTTGGTCCTTACCGGCTAGTGAGCTACCCATTACTCGCCGTCCGCAAGCCTGCGCCTACGGTGGCCGGGATTCAGCCTGGGATTACCGACGCCTAGGGCGTCTGCTGCGAAGGCTACAGCCGTGAGGAAACAAGTACTGCCTCTCCCTTACGTGCGCCGCTTCCCTGTTTACGAGCATCACTGCTTCGCTGAAGGAAGCGACTGCTAGCGATGCACTCTCGCTCCGTACCATGGCCTGGACCAGGGTCGGACGCGAGAGATCGCTGCTACCGATCACCTCCATGAGGACACGGCGGTGCTCCGCCCATGCCGGGCAGACCTCCTCCGTATGCTCCACCATGTCCTCAGGGAAGTTCGGGACAGTCAATTGAACCTTTTGATCCATCTTTCTATACCACTGATTAAAATCCTGAGTTTTTCTGTCTTAAATGTTTATAGTTGCAACATGAAACGTGGAGTTTTAGCTCCTCAGTTGTAGTCAAACTTTTTTTATCATACCAACTTAATCACTCAATGAAATCTTGATTTCTTTTTCATAAGGCTCTGCTGATAATTTTTAGAGAAAAATGCGTTTGTTTAGTTTTTTTTTCTGTTCCCGGGGGTATTGACTGCTACTAAACTTAGTCCATAGAATATACACAAATTTACCAGGCGCCTCTTTTATCAAAATGTTTTTCTTTTTTATTTATTTCATGACTTAGGTCGGCAGAACTATTCCGGAAAAGTATTACTATAGAACTATAGAACTCACCGCTGTGTGCCTAAATCAGTTTTAAAATTGTAATTTTGGTAAAAACGATCTGCTAACGGAAGTTGGCAGAGCATATTTTCTTTCGACCTTTTTTCAGGCAAAAACTCCTGAACTATTTTTTTAAGTATTAGGAACTCCAGAACTCATGCGCATGCGAATAGAACTCACATTATATTTTGCTCTGCTGGGAAATGATCTGCCAAGTTCACCCACATTACAACACGGCAGTGTAGGGCGGTGTTCTTTGAAATAAAAATAGTTAAAAATAAAAAGATTTTGCCGGCGGGTGGAGTGTTGTCAACTTATGAAAATTTGCCATATTTAGTGTTAAATTTCACGTGGATTATAAATATAAAAAATCGATAACTTTTGGTTTTTATGAGTTACATTTTTATAACAATTTTTTTTCAAAATCGGTTCACCCAGTCGAAAGTTATGAGGTAACAAACATATAAAAAAAAAACATACAGTCGAATTGAGAACCTCCTCCTTTTTTGAAGTCGGTTAAAAAGGGATTAATTTAATCATTCTCACGTGGTACCGCATAATTCGACATTAAAACATAAAACAAGTTGAAAACTATTGTTACTGTATACAAGAACACACCTACTGAGTGTGGAGAAAACGCGAGATGTCCTTTTCCATTCGGATGTGCACAGCCGGCTTTCCCTCTTCTTTGCGCGCAAGTATGCAGCCAACTTTAGTCCAGGTGTACTTCCATTCCAGGCGACTAGCAGCTTGACGATTTTCGTAGAATAATTGCCTGTTAGTTTTAGTCAGGCGCTCATTGTGGTAGATGCGGTGTGGCGCTCCTGGCAATTCGATGTTAGCAGTTGTGAGGTTGTGGCGGACGTGCGCTGCACTTAGCAAATTATCACGCGTCGCTCGTTTTGCTAGTCGTACAACGACGATTCGAGGGCAGGGTCACTTCGCCTTCGGTGTGGTCACATCGAACGTTCCCAACACGTTTAGCAAAAACAATGTCCTGTTCTTTGAGTTTAATCGCTAGTTTGAGTGCAAGGGTGTTAATCAATTGCACCGGGTTTTACCCGCTAAACTCCGTAACGCCAGACAGTTGAACATCGTTAAGTAGTGACTCTTGCTCACGCTCATTCAGCTGCTGCTGGAGTTCCCCAACTGTTTCCTCCAGGTGAATTAAACGAGGGGAATTCGTTGGCTCAGTATTTTCTTCGAGTTCTTTAACGCGGCATTCCAGGGTGTCCACACGATTGTAGCACTTATTCACCTTATCATCAAGACCTGAGAACTCATCTCGAAATTGCCGGCTTTCATCTCGCAAGGCGTTAACCTCACTGCGGAGACTACGTATTTCCAAAGCTAGACTTATCTATTGAGTATCCGGTGTGTTACTTTTTATTTCAGGTGAGATGATTTCAGCATTAACAGTGCGGCTGACCACTACTAGACTGGTGGATGAGCTGGACTCCTCTGTTCCCTTCATAAGAGTTTGAGAGTTGTCTTCCCGAGGCACCTTTGCTTTACAACCAGGGCACATCCAGTTTGCCAAGAATGTTGGTGTGGGAGCAAGGTTGACGCAGACTCGGTGATAAAAACTCGGACATTTCGAGCATTTTGTGCCGTCATTCACTGCCAAAAATCTTCCACAAGCCCCGCACTTCAGCATACTCGATTTTCAAAGTCACCAGGTCAAAACAACAACAATCAACAAATTGTAACGATTACCAAAAGAGCCTGTTGCTGATGATGGATTTGAACCCAGACCGTGTGGCTGCTGCGGTTGAGGTACGGCTTGAACTCCATTAATATTATTATACTCTTTGGCTTTAACTGCACGCGCCGTTTAAACACTTACTACTATCGTTTAATTGCTTGACCATGTAACAGATATATGGGTTTTACAAAATTAGTGAGGGTGTGATTATTTTTTTTTTTAGCTCAAAATACACAAACACAATGTGCCGACACTTGATATTTTATTATTTGATTTTATGTCTTGATCATTAACACTGTTTGTTTTCGTCGTATTATTTGAAATAAATAAAGTTATGGTCACAATCACCGCGTATATGAGTTTTCTCAGTGCAAACTTCAGTAATTACTACAAAATACAACTACAAAACAAACTCAACAACAACAAAACAACACAAACAAAACAAAACCAACCAACCAACCAACTAACCCAACCAACTATACTAACAAAATGGAACCTGATTTCCGAAATAAACGATTATGATGATGATGAAAATGTTTTTTATTTTTATTACGGAGCAAAAATAAGTACGTATCCTCAGCTTCGAGCATATGACGCGTGTCCAAATCGATCCCGCAAATGTCAACGCCGATCTCACAATTACTGAAGCCGTTCCCACTCGAAATCTGGGGACAGAAGAAATGCCGTGTGCTGTTTTCATATGAAGTTTGGAAAGTCAGCATATCGATGTCGAAGTCCGTGCAGTTATAAAGGAATTTCAAGTGAGAAGCCGGAAAATTAAAGAGACTCAAGCCGTGGCGGTGGCCGAAGTCGATTTATCTTCATACCGCCTATTTTTACACGACAAATCTACCGGAAAAAAGTTCCTCATCGACACGGGTGAAGATGTTTCTGTTTTACCCGCCACTGCACGTGGTAAGCAGCGGACTCCAACCAACTACTTGTATGCAGCAAATAGTTCACAAATACAGCGAGCGAACCATTGTTCTCAATATCGGAATGAGGCGTGCCTACAGTTGGCGATTTATGGTTGAAACAGTCAGTCGGCCGATTTTAGGCGCTGATTTTTTGCACCACCACGTTAGTTTTCACTTAGCAACACCTCCTATAGTATTTCGACCCTCTTTTCTCACTGGTTTTAATATTTATTCGTGACTCCTTGCCATTTCCTTTGACTGGTGTCACTTTTTTTTATTTGAGTTTGCACATTTTTTTGACTGAGGTCGCATTTTTTTTTGACTAAGGTCGCTTATTCTTTTGACTGAAGTCTTCTCTTTCACTGCAAGTCCACTCTTTTATTGCACGTCCTTTCTTGACTTGAGCCGTATCTTTGACTTGAGTCGTATCTTTGACTTGAGTCGTATCTTTGACTTGAGTCGTATCTTTGATTTAAGTCATATCTTTGACTTGAGTCGTATCTTTGACTTGAGTCGTATCTTTGACTTAAGTCGTTTTTATTTCGTTGTTCTTGTAGTTCATAGAAAACTCATAGGATTAGGAGCCGCATCTAAAGCTCGCACTGATAACGTCTAGGTGAAGGTCGACATTCAATTTAATTAAGTATCAGCTGCACTTCGATGTTCTTGATTCGATTTATTTAATTTATCTACTGAGGTAGTAAAGGATTGCTTAGTTTAATAAGTTAGTTTATTTCATTTTTGTAGGGGTATCACTCTTTTAAAGAGTTCATACTATTCCTATGTTGTGGTTACTCTGTTATAGTGATGACACTCTAATAGCGTTGTCACACTCTCACAGGGTAGACACTCTCACTTAGGGTAGTTGCTCACTTTTCTTTTAGGGTGTCCACACTCAACTTTTTTTCCTGGAAATGGGGTACTGTAGCGTAAATCCACTACAGTTAAAAACTATTTCGATTTCTATGCCAAACTTTTTAAGAAAATTCTCCTCAAATCTTCACATTTTTAACTTCGAATCTGGGAAAAATTTGTTTTTTTTTGGCAACTCGCACTGCAGATTTGGAAGCCATCGACGGTGGTAAGATTTTCTTATTAAACAAATACACCAACATTTTCGAGTAAATATGATTATTTGAGATTAAAGCAAATATTAAAAGCTGTTTCCGTTGTGTGAATAAGTGTTTTCTTCGACATTTATTGGGTATGTATTCCGTCACTTATTTCTCTTTATCATTTCAATCTGTTCTCCTGTTGATTGCTTCTTTATCAAAGATTCTGCTTGTACCTGTGGTCTGCGGGTTCTGTTTTGTTTGTCTTTAGACGTCAAGTTACAAGCCGGATTTCGGTTTTCCCCACGGGCTTAATAGTGGCGTGGTTCGCCTTGACCTACGTCGATGGGCTCGCCCAAGATTTTGAAGAATAGGCGTAGGCACCGCAGCCACGTATCTCCAGCCACTCTTTCATCAACCCGTCTGGCACGCTCCGCCGACCTATTTCTTCAGACTACCTAACCGTGTCCACAAATAATTAAAACTGTATTGTACTAGATTACTGACAGATTGTTTTTTTTTAAGTTTAAGATAATCTCTATTCTAGATATCTCCCGCTCTGGGTGGATCAGGAGGGCGTGTCAGACTTTTACTGACTAACACCTATCCGTCCCATCCATTCTATAAAGACTCACTGGTTTGACTTAGTGTTCTAGCCTAAAACAAACGTACTTTTGCGTGCATAGGCCTAGATTTATTCGATTGCAATCGCTTGTGAGGTCGTATACCAAAATAATGTACGTTTTTTTTCTTTTTTAAACCATATTTTCCACTAAATTTCACTCCGCATCTAATTTCAAAATGCAGCCTTTTTTACCTAATTTTCACGCCTTTTTTATATTTTTATATCTTTGGTGTTTTTATTTTTATTTTTAATACAACAAAATTAGACGTATTATGTAGCAAGGATGTGTTTTTCTTCGATCTTCACGCTACACTACCATTAAGCCATTTACCTATGTAGTTTGGGTTTAAAGTGTTTTATGAGAGACTTTCCTTTTTTCTTTTGGAATATTATTGTATATTTTAATTGCCGTGATAAAGCTATTTTTATGGAATAATGTACATTATAGTATGTGTGTATGTGTGAAGATTAAAGTGAAGGAATTCTTAACAATATTCTTAAAATTTAGACTGCTCATTTACAAATACACCAGCTTACATTATGAGATCTGTTAGTAGCAAATACTTACTAAGGAGAGTACCTTACTACACCATGATCTATGTACAAGCTTCTGGCCGCGACTTCGTTCGCGTGGAATTTGTAAGATACCACAATATCTGTACTAGTTTATGAACGCGTTGTAGCCGCTTGAGATGCTAGCATCCCATGCTATAGGGGAGACCGGACTTCAAAATGGCCATTTTCAAACAACACGTAAGAAACCATCAAAACAAGGTCTGATCTCCAAGACTTCATTTCTGAACGAAATAGTCATATTTGTTAACTTATCTTCTTGGTCAGAAACATTTCTTTGAGAAGAGTCGACAATGAACACCCCACCTCCTCGTGGGGTGAGTTGTTGCATCGTTGAGGCAAAATGTTTAGTGATGCAGTGACTGAAAATGGATTAACATAAATTAAATTTAGAAAAGAAGAAAGCAGTAGTGGCCCAGTGGTGACGGCTGCAATTTACGAGATGTAGGTCGTGGGTTCGAATCCAAGTAGGCACTTAACTTTTTGTAAAAAAAAAAATTGGCTTTTTACAATTTGCGGTAAACCACGTAGCGGTAGAAGACTACGAACATAATGAAATATTGCTCATACCCCATAGAAAAAAATCGTTATAATTCATATCTTACAGCCTGCTCGTTCTACCAAAATTTTTATAGAATCTACTTGGTGGTATTTGCGTGATGCTAGAACGCATTCAGCCAAACAGACAAAAATTCTAAAAACTATACGTTCGGCGTTAGAATCGTTCCCAGGACTTGTAAGTCGTAGCAATTAGGTACTTTTTTCAAAAATATCAATGTATAGGTTTGACTTCACTACGATTTTATTATATCTAGGTATAGTTTAGAGGTAAGACGGACCTGGCAGGTACAAATGACCATCGTCATTCATCATTCTCCTGCCCTTCATTTAATTTATTCGGGGTTAGCGCAACATGTCTTTTTTTCCACACTTCTCTATTCGTCGTCATCTCGGTAGTCACACCCTTACAAGCCATATCATCATTCACATAGTCTATCCATTGTTGCTTTGGTGTTCCCCTACTTGTATAGCCATCGACATTGATACTCAAAACTTTTCTCACGACATTTTCCTCATTCCTCCATATCACATGCCCATCCATACCATGACAACCGAATTCCACACAACGTTTCACCAATTGGTGCCACTTTCAGACTTCCTCTTTTTTATTCTATCCATTCGTGTAATAACACATACCTCTTAACAGACAGATTCACCTGGCAGGACCACCGTAATAACTTTAAAAGGAATAATGCTATTTCGTAAGGAGTTCTCCTATGAAGAAGCTCTTCGTGCTCCTTGTCTTGGTCGGCGTACTCATCGCTTGAGTCCACGTGAGCACTGTTTTAGCAAAACAAGTTTGTTTTTCCATGTATTGTTGATTTTCTATTGACCTACGGTTTGCCTTGGCTTAAGGACGCTATCACATTTATGAATCAGTAAAGTTTAGGTACCTATCTGAGTCGCAACACACATTGAAACCATTGTCCGCTCGATTTTTATACAGTACTTAGCTAATCTTGGTACTTGAACGTATTTTAATTTTTTAATTTTATTAGCATTGTTAAGCAAAGTTAGTAGTAAAGTAACTTAATGCATAAGTTTTGTCTGCATGATCATCATTATTTTTGGAATAACATAAAATTCGTAAGTTCGTAAGTAAGTCGAATTTTCGGACTCGCGCTCTATGGTCTAATAATAAAATATTTTAATAATATTTTTGGCTATTAAACATTGCCGATCGGTAATCGTAGACTAACGTTGTATTGGTTGAAAATAAACAGGACACTAATTCTTTAAAGAAAACTAAGCAAAAAATGTGTGACGCCCGAATCCCACATTTCAGATTAGAGCGCGTGTTTAGAATTTTAATATAAACACAAAAGTTAATTTAATTAAAATATTGTTGATCATACTTCCAAAACCCCCAAAATTGATACCCAAGTCGACTTTTCATCTTAAGATTACATCCGCCTTCTTAAATTAAAAATAAATGATACATTCGTAAACACTACCCCCAAAATATCCAAAATCGATTTTTTATTTTATTTTTTATTGATTTATTTAGGTTAGCCAACAATTTTCTACACAATACATTTAAATAATGGTACCTGCGTTCATAAGTGCCACAATTACTTAAAGGCTAACACAACATGCACAATTTAAGGTTTTACATAATAAAATATAGCGAAAAAGGGTATCTACAATTAAAATTGTTCAATATTTTTCAAAAATCCCTAAAATTGATAGATGTGTCCACATTTATACTAAAAAAAAAAACATCTATCATCTTGAATGAGAAATACGTGTAGGGTTCGGGTACTCCCGTCAGGAACGAAGTTCCTTTTTTCTGCAACGATGAAAAATTTAAAAATTTCCCAGCCGCAATCTTGGATTTCTTTTTTGAGCTCACTAACAGCTTCAGCACCCTCGAAAACCATGTAAACGACACCCATCGTAAAAAAATTGTAAATTTCCGCAGCCACCATCTTGGATTTTCATTTTGACCTGACAGTTGGCTTCAGAACCCTCGTTTACCCCTGCCGCAAGCTGCGTTAAAGAACTTCATTCCAAAAATGGATGACACATGCGTCAATATCATTACCACATTAAAAAAGGAAATTCATCCGCCATATTGTATTCGTATTAACTGATTACACATTCACAGTCGTTACTACCTTCAAAATCCTCAATAATGTCTATCTTAAGTATGTACGAATTATAAAAACCATTATTTGTCCCGCTATTTAGAATTTCATTTATTTATTTCTGAACTCGTAATAAGTTTGGTACTCATACTTTTGATCCGACAAGTATCAACTTTTTCCAATCACAGTATAGAGCATGGCATTCACTTTATAATTATTTTGATCGTATTTATTTTTTACAAGAAAACGAAACACCCGTGCTTCCTAGAGCGCGTCTAAACGCGGAATGACAGACCGGTTTTTGAAAAAGTATGAAGAATTTGGAGAGCGATCTTTATTTTTATATTAAATAAAAAAAATATTTATATAATTATGAAATATTTTATTCATTGCTTAGAGGAGCCACCTATGCCACAAATTCGTATTACTTTGGAGTTAAAACATGCAATTGATCCAGCTATAATGGTTCCTATTCAGACTCCTTCTTTGTAATTTTCTGTGATTATTGTGGTGGTGAAAACGTATTTGTGTGAAAATTTTGTACGGGGCCATGCAATTTTTATGGTGTCATTGTAGACATGACTATAATTATAACCTTTAATTTAAGACCATTCAACCTCGCAGTTGTCGATTCTTCTTCATCAAATTCGTACCAGAAAACCAGCGGTATTTGTGGATAAATCTGATAGCGTCCTTAAGATGTTCTGGTGGTCTCTGTGATCTAAAGCTAAAGTTTTAAGTTTCATTTAACCATCTCGATCAAACGTATCGAGCGCGTTTGGCGCTCCGATTGGCCCTGGATCAGTGACGGACTAATCGGAGCGCCGAACGCGCTCAATACGTTTGATCGAGATGGTTAAATGAAAATTGCACTATGGCCACAGCATGCAAACTGACTTAGGGTTTTTTTTGAGGGTGGGAAATCATAAAATAACTTCTCCCGCTCTGGGTGGAGCAGAAGGGCGTGTAAGACTTTTACTGACCAAAACCCACCCGTGTTCCTTCAGTTGCCTGTGTGTCAGGGCCACGGTATCTCTTTCGAACAACACGTACCCTGGCAGGCATCGGTCCTTGCGGACCCCACCAATTGATGCTGACATCTCTTTGAGGCGCGCGTGGAACACAACGCGCTGTCGACCGAGACTTAGCCCTTACCGGACAGCGAGCTACCCATTACTCGCCGACCGCAAGCCCGCACCTACGGTGGCCGGAAATCAGCCTGAGATTCCCGACGCACATGGCGTCTCCTGCGGCGGGTAGGGCCGTGAGGGTGCATATACTGCTTCTCCATCACGTGTGCTGCTTCCTTCTTCGTGAGCATTACTGCTTCGCAGGAGATGACGGCTACCCATGCTCTCTCGCTCCGTACCATGCCTGGATCAGGGCTGGACGCGAGAGATTGCCGCCGCCAATCGCCTCCAAGAAGACACGGCGGTGCTCCGCCCAAGCCAGGCAGACCTCCACCGTATGCTTCACCGTCTCCTCAGGGCGATCTACGCTGTGGAAACACCCGGGCGTCTCCTCCCGCCTTATACGAAACAGGAACCTCCCGAAAGTGACTTACGGTTGAACTAATATCCAAACTATGTTGACGATAGCGATACGCATTAACCAGTGGAGTCAGCATGGTTTATTCCAAACGGCAAAATGGATGCAAGCAAAACGGACTCAGGCAAAACGACCCGGAGTATTATGAAGAGATTTAAAAAGAAAAAAATGGTAGTTATTTGGTGGTAAATCAAGTGCATTATGTTCAATATGATTTTCACCTTTGGGTACAATGTTGTTGTGTGTAAATGTTCAGACTGATTTTTCAGACGAGTCTATTTTGCCTTCCTGTGTCCTGTTGTGTCTCGCTTATCACGGTTAAGTGGACCAATTTAAGCTTTTAGAAATCATCTTATATCCTAATTATTCTTTTTTTTTTGGGTGGGAAATCATCAAATAACTTCTCCCGCTCTGGGTGGAGCTCCAGGGCGTGTCAGACTTTTACTGACTAAAACTCACCCGTGTTCCCTCAGTTGCCTGTGTGCCAGGGGCCGCGGTATCTCTTTCGAACAACCCGCACCCCTGGCCGATCCTAATTATTCATGGATATATTATTTGATGTGTAACGTAGTGTAGTATGTAAATAAGTAGCGTAGAGGAAAAGTTTGTTGCTTAATTTTACACTCTTACTGCTTCGACATTCGTTTTTGCTTTAGTGGTCCATTCTGCCAGCATCTAAAACTCTATGGGTATGCACTATATTATACCTGTAAGTAAGGATCTGGGACACTTACGCGACAAGACATTTCCGCGAATGGACGTTTGCGCGACTGGACTTAAGCGCGATCGGACAGTTGCGTGAAAAAGTTGCGGAACATTTTGTTGGCCTCCATCTTTTATTTTCATTTTGACGCCACCATCGGCTTTAAAACCCCCAAAAACCTTGAAAACGACACCCATGATGGAAGATTCGAAAATATAGGTACCTACCTTATAAAGAAAGAAAATAAATGTGCTGTAAAAAAATACGACAATCACTATTGACGTCTAATTGGACTGTTTATTTCCAGTCTCCGACACCCCTACCCAATCCTTTGATAGAATACAGTCGTGATGTTATGAAGAAATTTCATTTCCGCAACTTTTTCGCGCAACTGTCGTTTGCGCAAGTGTCTTTCGCGGATAAGTCCGTTCGCGCAAAAGTACAGTCGCGCAAACGTCCATTCACGGAAATGTCTTTTCGCGCAAGTGTCTCTTAGCTCAATAGTCCGTTTGCGCATTAGTCTATGAGCAGAAATGTCTTTTCGCACATGTGTCTTTTAGCGCAAAAGTCCGTTTGCGCATTAGTCCATGAGCAGAAATGTCTTTTCGCACATGTGAGTTCGCGCCTGTGTCTTTCGCGTAAATGTCTTTCGCGCAAGTGTCCTGATACCCTGTAAGTAATAGGTCTTTACCTATGTAACTGGAGATTTCCTAACCAGCATTTTCAGATTTAATTATCTCTGGATTAGCGCGCAATTCCAAATTAAAATAAATTTTATTCGATAGCTGTGTTATTTTAATTTCAAATCCAGTTTTTTTTTTAAATAGTGATTTGTTGGATAAACTGAAAATTCGTACGAATTTCGAATATGATTTCCTACGTGGAAATACCGCTGTGCAAACAACACGAAACTTACGACGTGTACGGGCCTAACACTGCTTGCATAAACACGGTCTACTAGAGGTTCAATAGTTGTAAATCTGGAAATTTTGAGTTGAAGAACGAGCCTCGCGGTCAGCCAGTAACCACTGTCGACAACGACGAATTGAAGGCGATAGTCAAAAATCAAAATCAAAAGTCATTTATTGAAATTAGGCTGGGAGTCAGCACTTTTCGAACGTCAAAATACATGAGACAGTCCTCCAAAACGCCCACCCTTCACCACTTCCTAGTGCTTTAGCTGGGAAGATGTGGCGGAACAAACTCCCCAGCAGCACAGCTGTCTGTTTAGTCGGATAGACTTGATTCTATACATACATAGGCAAAGTAATAAACATTACGAGACACAAAATATTAATTAAATAATTAGTCAAAATGTCATCTAGCCATACCAATATTCCGACAAATAAAATGAAAACTGTCGTGGCCAAATAAAGCCTAAAACAACTCCTCATAAAAAATATTGTTATGAGTAGATCATGTCAATAACTAATGACATAATAGATAATAAAAAAATTGTTAGACTGGCAATAAAAATAAAATTATAATTATATGAACACATATAACCTGTCACGCTAATTCTGGAGAAAGAACATAAACATTGTCTTGAGTTAATCACAGCGACCAACTATTCTTGTCATTTAAATAATCGTTGATGGAATAGTAAGCCTTTAAACAAAGGATGGATTTTACTTGAGCTTTAAACGCATTAAAAGGCAAATCTAGCAAAGAAGAGGGAAGCTTGTTATAAAAAGTTATACCAAGCCCAACAAATGAGTTATGAACCTTATGAAGCCGGTGAAAGGGAGCACGTAGTTTGTCCTTATTTCTTGTGTTAACGGTGTGAATATCACTGTTTTTATTATGCAAGAGTATATTTTGCCTAGTATATAAGATGTTAGCGAATATGAATTGTGATGCCACCGTGAGAATACCAACACCTTTAAAAAAGTCCCTCAAGGAAACTCTGGCACCTATCTGGTAAATTGCACGAACAGCACGTTTTTGAAGGACAAAAATATTTTGAATATCAGCAGCTTTGCCCCACAGCAGAATACCGTAGGACATAACGCTGTGAAAATAACTAAAGTAGACTAACCGAGCTGTATCGACGTCAGTGTATTGTCTTACTTTTCTGACGGCGTAGGCGGCTGAATTGAGCCTCCCCGCTAGGCTTGATATGTATGATCCCCATTGAAGTTTGGCATCTACTGTTATGCCCAGAAAAACTGCCAAGTCTACGGTTTCAAGCACCTCTTTATCTAAGACGATGTTGGGACCTAGATTTCTATCATTCGGTAAGGCAAACTTTACACATTTTGTTTTCTTGGCATTGAGAATTACGTTATTTGCCGTAAACCAATCCGTAACCATTGAGAGAGCACTGTTTACGTCGTCAAAATCTTGTCAATTCCAGTCTACTTTAAAAATAAGAGAAGTATCATCTGCAAACAGTACAACATCACAAATACTCTTTAAATATAATGGTAAGTCATTGATGTACACTAAAAACATGAATGGGCCGAGTATTGAGCCTTGAGGCACACCTAACTGAACTGTTAGCCTGGAAGATTTTTCACCATTAATTTCTACACATTGGAACCTATTTTGTAAATAAGATTTTATTACTTTTAAAGCTTCGTTATGGACACCGTAATAATGCAGTTTACGCAAAAGCGTCTCATGGTGCACGCAATCAAAGGCTTTGGAAAGATCAAAGAAAACTCCAATAGCATTTTGCGAGTTCTCCCATGCTTTAAATATGTGTTTCAACAGAGCAACACCCGCATCTGTAGTCGAACGACCTTTTGCAAAGCCATATTGCTCATTATGAAGAAGGCTATTTGAATTAAAATGTCTTAGCAACTGCTTGAGTATTAACTTTTCCAATATTTTGCTAAATACAGGTAAGATAGAAATACGCCTGAAATTACGAACGTCATTTTTATTACCTGATTTAAATAATGGTATGACTTTACTACTCTTCATGAGGTCAGGAAAAGTTCCTGTATCAACACATTTATTAAAAGTGACAGCTAGATAGGGGGCTACGATATCTGTTATATTACTTAAAAGTTTAATGGAAATACCCCAGAAATCACTAGTGTTTTTAGACTTAAGTGTGTTAAAAACATTAACTACATCACGAGGCGTTACATGTTCGAAACGGAATAGGTCACTACATTTAGGCACACTACTATGCAAAAGATTTCCAGCTTTAGACAGGGATGAATTTAAGCAGCGAGTCGTAGTTACAGGTATGTTGGCAAAAAACTCATTAAATGCCTGTGCTACGTCAGCTTCTTTACTAATTAATTTGTCGTCTACCATAATCTCAAGTTGCTTGTCTTGTTTGTGGAAGCGAATCCAACGCAATCTACGGCTGAGCTTGCTGCGGGCCTTGGAGTTAATGTCAAAACAACATTGAAACACTTGCGTCAAATCGGAAAGATAAAAAAGCTAGGTAAGTGGGTGCTACACGAACGAAACCAACAGCGAGATTTAGGGTGTGTCTAAACCTCGCGAACTGCGTGCGGCATTTCATGTTCGGCCGTTTCATTATGTCCTACGGCATTCTGCTGTGGGGTAAAGCCGCTGACATTCAAAATATTTTTGTTCCTCAAAAACGAGCTGTTCATGCAATTTACCAACTAGGTGCTAGAGTTTCTCTGAGAGAATTTTTTAAAGATACTGGTATTCTCAGGGTGGCATCGCAATTCATCTTCGCTAACATCTTATAAACAGGGTGTCCCGTAAATAATGGATCAAACGTAACGGGTAGGTAGCTTACCTCATTTCCAACAACAAATTTGAACAGTAAAAAAAAAACCGATAAGGTAACCAAGATATTTTTTTTTTCGATTTTTACTATTTTCTGTACCAGCATTCAGTGTTTTTAATGCTGTTGCTGCAAATATTTAGGTGTGATTTTTGTCAAACATTTCTGAATAGTTTACTAATGTTATAAGATACCATTTTTTTAAATAACATTTTATTTGCCTTAGAAAAAAAATCTTGAATTGAAAAGTTTTGTTTTTACGATGAAAAGACCAGAATTGGAAAAATTCTCCTGTAAAAAAAATGTATGACACCAAAGTGTACCATTATTTTAAAAACTTGTAAAATTACTAAGGTTTGCAAATTGGTATAAAACTTACGCCTAGTCTTTGTCGTTACAAAGATATTGCTATGAATCTGACAGAGGTGCAAAATTACGAAATAAAATAAAATTTGAAAAAGTGTGCACAATTCAACTATTTTCTTAAAAATGTTTAAGTATCTCAGCGTATGAAAAAAATTAGGAGGTTAAATTAAAAAAAAAATACAAATAAATTGTTTATTTTGTTTTTACAGTAAATGTTCAAACTGACGTCCCCCTACGAGAATGCAAAGTCTGCACCTCCTAATAAAGGAAGCTCTTATCCGACGGACAAAATGGCTGTTGTTTATTTCTGATACAGCAGATTGGATGCGCTGACGTAATTCTTCTTCCGACGTTATTCGTTGTTTGTAAACTTTGTCTTTTAAACATCCCCAATAAAAAAAATCTAAGGGATTTAAATCCGGAGATCGCGGAGGCCAGAAAATTGGTCCTAATCGGCCGATCCATCCTTCAGGGTAAGTTTCATTGAGTTGCGCCCTTACTGCCATCGCATAGTGAGCGAGGCAACCATCATTTTGTAACCACATTGCTTGCCGCACGTCTTCTGGAATATTTTCTAATAACGTTGGCAACTCATTCCTTAAAAAATGCAGATAGTATTCGGCGTTTAGAGTTGCTGGTAGTTCAAAGGGCCCTATTATTTGCCCATTTATTATTCCTGCCCATAAGTTTATTTTAAATTGATGTTGGCTCCTGTCCTCTCGCATCAAATGTGGGTTTACCAGCTGCCAACTGTGCAAATTATGCAAATTGAGATACCCATCTCGCCGGCATGAAGACTCGTCACTCCATAAAATTTTATTAAAAAACTGTGGGTCCGCCCGTATCATTCTAAGCATCCTTTGGCAAAATGCTACTCTTTGCGGGTAATCACGTGACGTCAGCGTTTGAACACGTTGCACGTGATATGGGTGCAACCGGCGCTTTTTTAGAACTCGATGTACCGTCGATCTGGGAATACCTGTGCGTTGCGCTATGACGCGAATTGAGACCGACGAATCTTCCTCGATTTCTCGAATAATAATTTCGTCATTGACTTGTGACGGTCGCCCTTCACTGGCACCCCCAACTCCGGTGCCAAGAATTCTTCCCTCAAGAAGCGCGTTATGCACTCTAATGAATACGCGATAGTCGGGATGTCGATCCCGGTTCGGGTATCTTTCACGATACAATCTTGCGGCCGCCCTGGCATTACCTCTTGCTTCTCCGTAGATAAAATGCATTTAGGCATACTCCCGTGGCGTGTACTCGTAACGAGGCATCGTACTACTGCACACACGTACAACCACACACAAACGATTGTTTTCGAAGTCCGTAGGATTGCCAAGTCATTCGTCCAAAACACAAACAGTTCTAAATCGTTAGGCAAAGCAAAGTCCAAATACACAGCACAAGTTTAATTTTAAGGAACACAACAGTTAGGCACAGCGGGAGCGAAAGTAGTCTGACGTACGTATCAACTCGAAGAGAGATTCGTGTCAACTAAACAAATAAAATCATGCAACAATGAAGCCCTGTATGAGTGAAGGGTGAAGGAAAATAAATACCTGCACAAAGACACCGATTTACCAAAAATACAAAAGCGGCGCTATCTATCCCTTTCACACTGAGTGAGGTGCAACTCCGCAGGTAGCGGTCCCAAATTCCAAACAGATGACGTCATCGGCTCGGAATTACGCTACACGCTTAACCACATGCTTAGATTACAAGCATAAGCCATTACGAGAAAGAAAAGTTAGATTGTACCATTTTAATTTCTGTTCTGTCTTCTTCATCACATTCATAGCAATATCTTTGTAACCGCAAGGACTAGACGTAAGTTTTATACCAATTTGCAAATCTTAGTAATTTTACAAGTTTTTAAAATAATGGTACACTTTGGTGTCATACATTTTTTTTACAGGAGAATTTTTCCAATTCTGGTCTTTTCATCGTAAATACAAAACTTTTCAATTCAAGATTTTTTTTCTAAGGCAAATAAAATGTTATTTAAAAAAATGGTATCTTATAACATTAGTAAACTATTCAGAAATGTTTGACAAAAATCATACCTAAATATGATACCATTTGCAGCAACAGCATTAAAAACACTGAATGCTGGTACAGAAAATAGTAAAAATCGAAAAAAAAATATCTTGGTTACCTTATCGGTTTTTTTTTTACTGTTCAAATTTGTTGTTGGAAATGAGGTAAGCTACCTACCCGTTACGCTTGATCCATTATTTACGGGACACCCTGTATAAGGCAAAATATACACTTATACACTAAAAACAGTGATATTCATAATATTAATACTAGAAATAAGGACTACGTGCTCCCTTTCACCGGCTTCATAAAGTTCATAACTCATTTGCTGGGCTTGGTATAGCCTTTTATAACAAGCTTCCCCTCTTCTTTGCTAGATTTACATTTTAATGCGTTTAAAGCGAAAATAAAATCGAATCTTTGTTTGAAGGCATACTATTCTATCAACGACTACTTAAACGATAAGAATTGTTGGTCGCTGTGATTAACTCAAGACAACGTTTGTGTTCTTTCACCAGAATTAGCTTAACTACTGACAGGTCATATGAATTACTTCATATCATTGTTTATTTAACTTGACTGCATAAACCATTTTTTTTGTAAATTTTTATCAATTAAATTTTTATCAATTCAATTTTCATTTATTGTTGAATGTTAATTATATGCTATTATTGTATAGAATCAAGTTCTTCTAACATAACAGACAGCTGTGCTGCTGGGGAGTTTGTTGCGCAACTTCTTCTTCCCAGCTAAAGCACTAGGAAGTGGTGAAGGGCGGGCGTTTTGGGGGACTGTCTTATGTAATTTTGACGTTCAGAAAGTGCTGACTCTCAGCCTAGTTTGAATAAATGACTTTTGATTTTGATTAGCTAAAATATATATATATTTTTTTAATTTTTCATACAAATTTCCAATTTCGTAGGTAAAGATCATTATTATCTACACAGGGTGGCAGAAACTTCGACGCGCAAACCGAAACCATTAGCACCATTTTTTCTATAACCGACGAAATTTGTTACGTGGCGTGCCTTTTAAGTTTTGTCGTTTGAACAAAAAAAAAACAACTGGAACCTTATAGTACTTTTTATTGTTTTTCAAAGTATTCACCACGTAGTTTAATACACTTTTCCACTCTCTCGAACTAGTTATTAAAACATTTATTCCACTCCAAAGTAGCCCTACTTTCAATATGGCTGATTTGAAAGCGTCGACTGCTTCTTCACCGGACTGGAACCTTTGACCACGAAGAGTTTTCTTAATTTTAGGAAATCTAAAGAAATCGTTAGGGCTTAGGTCGGGAATGTATGAAGGATGGTCTAGAATTTCAAAGTTTTCCTGCTTCAAATACTCAATCGTTCGACGAGCGCTGTGTGAGCTTGCGTTGTCATGGTGTAGGATGATGCGTCGCTTTGGATTAGATTTCCGAAGTCCGGCGATGACTTGTGGTAAACAAACTGTGGTATACCACTCTGCAGTAATTGTTCTATAATCTTCAAGAATAATCGTTGCAACATGACCCGTTTTCGCCACGAACTTAGCCACCATCTTCTTTGAAGCGCTTCGAGAGCGAACAACTTTAGTCGGCTCGTCTTGGAAGACCCAGATTGTGGATTGTTGCTTGGAATCACGATCGTAGGCATAAATGCAAGATTCATCATCACTGATGATGTCGTAGACGTGATTTGACTCTCCTCGGTTGAACCTTTGAAGAGTTTTCTTACACCAACTGACGCGGGCCACCTTATGATCGTCAGAAAGCAAATACGTGATCCAACGAGAAACTAGCTTTCTCACACCAAACCCCTCATGCAAAATCTTCTGAATGGTTGTACCTGAGATGCCTAATAACGCCTCTATTTCCCGATATGTCACATGACGATCTTCGAGGATTAGTTGTCTCACAGCAACGACGTTATCTTCAGTGAAGGCAGATTTTGGACGTCCTTCACGAGATTTGTCACTAAGACAGGTATGTCCACGCTGGAATTCTAAATACCAGCGTTCGACAGTCCGCAGACATGGGGCTTCATTATGAAACACAGATGTTATCTCTTCAAAACACTGAAGACGTGTTAGGCCTCTTCGGAAGTTATAGAAAATTATTGCACGGACATTTTCCTTAGTGAAATTCATTTTCGTACGTGACAGATTCAAAACAACGTTGTGACTAAACAATTGCATTAATTGTAATTTCTTCAATTGTTTTGATATTCTAAATTCCAAAAAAATTAAATATTGAACAGTTCTTAATTCAAAATTCGCGGCAAATATGTAAACGACTGAAAACTGAACGAACTTAAAAGGTATGCCAGGTATTCAGAATCATGTAGGCCTCTGTATTTAGACAATATTACTTTGCAGGCAATAATATTAATGTGCAATAAAACAACAAAATTAATATTTAAAATATATATATATTATAATGAATATTTTATTAAAATTATGTTATAAGTTAGTTACAGTAGGCGAAAAGGTTTGCGTGTGCAAAAATAAACTCAATAAGTTCAAGCCTACATTATTGTTTTAATTGCTATTTATTGTTTACCATACCAATTGCAATATAGTACATACAATTAAAACAATAATACTGCTCTTGAATAAGAATGCAGAACTGGGTTCTGGACATTCATCTCCATGAGTGATTGTTTTGAAGTAAGTATTTGCGCGTGTAAACTCCCGTCTGGTTGCAACAAGTCCGTCAACAGCAGTGACTCCAGCTGCCGGCATTGTCCTTCCACGACTTAACTGCCAGGCACCAACTGAATACATACATAGACCGTGTTTAATTTCCACAAGTTTGATTAATTATCATTAATCTAGTATTAGGCCCCTTTTATAACACACGTTAAAAGGATCTGTTATTTTTTCTGCAACTTAATGAAGGAAGGAAGGAAGTTCATATTATGCACCTATTTTGGAGTAAGTATTAAGAGGAAAATCTGAAAGTGGTGCCAGTGATGAAAAAGTTGAAAGGGAATCGTTGGTCTTGGTATGGGCATGTGATGAGGAGGGTTGAAACGCATGGATGGAAAAGGAGAGGAAGACTAAAGAAAATATGGATCGTGTGCGGAAAGATATTAAAGAAAATGAAGTGAACGATAGCGTGGAGGGGCTTACAAGGGATAGTCGAAGAATAAAACGTTTTGCGTCGTGGAACAGGGGTAGATAGATGATGATGATTAAAATTACGTTTAGATACGTTGTGCCGTTCTTGCTAGTCCTGCAGGTGTCCTATACCTTAAAAAATCGATTTGTTTTACATAGAAATAATATTATGGCAGATGGAATGCTTACTTTCTCTATTCTCGGTGCCGCTATTTTTACAATTGTACGCTATCGCATATCCAGTGTAGTCTGTCGACAAAATGTAGACTTGCTCTGTCTCTAGAATAATAAAAATTAACAATTAGGATACTTTGATTTTTATTACAGTTTACGAAAAAGAGCTATTTAATTATAAGATGTGATAAAAACCTTCAGTGTCAGCCATCTCAAGAGTAAATAATCCAGTGGCAGCCGTAGTTAATCGGGCTACTCCTACTGTTCTCTTTACTTCTTCACCAATTACTTCAATGGAATTTATATCTATGTAACCTTCATTGTTTGACAATTTGGAACCAATACAAGTGCTTTGTCCGACGGCATCGTATCTTTGGATCTGATACCAGATATCGTCTGCGAACTGTAAAAAAATACACATTGACCAATAAGTATATGTATGCTAGAGTCGACATACCACAACGAAAAAAAAATGGTATACTATTTTAGAGTTGATAGAAGATTAAGAGAAGGACTGCCATATTATTGATTTATGTATATTTTTTTTTACCCATGAATTAAATGAAAACCCGTGAAAAGTACACAGATCGTGACTAAAACGAATGAAGTTTTAAGTGATATAAAGTTACGTTGATTTTGGATAATAAAAGTAAACTACCATGAATTATAAGCAGAGATCGGATATTCGGTTGCATATTCACCTAAATTTGAGATGTTGGCTAATATGGAACGCGCTTTTGTATCGAAAAAATCTTAATTTCGTGCAAAAAATTTCTTACACCCTACATACAAATGTCTAACGGAAAGGATGTATACATACCAAGGGCACGGCTTCTTTGGATGATATCAAACGATATCGGAAGGGTTTTTTAATCTTATCTCCACATGTTCGGAAGTTATGTGAATTTTTAATACATTGATACCAGAACAAATTGAAGCAAACATGTAACTCGGAAGAGATTTATCGTGATATTGGCAAGTAACGTGGAAAGTTATTGACCTACGTAGTGCGGTGACACGTTTGTTATGATTCGAATTTAAGAAACATATGAAACCGAAAATTTGGTATCGATTCTTAGAGTATTTTGTTTTGAGCTGAAACTATGCATAGTGATTCTACACCAGCTGTTATCTTTAGTGCTTAAGGATAGCAATAGGGTTTTTGTTACACCCTGTATACATATTTGCATCGAGTTTAATTTGAATAAATATGTATCTGAATAGTTATGCATTCCTAATAATTTACAGGTCGCTTCCATACTATACAGCTGACTAGCATTCCCGGTGTTCCTGGCATCCCGGGATTTTTTTACAAAAAATATATTAAACTAAGTCGCTTCCATATTTTCATAACTAAAAATTTACTTTACGTAAATATGCACCCGATTATCCTATCCCTAATTATAACACACAAAATTTGTTACATTAAAAAAAAAATCACATTGTTGGGAATATTTTATGGACAAAAAATTAATGACTTGTCAAGACGTCCACAGCAAGATTGCCTAGCCTTTTTCCAACTATGTTGGGGTAGGCTTCTAGTCTAACCGGGTGCAGCTGAATACCAGTATTTTATGGAGCAACTGCCTATCTGACCTCCACAATCCAGTTACTGTACTACTGGTTGTCTGACTTTTTTGCTTCTGATTACTCGTAACGACTGTCAAAGACTAATAATGAAAATCGGGACTAACGGATTAGCGTGCTTTCCGAAGCACGGCCCTAGGGGTGTCGATATATGTAATGGGAGGCCAATCATCCACGAACCGAAAACGTACCTGAGTAAATAGGTACTTATTTTTATTTAAAACTTGAATTATTATTCCTTATTCTGTCTTCCGGCGAATCGGAACTGACATAGAATCTTTCGGTGCGAATTAGTCACACACTTTTGCGGTTTATTTCTAGAGTCGAAAATTCGAAATGTTCGAAATGTGTCACAAACACCGCGCCTTGTTGCAGACAACGATTTATCCATCATCTAAGTGCGTTCTAAGGTTAGAAAATGAACGAGTAGAAACGAAAAAAAATCTTACATTAGTCAGGTCGATGTTGGCTTGCCCAGTAAAACTTGCGTCGCACTGGCCAGGGATTATGACTTTGTCCCCAAGTTGTGGTAAGTAGTGCCAGCAAGCTTCATCAGTCTGATATGTTGGCACGTAATAATCTTGTCTGAGACCTTGGGTGGCAGCGACGACGGCGTTTATGGCGTTGTTAGCTTCTGTGCTCAATGGGTTTGTGCTTTTGCTCAGTTTCCAACTGCCAACTGTGGAGATAGTTTGTCAAATTAGCTATTTCAAAGTCATATTCGTATTTTTTTGGTACCTAGGTACATACAGAAAAGCGAACTTGCTTACCTTGTCTTCTGTTTCCTTGTACATTAGTGCAACTGTACACCAGAGCATAGTTGTCATAGTCGGTTGCGAGTACGTAGAGATTCTGATTTCTGACCTCTGCAATTTAAAAAGAAGTTTAATTTTGTTCAACATTCTGGAATCTGGGATTAAATCATTTATTGGCACCTATATAGTATAAATACAATCTTACGAGTATTCGATCCGCTAATGTAAACTAATGTAGTTCTTGTTACCGTTTCTGGTTAAAATATTACTATATCTTCAAAGTTTTTAAAAAAAACGTAATTTATATTTTGCAAATCAAGAATTGTTTCTGATACAGGTTACAGCGCTAGTTAGTATATTGTTATAGAGATTAAACAACTCACCGCCAGCAACAGTAAATGTGACTTGTAATACTCCAGATTGGCCAGCGACTGCAGTAGCTGTTCCCGATATCGTACCCAAAACTTCACCGATAACTTGGCTGTTTACAACAGAAACGACACCGGTAGTTGCTCCCTCTGCGTATTGAGCTCGGTTACACTGGCCAGTCTGTGTTGGTTGTGGGTATCTGGCGACTTCGTACCATGTTCCAAGATACTGACATCAAATAAAAAAATACATTTAAAGGTGGGTACTTCCAAATTACTTTTATACCGAGCTCGTGGCGTGGCCCGGCGTGGCCAGATATCCGCAGATATCCCCCTCCATTCTTTCCACCAGTCACGAATTCCAATTGATTAAATTGAGTGCCTAAGTATGTTACGGTTCACAATCTTTCGACAGTTTACAATCTCGCGGGATAGACTATAATCTAACAGTATTTACAATTTTACGGTGACATATATACACAGATAAAATGGCAGGGGGTGACTTGCACACTTAATAATGGGCCCTCAGAAACCGTCGCTAGCACATAGTGACGTAGCGACAAGGGGGCAACACTTCCTGAGGTGCTTGAGAAGTGGAGAGGTATTATATTATTATATTATTCCACGGCTTTCAGAACAATCCCAGAGCCCGGAAGATGGTCAAGATTCCTTCGAGCACTTACTGAAACAGTTTCTTCCCCCGAGCACGTTTGCTCTAGCGAATATTCAGTCAAACCAGCCAATAAAGGCAAGAATGAGGTGAGTGGTCTGAATCTTATCAGTGTTCACTCCAACCGGCCAATAAAAGCAAGTCAGATATGAAGACGAAGACTTCTCCGGGGAGATATTGTCTGTGGGGTCACTACTGCTGCATGTTGACCTGCGGGTTTCTGTACCTGTCTTGGTCTGGCTCCTTAGCCCAGATCTGTACCGGCAAAGCAAACACTACCGGCACAGACTTAGAGTTCGGAGAGCGCAAGCCCCACCACGACGTCAACGTAGAGATACGGCAGCGGTGGGGTTATTATTATTATAGGTATGCTAACTGACTCAGGCCATGTCCTAATATAAGCGATCGTTGTGGAATTACGCGATTGTAGCGTTCATTTTGTTCGGCGAACCCCAACGCGTCGTCGCTCTGACAGATGACGATCCGAGGTTCCAAACAAATGAGTGACAAATGACCGCGATGATCGCGTATTTGGGCAACGACCGCTGAAGAAAATTCCAGATGCTTCACTTTTCGGAAGTTTTTTGCCTTTTATTCGGCATTCTTCACACAAAGTAGGTACAATTCTGAGCACAAAATAAATCAAAGTGAAAAATGAATTAATTAAGTAGTGAAACTATAGCGTGAACTTACTCTGCCAACATCGAAGCCAGCAACACCGGTTATGGTTGTATCACAGGATCCGGGTAACTCGATAACTGATGGTAGTGTTTCAAAATCTGGATAGTAGAAGCAAGCTGCATCAGTCTGATATGTTGGCGCGTAATAATCTTGTGTGAGACCTTGAGTGGCAGCGACGACGGCGTTTATGGCGTTGTTAGCTTCTGTGCTCAGTGGGTTTGTGCTTTTACTCAGTTTCCAACTGCCAACTGTGAAGATAGTTTGTCAAATTAGGTATTTCAAAGTCATATTCGTATTTTTTGGTACCTAGGTACCTACAGAAAAGCGAACTTGCTTACCTTGTCGTCTGTTTCCTTGTATATTAGTGCAGGTGTACAAAAGAGCATAGTTGTCATAGTCGGTTGCGAGTACGTAGAGATTTTGATTTCTGACCTCTGCAATTTAAGAATTTATTGGTGTTATTGTACGAAACAATTAAATTTATTATTGTAACGTTATAATAATATTGTTTGTATTCCCATTTTTAGTTATAAAGTCTTAATAGTTTTTAAACAAAATAATGTTTAGGCAACTCAAAAATGTTTGAGATAGATACAGAATACTTACAGTACTAGTAAGTAGGTATATTGTTAAAGAGATTAAACAACTCACCGCCAGCAACATTAAACGTAACTTGTAATACTCCAGATTGGCCAGCGACTGCAGTAGCTGTTCCCGACATCGTACTCAAAGCTTCACCGATAACTTGGCTGTTTACAACAGAAACGACACCAGTAGATGCTCCCTCTGCGTATTGAGCTCGGTTACACTGGCCAGTCTGTGTTGGTTGTGGGTATCTGGCGACTTCGTACCATGTTCCAAGATACTGGCAATAGAAAAAACGATTAAAAGGATCATGTAGGTTATTGTAAATTATTTTTATAACGATTTCGAGGTGTGCTGTCCGACACACCGCAAAAGCGTCCCGTCATTCTTTTTACCAGTTACGAATTACGATTTCTTAAATTGAGTACCTAAGTACATAATACTACAACAACAACAAAAAGCACTTACGAATTAGATCATGTTTTTCTTATAACTGCGGATATCGAGATATTAAGGATAGCTACGTCAAAAACCATAATATTTTTATAACATCAGTTCCTATATGGCGAAGGTGAGCACTAAATAAGGATTTTAAAAACTTCACCCCCTACACAGATTTAATAGCCTACCGTATTTGGGTAAACTCATCGTGAATATTATTATGTAGTAATGCCAAGTGAGTTACTGAGATTATAAGGCTTTTAAACATTGCACGATTTAAATATGTTTTGTCGATGCGACTGCATTTTTCAGAGGTAAGTATAATTGTGCGTTCATAGTGCGTTCGTGGAATTATACTAAACTTACTCTATTAACATCGAAGCCAGCAACACCGGTTATGGTTGTATCACAGGATCCGGGCAACTCGATAACTGGTGGTGGTGTAGCGAAAGCTGGATAGTAGAAGCAAGCTGCGTCAGTCTGATATGTTGGCGCATAATAATCTTCTCTGAGACCTTGGGTGGCAGTGACGACGGCGTTTATGGCGTTGTTAGCTTCTGTGCTCAATGAGTTTGTGCTTTTGCTCATTTTCCAACTGCCAACTGTGGAGATAGTTTGTCAAATTAGGTATTTCAAAGTCATATTCGTATTTTTTTGGTACCTAGGTACCTACAGAAAAGCGAACTTGCTTACCTTGTCTTCTGTTTCCTTGTACATTAGTGCAGGTGTACAAAAGAGCATAATTGTCATAGTCGGTTGAGAGTACGTAGAGATTCTGATTTCTGACCTCTGCAATTTAAGAATTTATTGGTATCATTGTATGAAACAATTAAATTTATTATTGTAACGTTATAATAATATTGTTTTTATTCCCATTTTTAGTTATAAAGTCACTACATCTTAATAGTTTTTAAACAAAATAATGTTTAGGCAACTCAAAAATGTTTCAGATAGATACAGAATACTTACAGTACTAGTAAGTAGGTATATTGTTATAGAGATTAAACAACTCACCGCCAGCAACAGTAAACGTAACTTGTAATACTCCAGATTGGCCAGGGACTGCAATAGCTGTTCCCGACATTGTACTCAAAGCTTCACCGGTAACTTGGCTGTTTACAACAGAAACGACACCGGTAGATGCTCCCTCTGCGTATTGAGCTCGGTTACACTGGCCAGCCTGTGTTGGTTGTGGGTATCTGGCGACTTCGTACCATGTTCCAAGAAACTGGCAACAGAAAAAACTAATAAAAGGATCATGTAGGTAATTGTACCTAAATTATTTTTATAAGGAGGAAGCAGTGTGTTTTTCCACGGCGCCGCAACGACTTCGCTCATTTTTTCCACCGGTTATGAAATCTCGACTGATTAAAATGAGTGCCTTTTTAATAACATAAAAATGAATTACGATTGAATATATTTTTCTCTTATTTAGTGCGAATATCAAAACCCATAAAAAAGATTGAATGCCATTATTTTTTTACGATCTACAATTTACTATAAAATAATCAATTGAAGCTACTTTATTAACCCCCGGCGCAAAAAGAAGTTAGACCGCTGTGTATCTTTCTGTCTCGTGTCTGTCTGTGGCACTAAAGCTCTTAAACGGGTGAACCGATTTGGGTGCGGTTTTTTTTTTTTTAAAGTAGGTTTTTTAGCAGTGGTTCTTAGATATGTTTCATCAAAATTGGTTCAGCCTTTGGAAAATTATCAGTTCTTTTCTAGTTGATGAAGGGATTTGACGTATGCCAAGTGAGTTTATAAAGCTCTCGAATAGAGTGAGCTTTTAAACATTGCATGATTATACGTTTTTTCCTTTCCCCTGCATATTCCTAAGGTATAATCGTGCGTTCATAGGGTGTTCGTGGAATTATACCACACTTACTCTATTAACATCGAAGCCAGCAACACCGGTTATGGTTGTATCACAGGATCCGGGCAACTCGATAACTGGTGGTGGTGTATCGAAAACTGGATAGTAGAAGCAAGCTGCATCAGTCTGACTTGTTTCCTGATAATAAGCTGTGTGAAGATCCGGGGTAGCAGTGATGGCGGCATTGATGGCGTTGGTAGCCGCTTGCTCCAGTGGACCGCTTTCCGGTTTCCTAAGCAGCCAACTGCCAACTGTGAAGATAGTTTGTCACGTTATCGATCTGTAGGTCATTTTGGGAAAAGTTAGTTCTCTACGAAAAAATAGGTCTTACTTCGTCTTCTGTTTCCATCTAAACCAGCGCAGCTGTACACAAGAGCATACCTGTCATAGTCGGTTGCGAGTACGTAAAGATTTTGATTTCTGACCTCTGCAATTAAAAAAAAAAAAATTACATTTTATTTACGATTTGTAACATGATTTTGGCCCACTTGCACCACAAATCTCTAATCGAATTTAAATTATCGTTCCATTTCTTTCTGTCGTTTGAAGATGACAAAGATACGATGATGTTCGAAATACGTTTACCGTTACAATGTATTTAAATAGTGATTTGTGGTGCAAGTTAATCTAAAATTTTACACAATTTCATTGATTTTGAAACACAAAGATTGTTCATGACACATATTACAATATATTGATTTAATGGGTATATAGAGATTAAACAACTTACCTCCAGCAACATTAAACGTAACTTGTAATACTCCAGATTGGCCAGCGACTGCAGTAGCTGTTCCCGACATCGTACTCAAAGCCTCATTGATAACTTGGCTGTTTATAACAGAAACGATACCGGTAGTTGCTCCCTGTCCGTATTGAGCTCGGTTACACTGGCCAGTCTGTGATGTCTGTGGGTATCTGGATACTTCTATCCATGTTCCGAGAAACTGTCGTCAGATAAAAAAGTATTAGAAGAACCAAGTAATATCAAATTATTTTCATAAATTTTTGTAATCTTAAAAAAAAGCTATTAAACTACATTTCTGCGAACCTACTCTGATGGCGCTGCAGTTAGCAACGCTGGCGCCACCGGTTATAACTCAAAAAATATATTTTATTTTATCAAATTCAACAGTTTCATACAAATGATTTAAACCATTTTATGAAACAGAACAAAATAATTATGATATTATTAGTAGTTATGCCGTAACTCTTATCTTCAAAATGATTAGGTTACTAAAATGCATGTAAACTTACTCTGTTAACTTCAAAGTTAGCAACGCCGGTGACGGTTGTAGGACATGCTCCGTCAAAATCAACAAAGTAGGAGCAAGCTTCTGCGGTGTGAGTTCTGGCGACGTATTGAGTGGCTACTGCGCTAAGCGCTGCCACGTTGTTAATAATACCATTGATAATGTTTGTAGCAGTAGTTGGTAGCGCACCCTTGTTTCTACCTAATTTCCAACTGTTCACTGTGAAAACAAGGTATAATTAGAATAACATTTTAATATAGCGTACAGTCCTCACAAAATCTAAATGGAGTTACAAGAAAAGTTCGGATTTCTAGACCGTCACGTTTATTACTCATATAATGTACATTGTGTGACTAGCGATGGCGCTGTGAAGTTCACATTCGCACGGACGTAAAACTATGGCGGTGGTATTTTTTCGCACGCTGCCTCTTCAACACACAGCTTAGCGCAAAGAGCTGACAATCGAACAATGTGTTTTTTTCGATACACTCTTTTTAGATTCTGAATCCTCGGTTTAACACGGAGAGTTGAAAATCAAGTGAACGATAAAATCGCGCCATGATATTACTATGTCTGTACATATGTGGACTGGGCCGCCTGGGTTTGCGGTTTACCCATGTGCCATGTAAAGGCTCGCGTCTGCTTTTCCGCATCGTATGCATCGAATGGATCGTACAAACATGAGTTTGTTGTAGTGCGTCCACTGAACTCGCAGCAAACAGAAGCCTAATTCCATAACATACTTACCATGCGCCTTTCATTTTGTCAGTTTAACAGTAGGTAGTTATTGTGTTTTACCGTTGTTGAGCAGACGAAATTTCTAAACATTATTAAGAAAACCCCCTCAAAATTTCACGTAATACAAATCTATCATTATGCTTAATTAAAAAAACATAATATCTTAGCATGTCAACAAAATTGAAATGTTCTCATCTGTTACATCACTACATAGTATAAAAAAAGTCGCTTTCTCTGTATGCTTAAATCTTTAAAACTACGCAACGGATTTTGATGCGGGTTTTTTTAATAGATAGAGTAATTCAAGAGGAAGGTTTATATGTATAATACACTGACCTCGCGGGCGAAGCCGCTGGCAAAAGCTAGTTTTTAATAAGATCGAGTGTGCTAATAAAACTAGGTTCAATGCGATGACAGAGGATAGCTACCACCTAAGAATTAAGCATGTTTAATGGTGCCATCTCTGAGTGCATGGTTTTAGTAATTGTCAATAATATGTAGGTATCTTACCTTGTCTTTGGGTAGGGCTTAAGTTCCGGCATGAATAGATCAGTGCAAACGTAGTATAATCCGTGGCCAGAACCCAATACGGTACTGTAACAGGAAATAATTTGGTTATTATCAATAATTATCTCAATTGCCTCAGTGGTCTAGCCAGTGGTAGCAAGTTCGACTGCTGTGGGTGTGACCCTGGGTTCGATCCCCGGGTCGTAAAAAGTGATTGAGTTTTTTAATAGGAATTTCTCAGTAGAAGCTAAGAGTCTGGTTTTGAATCCAGTTCATGGTGATAAACTAGTCCCCATCTGGGCATGGGGCAAGAAAGATAATATAATAATTGTATTACATAATACAGGAACACAATCTGCTTTTAATGTTTCCAATGCTGGGACACAGACCTCTTCGGTTAGAGGGAGTCGTGGGTCGTAAATCACCACGCGGTCTCAGCGTGGGTTGGTGGACGTCACGTCTTCGAATTATTGGTTCTTAGACATGCCGCTTTCCTCACGATGTTTTTATTCACCAGCAGTGGTGATAATAATTATTTAATAATATAATAAATTATAAATTATTAATAGATACTTATATTAATAGACACTAATAAACATATAGGATTATATAATTATCTCAATTTAAAATAATGGATATTTACCAGCAGTGGTGCCAATTGTGACATCAAATTTAGCAGTTCCAGCAGGTACATTTGCTGTGCCTTGGGCCGTCCCAGTTGCAAATTGTAGTAGACCGTTAACGATTTGAGTATTTTGCACACCAAGTGTTGAATCTGCGTTCGGAGTGTACGTAGCAGTGTTGCAGGTGCCAGTTTGGAAGGTCGATGGTAAGGATTCAATGTCGTACCATACGCCTATATACTAAATAACAAAGAAATTGAAATGATTAAAACTGAGAAAAAGTCAATATATTAATAATAATATGTAATGTGAAAATTTGTATTTTTAGATGTTTGGATGTTTGTTCCTCAATCACACAAAAACGACAGAACGGTTTTGTATGAAATTTGGCACACAGATAGATTATAACCTTTAATAACACATAGGATACTTTTTTATCTCGGTTGTACGTTCTCGTGGAATAATTTTCGACGCCCACGCGGGCGAAGCCGCTGGCAAAAGCAAGAAGTATACGAACTTAAGTGTTAAACTAAATTGAAGACTTTTGTTCTTTCTAGAGTCGCTTAGTGACAATCAATAGCTTAAGCTAGGTAGATTTTTTTTTAAAGATGACGCTTCATGGGTAAACACTGGACCGCGCATTTAAAAATTTCCGCTTGTTAAGGATAAGTACTATACATTATGTACCTATCTGTTATTATATATTAGGTTGGGGAAAAAGTCTTTTCGCATTATAGTATGTATGAACTTGTAATAAAATCTCTTTGGCTATACTATTTGTATCTGGCTGGTTTTGGTATCATTGAAAGTTTAAATTTTAAAGAACATAATTCCAAATTCAAATTAGGAAAATGTGTGATTTTCATTTGTTTTTCGTACCGTCAAGATGAGTGAATGACATGACAAATTTGGTTTAAGCGTTTTCAATCCGGAAATTTTGATGTCAAAGATGCACGTCGCTCTGGTCGCCCTATTACGGATAAAATGGATGCCATTTTTGAAAAAGTGGAGCAAGATCGGCATACCAGTAGTTACGACGTAGCTGAAGAACTGGAAATTGACCACAAAACAGTTTTGGCGCATTTGAAAAAAACTGGGTACACAAAAAAGCTCGACATTTGGGTACCTCACGAGCTCACTGAAAGAAACCTAATGAACCGTGTACTCATTTGTGATTCCTTATTACGACGTAATGAAACCGAACCATTTTTGAAGAAGCTGATAACTGGTGATGAAAAGTGGATCACGTATGACAAGAACGTGCGAAAAAGGTCGTGGTCAAAGGCCGGTCAGGCTTCACAGACTGTGGGGAAACCCGGGTTAACTCGCAACAAGGTGATGCTGTGTGTGTGGTGGGATTGGAAGGGCATTATTCATTATGAGCTGTTACCACCAGGCAGGACCATCGATTCCGAACTCTACTGCGAACAACTGATGAGATTAAAGCAAGAAATTGAGAGAAAGCGGCCGGAATTAATCAACAGAAGGGGTGTGGTTTTTCATCATGATAACGCTAGACCTCACACATCTTTAGCTACCCAACAAAAATTAAGAGAGTTTGGTTGGGAGGTGTTAATGCATCCGCCGTATAGTCCTGACCTTGCACCTTCAGATTTCCACCTGTTTCGGTCTCTTCAGAATTCTTTAGGCAGTGTCAGGTTAACATCACGAGAGGACTGCCAAAACCACTTGTCGCGGTATTTTGACCAGAAGTCCCAAAATTTCTATAGCAATGGGATCATGTCCCTACCTACAAGATGACAAAAAGTTATCGAACAAAATGGTACCTACATACTTTAGTTAAATGTAAATAAACTTTATTAAAAAATGTTTTGAATTTTCTTAAAAAATGCGAAGAAACCTTTTCCCCAACCTATTATCTTTACCGATTAGTTGAATTCATACTATGTTGACGTTAGGCAGTCGGTCATCGAAATCGAATCAAAATACTTCATTTCACATAAACCTGCATGGGCACTTATGAAACGTCAGAAGCTAGGTGCACGGTTCGAATTAGTTGTTTCTTAGGGAGAAGAGCCGGCAAGAAACTCCACGGTTACTCTTTTAAAAATATTTGGGTTTTACGACGGTTTCAAATTACGTTAATAATAGGTATGGGAGGATAGTGTAGGCTTGTCAACAAGTACCAGGTATGGATACAGTAATTATTTTAATTATTTGCACCGTGCTTACCTACTCATTCATCATGGAAGGTAAGCCTAGTGTGAATCCCGCTTTCGACAATGACGTAGGTACCTAAACTTTTTATCATAGATAATCAATAATTCGTGCAAACATGTACCAACCTACCTATATTATCGCCCTCGGTGATAAACCATTTATTTAGGAGTGTCGAGGCTCTCTTATCATAGTCAGTTGTTTTAATCAAATCTATTTTTAGAAATGACGAAACCTGTTATTTTCTAATGTTTTTTTGCTGTAGGTTCGTTTTTTCTAGAACATTTGATTTTGTATGTTGATTACGGTATGTCGTTACTTTAGTGGTAGGTAAATTTCTGTTTGCGTGGCAGAATGGCAAACGACGCTACAAGATTCTTTTGGCGCCTTGCCAAAATCGGAACTGAGGCCGCCATCTTGTTGTGACGATGCATGTCACGAATGTTTTCCAATTACTCCCACCGTCACTGGCACGCTCGTGTGATGGGGGGGTGGGGGTAGCCAGTTGTGATACTGGGGTCTATACAGGGTAAATTTTGAACCAGTGCGCAAACTGTAACCATGAATTCAGCATATCATTCCAGACCCGCTAGCGTAGAAATTTTTCGTTGGTTATACAAAAAAAAATCAGCCGTTCCGTACATATTCACCGCGTGGGTATTGCAATTTTCTATGAAACAGCTTATTTTTTTTTTGTATACCCGACAAAAAGTTTCTCCGCTAGAGGGGGTCTAGAATGATATGCTGAATTCATGGTCACAGTTTGCGCACTGGTTAAAAATTTACCCTGTATAACTAACTATCTTCAAAATGTAAGTACTTAGGTATCTACAAGTTACATAAATAATGTAAATGTATGTATTACTATACTTACCCATATTTGCAAAATAAAATTCAATTGTTCTATAAAAAAAATGCAGGTTGGAGTTGTAGGGTCCAATATGCAAATTGAAATTTAAATATAGGGTGGTTTATATTCTGTTACTACCTACCTAAAAAGATTGCATAAATAAGTCTACAAAGTAGGTAATTCATTTTTCTGCATGAATAGACGAAAAAGCCTAACTTACACATGACGGTGTGCTAAGATTTTCGAACTCGCTGCGCTCGCGCTTAGGTACATCCTATATTCCTCTATTTCTCAAGCTTTTTTGCAAAAATCAACAAAACAACTCCTTAGCTGTAAGAATCTTCAAAACAATGGGTGCAAACATTACTTGCCGGTCTCGCTCTTGCATCCTAATTTTTTTTTTTTTGTGAATAGAGTATTATATTACACGCTTGGTGGTAAAAATAAAATGTTGACATAAAAAGCAAGTAGGTGTCTGTACCTAAACTTGTTCTTATGTCATTATCTTTTTTGAAAAATGTTTGGTAATACAAATGCCTACATAAACTGAGAAGACAAGGGGGGGGTTGTTAATTTTGTTTTACCTCCTAACTAATTTAAACTAAAAAGTTTTAACTAAACTAGTTTAGTTAAACCTAGACTAAAACTTTTCTAGCTGTGGTATCATTGCCTAGTATTAAAAAATAAGAAAAATAGGGAAAACTTTAATTTGTGTTCACTAGTTCGAATTTTGACAAGTAGATTATCAGAATGTATGCAGCAGGTGTTTTTTTTTCACGTTTTTGAAGTTGGTCCTTTAGTAAAAGTTGTTCAATGTGTAAAATGCTGGGAAGGTACCCCTTGTCAGGTCTAGGTAGGTAAACAAAAAGTAAGCTTGCATTTCAAAATGCATTTTACATAGTGGGTGGTACCTAAAATAAAAATAAGTCATTATTAAAATATAAAAAAGAACGCATGTCAGACCAAGCGCTTAGTAGGTACCTATGAAGACCCAGTTCCGTATCAAAAAATGTCTGAGTAAAAATTTTGGTTGTTTGAAATATTCACCTGAATAAAAAAAAAGGTTTTAAAACTAATGCATTTTAAACGATCACGATTTTTACGTTGGTGAGCTCAATTTCCTTAGCCTTTTTCTCAACTATACTCAGGTCGGCTTCCAGTTTAACCGAATGCATCTGAATACGAGTATTTTACATAGACCGACTGCCTATCTGACCTCTAAGTTAGACTGGTTGTCCGACTTTTGGTTTTCTGACTACCCGTAACGACTTTTTGAACTTTGAGTAACGGCCATTAATTTAATAATAAAATAAACTCACATCGTCCACAACAAAATTTGTTACTGTGGCTACATTTTCATCGCACTGTCCATCCTGTATGATTTGTCCCACACACGCACTTAATAGACCAAGAAGACTAAAAACTACTATAATTAACTTCGACATCTTGGGATCACTATGTCCCGTCGCAACACAATCAAAATGCCGGTATTTCCGTTAATTTATACAAAATCTTATCTACCATTTTTTTATCATTTATTTAATCGCGAAAATCGTTTTGCCCGATTCATAGATTGTTCCGCATTACTGATAATGATTATTATAAAACTATGAAAATAGCTATCTATGTCATAGGTTTATTACAAACATTTGTAGAAATATTTAGATTTTTCGATGGCAAGCTCTTCAAACAGCGAATTAGCGGGTCCGCGCCCACTCAACCCGCTTAGACTCGACCCGAAGAATAATACCAGATGTTTTACCATTCGTACAGTCAGGCAAAGTGTTATTTTAATTCTAAATAACTTATTTTAATAATAAAATTAGTTAAATATTCTATTTATATTCATAGAATATTTGATATATTTTTTTGATACATAATTAATCCTGATATTCAGTGATATTTATTTATATTTTAGAAGGTAGTACCTACTTGTTAACCTAATAATTTTAATCATGTATAAAGACTGATTTGATAAATACCACCGTGCCACTAGCTATAAGATTGTAATGATAATTAACAATAATCTGTGATTTTTACTACAAAGTACAAAACTATACTATATTAAAAAAGGATAAATACTTACTTGTTTCATTATTGATTTATTTATACAAACATTATTAAAATTTTACACTCTGTGTGGTGTAAGCGTTAAATAGACACTGTCTGACTATGCATCGAAGTTTTTACGCCTATTACAACAGGAATATCCAGATATTATTTTTCGGGTCGAGTATAAGCGGGTCGAGTGGGCGCGGACCCGAATTAGCAATGTGAAGTGCATTTTGGTGTGTTTTTAATTATCGGTTCCAATCGTTCTCATGGAAGCCTCAGCATTCGTTTAACTTATACTTTTAAGAAAGAGTGCAGTTTTATTAGGCAGTAACTCCACACAAACACATTACCTGTATAGGTATGCAAGTGAAAAACTAAGATGCACATTATCAAAAAATATATGATAACGTTTATTAATTCCTTACAGTTACAGCTATGAGATTTTTACAAGAGAAAAACCTAAAGATCTTCGAAAGACCCTTCGAAATAAATAAGTAGGTACATTGATCATTTTGCTAAAAACCTAAAGGTCTTCATAGATCACTCAAAATCATTAAGTACATTGATCATTTTTCTAAAAACCTAAAGATCTTCATAGACCACTCGAAATCATTAAGGGCATTGATCATTTTGCTAAAAACCTAAAGATCTTCATAGACCACTCGAAATCATTAAGTACATTGATCATTTTGCTAAAAACCTAAAGATCTTCATAGACCACTGGAAATCATTAAGTACATTGATCATTTTACTCGTCCTAAACACCTTGGCGTCATACATTCGTTTACCTACAAGAAACGCTGTGTCCAGTATACCACCGATGTATACCTACATGCCAAGCAGGTTGACATCGCCTTCTACGAGACATGTCACCGTGTCGATGTTTAACTGACCCTGATAAAGAAGATCTATTTCCTAGGTAATCCACTATTCGTTATCAACAGCTGGGGATACCTACCGTCAATCATGGTGAATCGGGACGAAACATTAAAAGGGTTTTTAACATAAATATAATGCAGTTTGTTGCCAAAAGGAACTTGAATGTGTTTACTGTATCATAACTAACAATTAAGAAGTGCCCTTGTTGGCAACAAAGTACCTATATTATTTCAACGTTAACATCCATTTTAAAGTTTCGTCCCGCTTCACCCTTGCATCCCTATTCACCCCGATTGTAAGTACTTACCTGTTGACTGGATGTTGAGCCAATATCTGGCGCTAACTGAAGCGTGGTGGATCTAGCTAGAATGGGCGGTTCGCCGGCTAATTTAGATATTTCTTTCGTATTATTAGAACAGATACACAGGTTGAAAACTAAAATGTGTCGTTGATCAAACGAACGTAATTATTTCGCAAATCCCTCGGTGCGCCCTGAAGTCTATTGTATAGTTAAATCTAGTTGTCGTTACGGGTAGCCAGAACTTCAAAAGTCTGACAGCCATTCTTACAAAGGTATATCGTGTTACCGTCACTGGGTTGCGGATGTCAGATGGCAGTCTCTCCATGTAAAATATTGGTATTTGACCACATCCGGTTAGACTAGAAGCCGACCCCAGCATAGTTAGGAAAAAGGCTTGCCATTGATTGATTAATACTAATTAGTAATTCTTATTATTACTTAATACCGACCGGCATTCTTAATACCTAGGTATGCAACACGATTATTATTCGTGTTAAAATTGTAAGTATAAATTTTATTATGCGTCATTTCTCTACTTATACGTAGTCATGTGCTTATACTGTCACTTTTTATACTTATTGCATGGTGTAATATGGTGCACTTGGCTTGTGTTAATTTGGTTGAACAGTGTAACAATTGTAAATCGACCAATAAATAATATAAGTACACACTATTAATGTTACTTTTAATTGATGAAAATAAAATACTTAAATATATAAACCTCATTCCATTTCCAGCTATTGAATCAGTAGTATAAATTATGCTCTGTATATTAAATACATTAGAGAGGTCGGTATACGTGAACGAAATATAAGTTTAGACCAGACTTTTAAGATTTACTTACGAAAATGATCTAGAAATAACCAACATATTGGTATCTGTAAGTCGTTTTCGTGAAATTGTTTCCAATGTACACACTTTTTGACCTTGATGGTTTAATCGTTAGGTGGTATCAATATCGATAGATAGATAACTTTAATCACACACGAACCGCAAATATCAAACAATAATTATTATGTTCATAATCATAATAGGGTAGTTTAGCCGGTTTGCCGGCCACCTCTGGTTTTCGGCCAGTACGTTGTTATTTTAATATAATAAGGACACTTTGCCCTACTCATTTAAAAAAACAACACCTACTTAATGTATTGGTTTAAACCCTACAACTTTTGAATTTTGTAGAATTTTAATGATCCAACTGTGTCGTCAGTGACCCTCCGAAAGTCTTACAGTGCACGCGTGTGTCCAAATTAGTGAAAAAAATAGTGCGCGCGTAATTTTTGCAAGGTAAGTTACAAAGTTGTTTATCGGTTTTATAAATATAATTGTTGTTCTGTGCACGGGAGATAAGTTTAATTAGTGCTATTTTAATTAAAATGGAAGAAATATTATGTTATTTACATTTAAATTTGATGGCCGGGAAACTAGATAATGATTTGGGGGACTATTTACTTTTCGGCCGGCCGGCCGAAAACTAGAAGAAGACCGTTTACATTTAATTGATTCTTTTGATTATTAAATTAGGAATTCTCTAAAAAAAGATACTTTTTACACAAAGTAGAACCGCTTCTCATTTGTGTAGTTAGATTTCGGCCGCATGTTTTGAGCTAATTATGTGGTAATAACAATTTTTAGTTATTGAATATTTGACGGCCGAAAATTAGAATTTTAATTTTAACCTTTCGGCCTAAGCTAATCGATGTGTCCGAAAATTAATAATTTACTAACTGATTCTCGGCCATTAAAAGCTAACGGTAATAAATCAACTAATTGAATCGAAATCTTCACTCACACGAACAATACAGACATAAAGGGACTTCCCCAAAATTTATCTTATTAGCTAGTTAGAAAATAAGGCAAGTTGATCAACGGCCGAAAACTAATTAATTTAAATTGGTTTTTCGACCGTGTTTGAAGGGATGGTCGAAAATCAGTTTAAAAAATCTTATTTTTCGGCCAGTCAAAAAGCAGGTGGCCGAAAATTAGTTTACATAAACTTAATTTTCGGCCGTATTTGAAAGGGCGATCGAAAATCAAATGTATCAAATCTAGTTGTCGGTCATATAATTAAGAAAATTAAATTGTATACATAAGTAGTTTTAATCTACAAATATTGTAAATTGAATAACAAAAAGTTATTACAATGGTATGTGCATAGGTATTGTAGGATATAATTTTACACTTTCAGAATTTACGTGATTTCGCAAAAAGAACCTTAATACCTTCAGTTAAAGTGAAGTTTTCGATGCAGTTTATTATTTTTATGACCTTTTCAATAGTACTAGTCATTCTAAAATCAACTTAGTTTATACAAAGCTTAAGTTGATATTTGCTAAGTGGAAAGATTTTGAATATAGGTAATAAATTATGTTCGCTACTAGTTTATATTTTATTTTTTAATGTTTTATTAAACATTAAAAACATATATAAATATTTGTAAAGATAGATAAAGGAATTAATCATCGTAATTTCATTTTTTAGATGCCTCCTGAGAGAAATAAAAAAAGAACTAATTTTCAATATACCGAAGAAGCATTAGCTGAAGCTGTTCAGGCCATAAGAATTGAAAAAAAAAGCATTAGAGAAACTTGTCGTCTTTTTGGTGTTCCTCGGTCAACAATCCAAGATCGAATTTCGGGTAGAACTAAAGAACAGCCTCGAAAAGTTGTTTTAGAGCCTATATTAGGCCTTGATGGAGAAAAAAACAGTTGTGGACTGGATTATTGATTTAGCAAAATGTGGTATTCCTGTAAGCAAAGAAGTCTTGCTGGAAACAGTTACAAAATTAATAAAAGATATCGGAAAAGAAGATAAGTTTCCAGAAGGGCGACCAGGACAAACATGGTACCAAGGTTTTCTTAGAAGGCATCCGGAGATTAGCTTACGTGAACCTGGAGGTATTAATAAAGCCAGGGAAGCAGTAAAAGAGAGCTCAATCAGAAAATGGTTTACAGAGCTTGAATATTTTTTGACTGAAAGAGGAATGGCAGATATCATGAAAGATTCTGACAGAATATTAAACTAACTACAGAGAGAAATATTAATAAATTTCCTAGTGCCATATCTTCAGAAGCTTGGAGAGATTTTCACGACTTCAAAGAAAAAGAAAAAGAAAATAAGATAGATGAAAAAAATAAGAGAAAAGTTGAAAGAGAACAAAAAAAAAATGTGAACCGAAACCAAAAAAACAGAAAATAGTTAATAAGAACAAAAAATCACTTAATATTCCTAAGATTAAACAGACCAAAGATGAAAACGTGATTAACAAGGAACAAACAACCGACAATAATATTAAAAATATTGATCAAGATGTAGAAATCAATACTAAGAAGACTGATAAAGTTATAAATGAGACGAGAAAGTGATAAATATATTATAAAGACTGATTTCGAAAATAATAAAGAAATAAATAAGGAAAACGTAATTAAAGTTATTACTGAAGAAGAGGATGTTGATCACGAGTTAGATATTTTTCCGTAGTCTCAATTATTTTTGTTATGCCATATTAAACTTTTTTCTTTTTGACCAATGTTCCTACTATTATGTTTAAAATGTTTCTATATGTTGATTATTTTAAAGATTTTAATTAAAATCGTTGATTCATAAGTATTTTTTGCTTTTAATCCATTATAGAACCTACTAGTTAGCAAATAGAGATAATTTTTCAAATAGCAGATTAGTGGCCGAAAACTAGCAAAATAATGGCCGGAAACTGAAACAGGTGGCCGAAAACAGGCGAAATCACTATTTTCAGACATTTTAATTTTTAGTAATTTTAATGTGACGTTGACGAGTAAAAGGTCGACAAATATCAAAACTACATTATATTTGGAGTTCAAAAATATTTAAGAAACTAGTCTGCGACTTTAATGTCATGGAGAAAAATCGTCACAAAGTCATACGCTCGCTTAAGTGGCCGAAAACCGGCTAAGTTACCCTATTTAATGAAGGTAGGTGCTGTCGCGGGGTCTTTCAAATATATCATCTGTATAACCTTTTCCCATCTTTGTTGGGTTTGCCTTCCAGTAAAGTCAAAGGCAAAGCATTTATTTCAAATAGCACTTTTGAACGGTATATGTACAACCAGATGCAGTTAAATACCAGTATTTTACATGGAGCGACTGCCATCTGATTTCCACAGCCTAGTTACTGGGTAATACGATAACGACTGTCAAAGATCCAAAGCTTATTTAGTATTAAAGAATAAGTATTCCTAGAGTCGGTTTTTTTGTTTTTTCTTCAAGACTCATTATGACAGCGGAGTCTCTATTCTGTTCTCTCACCATCATAAAATCATCATCATAATCTCTTGAAGGTTGCATTGATACACCATGCCACTTCTACATTTCGACAGTACCTACCTTCACTTAAAGGCTTAATAAAGATATACATACAAGGTAGCAAGAACATCGATGCGCAACCGCAAATTGAAACCATGAATTTTGCACCTAATTACAGTACCCATAGTGCAGAAGTTTTTCGTAGGTAACATTTAAAAAAATCTGTTGTTTCATAGAAATGTGCAATACCATCGCGGTTAAAATGTATGGAAAAGCAACGATTTTTTCATATTTCATGTACTGAATCCATGGTAACAAGTTGAACGTCGATGTTCCTGCTACCCTGTATTTATAATAAGGTTGCCTAAATAGTGCCTTGGTGTACCTTCGGCACCAAGTCCACCTTAGGCAACTGCCCCACGCCGACGAGGAAGCGACTACTTAGCTATCGTCTAATCCCATTATACAAGATAAATTTTTAACCAGTGCGCAAACTGTAACCATGAATTCAGCATATAATTCCAGCGCAGAAATTTTTCGTCGGTTATACAAAAAAATCAGCTGTTCCATACATTTTGACCGCGTAGGTATTGCACTTTTCTATGAAATAGCTGATTTTTTGTCAGTCTGTATTTCTTGTCAGTAGAAGACCTACTTTAGTTGATCGTCGACGAACTATTTTTTTCCCACGACTACACTCTGTCCTGTTGCGAAACTGTCCAGCTGAGAATCTGTCCAGTTGCGAATGTGTCCAGTTGCGTTTCTGTCCAGTTGCTCCGGAGCGTAACGTACGTGTACGTGTAATGTTGTGTTGTTGACAATGAAAATGAAAGCCTTTTATTGTGTTACTATATTACCCCGCTAGTTGCTTCCTCGTCGGTGGTGGTATAAGTGCCTAATGTAATAGTAATTGCTTTGCTGCTTGCTTCATTGGTTGAATGGCGAATGGTCGTCATAAAGAGACAAGGTCTATTAGTCTATGTGACAGATTAACATTAACCGTGTCGTAGTTTCAGTTTACGAGGTATGTTTGTCCAAAGATATAAAGCAATTATTTAACGAGGTCAATAATTTTGGTCCTAAGTAGTGCATTAATTTATACATTAATAAATAAAAAATATATAAAAAAACAAATCCGTACCTGGCAAGAAAGTAATGGATGTAGGTAGAGGTAACTTAAAACCATAAAAATGTTTTGAATCGTTTTTCATAAAATCCAATTGATAGTGCTGACAGATGACGTCAACAGCACAGAAATTGAAAATGTGCCTACATGGTTCTAGCATTTCAGTTCAGCATTTGAATTCAATAGCACTGGCTTGACAGAAATGGCTGGCCCTATTGTAATCCAGGATATCAGATGCTGCCAACTGGCCTAAATTAAAAAGTGTTACTTAAAAGGGGTATTACCCAGTAACTGGGTTTTGGAGGTCAGATAGGCAGTCGCTCCATGTAAAGTACTGGTATTCAGCTGCATCCAGTTAGACTGGCAGCTGACCCCAACATAGGAATAGGTTGGGAATAGGCTATGCAGATGATGATGATGTTGGTCTAATATCGAACCATTGTCACTAGATTCACTGGTGCGCTGGACTACAACCAACCCGTGTTCCCTCAGTTGCCTGTGTGCCAGGGGCGACCGTATCTCTTTCGAACAACCCGCACCTCTGACAGCCATCGGCCCCTTGCCCACCAGTTGGTGCTGACATCTTTGCTTGAGAGCTTTGAGGCGCGCGTGGAACGCAACGCACCGTCGACCTGGGCTTGGTCCTTACCGGACAGCAAGCTACCCATTACTTGCCGTCCGCAAGGCCGCGCCTGCGGTGGCCGGGAATCAGCTTGGGATTCCCGACGCCCAGGGCGTCTCCTGCGGGGCCGTGAGGGCGCATAGGCTGCCTCTACCTCACGTGCGCCGCCTTCCTCTTCGCAAGTATCACTGCTTCGCTGAAGGAAGCGATGGTACCCATGCACTCTCGCTCCGTACCATGGCCTGTACCAGGGCCGGACGCGAGAGATCGCCGCCGCCGATCGCCTCCACAAGGACACGGCGGTGCTCCGCCCAAGCTCCGGCAGACCTCCACCTTGACCTCAGGGCGATCTTCGCATATAGCTGCGCCATCATTGGATACTAATGCTGGGGCATTATACCTAATTGACCATAGAAGGCATTGAATAGAGAACAGTGGGAAATTCTATAGACCTTTGTCCGTCAATGATACAATACAGCACCCTTATTGCGTAACACACGATCAATCATAATCTGCTTCATTTTGACAGTTCAACAATACTCATTGCGTTATTTACGTTGCTGAGCAGACACATTTTTCGAACATATGAAGCAATGTATTAGTAATATGTTTCAAAATGATTCAGATTATGATTGATTGTGCATTAAGCAATTAGGGTGCGGGTTGTTAAAAAAGACAACTACGATCTAAGTCCCTAAAAACGTCCAACGGCATCGTGGCAGACTCAGGCGAAGATGGAGGGAAGTATCTAAAAATTTAACTAGCTAGATTGTAGCAGTTCATGCAGGGTCCTGCTTTATATTATAGGTAAATAGGTACTTTTACTATTGTTTCTTACAAAATATATTGTTGAGAGAATAAGTCATAATGATTCTATTAGAACAAGGTGTCTGTTCAGCGTGTCCTGCTGTTTGCACGCTAGAAGAGCTGCAGGACGCTGCTGAAAGTGCTAAAGTCGTAGCCAAATTCTGGGCTGACTGTATTTAGGTTACTATCGACACGCTAAGATGAAGAAGAAGAAGGTGGACACAATTTTTTAAGAAGGTAGAGTATTAGCAATAAAAAGAAGAAGAAGAAGATTTAGTGACAAAAATTGGAAATAGTATGATGAGCAGAATGAACCGACATAGCCCGAAGAATTGCCAAACTTAAGTGGCAGTGGGCGGGGAAAATTGCTCGCAGAACAGATGGCCGATGGGGCCGAAAAGTTCTGGAGTGGCGACCGCGCACCGGAAAGCGTAAAGTTGGAAGGCCTCCCACAAGGTGGACCAATGAGGACTTGTGAGGGCCGCGCTGGATGCGTAAGCACAGAACCGGTCAAAGTGGCGGAGCTTAGGTGAGGTCTACGTCCAGCAGTGGACGTCTTTCGGCTGAAATGATGATGATGATGATGATGAGTTGGTTTGGTCATGTTGGGAGAAAGACTGAAGGGCGACTAACAAAAGGTATTTGGGCAGATGTAAGTGGAAACTCGGGGAGGGGACGCCCTCGGAGGACACATAAGTAGTGACTTTATTGGTGATGTTCTTCAGAAAGTCAGGTGCGTAATAATCGCAGTAAAAGTGCGTGTATGACCAGAGGTATATATGTTAACGAGGGAAAAGGAGTATGTAAGGATCGTAGCAGGTGTCGTTCCGTAATTTCTGCCTACCCCATGTGAAGAAGGCGTAAGTTTATGTAATTGTGTGTACGTAAGTGTTGTGTTTACGTAAGTGTATGTGTAATATTACAAAATGTATCCTTTGTGTGAAATGTTTTGTTTTTCCATTATGATAAGTTCGCTTCCTGTTGATTGTCATATCTTTGTATGACGAAGGTTTAAAAATATGTGTGAATTCAGTTTGTTTTTCCACATTCAATTTTAGATGCGGCTGAAGATCCGGTTTTTATTTTTCTCAAGTTTCCAAAGATGTAAAAAAAAAATACCCGATTGGCAGGGGATTTTTTCATATCTTTGTTTGCAGTTCTAATTTTTAAATACCATACTTACCTATAGATTAAATCGAACAAAACAAAGCATCACCTTTGTATTGCCGGATTAGGCAGGCAGAAGTATATTTACACCTACTACCCATGGTCGCATGCCACGTGGTAGCTAGGTATCAATATCCTATTGGAATATTATCTTGTTTCATGCTTTTTAGCTTAGTTGCTGAAATAAGCTGACTGTGCCAGAATTACACACAAAGTCGCCCCCTATCGGTTTCATTTTACCATTTTGGAATTTTGGCGAAATTTGGGTAGGTGAAAATGTTCATAAATAAACTTTTCCGCTGATGTTTTTCCTTGTGCGTATAACTATAGTAAAACAGTCACGTATGATATCTTTTTATCGTTAATTACATTAATCGCATGTTATCTACAATCTAATAACGTGAGTACCGGTTCAGTTAACAACGGATATAGTTAGTTTCCCTGTGTGTCATCACATCACTCGTGCTTAGCATACCAACACGTGCTAGTCATAAAGTAAAATAAAATATGACCTTGTGCATCAGGATCTTGATCGGTGTGGGGGTTACATAGATCTTTAACAGTCAGAAGCCCGAAAGTCGGACAACTAGTCTTATCAATTTTATTGTAGGATATCGTGTTACCTAGTAACCTCGTTTTGGAGGTCAGATAGCCAGTCGCTCCATGTAAATAATGGTATTCAACTGCATGAGCTGCATACTGGGAGCCGACCCCTTCAGAGTTGGGTAATGACTAAACAAATGATGATGTAGTCTTGGGCGTTTTTCCACCTCCACCGTCACCAGGACGTCACCGAGAAACGAGATTATTCGAACCGGATGCCCTGGTGACTGCGGTCGTTTGTCCACCAGAACCGAATTCAGCTGTTCGTTCTGTGTGTTGTTTTGAATAGTTATGATAGACAAAACAGAAACCCGGGCGCATGGCGTCGATGCGACGGCAGTGTGTGGACAAGATCAAACGTGTTTTATGTTGTCGGCACGGAGCGGAGGCCTGTCACAATCTCGGGCCGAGTTCTAGCGGTCGCGGCGGTCTACTAGAAATTTCGGCGGCCGGGATAACGGAGTTCGGTGGACACGCGGCCATAGAAAAAATTAATGTATCGCTAATATGGCGGCGTCATTTCGAATTCGGTGACGTTGATGTCTCGGTGACGGCTGCGGTGGACAAACGCATTTATAGTTTCGCTATTTAAATAAACAGCGAAACAAAAAAAAAATAGTCCTTCACAGCCGTTCACAGATCGCGGCACGTAAGTTGAAACAAAATGTCGGATTTGATTCAACTTAACTGCCGCGTTTTGTAATTTATTCCCAAACTTTAATACACGTTACATCAATGACAATGTTAGAAGGTGACCTCATTATTTTTCCGTGTGAGGCAACGATTGCACGCGCTCATAAAGGCTCGTGCAGACTAGCGCGACGCGACCGTCGTGTCGCGCCACTCGTAGAACCATTTCTATGAAAACTTAATGGAAATTGTTCCACAAGTGTCGCGTCGCGCTGTCGCGTCGCGGCTGTTTGAAGAAGCCTTAACTTCGGTCGTTTGTTCTGACATAAATAAGTGGCTCAAAACATTTTCAAACCCTTGTTTACTTATGTAGTTATATTGCTCATTTAAATGAAAATGAAAACGGCAATTTAACCAGAAAGTTAATGTTTTCTCGTTGTTTGTCTTATTTGTTTTAGTATATTCTTGTATTTAAGTGTATTTATTGATGCTTATGTATGTAGGTATATGTTTGAGTATATATTTATATTTAAATATGTAGGTACTTTTAACCGACTTCCAAAAAAGGAAGAGGTTCTCAATTCGACTGTATGTTTTTTATGTTTGTTACCTCAGAACTTTCGATTGGGTGAACCGATTTTGATGATTATTTTTGTTATTTGAAAACTGGTGCTTCCCGTATGGTCCCATTTCAATTCATATAGATCTGATGATGCGTTTCGGAGACAGACAACGGAACTCTTCAAAAAAAAACAGAAAATCACCCGCGATTGCAGCTATCGCATAAATATGCATTGTTTTGACCCCAAGGATGATGAAATTTCGAATTAGTGGGGTAGATACTATAACTAAAAAGTGAAAAAAAAAACGAAAAAAAAAAACAAAAAACCGATACGAAATACCACTACAAAGTGAAAAATAACTTTAATTTCGGAAGTTGGTGACTTTGGATATGTATTTTAATGTTTTGTCATTGCCTTCGGAAATTGAAGTTATTTTTCACTTTGAAGTGGTTTTTCGGAAGTTGGTTGTTTTTTTCTTTTTGAAAAAGTTTTTTTATCTTTTCATACTCATAATCGTACTTGCATCTACCGTTATTAGGTAGTTAGTCTCTGCATCACCCAAATTTACTGGTAAGAATACCTATGGCATTAAGTCGTCCTCTGTTGTGCTATGTCTTTAGGCGCGTTATGCGCCCGGTTTGTATAAATGAAACCACGTTCGCTAGTATATTAGGTGTGTATTTCTTTTACCACACAGTATACATACTACAACGGAGGACATACATAGAACACTCAGTTGGCACATAAGGAATGTGAAACTTATAGTAATTACACGGTATAACTTAATTACGTTGCTGAGCTGTACATCTGGTCTAATATCCTAGTCCCACCAGTTCAAATCTGTGTACCATAGACATCTCGTCTGGAAACAAAAATAGCGGTGCCACCAAACTAAGAGTGGGAACCATAGATATTAGTTTGGTTCGCCACAGGTCTCTTGACTCACCATTCACGTTGATCGCTACATTGTCTTAATCAAAGAGAATTCAAACAATTAAATAAGGCTGACTGTTAAGTGTGATATCTTCCGTTTGATTTCACTATTTCCCAATAAAATTCAACACCTCCTCCACCCCCTTTAAAGGGTAACTAGTTTTGAAAATTAATCATTACCATGTTTTTTATTTACTTAGTTATGTATTTGTGCCAAGTTTCAGGAATCTAAATCAAAGACATGTGATTTTTCAAATAAATTGCTTCGCCCGTTTTTCACCCCGATATGTTCCAGTTCCATTATTCGAAGCAAGCAATAAAATCCTCCCCTAAAACGTGATTAGACCGTATTTGAATTTCGATGAACTCAAAAATACGTAATAATACTTCAAAATCAAAATATTTTATTTCACATAAACCTGCAAGGGCACTTATGAAACGTCAGAAGCTAGGTGCACGGTTCTAATTTGTTACTTCCTATGGAGAAGAACCGGCAACAAACTCCACGATTACTCTTTTAAAAATAATTGGCTTTTACAATGTTTTCAAATTATAGTAATAATAGGTATGGGAGTTTAGATCCGTATTTCGTGCTACATTTTAAGTTTATAAAGTAAGATTTTCATATATAAATGAATTCCAGCCCTTTCAACCCAATGTGACTGTCTGTCATCTATTTAATGGCGGAATGTTATCATTATTTTCAAATCGTCACACACTTTTCCGGGCCTCTTAGAAGCATATTATGTCTCAACTTTATGAGATAGCTCGACCTTAATAAATAACAGGAAATCCTGTTTCTTTAAAATTCTAAAACAATTTCGAGTTTCTCAGAAATCCATTAGGGCACTTATGCCAGTTAAGTATTAACAATCGAACGCAATAAATTACGTCACTCAAGGATGCAATAATTCTTGCAAATTCTAAGCAGCGGACGGATTGGCCACATCTGGAACTGAGCCTAGCGTACCTTTAGAATCCATTAAAAAAATGAGACAAAAGAACCAGCGATAAAACTATTCTGGGAAAGCGATGCTGGACCGAGGCGTGGTGATTTTAGGATGGGGAAAGGATTTGGAAGTCATGGCAGTTAGTTTTAGAGCACGGTAGGAGGTGGTCGAATTAGGCTAGGCTTGGAGAAGTGAGAACTTAATTGTGAGCAATGAGACTATGTCTCTGTGAGAGTGGTATATAAGTGGTTAAGTGCTTGATAAGTGTATAGGTTTAGACTAAGCTTTATTAGTCTAGAATGAAACTAAGGCGCGTGAATCTCAGAGAGAGTTTGTGAACGAGTTAGTTTGGGAGCACGGTAGGAGGCGGTCGATTAGGCTAGGCTTGGGGAGTGAGAACTTAATCGTTAGCAATAAGATTTATATCTCTGTGAGAGTGTTATTTAATACGTTAAATATTTGATAAGTGTTTAAATCTAGACTAATAATTCGGTCTGTCCCACCTTCTATCCTGTTCGACCTTTTAACTTCTTTTCATGGATTTTGAAAAGGTACCTTTCCTAAAAACAGGGTGGCCCAAAAGAACGTTGACACGAAGTTTAACTAATTATTTTATCATTTTTATACGTTTATTAAATAAGGTTAATATAAAATACACTTGATTAATATAAGAATCCATATTTCTTCAAAATAACCTCCTTATTCGCGGATACATAAAGAAAACGCTATTAAACTTTCGGCACTTCCTCCGCAAATATTTTGTCCCACTCCCGTGTAAAAGTTGCCTTTAGCTTAACAGCACTTGTATGGTGCGCACAGGATCTCCTAAGGAGCTTCTAAGATAGACCATAAAGTGTAATCCATAGGATTCAGATCAGGCGAGTAGGATGGCCATTCTTTGGAGCTGATAAAACCAGGAAAATTGTTTTTGCACCATTGTTAAACGCTTAAGACCCTGTGAGCTGGAGCAGAGTCTTGTTGAAATATCCATGGACTGTAACCAAAGTGCTGTTGACTCTAAGAAATAAGCATATTTTCAATAATGTATCGTCGGGAGGTTTCTTGATTGATTTTGGTAACGTTATCTACAAAACTAGGGAGTTTTGCCAGTGGCGCAAATCGCACCCCAAATCTGTTACAGCATTGTGGTGATGTGGAACAATTTCAGTAGCTCCAAAACGAGTGGAAGACTAGACCCAGTCATTTTGGTGATTATGGGGTTGTTCAATCAAAAACATTTTTTCGTCCCAAAATAAGATATTTTCCCAATTTCTCTCTTAAGTCAAAATTCATAATCAATCTTCAATCTTTGTCCATAAGCGATTGTGTACCAATTGTGGATCATGTTTTACGATACGCTGTTTGGTGGAGCGACTAATCCTCAAATCTCGCGACACTTTTATAACCTTGGTATGTAGATTACGGACTAATCTTTGTTTGATGATGTGTCGGTTCCTAGAAGTTCCAACAGTCATCTTTCGTCATTTTCCAGGATAGTCTCCGATGTTGCCGAGCTCGTTATAACGTTCAATTGCTGAAGCAAGTATCTGATGACTATCACCAAGAATGTTAATTATCTCACACTGCCTTTTTTCACGCTCATGCAATTAAATTATTGCTCCACGAAATTATTGCACTGACATAGCGAAATAAATTACATATTTTTAACACTTTATAGGAAGGAAACAATGTTAACAATGGCGCCGAAGAATGTGTACACACATTATTACATAAAAACAAAATACAAAAGAAAACGCCAAATAAATTATTTGAATTATTAATTTTGTCAATGTTATTTTGGGCCACGGTGTTATTATGTTTTCTTTTTATTGTTAGCTTTCAAGTTATTTAAGACATGATCACACGAAGTAACGTCTTCCATAAATTCTTCAAAAATTTAGGGAATTATTTAAGAGAAAACTAAAAGCGAGATCCTTGATTAGATTTACATCTATTCGTAGATATATTTATTATTGTCCTATTTCAACGCATCCTCTATTTTTATACCCTTCCTTAAAATATGTTCACACGTTTTAAGTATGATTTAGTAACAAACATGTTAACATTCTTTCACTTTTAATCTTCTAAGCACAGATTTATCTAAGATTATTAGACTTGATATCACGTTTTACGATAACTAAAGTCTGGCTAAAGAATATATAGATATAGATATGTGTATCTATCTATTATAATATATATCTATACATACATGTAATAAACATGTTGCGCCGAGAGTGATGTTAATATATCCGAAGTCGAGGCATTTCTGCGCATTGAAAATATGAAAAAAAAAAAACATAGTCGAGACATCCCTGTATATTTTTTTCTTACACACAAGAAGCTTAAAGCGTCTTACACACTTTGAATATAATGTAAAATATATATTTACATTTTTAAATATTATCTTCAATAAATCGCTCACCTTACAATGTACCTAATGGACACACAGTGAATATAATAATCTTGTATTTCATACTACGCGGACGAAGTCGCGGGCAAGTCTACATTTTATTACCCTCCCTAAGCACAAGGAATAAAATAATCATACTTCCACCCCTTATTCCACACCTTTACGGGTGTAGTTCTTAAAATACTTTCTAAGCTGACGTCTTCTACTCATAATCTACCTCTGCGCCAAATTTAATCTTCGTAGGTCCAGTATTTTTTGAGATTTCGTTATTAATCAGTGAGCGAATGAATGTATGAATGAGTGACCATTCGCTTTTATTTAAATACGTAAGATACTGGCCTGGCCTTCTAGAATGGGTCCCGACTGCTACAATTTATCTGCGTATAAGCATCGCCTTAGCAACTGGCGATTTGTTAAGTGCAATCGGGTACAACGAATTTATTGTTTTAGGGCTTGCCATGAATACTCAGAAAAGCAGTGGGGTTTTTAAGTTTTTTCAATTACCGTTTTTATTTTTTTTTATTTTTTGTTATTACAATATCACTTTCACAGTAATTACGAATCTAACGACACCTTGCAAACTAAAATCCATCGAGCCGTTCAGGCTGCAGAGCGTGCCAAACAAATATACATACATACATACATGCATACTCTCGAAAAACATAAAACCGGCCTCCGCCGCGCCGCCTTCTGGCGCAGTCGGGTAATAAAGCTGAGTTTATTGGAACGCGCTTGTCTCTGTGTTTTGTGCTAATTCTTATGTGGTCCTCTGGCCAGATTTTACGATTTTTACTTCTAGGTGCAACATGAATAACGAGTCCACTATCCCCTTCTTCATTAGATGAGCTGTCAACTGGATCTAGCAATACATATTAACTTTTGTATGCGCTTCATTGCAAAAACTGAACAGCCTGTACGGGAGACGAAAAGTGCGATTCTGAAGACGGCGGTAGAATGACGCACTCGCGATTTATTATCATATCTTAGCTGTGTGAGGTCAGTTAAGATAATATCTACATAATCTTTACGTTAAGCGCTGAGTCTGATCCGCTTAAAGGAAACTTACAGATTACATTTCTACCGTTTTTGGATTTGTTTCTGTTTGTCTGTGAGGGTTTTAGGTGCACAGGTATCATGTAAGAAGTGTGTCACCGATATGATTACCGTTTATACTGAAATATTGTGTAACTTAGAGTCTCATTAAAGTTGATGTTTCAGAGCAATCGCTTCACCCTATCAAACGATATTTGAATTTAAAGTATTTAAGAACTGTTCATAACATAGGTAATGTAGGAACACCCTCAACTGAATCTTAATTTGAACGGAAACCGAATCTTTATAACAATTGGGAATTACTTTCTTTTTTTAAGAAAGAAAGAAAAGAAAAATTATTTATTAGACTCGCACAGGAATATCACAAGCTTCATTACACAATATACCTACTAAATAAACTTATAATAATTAAAAAAATAAAGTTAAATAAAAACAAAGTCCTGTACGAGGCCAAAAAGCCCCTATCTTAGCATGCTGATGCATCATGATGATGATTGGGCACGCCACAAATGCGGCGGTAAGTCCCCTCTTTGAGGAGTGGCTTGAAAGGCGGCATGGCGTCCTCACCTGCCGCCTGACACAGGTCCTCACCGGACACGGCTGTTTCGGGAGGTTCCAGTTTCGGATATAGCGGGAGGAAACGCCCGGGTGTTTCCATTGCAAAGATCACCCTCAGGACACGGTGGAGCATACGGTGGAGGTCGGCCAGGCTTGGGCGGAGTACCGCTGTGTCCTCATGGAGGCGATCGGCGGCGGCGATCTCTCGTTTCCGGCCCTGGGGGCCTACTCCCTAAGCGAAATCCGTAGTATCGGCCGTCGTTACGAGCGCTTGGCTCTCTGTCTAACTTACGGTATGTCCGTAAGTGAGACGGAGAACGAAGCGCCCGTAACGACAGCCGATACTACGTATTTCGCTTAGGGAGTAGGCCTCCTGGTCCAGGCCATGGTACGGAGCGAGAGTGCATGGCTAGCAGTCGCTTTTTAGCGAAGCAGTGATGCTCGCAAAGAGGGAGGCGGCGCACGTGAGGGAGAGGAAGTACATGTGCCCTCACGGCCGTAGCCTTCGCAGGAGACGCCGTGGGCGTCGGGAATCCCAGGCTGATTCCCGGCCACGGTAGGCGTCGGCTTGCGGACGGCGAGTAATGGGTAGCTCGCTGTCCGGTAAGGACCAAGCCTGGTTCGACGGCGCGTTGTGTTCCACGCGCGCCTCAAAGAGATGTCAGCACCAACTGGTGGGGCCCGCAAGGTCCGATGCCTGCCAGGGGTGCGGGTTGTTCGAAAGAGATACCGCGGTCCCTGGCACACAGGCAACTGAGGGAACATGGGTGGGTTTTAGTCAGTAAAAGTCTGACACGCCCTCCTGCTCTGCCCAGAGCGGGAGAAGTTATTTGATGATTTCCCACCCAAAAAAAAAAAATCATGATTGTGCGATATTTAAAAAGTGTCGCAGCGCTAGTATTCTGATAGGGCCCGATGTAACGTCACGGACAGATATAAAAAATAATCTTTCTACTTCTTCTTTTCTTTACTACTTTTTAACTTCTTCGTTCCGGTTCTCTAGCCAAATGGCACTTAAAAATCGTTTCGTCATAATTATCCGTCTGTCCATACGTATGACACACGCCAATTTACTAGAATTATTGTTTTTTATTGAAAGAGTTTTCTCCCGAAATGGTCCCATTTAGGGAATATGGTGCAGATCTTTGGAAAAATTCAATAGAACTCCTCAATACCGTTCACAAATTGTGATTTGGTTATTGTACATAGATCCAATAAAGTTATTGGTTAGTTATTATTACCTGTGTTACTGAATTTAGTAAGTAAGTAAGTAATCGTTTATTTAACAAAAGACTAAGCCTAGGTAACTTCGGAGATTGCTTAGTAAGAGATAGGTATGGCTAATACAGATAAGTAAGACCCCTGCCCTTCAAACTAGGAGAATCCTGTTTCTTTAAGGACAGTGTATTATAAAAGGATTGACACATTTTACAAAATATTACATAATTTCGTAACAATACTAATGAGCACATACATATTTATTGAGTGGGCTTAAAAGATTATAGGTAGTGAGGAGTGATTGTGTGTGTGTGTGTGTGTGAGTAGTTGTGAAGTTAGACTGATCCGTTGTATTTGTGTGTGGGTGTGGTATTTACAAATTTCCTTGAAAAAATATCTGTCTAGGAAGTGAAAAATTAGTAAGGTATTTTATATGTCAATTCGTAGAATGTACCTCGAAGACAGGAGTACCTACTTGCCCCATGGAACTCCACATCGACGAGCAGTGCCTACACATTATTGTGAATGGGTAATCATCCGGAAGATGAATCACAGTAGCTGGTTAAGTTCTTAACTGTTATAATAACCAACAACAAATTTCATAGCATAGGGGTACGAAATCATTTATGTACTGAGTTTATGGTAAGTCAACGTTCACACGGACGTAAAAATACCGCAGCGGAATTCTATTGTGAACTGGATTTTCAACTTTTGGCGTAGCACTGAGTATTCAGAATCCACGAAGTATATCTCAGCACGACGAAAAAATACACCGTTCGATTTTTAACCGTGGTAAGCAGTACGTAGCATGTGTGTGTCATGGTCCCTACTTACTTCATTATAATTATTGTTAATTCTACAGCAGTGGTGTAATTTGTATGTTTTTTGGGATTTAAAAAAAGTCTAAAGCAAAATGATGTAATATTTTGTGGGTGTTTTTTTCATGCGTTTCATCTTCATAGTTTTTGAGGACGCCGGCGCTGAAAATAAGGTAGGTAACCAAAACCCCCAAAATGGCAGCGGCAACTAGATGTGGACTCAGTAATTGCATGTACGAGCTCTTTCGAGGGGCAATCAACCTATATAACATCCTGCCAGGGGTGCGTGTTGTTCGAAAGAGATACCGCGGCCCCTGGCACACAGGCAACTGAGGGAACACGGGTGGGTTTTAGTCAGTAAAAGTCTGACACGCCCTCCCACTCCACCCAGAGCGGGAGAAGTTATTTGATGATTTCCCACCCAAAACAGAAAAGTATTTCTTTATTGAAACAAGTTTTAAGATATTGATAATTTTATGATTTTTTATTGCCTCGCAAAAACATTCAACTACGGACTTAAAACGTAGTTCAGGCCATTTTCGACCCCCTTTATCTTCGTTGTGGATTAAACTAGAAGCCTGTATTTCTAGTAACCAAGCAAGCATTGTATAAACACGGTATATTTCAAATTTCATTCAATTTGAACTAGTAGTTTAAGAATTATAACTAGTCAAAGTTCTTAATCTTGTCTTACCTAATTTTATTACTTACTTTAAAATAATAATGCATTTTTATGTGCCTCTCGACAATAGCAATCCATGAGTATTAATGTAATACGCTTTTCACAATCTTGTAATACCACCCATGAACTCCACGAGACAGGCTTGACCTAGTGTGGAGTTCATAAGCAAAATGTTTCCTTTGCGTCTTATTCTTGTTTTTTTTTTTCCTTGGTAACGTAGGTACTAATGTAGACTTCAAGGAATTGTAAAGCACTGTTTTTTGGTAAATAAACATTATCATTATCATTTGTCACTCACTGACTGACCGATCATCAAAACTCTAAGGCACTTCTAGTAGACATAGAAGCTTCAAATTTAGAATACAATTAGTGTTTAGTGTATCTATTAAGGAAAAACTAAAATATTTTGTAATTTCGGTCCAGTTATCTAGATACACTAACTGTATAAATAACTTTGTAATCCCTTATAAATATATAGGATCACAAAGTTACATTTGCTGTGAATGAATCAGTGTACATGTATATGTATAATCTACAAAAAGAAAACAGATGCCATCAAAAACGAAACTTGTAAAAAAAACTAATTCTCGCCACTCAGTTCTTCTACCATAAAAAGTTGTGAGATCCATGTAACACCAGGTCGGTTGATTTATTCAGTCCCTACTTAAGGGACCTTCTGTCTTAAGTTATTACGTAATTAGCAATTGGCAATCGCACTAAACAATCTAATTTAACATAATAAATATATTACTTGTGAGACAATGTGTTTTCATACGATGGCCAAGTCAATCTATTTATTTAAACCATAAAAGATTTTTAATATTGATACGGTCACTATAAGATGTTGTTAGATTAGCTAATTACGTAATAACTTAAGACAGAAGGTCCCTTAAGTAGGGACTGAATAAATCAACCGACTTGGTGTTACATGAAACTCACAACTTCTTATGGTAGAAGAACTGAGTTGCGAGACTTGGTTGTTTTTACAAGTTTTGTTTTTGATGGCTTTATTTTACTGCATTCATAGTATGTTTTAAACCATTGAATCCGTATAAAATTATCCTCTTAAACTTAGTTCAAGGAGATAGGGTCCTTTTAAACCGGTTTATTATAGTTCTTGTAATGCTAATGAAGCAGGGTTCAAGTTAATAAAACTACAAATGCGATGTTAATTAAACAATAATAATAATTATATATTTTCATTAAAAATACAAATAATTTTTAACGCACGTAAAAAAGTTTACATGGTCGTTAAAAATAGCACTTATAATAAATTTAACTTAGAATTTTGTTCAGTGATTTTTTATTATTTACCAGACTAATTGTAATACAGTACATACAAATATCAGAATAATACTGCTCTTGAATAAGAATGCTGAACTGGGCTCTAGACATTCTTCGGGTTGTGAGATTGGTTTGAAGTATTGTTCATATAGCTCGGGTCGTTCCGCTATCATATCCGAGATAGCAGCGGTACCAGCTTCCGTCATTGTCCTTCCACGACTCAACTGCCAGGCGCCAACTGAGCAAATAGATGAAAACGTTTATTTCCGAAGGTTTTATTACACTAAAAGCTGTGTGCCCGATGGGATTCGGTAAAAATGTCGGTCTTTAACCCTTTTAGGGGATAATTAAAAAAAACTACTTTCCTAGTTGCTCTCTTTTGTTGCATAAATTCAAGTGTCTAGACACAGTGGTTTAAGCTGAGTGCTGTCTGCCAGTATGTGAATTTAAGATTTTAATTAAGTTGACGATTTGTCCTATTATTCAACAAGAAATTAGTTAAATACCTAAAAATAAGAAAGATGAACTTATTACCTTGTCTTTCATTGATATTAATATTTTCACAACTGTAGGCTAGGGCGTATCCATCGTAGTCAGTCGCTAAAATGTAGATCGTTGCCGTTGTTTCTCCGCCTATAATAATACATTGAGAAAACATAAGATTGTAAATAAAGACATTAAGGGCCGATTTTTCAATCGTCAGATAACTTTCACCTGAGGTATTAAAACCACCATATAAATCTTTTAGACTAAGTAACAGACGATTGAACAATTAGATCTCCAAGAGAGGCTAAACAATTACATGCATGTATACATAAAACAAGAACAAATACAAGTGTGCGATGCCAATTATAGGTGACCAAATCAATTTTAATCTAGGTAGGTACAGTAAGTTTGACTATAAAAATATTAAAATCAATCAAATGTAACAACATAATAAAAACATAATACGAAAATCATATAAAGAAAACAAAGTAAATTAATTACAGATGGTTATGTTTTTCTATATTTTTTTCATTAGAATAAAAGAATAACCATGAACTACAATATACAAAAATGACAAAATATTATATAACGACTTACTATACGATTTCTATTGGTAAAAGTTACAAAGCAGGCTAGCTTTTTGATGTCAAAAGATGTTATTTACCTTCAGAATCACTCGTTACTAAAGAAAATATTCCTCTTCCATCATTCGATTTGAGTTGGCCTGAACCTTCTGTAGTCAATAAATCGTCATCAACGACTTCGAAGGAAAGTACTTCAATGTTTCTCGTAGTTTCGTCGAATGACAATCTGGTACCAACACATGAACTGCCTCCAACTGCGTCGTATCTTTCAATCTGATACCAAGAATTGTCCGCGAACTGTAAAAAAAAAATGTTGAGGAGAGTGAGCACAAGTCTTCTATCGTCTAAAAGCGAAAAATTAATTTATAAATCCAATTTCAACAGTGCATATTATCGCGTCTCTCATTGTCTCCAGGGTCATCGGCTACACGCGTAGTGTTGGTCGCTAGACTTTGCAAAACCTCGCGCAACATGTAGGTAATTTCCAAGTTACTAAATGTTCGTGCATAACATCGATGAATTGTTTCGAAGATACTTCAACCATGTTAGTGCATATACAGAAAGTGAGTGTATAGAAATCCAAATGTTATCTTACTCTAGCCACGTTGAAGGACTCCACTGCAGAAATGTTGATGTCGCATTGGCCAGGGATTATGACTCTGTCCCCCGTTTGTTTGGGGTAGTGGAAGCAAGCTTGATCAGTGTGACTTGTGTGCTGGTAATATTGTTGTTTGAGGCCTTGTGTTGTACCGATGACGGCATTTATGATGGTATTAGCGTTCTCGCTTAGTTCTGTGTTTCGACTTAGTTTCCAACTGCCAACTGTGAAGGTAGTTTGTCAAATTAGCTCTTTCAAAGACACATTGGGCGGACATAAATAGTAAAAAATAAGTGCTTTACCTCGTCGTGTGTTCGAAGAAGGTATATCGGAACACGAGTATAAAAGAGCAAATCCGGTGTAGTCAGTTGCGAGTACGTGGTAATCAGAATAGAATGAGGCTGTAAAAAAAAAATGGTGGGTAGGTTTTAATTTAATACCTGCACAAAACACTATTATGTTAAAAAAAAAATTAGGTTGGGTATACTTTTTCTCCCTTTTTCTAATTAATAGTGAAGCGATCAAAGTTGTTTATAAAGATTCCCGTTGCCCTTTTCCTAATACTAGTGGTCGCCGAATGATCGAAATTCGACAATAATTAATTTAAATTTTTAGTCTGAGCTAATGCATTATTAAGGCAATAATAGACTAAAAAAATTGCTTTCTGCACTCCTTTGCCATATAAACTTTAATAACTTTACCAAATGTCATACTCCTCTCTCTTTGTCGTTTGCTTTACGTGAAGAAAAAGCTTTGTACTCCGTTTTTGCTTCGCGTAATTAGTATACCTATAGATAATATTTGATGGGACTCTGCAACGTACGCGTCGAAAATGCAAGATTAAAGCTGCAAAGTATAAAAATATACTTCGTGGTAACACAAAATGCCGACTACAATGTGTAATAAGACTAAACAACTTACTGTGATCAATATAAGTAACTCGTAAGTTCCCAGTACCATCACTGCTTGTTACTTCAGCTTCTCCTCTCATCTCAGACAAAGCTTCATTGAAAATTTGGCTGATCACAATAGATAAGGTACCACTAGTAGCTCCATTCTCGAATTCAGCACGGTTACACTGGCCTGTTTGTTCTGGTTCTGGGTATCTGGCCACTTCGAACCATTGTCCAAGGAACTGGAATATTTTTTTTTAATAATAAGGTCAATTCTCTACTTCATTCTCAACATTTCAAATACCTACATCATTACTTAGTGTAAATATGCACTGACATTTTCAACGTTGAAGTTTGCAACGCCGGTTATGGATGTATCGCAGGGTCCGGGCAACTCGATATATGGTGGGCGTTCTTCGAATACTGGGTAGTGGAAGCACTCTGCATCAGACTGCCTTGTGTTCTGGTAATATCCTCGTCTGAGGCCTTGTGTGGTACTTATGACGGCATCTATGTCGGTATCAGCCAGCGGGCTTAATTGTGTCGTTCTACTTAGTTTCCAACTGCCAACTGTTAAGATAGTTTGTCAAAGTTAGTTTTCTCAAAGTAAAACGGATACATGTTTGGTAGCTACTTTAAAAACACCAGCTTTACCTCGTCGTCTTGCTCCACTCTCGATAGTAACGCAGCTGTATAAAAGAGCATAGCTCTTGTAGTCGGTTGCGAGTACGAAGTACTTTGCAGTTCTTGTCTCTACAATTAAACAAAATATTATTTAATTCATAAAAAAAATAAGTAGCTTCTTACCTATACAAATAATGACGGGTGAGTTTTATTATTTTCTGAATAACAATTTATTTTTAAAAGCCAATCCATTTTTAAAGGTTTCGATTTTGGTATGTATTTATTAAATACCTACCCAAAATACTTTTGTACTACGCTATTTTGTCCAGTGATGTAACTTTGAACAACTTACCGTCACCAACGTTGAAAGTAACTTCTATTTGTCCGTCATTTCCTATTACTGTAGCTTCTCCTGATATCTTAGCCAGAGCTTCATCGTAGACTTGGCTGTTTACAATATTGAAGGTACCGCTATTAGGAGTGGCCGTGAATTCAGCACGGTTACACTGGCCAGTCTGTGCTGTTTGTGGGTATCTGGCGACTTCGTACCATGTTCCAAGATACTGGCATCAGAAAAAAAATGTTAAAAGAAAGTACCTGGTAAATTAATATTAAAACTATAGAAATGTATAATAATTAACTTATGGCATCGAAAATTCGTTTTATTGATACTAGGGTGAAAACAGAGGACGCGATACGGCATTTATTTAGCTGCAATAGATGCTAACTGCTAACATGCGGGGCAGCGTCATAACTATGCTCTTGTTCACATTACTATGCGGTATCGCAGTGTTAGCGCCTGGCTTGAATTTAGTGTACATGCGGTGGCGGCCGGCGTTAAAACGTCGTGCGAAGCGGTGTCGCCAGGCGTCGTCGCGGCGCACCGTGTGGCATGCTACTGTAATTTACAAAAAGATGACGCGACGCAGAAGCACCGCTTAAAAGTCATGACGCAGCCGTGCCGCCATCGTGTGGCGTCGAAAAACCACATATCACAAACCGAGATGTGTAAATAGTACACAACGGAACGGGTCGTTTTACAGAATTTGGCTATTATTTAGCCTTTCAGACTGTATATACAGGGATCTTTTAGATGATTAAAAAGTTGTGGTGTGCTGTACATTTTCACAAAATCTCATCAAGTAAAGGGCAACTTACATCAAGCATGTTAAAGTTAGGAACTCCGGTAATGGATTCGTTGCAGGGTCCAGGTAACTCGATACTTAGTGGGACTTGATCAAACTCTGGATAGTAGAAGCACGCTGCATGGTCTTGTTTCGTTTTTCGATAGTAGGTCTCGTGGAGATCGATGTTGCTGCTAACGAGTTTATCTATAGCATCATTAGCTGTTTCGGACAGTCCAGCGCGGGACTTACTCAGTTTCCAGCTGTAGACTGCACAAAAGAGGAGTTGTTTAAATTTTATGTAACATTATAATAGCAACTGGCGGCGGCGTGCGTGTAGGGTAAAACCAGGATAGTTGCTTCAGGGCTATAGTTGCCCGATTGTAATTAGTTTCGCGGATGAATCGCATGCTGTTTTATTAATTTATCGAAAGATTTTTCCAAGTACCACTACGTTGACCATGTCCGCATGTCTCCGTGCAATTGTGTGGGGACGCAAAATGCGATCAAAGTTTTTGTGGGATAGAATAGATGTCCTGTTTCTCGGCGGGGCAACTATCTTAAACGTAATTTATATAGATTACGTAACTATTCCCTATGTCCCAGAAAATAGTCCCATAAAATAATCCGCAAATATCGCGAATACTCTGGAAATATTATTGACACTGCTATTCAATTTTCTTAAATTTGTAGTAAAAAAAAACAGCAAAGTATAGGCCAGTTTTACAACCAGTTTTAAAATACTTTATAGTATTTTTCTTTTTGTAATGAGATATGTAGTGTAATTTCAAAAAGTGTGGCAACTATCCGGCTTTTAACCTGTGACCAGATATATGAACATAAACGAGGTAAAAGAAGTATGGAAGGATTGTAGAAGGTGGCGTTCTGTAGTTTTTGCCTACCGCCCGCGCCTGGGAAAAAGGAGTGATTTTATGTATGTACAAAAGTGTTTTGAAATTTGATAATAAGAGATTTAAAAAGAAATGTAAGGTTATAATTACGTTGTTTTCTATCCGCATCGAGATTCCGACAGCTGTACACTAGCGCATACTGGGTGTAATCCGTGTCCAGAATGTAGACGTTGTCGATTGGAACTGCAACAAAAAGCTCATGATGGATTTTAATTGATTTTGGATTATGTTTTAATTCAATTAATTAAAGAAATTCATGGCATCAACGATGAATTGTTCATCGTTCGATATTGCAAAAATCGGTATTAAGGTGTTAATCGGCTTAAGGTGTTTGAGGTCAGATGGACGTCAGTCTATGTTTAATAGTTAATATTAAGCTGTGTCTAAACAATAGGTTGACTTTTTGTACGACTTTTTTTCGCAGCAAATAAAGTCATATTCCAAAATATGTTTACAAACAAGAATCCTCACATAAAAGGATACCTTTTTTATTAATCTATTTCAGCCCAACTCCCATGTTTCCGGTTTTTTATGCTGACACTTACCTCCATCTACGTTGAGACTGATGACGCCTCTACCATCAGAAGCTACTGAAGCTTGTATAACCGTTCTCAAATTTTCCTCGTCTTTCACACTCGTTTGGATAACATTGAAGCTATTAGCACCATCCGGGGCATATTCGGTAGCCGTGCATTCACCATCCTGGAGCGCAGATGGAAATCGAGACACTTCGTGCCATATTCCAAAGAACTAAAAATAGTTTTTTATTAATACGGCATACACAATAGGTAGCAACGTAACCGAAATAATGAGTCAATTTTACTGTAAAAAATGTTAACGCAATATGCAATCGTCATCAATGCGCACCATGCCAAGCTTGTCCGATGACAATTCAAGCGCTATGATTTAATCAAAGGGCAGCAGGTAGGTATACGTTCATTCCGAAATAGAAGCAAATATAAAGCTTATTTACAGACATTTTCACTTCTCGACGGTCGATTAACTTTCCTCCAAAAAGCAGGAGAAAAGGTAAAGAGAAGCTATAAATGAGGCTAAGTAAGACACGAGAAAATTTTACAAAAGCAACCCCAAAACAAGATATACTACATAATACATAACATCACGCCTGATAAACTGTGAGATATACTAATTCATCATTATTGTCGATGTGATAAATCGCGTTCAGATACATGGTTGGAATACTGACCGCGTTAGCATTAAAGTTGGGGACAACTGGCACTTCAGCGTCCGGTATACATTGACCTTTCATTATTACATCTCCACCCTTGTTATCGGGATAATGGAAGCAGGCTTCATTGGTGTGGCTTCTCGGGACGTAGTACTGCTGACTTAGCACTTGCACTCTATCAATAACAGTGTTGATAGTGGTCACAGCGTGTTCTGGTATACTAGGTTCTCCCTTACCTAACTTCCAACTGTAAACTGTAAAATAAATTAATTCATGAATAATTTATCATTGTTCTACATAACCTACCGACTCGATTTTAGTTTTCAAATTTCTAATCATATCATTAGTTTTTATTACAAACAAAACATTTTGTGGCTTAGGCGCATGCCGTTTACCGATGGAGTACGTAAATTGTTATTATAACAATCAATAATTTACCTTCTTTGTATTCGTTATCGATGTTTCGGCAAGAATACACAAATGAATATGTTTCATAATCCGTGGCCAGGATCCAATACTTTGTGGTAACAGCTATAACAGAAAATAAGAAATATTGTATCTCATCGTGCTAATTCAAACTATTATGACGAATTTTAAATTGCATTACAGTTGAGATCATTTAATCTTGACTCCAAACACTGAAAAAAATTAATTGTATATTTACCAGTACCACTGCTGCTTGTTAGTGTAACATCAAATTTAGCAGAGCCATCAGTAGTGGTGCGAACTGCAGTTCCCGTTACAGTTTGTAGAAGTTGATCCACTACTTGGGTATTTTTCACATCAAGTGTTCCATCGGAGTTGGCAGTAAACCTAGCGGTGTTACAAGTTCCACTTTGGAAGTTCGTCGGATAGGATTCAACGTCATACCAAGTGCCCGCGTACTGAATAAGAAGGATACATTACTTATTTCATTCACCATCGATAAAATAATCAGCGAAATAATCATATGAATTATTCGTTTAAATGGCAAGTAGGTACATTTTAAAATATTTTAATAAATCAGTCAGAATTTATCGTCGGTATGCTGGAAGAGATCTTTTAAGAAATACCTAAAAGCATCAACTTTGAACGTATTTTCTGTTAGTTTTTTCTTGTCTGTTTATGTTTTTTGTTGTATGTACATAAACTGTTACATATAGAAGATAATTAACTTACCAATTCAGCTTGAAAACTTGGAACAACTAGGATACTCTCGTCACATTGACCCCGGAACCTAACGGGAGTGTTTCTGTCAGGCTCAGGAAAGTAGAAACAAGCCTCAGGGGAGCGGTCCACTTGGTAGTAGTAAGGTTGGTGTAAGACTTCGATGTCATTTATTATTTGATTTATTCTGTTGGTTGCGTATTGATTCAAGGAATTGGAACGACTAAATTTCCAACTGGTAACTATAAAAAAAAAACATAAAATTAAAAACTTAAAACCATAGCAGAATATCTAAAAAACTTTATAATCTAATAATGTGAAAGAAATAAAAAAAAATTGCGATAAAAAAGGTAGCTGTTAAGAGAACTATACAGGTGGGACTTTTGCCTAGTGGTACTTGAATAATTTACTTTACCTCTTCTTTGGTCATTTCCTGAGTTTGCACAGCCATAGGCTAGTGCGAATGAGTCGTAATCAGTTTCGAGTATGTACATTACATATTCACGGTTTCCTATAAGGAAAAGAATTAATTACGTTAATCGAACATTAGGATAATAACTTGAATATTCAGTAGCGTCTGTCAACGCCACAATGTCAAGTTGGAGACTTGCTGCAAGGAGATCAAATTGATGTCGCACTTAATAAATGAAGACAAACAAGCAAAGAAATCACACAATTTCTTTGCTTGTAGACAAATAAAGTTTAAAAGAACTACGGAGAAAATACACACAGCGAGATTGTATCAAAACGTACGAAACTCACTCTGATTAAAAGTAAGCCGTCCGCTTCCATCGGTGCTAGAAATAGTAGCAGTTCCAGGAATAGATGCCAGCTGTTCATTCACAACCTGAGAGTTGGTGATGCTGAGTATGTTACTGGCTTGCTGGGTGTATCGAGCCACGTTGCATGTGCCACTTTGGTATCGGGATCCGTAACTCTCGATAAGACGCCACTCCCCAGCATACTGTTTAAATCAAATTTAAATGTCAGTTTGGGAAAAAACATAAAAGTTCAAATTTTGTAATTGACTCTGAGGCAGATTACTAAATCAGTCAGCACATACTCTCAACTCTTTGTTAAAATGGATGATGGCTGTTGTTGTTTTATATCTATATCTGTGACTACGTTGATTTTTAATATCTGCTTGTATGTACCATTTTAATACTTAACAAGTAATCAAATCTTAACTCTTACCCTCGCAATGTCAAAATCGGCCATTCCTCTAATGCTAGAGTCACATTGACCAGGAAGAACGACATTGTCACCGGCTGTAATGTCAGGTAAATGGAAGCAGGCAGAGTCCGTCTGCTGAATGTTCTCGTAGTAATCGTTCCTCAAAACATCCACTTTTGCAATGGCTTCGTTTATTGCCGCGCTGCCCTCATCTGACAGTTGTCTGGTTTTGCTTAGTTTCCAACTCCACACTAGAAAAGTTTGTTGCATTTAGTGGTGTTAATATTCTAAAAAATCTGCGCACACAATATAAAAGGGACGTTTATTTAAACTGACCTCCTCTATAATCCTTGTTGATGTTGACACAACTGTATACCAACGCATAGTTGGTGTAGTCCGTGCTCAGAATCCAGTAAGGTATTGATTGAGCTGGAAAATAATAACCATGTTTGATTTATTTAAATTACTGCATAACGTCCAAAATATTGATTTCTTGTTGAAAATAACACTGACCTTCTCCGTTAACCCAAATGTTAATTTCCAATTTTCCACTAAGGTCATCATCTCTGGCGAATGTGACGTGACCCTCGGTTGATGCCTGAGTGAGGTCAAATACACTGAATGAATCTAGGCGCATGCTGTTCGTAGCATTAACAGCGAACTGTTGGCTGATGCACTGTCCATATTGGTTAGCCTTAGGATATCCTGCAATTTCGTGCCATGTACCTTGAAACTGAAAAACAAATACAAAACGAGTGATCTTATAAATTGTTTGCTGAATTGTTTGAAGAGTAATGAGTTAAATTATATTAATCTCACGTCATTCATGTTAAAGTTCGGCACTGCCGCAATATTCTCATCGCATTGTCCAGGAAACACAACTGGCACGCCGGGTTGGGGCTCAGGGAAATAGAAACATCCTTCGGGGGTTTGGTCACGTTCAACGAAATATCTCTGGTCCAAAGCGCGAATGTTGCTCATCACTTTGTCAATTTCGGTTTTAGCTTCAGAAGTTAACTCTTTCGTTTTACTCAACTTCCAACTAGCGACTAAAATTAAACAGAAAGAGACGTTTTAAGCACTGGTTTCACAAAAATGTTGAATGAATGATCGGTTTTTAAAACGAATCTTACCGCTCATGTAGTCTTCATCTTGGTTTGTACAGGAATAAACAAATGCGTATGAAGTGTAGTCAGTAGATAAAACCCAGTAATCAGAAGAAGCTGAATAGTAAGATAAAAAAATGATTAAAATAAGCTGTCGCACATAATTATACTTTTCCTATTTATTTAGTTTCAAAGCCTCACCGTCGGGATGTTGCCCATCGAATGTTACTTTAAGTTTTGCACCGCCATCCGTCGATGCTACTGTAGCAAGTCCATTTATAACGCCGAGACTCTGGTCAACAACGTGGGTATTGTAAACAGAAGCAGTGTTGCCGTCGAGTGCTGTGTAACGAGCGTTGGGACACTCGCCATCTTGGAAGGCCACGGGATATGATTCAATGTCGTGCCACAATCCCATATACTGTGAACATATTCAGTTCAAATTAATCATTTAACCCAAAACGACACTGGTCGCAGTAAAATTAAAAGATCTTTCTTTTGCTATTCGTATGACAGAAAAATATTGCTTCGTGTAAGAGTGAAATTGGGTGTAACTACCATAGTTACGCCCGTTGCTGTACCATAATAGTCGCAATACTTTGTTCGTTACGGTTATACCAATGGTACGGGAGCTCAGATGGCAAAAAGTTTAAATAATTTAAACCTATTCATCGAGCTGGCAGTAGTCAGCTTGTAGGTAAGATCAGCTATCAGCATGCATGATGCACAGATCTAATTGAAAAGTCTTGTGTTCAGATAGACCAAAGGGTTTTTGAGCATATACAAGACAACATTTTAAGAGCTGTGAAGTGCGGCGTGATGAACTGAACACAAGAATTTTCAATTAGATCTATGCATCATGCATGCTGATAGCTGATTGTACCTACAAGCTGACTGCTGCCAGCTCGATGAATAGGTCTACATTGATAGTCACAGACTTACCTTTTCAACATCAAAATCGGGAACTACGGAAATAGTCTCGTCACATTGACCGCGGAACCTAACGGGAGTGTATTTGTCAGGCTCAGGAAAGTAGAAACAAGCATCAGGGGAGCGGTCCACTTGGTAGTAGTAAGGTTGGTGTAAGACTTCGATGTCATTTATTATTTGATTTATTCTGTTGGTTGCATCTTGGCTCAAGGTATTAGACCGACTAAATTTCCAACTGGTAACTATACAAAAAAAAACATAAAATTAAAAACTTAAAACCATCGCAGAAAATATAAAAAAACTTTTTAATTTATGAATGTGTAAAAAATAAAAATGAAATAATCGAAATAAGAAGTAACTGTTAAGAGATGCTGTAGGACTTTTACTTAGTGATACTTGAATAATTTACTTTACCTCTTCTTTGGTCATTTCCTGAGTTGGCGCAGCCATAGGCTAGTGCGAATGAGTCGTAATCAGTTTCGAGTATGTACATTACATATTCACGGTTTCCTATAAGGAAAAGAATTGATTAGGTCAATCGCACATTAGGATAATAACTTGAATATTCAGTAGCGTATGTCAACGTCACAAAGTCAAATTGGAGACTTGCTGCAAGGAGATCAAATTGATGTCGCACCTAATAAATGAAGACAAACAAGCAAAGAAATCACACAATTTCTTTACTTGTTGACAAATAAAGTTTAAAAGAACTACGGAGAAAATACACACAGCGAGATTGTATCAAAACGTACGAAACTCACTCTGATTAAAAGTAAGCCGTCCGCTTCCATCGGTGCTAGAAATAGTAGCAGTTCCAGGAATAGATGCCAGCTGTTCATTCACAACCTGAGAGTTGGTGATGCTGAGTATGTTACTGGCTTGCTGGGTGTATCGAGCCACGTTGCATGTGCCACTTTGGTATCGGGATCCGTAACTCTCGATAAGACGCCACTCCCCAGCATACTGTTTAAATCAAATTTAAATGTCAGTTTGAGAAAAAACATAAAAGTTCAAATTTTGTAATTGACTCTGAGGCAGATTACTAAATCAGTCAGCACATACTCTCAACTCTTTGTTAAAATGGATGATGGCTGTTGTTGTTTTATATCTATATCTGTGACTACGTTAATTTTTAATATCTGCTTGTATGTACCATTTTAATACTTAACAAGTAATCAAATCTTAACTCTTACCCTCGCAATGTCAAAATCGGCCATTCCTCTAATGCTAGAGTCACATTGACCAGGAAGAACGACATTGTCACCGGGTGTAATGTCAGGTAAATGGAAGCAGGCAGAGTCCGTCTGCTGAATGTTCTCGTAGTAATCGTTCCTCAAAACATCCACTTTTGCAATGGCTTCGTTTATTGCCGCGCTGCCCTCATCTGACAGTTGTCTGGTTTTGCTTAGTTTCCAACTCCACACTAGAAAAGTTTGTTGCATTTAGTGGTGTTAATATTCTAAAAAATCTGCGCACACAATATAAAAGGGACGTTTATTTAAACTGACCTCCTCTATAATCCTTGTTGATATTGACACAACTGTATACCAACGCATAGTTGGTGTAGTCCGTGCTCAGAATCCAGTAAGGTATTGATTGAGCTGGAAAATAATAACCGTGTTTGATTTATTTAAATTACTGTATAACATCCAAAATATTGATTTCTTGATGAAAATAACACTCACCTTCTCCGTTAACCCAAATGTTAATTTCCAATTTTCCACTAAGGTCATCATCTCTGGCGAATGTGACGTGACCCTCGGTTGATGACTGAGTGAGGTCAAATACACTGAATGAATCTAGGCGCATGCTGTTCGTAGCATTAACAGCGAACTGTTGGCTGATGCACTGTCCATATTGGTTAGCCTTAGGATATCCTGCAATTTCGTGCCATGTACCTTGAAACTGAAAAACAAATACAAAACGAGTGATCTTATAAATTGTTTGCTGAATTGTTTGAAGAGTAATGAGTTAAATTATATTAATCTCACGTCATTTATGTTAAAGTTCGGCACTGCCGCAATATTCTCATCGCATTGTCCAGGAAACACAACTGGCACGCCGGGTTGGGGCTCAGGGAAATAGAAACACCCTTCGGGGGTTTGGTCACGTTCAACGAAATATCTCTGGTCCAAAGCTCGAATGTTGCTCATCACTTTGTCAATTTTGGTTTTAGCTTCAGAAGTTAACTCTTTCGTTTTACTCAACTTCCAACTAGCGACTAAAATTAAACAGAAAGAGACGTTTTAAGCACTGGTTTCACAAAAATGTTGAATGAATGATCGGTTTTTAAAACGAATCTTACCGCTCATGTAGTCTTCATCTTGGTTTGTACAGGAATAAACAAATGCGTATGAAGTGTAGTCAGTAGATAGCACCCAGTAATCAGAAGAAGCTGAATAGTAAGATAAAAAAATGATTAAAATAAGCTGTCGCACATAATTATACTTTTCCTATTTATTTAGTTTCAAAGCCTCACCGTCGGGATGTTGCCCATCGAATGTTACTTTAAGTTTTGCACCGCCATCCGTCGATGCTATTGTAGCAAGTCCATTTATAACGCCGAGACTCTGGTCAACAACGTGGGTATTGTAAACAAAAGCAGTGTTGCCGTCGAGTGCTGTGTAACGAGCGTTGGGACACTCACCATCTTGGAAGGCCACGGGATATGATTCAATGTCGTGCCACAAACCCATATACTGTGAACATATACAGTTCAAATTAATCATTTAACCCAAAACGACACTGGTCGCAGTAAAATTAAAAGATCTTTCTTTTGCTATTCGTATGACAGAAAAATATTGCTTCGTGTAAGAGCGAAATTGGGTGTAACTACCATAGTTACGCCCGTTGCTGTACCATAATAGTCGCAATACTTTGTTCTTTACGGTTATACCAATGATACGGGAGCTCAGATGGCAAAAAGTTTAAATAATTTAAACCTATTCATCGAGCTGGCAGCAGTCAGCTTGTAGGTAAAATCAGCTATCAGCATGCATGATGCACAGATCTAATTGAAAAGTCTTGTGTTCAGATAGACCAAAGGGTTTTTGAGCATATACAAGACAAAATTTTAAGAGCTGTGAAGTGCGGCGTGATGAACTGAACACAAGAATTTTCAATTAGATCTCTGCATCATGCATGCTGATAGCTGATTGTACCTACAAGCTGACTGCTGCCAGCTCGATGAATAGGTCTACATTGATAGTCACAGACTTACCTTTTCAACATCAAAATCGGGAACTACGGAAATAGTCTCGTCACATTGACCGCGGAACCTAACGGGAGTGTATTTGTCAGGCTCAGGAAAGTAGAAACAAGCATCAGGGGAGCGGTCCACTTGGTAGTAGTAAGGTTGGTGTAAGACTTCGATGTCATTTATTATTTGATTTATTCTGTTGGTTGCATCTTGGCTCAAGGTATTAGACCGACTAAATTTCCAACTGGTAACTATACAAAAAAAAACATAAAATTAAAAACTTAAAACCATCGCAGAAAATATAAAAAATGAGTCAGAAATAAAAATGAAATTAGGGAAATAAGAATTAACTGTTAAGAGATGCTGTAGGACTTTTACTTAGTGATACTTGAATAATTTACTTTACCTCTTCTTTGGTCATTTCCTGAATTGGCGCAGCCATAGGCTAGTGCGAATGAGTCGTAATCAGTTTCGAGTATGTACATTACATATTCACGGTTTCCTATAAGGAAAAGAATTGATTAAGTCAATCGCACATTAGGATAATAACTTGAATATTCAGTAGCGTATGTCAACGTCACAATGTCAAGTTGGAGACTTGCTGCAAGGAGATCAAATTGATGTCACACCTAATAAATGAAGACAAACAAGCAAAGAAATCACACAATTTCTTTGCTTGTTGACAATTATAGTTTAAAAGAACTACGGAGAAAATACACACAGCGAGATTGTATCAAAACGTACGAAACCCACTCTGATTAAAAGTAAGCCGTCCGCTTCCATCGGTGCTAGAAATAGTAGCAGTTCCAGGAATAGATGCCAGCTGTTCATTCACAACCTGAGAGTTGGTGATGCTGAGTATGTTACTGGCTTGCTGGGTGTATCGAGCCACGTTGCATGTGCCACTTTGGTATCGGGATCCGTAACTCTCGATAAGACGCCACTCTCCAGCATACTGTTTAAATCAAATTAACATGTCAATTAGTTAAATAGGTAGACATCAACATACCTAGTTTCGTAACTTTTAAATTTGGAAATTGCAATTGAAACCCTGAGGCACTTTACTTTTAGCGCTTAGTTAAAATTGATTATGGCTTTTGTTGTTTAATATCTATATCTGTGGCTACGTTAACTTTTGACATCTGCGTATGTACCATTTTAATGTTTAACAAGCAATAAAATCAAAACTCTTACCCTGGCAATGTCAAAATCGGCCATTCCTCCAATGCTTGAATTACACTGACCAGGAAGAACGACATTGTCACCGGGTGTAATGTCAGGTAAATGGAAGCAGGCAGAGTCCGTCTGCTGAATGTTCTCGTAGTAATCGTTCCTCAAAACATCCACTTTCGCAATGGCTTCGTTTATTGCCGTGGTGCCCTCATCTGACAGTTGTCTGGTTTTGCTTAGTTTCCAACTCCACACTAGAAAAGTTTGTTGCATTTAGTGGTGTTAATATTCAAAAAGATCTGCGTCACACAATATAAAAAGGACGTTTATTTAAACTGACCTCCTCTATAATCCTTGTTGATGTTGACACAACTGTATACCAACGCATAGTTGGTGTAGTCCGTGCTCAGAATCCAGTAAGGTATTGATTGAGCTGGAAAATAATAACCGTGTTTGATTTATTTAAATTACTGCATAACATCAAAATATTGATTTCTTGATGAAAATAACACTGACCTTCTCCGTTAACCCAAATGTTAATTTCCAATTTTCCACTAGGGTCATCATCTCTGGCGAATGTGACGTGACCCTCGGTTGATGACTGAGTGAGGTCAAGTACACTGAATGAATCTAGGCGCATGCTGTTCGTAGCATTAACAGCGAACTGTTGGCTGATGCACTGTCCATCTTGGTTAGCCTTAGGATATCCTGCAATTTCGTGCCATGTACCTTGGAACTGAAAAGTAAATGCTTTTGTTTGGCAAGGGCCTTTCGAAGTAGTGTGCAGGATTAATAAAATAGTTATGCATAAAATTAATTAATCTCACGTTATTCATGTTAAAGTTAGGCACTGCTGCGATACTATTATCGCACTGTCCAGGAAACATGACTGGCACGCCGGGTTGGGGTTCAGGGAAGTAGAAACAGCTTTCGGGGGTGTGATCACGTTCTATAAAGTACCTCTGCTCCAAAACACGAATGTTGCTCATCACTCTGTCGATTTCGGCTCGAGCTTCAGACGTTAACACTCTCGTTTTGCTCAGTTTCCAGCTTGTAACTGTGAAATAGTAGATTAATCGCCTTCATATTGTTTGTTGTATACATAACACAATATTAACTGAAAAACCGAAAGAACTTAAAAAAAAACTGACTTCTAAAAAACAACACCACAAAATGAAAAATAACTTCGTTTCGGGAGTCGATTTCTTGCAACAGTCCGTGTTTTGGTTTTTGCCATCAACTTAAAGTTGATTGAAATCTTTAAAAAATGCACTGTTTTTAGCACTAAGTTACTAACGTACCTTGAACGTACTCGTCATCAATGGGTCGACAGGAATACACAAGTGCGTATGAATCATAATCAGTAGCCAATACCCAATAATTTGAAGATACTGTAAATAAAATGTAGATGTAGGTATAGTGTGTACCAAATTATACAAAGTGAGCGAGCGAATTATACGTTCTGCGTTCTTACCAGTAGTACCTCCTACACTGAATGTTACTGTGAGTTTTGCACTTCCATCTGTACTGGGATCCTGCACCGCAGTACCCCTTATAGAAAAGAGAGCTTCATTGATGACTTGCGTGTTATACACATCGACGTCTATACCAGACTCAGGATGTTCACTGTAGGTGGCGGTGTTGCATTTACCATTTTGGAAATCACCAGGGTACGACTCGATGTCATACCATCTGCCCAAGTACTGTCAAAGAAATGTATGAACATAAAATGTATGAATACAAAAAATATGTAAGTCTATACCCGAAATGTCAATTCAAAATCGTTTGTACTTACCCTTGCAGGCTGGAAATTGGTCTTTACTGGTATGTTTTGGTCACATTGCCCTCGGAATCTGACACTAGAACTCGGGTCGGGTGTAGGGAGGTAAAAACAACCGGTGTCGGTACGATCTATGTGGTAGTAGTAACGGTTGTTTAACACCTGGATCTTGTCAATATTTTGATTTATGCTGTCGATCGCATTTTGGCTCAGGGTATTTTCACGGCTCATTTTCCAGCTGTGAACTAAATTTTGATAACTTAAGTATTAGGAATAAGGTAGGTAATTAGGATGGCCTAAGTTCCATCACCTGGTGGTCCAGGTGCTACTTTGATGGCTTCACGCAAATTAACTACGATCCACAATTTATGGTTAGATGGAATCAAAATTATAAAGATAATATTATAATTTAAAAAAAAATCGGTATTGACTTAAAATGGAATGAAACTAAATTCATCATAATTCTAAATATGTAGATAAAACTTCTGTATGGATATATAACATACGTAAATAAATATGTACTTAGGTACAGACGTTATGTTCCTTCGAGATGTCTTGTCAAATAACAATTGAATAAAAGTGAACAGGTTGCAAACATATTTTTATTAATTACTCTGAACATCGTATTAATTAACTTGCTTTGAAGATGCATGATCAATATCTACCTCTCCTTTGATTAGTATCGGGCAAGTTGACACAACTGTAGCTAAGTGAGTACGAGTCGTAATCTGTGTCAAGAATTATTACATTGAAGAATTCGCCTCCTGAAAAGAAATTGATAGTTACCTTAAATCTGTTTAAATATTCGAGTACAGTTACGCGCACTAATATGTATTCTTACCAACTTTTAAAACTGATTGTCTCCTTTTGGACTGATTGTAATTTTATGTTATTATGGAAATAATATTTTGGAATTCACATTATAATAAACCTTTTAACCCTTTCAAACCTTTTTACAGCCGTTCGACTGATTTTCACTTCTATTGCGTTAGCAGCATGATAAATGGTATCTGCAGTAAACAGTTGGTTTTGTAACCACTTTTTTGCTTTTACTGCCATCCTTATGCCTACTGAATAGAAGTCAAAATCGGCTGAACGGACTGTAAAAAGGTTTGTTTAAACGTCTAATCATATTTCAAATGGAGTATGTCCAATAGGAGGTTATCACAAGGTTGCAATGGTTGTTTATGAGAAAATCGCTTTTGAATTTGGCTATGTGTATATTAGTGCTCGTAACTGTATCTATATAAGTTTGTATCTATAATCTATCCACATATCTATATATTTTATTTATACTGTACCTATGGTTTTAGTTATTAGGGGAAATTTAAATGTAATTTAAATTTAGTAGCTCCTAATGCGACGATTCGTGACATTGCGTACAAAGTAATTTTATAAACATACCCAAATTGAAAGTCAGCTGTCCACTTCCATCGGTGCTAGAAATAGTAGCGGTTCCAGAAATAGATGCCAGCTGTTCATTCACAACCTGAGAGTTGGTGATGCTGAGGATGTTACTGGCTTGCTGGGTGTATCGAGCTACGTTACATGTGCCATCTTGGAAATCAGACCCATAGCTTTCAATGAGACGCCAACGGCCAGCGTACTGCAAAAATATTTATTGTTAAATTTGGAAAAAATGACAGCAAACCGCAAACCGTAGCGGCAAAGCTACCCAATCGCTATGACAAAACAACTATAAAAACGCTTCAATGGATAGCGAGATTGTCGCATGCCAATGGTGTGGTTTTAAGGGTGACCTTTGAAAGAGTTGTTGCCCAGTGACGTTTGATTAACAAAACGGAGCAGAATTGATAATGCTACGGTTTGGTAGTTTTGGTATTTCATTGGGCTACAAATAAGAGTGATTATTATTCTAATAACTTTCTTAACTCTTTTTCAGTTTAGTCCCAGATTTGTTCACAACATTTGCTTCATTAGAACTGGGAGAAATCTTACCCTTTCAATGTTGAAGTTAGATATTCCTGCGATATTAGAGTCACATGGACCTGGAAGGATAACGGGTTCACCAGGTACAAGTTCTGGTAAGTAGAAGCAAGCCTCATCTGAATGATCAATCTTCTCGAAATAACTATCTTGCAATACAATGTTGTTTGCCATAGCGGTGTTAATAGCCGTAATGGCTGCTGTCGACAGCTCTCTTGTTTTACTGAGCTTCCAACTCCAAACTAAAAGAAATAGTATCATTTAGTTTCTAGTTTTAAAATAAGGTAGGTGGAACATGATTAAAACTAAGAAAAATATTGTTACCTGCTCTAAAATCAGTATCAATGTTTTCGCAAGCGTATGCAAACGCAAAGTCGTTGTAATTCGTGGCTACGATCCAAAATGGTATAGTTTTAGCTGAAACGATAAAATAATAGCGTTTTACTTATTGGGTATCAAATAGAATTCGAGAGACGTGAAAATATTTGCAAAAACAAATTGTAAATGGAGTTCCTCATACCTTGCCCATTGAAATCAGTAATGGTTATCGTGAGTTTTCCACTGTTGTCAGTAGCGCTGCTCCGAGATACAGCTCCGTTTAGTTGTCCTCTAAACTGGTCTCTGACTGAAGAAGATACCAGATAGAGACGTGTGTTGTCCACGAAATTGAACTGGTGATTGACACATTGTCCTGTCCGTTCAGCTTTAGGATATGATTCAATATCGTACCATGTACCTTCGAACTGAAACGTAAACAAATAAACCATTTTTTTGCTAACTCAATAAGAGTTGGAGGTTTTGCATTTCTCGCCTTAAGTATACCTATTAAGTCAGTATAAAATTCCAAATTATTTTTCTCGGTTAATTTCACTGAGCACCCCTATTTCTAATTACATTTAAGCTTTTGAAAGTCGACTTACGTTTGCGAAGTTGAAATTTTGTACTACTCCGATAGTCTCATCACATTGTCCAGGGAACACCACAGGTACATTATCTTGAGGTACAGGGAAGTAGAAACAGCCTGCTTCAGTCTGGTTTACCTTCTTGTAGTATCGGTAATCAAGGTATGGTGTGGTACTCATTACTGCGTTGATAGACGTTTCAGAGCCCGGCAACAGCTGTTTTGTTTTGCTAAGTTTCCAACTACCCACTGCGGAAATTAAATTAAATTATATATTGTTCAAAGATATGGTTTATTGATTTAAATTTTTTTGATACGTGTGTTTAAAAAAAAAGTACTATAACTTTATATAAGTATAAAACCACATTCATTAAATTTTAAGAAAGTTGGTACTTAAAAAATACTGTTTGCAAATACCTTGCATTTCATTTTCATCCAAATTCTGGCATGTGTATACAAAAGCGTAATTTGAATAATCGGTGGCCAACACCCAGTAATCAGTTGACACAGTCTCTGAAAGAAAGAAAAACTTTGTAAAGAATTGTCAAAAATCAGTGAAAATGAGAATCCTTAATCTCTATCCTTCAAGAGTATTGTGTGATTGCAAAACTTACGATCGGATCCAGGAACCGGGAAGGTAACAACTAGCTTAGCTGAACCATCGGATGCCAGAACTGCCACAGCTTTCACAGTTTCCAATAGCTGATCGTTTACTTGAGAGTTGACCACTGCGACATTGCCATCCACTAAGTCGTAAAACGCATTGCTGCACGTCCCATCTTGGAAGCGTGATGGGTACATTTCAATATTATGCCATGTGCCCATAAACTAGAACAGAAAATGACATAGTACCTATAAACAAAGCTAATTCATCGTTGTAAAGTGCTTTTGGCATCTGATGTTTTTAACTAATTTTGGGTATTTTAACGATTTTTCTCACAAAGCAATTCTTAGCCTTCTGAAAACAGTAGGAATCTGCTAGTTGCGAGAAGCATAGAACCGATCGAAATGGCGGTACTTCGGAGAGGAATATGTACAGCAGTGAAATGATATGATTCTGATTCTGATCTATAGATTGATTGCCATCTCCGACAAAGATTCTCAGCATAAACATTGTAAAATATGTGTGTGTCAGAACCCTATAGACCTTTGACACGCATCGCCATATATATCGTTTTCGTATTAACGTTTCTTTCGAAATTGGTGCACACATCTTTTAACGGTATGCAGCCAGCGGTCAAATGTGTTAGTGTTAATAACTTACTCTGTCTGCTTCAAAGTTTGACATTGCCTGTACGTTAACGGATTCACATTGACCTCTAAACACTACAGGATGGTAATTCGGTTCAGGATAGAAGAAGCAACCTGCGTCGCTCTGGTCAGTTGGTTGGTAGTAAACAGAGTTCAGATCTAAGTAGGACCTTATCGCCTCATTGACTGCTGTTTCAGAGCTTGACGATAATTGTCGTGTCCTGCCAATAATCCAGCTGTACACTAGAGATAAACATTAAGATTAGACAAGTGTTGCAGAGAACGAAATTAAAATTACAATATCAGAAGGAACTGGTTATTTGTTTGGTAGCACCTACCTCGTCGCTGGTCTATACCGATGTTTTCACATGTATAAGCAATTGCGTAGTTGTCGTAGTCGCTCCTAAGAATCCATAATTCCCGTGGTGTAGAAGCTATAGATAATTAAAATCAACATTTAAGTTTAGCAAAACTAGACGTATTATTTACGAAACTTCTTTTTAAGGACAGTGAAATATAATAATTGTAAATCTATTTTAATCCGCTTGTAGGTCATTGGGATGTACATATCTGGTATATGTTTCTCTGCTCAATGATACTATCAATATGATAAAAAAATATCCTAAGTTTTTAAGCCGGAAAAGTCTGCCAGAAAAAGATTGTGTTCAGAATTTTCTCATTCCTTCCGATAAAGATGCAATAGTCTTATTATTGGTGCTCACAATAAATAATAATTGTATTTAATATAGTAAAAGTAATATAATTTTAAGATGTTACAGGCAATAATGTCGCTAAAATTATTAGCAGTAGTGTTCGAACAATGCAAACTCACAATTATATAACAGATTAGAATAGACCTTGGATACAAGTCAATAAAGATACAATATAGAGCGTAAGTCCATGAATAGCATAAGGCTTCATTCATACTAAACGTCGATGCCTATGGGAAACAATTTAAAGCAAAGGAACATAAATGACATTAAGGGAAATTACTACTCACATTCTCCTGGAATGTTTAACACCACAGATAACTTTGCATCAGTACTGCTGACTGTCGCATAGCCATCGATTGTGAGTACCTTCTCGTCAACTACTTGACTGTTAAGTACGTTCACCACTCCATCACCCCGCGTGTACTCCGCCCTAACGCAGGCGCCATTGCCATTGGGCGTCTCGTAGCTTGAAATTTGATGCCAGAGACCTAAAAACTAAATGTAAAGACAAGTTAGTCAAGGATTAGATTACGACCAAACTTTTCTTGTCGTTGTGTTTTTTGAGTTAACCCAGAGTCTCGATTCTTCCCGGGTACTGGTCATATTGTTTATGGATACTCTAAGTTCGCTAACTGTTTTATGGTACTTAAACAAAACTGAGGAAACGAGGGTGATCTATATCCTTTCAAGGAATACAGTATGGGCTATCTGTATGCATGTCTTTATTTGTGGTGTCAATGCCAATACTTACTCTATCTACATTGAAGTTTTGAACAACGGCCAAATTTTCATCACACAGTCCTGGGAAAATAATAGGTTCTCCAGGTTCAATAACTGGTAGAACATAGCAGGTAGCTTGGCTATGGTCAATAGTTCTTAAAGTAGAAAATTCGATGCCAAATGTGTTAAGAATTATTGTACTTATGAATGCGAGGGCCATTGGAGAAGGGGACTCTGGTTGTCTTGTGAGCGCCCATATGTGAACTGTGAATAAAACATTGGAATGAGATATAGACGGTTGCGAATGGCATACTAATCGTGGCGGACTTCATGACACTGTTATCTTTGGGCTAGTTGAAAGCAAAAATATTGGAGAAAAACTTGATGTTCTGTTAAACGACAAGTTAGGGTGTTGGAGGTGTATTTTATAGCTAAAGCTAGATTAAAATATACTCACGCTTCCTTTGAGCAGGCGAAATGTTTTCACACGAGAAAGTAATGGCAATTGTCGTATAATCTGTTTCTCGTACCCAAAAGTCAATGGCTGAAAAAAAGATTTAAAAGGGTATTCACCATTTTTATTTATTGGTTTGTGCACAATTTGTTACGTTAAACACTGTTGATATGACATGACATTAATTACAATATATACCTAAAGCCGCCAGTAAAAGTCACAATACCCAACAATATTCCTCATTGTAGTGACCTGTAGAGTAACAAACAAGTGGGAACTTAAGATATAGGCTCCGCAAGAAAAGCAAAAGAATGAATGTTAATAAATGTCTGTATGTTGACGAGATGACCTAATAAGCCTTGTTTTAATTTGGACAGTAGTTATTCAAAAGTTTTAACATGAATTACATTGTTGTAAATAATTTGATTTAAAATCGGTATATCAACAAAACTTGAACAAGCGTTTTTCAAGATGATAATTTAATGCGGCGTTCTGTAGTTTCTACTTATACCGCCATGGGAAAAAATCGCGACTTAATCTTTGTATGTATGTAAGTTGGTTTATTTATTTATGTAAGGGCTTACCAGCTAAACACATACACAACATTTTTTTTTTTGGGTGGGAAATCATCCAATAACTTTTCCTGCTCTGGGTGGAGCGGGAGGGCGTGTCAGACTTTTACTGACTAAAACCCACCCGTGTTCTCTCAGTTGCCTGTGTGCCAGGGGCCGCGGTATCTCTTTCGAACAACCCGCGCCCCAACATACACAACATTAACCCACAGTCTTTGTCATAGTTATAGATGTCACATGTCTCTAAATTATAGGAAAGCACGACGCGCACGGTTAATACTCTGAAGTATTAGCTACTGGTACTTACGATCTTGGAACGACGATATGGTGAGCTGAAGTCTAGCAGTATTGCCATCTTGGGACACTGTACCCTTTGCTTCTTCAAAGAAGTTATTATTGACGGAAGAGTGGTACACTTCAAGTCCATTAGTATCCGTCAGTTCAAACGCGGAACACTCGCCTTGTTGGTTCGGGTTGTCTGTCCGGGCAAACTCATACCATTTACCTATGAACTAAAAAGAGACAATAATAATATTATATCGCATCCTCTCACCTATCTTTAGATTAATACGCGAAGCAAAAACTTTGTACCCCTTTTTACGAAAATTAGGCCAACGGAGGAGCATGAAATTTGGCAGAGTTAAAGTTTGTATAGAGGAGTGCAGAAAGCTAATAGTTTAAATAATAATGCATTAGAAATACATTAAATAAAAACATGGTGGAATTTCGACCACTGGGCTTTCGCTCTAGTAATCATTATGCTTTCGATGTCCTGAACAGATAGATCCAAAGCATTGGAATGAGACTTCTGAAACAGATATCAGAATTCTCATTCACATATTTTGTATCTTGAATCCTTTCTAATACTTTTCTATGCTATGTATCTATCATCAACCATAGTATCTAAGTTTATGTGTTACATCAATATTTAACATAGATGTCTACTGAATTTATCTTCAGCCCTTCGGCTGGCTCAAATTTCATGGTTCTAGACTCAGAGCCTTAGCCCTGGATCTAGAAGCATGAAATTTAACACAAAAGTTCCAAATAACGTACGTGAGCACTAACGAATGATTTTTGAAAATTCTTTCCTAAAGGGGTTAAATAGGGAACGCAAGTTTAATTGGAAGTTCGTATTTTTTTGACGATGGGAAATTACATCGGGCGTAAGGCTTGCAGCACAGAAATCTAACGAGACACAATATGAGTTTTACCGTAATTACGTCTGTCTGGGGTGATTAGCGTCCCTCAACGTGTTAAAGAATAATCGCTCATTGCAGAAAATAATGTGCTCACATCACGTGACCCGTACTGTATTTTAAACAAAGCGTTGCCATGGGGATTCGATGATTGTTTGTTTCTTCATTGTAATTTAGATAAATATAGACCATCGTGGCATCGTATAGAATAGCTGTAGTTTGGAGCTGATTAGTCACCCCTTAGAACATTTTGTATAACTGTAATGAGTGTTTTTTTCAAGTCTGTTTGCATTTGTTTAATGTTTTTAGAGTATTTTTTTAGTGTATCTTCCTGTCTACTTATGCTATCTGCTTGCTATTACTTCATCATCATGTATGTAGGTTTTCTTCTCTGACTGAATAAACTAATTCAAAGAGATTGAAGTTCAAGATTTCTTGAAAAGCAGAAGAAAAGGGATTTCATGCAGTACAAAAATTAAAACAAAACGAAAGGATGTATCTAGCAATGAGATGTTTTTTTAAATCAAATTTTCAGCCTATACTGTTCTCACTGCTGAGACATAGGCTTGCTATCTGTGAGAAGGAGTGGGCTGTAATCCATCGCGCGGGTCCAGTGCGGTTTGGAAGGTTACTACATGTAGAATTTTTGGTTCTAGGGATGGGTGCCTTTTATTGATTACAGCTATTCAGATTTTTAAGACCCTACACTTGGAATTATTTGAGGTTCTTGAAAAGAGGCGCAATCATCACATTTGTGTTTAATAATATTTTTAGGAGTGCAAAATTGGGATGATTACAGATTTGATTAAATACATGCCTTTGCAAAATCTCACTTTCAAATCTTGTCAGACAGCCTATTTGTCGCTAGCGATGTCAAAATCTGTGTGGACGTGAGTTGCGGGCGATCAAAGTTGTTACGTGTGTACGTAGCATTAGACAGTGGCTTTGTTATCGTTGTCAAATTGTTTAATCACTTATATTGCGCCGTCAGACGCAATTTTCGGATAGAAATGACGCTAATTGATACGTGCAAACGATATGGTATTAGGAATTGTTATTCTAGAAAATGCTACCGAATTTATTTATTTAGGGTGCACAGCGTCAAGATTTCTTTTACAGTAGCTATGGATATTATTCAAACGAAATAATTATTTAAAACCAGCATTCGCAGATCACTCCTTGAATGGTGGTTTTAAGCATAATTTCGTTTGAACAAAGTCTGTTCTAAAGCGATCGGACGTTACACAAAATTATTTATTCCCTACCAGCAACTCATAATTTTAATCAAGCTTTTTAGGAAGGATTAACCATTTCATCTTGCAGAAAAAAATTTGGAAGGAAGTTTTAACTGTCAAAGTATGCAACCAGATTTTTCAGAGCGATAATTACTTAAAAATTTAGAGTTAAATTAACTATTAAGTTGTTCCGTGTGGCGTCGGACGTAAAAAATAGCACCATCTCTTCCCGTGGGTGTCGTAGAAGGCGACTAAAGGACTTAGTAGAGAATGGGCAGCAGCGTTCTCTATGCATTTGACCACCAAACTGCGATCGCCAACCCGCCTGCCAAGCGTGGCGATTATGGCAGACCCCCCCAAATTAGGGGAGGCTTATGTCCAGCAGTGAACGTCAATCGGCTGAAATGATGATGATGATGAAGTTATCTGTTATTGGCTTTGTGGACCGGTCTTTGGTCGATTTGAAACTGAACTACTTACTTGTTGGATGTCAAAATCTGCACGTATAGGAAGACCTGTACACTGTCCATCTTGTATTACTTGGCTCATACACACACTAAATAGTCCAACGAGACTAAAAACTAATAGAATTACTTTCGGCATTATGAGATCATGGTTATGTACCCGCACATCACAATTGGCATACTAATCAAATAATGGTTTATCTGTTAATTTATATAAAATCTTATCTTAGCTATATTTATCGTTTCTTTAATCTCAAAAATCGTATTGACCAATATTATTATGAGTACAAGTAAATAGATTGTTTTGAATAATCCTAACTAATTGTGTTTTTTTTTATCAATGTGGCTATAATTATATGTGTAATTAAAACCCGAAAAGACTGGACTAAAGTTTTTAGTGAGATTTTGTGTGTCAGTAATTTATTCATTAACAATAATATAATATGTGTGTGCATGTACTAATGTGGTGCGCTTTCTAAAAGGTTCCATCACAGCGTATTAGCGTTGTGAAATGCATTTTCGTGTGTGATTGCTAATTACTATCTGTTGTTCGTCTATACAGTCACCTCAAAGTATTGGTAACGATTTTTTATTTAGACGGCCTAGTTGAGAAAAGTATATATTTAGGATTAACCTACCAATTAGAACCAACAATATCTCCTGAAGGCCGGAGGGATAAGCAGAAATACCTCGTACGAACTTGCCAATCGTGTAATAATTTGGTATATGAGTAGAAGAAGGTCGTTGGTCCGGGGCAATACTAAAGTAGGAAAGTAAACTACAGTCCGGCCGTCGAGAGAATGCGTTCTTGGGGGTCTACTAGCTAATCACGAAATCCGTAGTTTCAGCCGATGTTACGGGCTTTTCCTAATCCGTTTCATCTGCGGACATAAGATCAGTTTGGGGCCTGAACTAAGAATGAATGACGAGCGATTTGACAGTTTTCCTTACTCCCGACCTATTTAAGTTAACTAAGTAATCATGAGTGGGTATTCCAAAGTATCGAACATCTTTCTGACGGGCCCATATCTTTGTTGACGGACTTAGAGAGTAGGCGGCTCCCTGACATCTATCAGTGCGACAATTCTAGTAACAAATATAGATCAAATTCGCACAACGTGTATAAGTAGATATTTATGAAACTGACGGGTATCAAGAACGCATTCTCTCGACCACTTTCTGACAATCAGCATTGCTGTGGTCAAGCTTGAAGGGTATGCTTGCCGGTATGGTAGGCAAAAAAAACTTCCAGCTTTATTTCTGATACCAATGTATTCGCTTTGCCTTTGGTTTTACAGACGATGGTGGTGACTACTTAAATTTAGGTGGATATTTATCGTACAGATGACTGTGTTACCCATTTTGTACCTACGTGAATGCGTAAGAATTTTACCACACCAGGGTTTTTTTGTCACTTTCATCTGATTATTTTGAAACAAACCATAGATAGGTATGTAAAACTTAAACTCAAAGCATTTATTTCAATTAAACCATTTACGGGCACTTTTGAATTACCAAAAAGTCGATCAGTTGGAAAGTTGAAGCTTGTTCCCCATTCCAAAACGTAGATCTCTATGGAGAAGAACGGGCAAGAAACACCACGGACACTCTTTTAAAATCAAGTTGAATATTACAAAATCTTGGAAATACTATTCTTGTTACCTCTGTATGTGAGAACAATGTAAAAAAAAAATATTATAAACAATTCTAAATACAAGATAAAAGTAAGCCCTGGAAGTTAAGAGATGACCAGTCCCAACCGACAGCGCCCGTTCACGAACTTGACGCGTGGATCAGCACCATCCAGCTCAAACATTTTCTAGGGAACCGACGCGCCACCATCATTGAGACATTTAAGTGAGCATGACATACTCTCAACTGCCATACTTTTTCAAGTCAACGTACATCATTATCAACACAATAAACGGATGCATGGTACTCACATTTACAAAATTTAAACAAAATTCTTCTAAATTATACAAAACTATAGTCATCTGCCTAGCCTTTTCCCAACTATGTTGGGGTCGGCTTCCAGTCTAACCGGATGCAGCTGAATACCAGTATTTTACATGGAGCGACTGCCTATCTGACCTCCACAACCCAGTAACTGGGTAACACGATACCCCTTGGTAAGACTGGCTGTCAGACTTTTGGGCGTCTGACGACCCGTAACGACTGTCAAAGATCCACAAATGACAGCCGGGACCAACGGCTTAACGTACTTTCCGAGGCACGGAGGGGTCTTGGTATGTAAAGATGGTCACCCATCCACGGACCAACCGCGGCAAGCGTCGCTTAACCTGATCGATCGACCCGTGCAGCTTGTTGTTACTTAGCCACAAGCCCCTTCCCGTTATACAAAACTATAGTATGCAACCTATTTGAGTATTTGTATTTACTAACTTTTGCACGCGGCTCTACCCTTGTGAATGTCAGTTATCGCATAAAAAAGTAGCCTTTGTCCTTCTTCGTCGTCTCGTCCATAAACCAAGCTATATCTCTGCCAAATTTCATGTCGACCGGTTCAGCGGCTTAGGCGTGATAGCGTAACAGACAGGCAGACAGACAGAGTTACTTTCGCATTTACAATATTAATATTAGTACCTAGGGATTTAGCAAAACGAACTTCAACAAACGTGTTAAACAATTTCAGTCACGTGGTCCAATATTTAGTTAGGTACTCATGCGACTCAGCGTAACGTTTGGACTTTACTTAGAAGCAGATATAGGTAGGTACTGACTACCAGTTAACTTGAAGATATAAATCATTGTTTTGCCATCTAAAGATACCATTGTTATGTTGATTCGATATCAAAATTGACTAGGTATAGGCAAATAATGCCAAATTGTTTGTAATCTTTTTGTTAAGTGCCGACCCATTAATTAGGGGTTTGTTTGTTTATTTGTGTTTTGGCATTAGTCTATTTGCTGAGATTATTTCTGTATGGAATGATAGAGGGCGCTAGTCTTGTCAGCATGAGAAAAAATTGCTTTTCTCTTTTGTGCTTTTTGTGGTTATTAAAGTAGGTAGGTACATTTTATTAAGTGGGTATATATTAAAAAGTGATGTAGATAATAGTTTTTTTTTTATTTTGGGACAAAAACAAATTACAATGGAAACGATGATAGCTACAAAAGTTAAAACAACATTGTTCTAGACTTAACTATGTATAACGATTAGGTACCTACAGAAAACGATTATCACAAACATGCAAAAATTAAAATGAACCCTTTAGGGAATTTAGGCATGATGATATGTAATGTAATTGGGCATGCCGTGATGATGGAAAAAAATAATCACATTTACCCCCCTATTTTAAACGTAGACAGTGTGGTTCGTCCTCCAAGGTAAACTTAGGAAAAATATCTACAGTTTCCTTATTCAACAATGACGAAAAACATTTATAAATTAATTACTATTAACAGCAACAACGTACTGTGGTAACGTACCATAATGCTATTAAGTAACATGTTATGTGTTTCACACATTTTTTTCATTTGATACTTCATCTTGTTTACCGAGTTACACGGCAATGGCAATGAACTTGTATGAGATAATATTCAAGAAAATAAACATTAACGTGTTGCCAACCAAACCTTCCACTTACCGCGAGGGGCTTTTCAAAGTCATGTGTAAATTTGAACAGTAAATATGTACGTAGTACGATGATCCTCTATTAATAGAAATGTTTGGACATAAGTAGGTAAATATGAATCGCGTCCCTTATTAACACCTCTAAACTGAATAATATATTACCTATTATTATTTCAATACCTTGATATTTTTTTTATGAAATCCCACAGAAATAATACATACTTACCAAAGTTGATTAATTAATCGGAATCAGTTCCCAATTAATCTTACTTACATTATCATATTAGTGATGTAGCTCAACCATAATATAGCACAAAAAAAAACAACCGTAAACGTAATCGTATTACACAACGGAATGATCCTCTAAATCCGTCTAGAAGCATCGCGGGGTGCTGCTGGAAGCGTTCAATTGGACTCGTCCAAATTGTAACCACTCTCATCCTTTAAACTTTCCACGATGTCGAGTGCACATGAATTGGAACGTGATGTGCCCATCAGCCGCCATTCTTACGAAAATTATGTAATTTGTTTGTTGTGATGGAAAATATGATTCATTGGTGTTGATAACTAGCTTTTGTGGTCAGTTTGACATTGTGGTTTTGATATTTTGATAACGTTTTAGGATGGATTGGAATGGTATATTTTTTACTTCAGAATTATTAAACGGTAAACATTCAAGTTGTTAGTTAGAGCAAAATATTCGAATATGTTCAGCAAAGTGATTCTGATTTTAATTCAACTACGCGTCACGCCCAGTATTCCAAATTCGACCGTAATTCATTTAAAACTAAACGTATTTCTAACACATTATTATATAAAAATACTAGCTGCTCCCGCGTGCTGTTCGGAAATTATCCCATGAGAACGTACTAACGGGATAAAAAGTATCCTATATTAACACATCCAAGTTATAAACTATCTGTGTGCCAAATTTCATCTCAATCCGTTCCCCCGTATTTGCGTGACTGAGTAACAAACTAGGGACGCCTCGATACGCCTTTTTTCCGATACGATACCGATGCTCTTATAAAAATATCGGCGATACCGATACCGATACGCTTATTGATTTCAAAAATGAATAAAATAAAACACAAGTCAGGTTATTTTTTAATTAATATAAAAAGAACAAATAACAGGACAAACTAAATAAAACCGTTTATAACTATAGACAGGTTGAGATTAGTTAATAGTATATTTATCATAGTTATAGTTCGTGCCTCGTTTGCAACGTTATAGACTAGACAACACCCGCGTTTACATTACATTTTTAAAGCGCGAAATTTGAAAAGTATCGTTGAATCGGCCATAAAAATATCGCTCATGCCGATTTATCGGCAAACTTCGAATATCGCCGATATATCGGCATCAGTATCGGTATCCGATGCATTCCTATAACAAACATCCAAACATCTTCACAAACTTTCACATTTATAATATTAGGTTAGATTAGATTTAGGATTAGATTTCTGCCCTCCTGCACAATATAAGATTTCGTACTCCTCTGTCCGCGTAATTTTCGTAATAAGAGGTAAGTAAAAAGTTTTTGCTTCGTGTATTAATCTAATATATAAAATTCTCGTGTCACAGTTTTCGTTGCCATACTCCTCCAAAACGGCTTGACCGATTTTGATGAAATTTTTTGTGCTTATCCGGTATCTATGAGAATCGGCCAACATCTATTTTTCATCCCCCTAAATGTTAGGGGTAGTCCACCCCTAAATAATTTATAAGGCAAAACAACGTTTGCTGGGTCAGCTAGTTATCTATAAAGATATCATCATCTGCTTAGCCTTTTCCCAACTATGTTGGGGTCGGCTTCCAGTCTAACCGGATACAGCTGAATACCAGTATTTTACATGGAGCGACTGCCTATCTGACCTCCACAACCCAGTTACTGGGTAATACGATACCCCTTGGAAAGACTGGTTGTCAGACTTTCGGGCTTCTGACGACCCGTAACAACTGTCAAAGATCTACAAATGACAGCCGGGACCAACGGCTTAACGTGCTTTCCGAGGCACGGAGAGGTCTTGGTATGTTAAGATGGTCACCCATCCACGGACCAACCGCGGCAAGCTTAGCTTAACCTGATCGATCGATCCGTACGGCTAATATTACTTAGCCACAAGCCCCTATATCTATAAAGATGTATATACAAGATAATAGCCTGTACCTACTGTACCATCAAGGCAAAGGCCTTATTTACACTCTTTCCACTTCTGCTCATCGAGAGCTAGGTAGGACCTGTATTAGAGGAGTTCAAGTCGCCCCTCTGTCTAGATTTGCCGTGGTTTTGCTTGATCCATTGGGTTCTGAGTTTAACCATAACTCTTATTACTTACTGACTTGGCTTCAGAATCATTTTATTAGTCATACTAAAGCGACGATGTGCCGTGTGTTGGAAAATACATGATCAATAAGATTGTTTTTAGCATTACCTATTAATTACCGTGGTTTCGACACCACACTCACTGATGCGGCTCGACTAAGCCTGATCTATGTCAATTTACTATGATCTTAAATCTTGTATCAGCAGTGCAACTGTTCACAGTTGCAGGAAGACCAACAAAATAAGGATAGTTTTATCATGAGTCTGCAAAATGATAATTTAAATCCACAGAGAAACAATAATAACTTAATTCTATCTTAGCTACAACTCAGTATTTATGTAATACTAGCTGTGCCCGCGACTTCGTCCGCGTGGATTTTTCTAAAATAAAACATCAGCTACCTGCCAGTGAAAATCCCGTCAAAAACGGTCCAGCCATTTCAGAGATTAGTGGGAACAAACAGACAGACAGACAGGCAGACAGACAGACCGACAGACAGATTTAAAAAAAAATGTTATTTTGGTATATGTACGGTATATATATTCATATGCATGTAGCAAAAAGCGGTTATTTTAATATTACAAACAGACACTCCAATTTTATTTATATGTAAAGACTAGCTGTGCCCGCGACTTCGTCCGCGTGGATTTTTCTAAAATAAAAGTAGCCTAAGTTACTCCTTATTACATCAGCTACCTTCCAGTAAAAGTCCCGTCAAAAACGGTCCAGCCATTTCAGAGATGTACAGATGTATAGATGTATAGTGAATAAGCCTTTACAAGGAAAAAGGTCATAATAAATTCATACCCAAAATCTACAAGTGTTAATAGACTAATTCACAGAACGCTAATTTTGTTCTTAGTACAATGAGAAAAACAGTCCAGCATGTTTCGAAAATCAAGAAGTTTGAACAGTGCTTTCATTGTTAAGAAACGCAAGTGTTTTTGTATAACAGTCACAATAGCAGAGTTGGAAAAAAATACATTATGAACATTTTCTAATGTGATCGTATATGTGAAGATGAATGGCTTTTTTTTACTGGGTGGGAAATCATCAAATGACTTCTCCCACTCTGGGTGGAGCAGGAGGGCGTGTCAGACTTTTACTGACTAAAACCCATCCGTGTTCCCTCAGTTGCCTATGTGTCAGGGGCCGCGGTATCTTTTTCGAACAACCCGCACCCCTGGCAGGCATCGGCGCTTGCGGACCCCACCAGTTGGTGCTGACATCTCTTTGAGGCGAGCGTGGAACACAATGCGCCGTCGACCCGGGCTTGGTCTTTACCAGACAGCGAGCTACCCACCAACTTATGAATGCAAAGTATGCTACAGAATTCAACCTAAAGGTAACAGATGAATATATCACCGTCTTATCAAAGTCTTATTCTGTACCTATGTAAACAGATTAGATTTCCTGAAGGACCTGCAGCTCGTAAGCGTTGCGATTTCGATTATTCAGCAACGGTTGGCAATAAAAACGCTGTAATAAAAAGAATTAGCATCAAATGAGAATAATGGTGTAACTTTCTGAATCCACTAAATGATATAAATTATCAGCTCAACAAAACTCACACAGTTTAAAAGGCTCGTTGCACACACAGGCAGACGGGACGTAGAAGGGGCGTATATGCAATTGCGCCATTTATTAACAACACAAGATTCCGTGCATCGTTCATGTCCATTGCTTACGTCCTGTCGTCTCTATGTGTATCGCGCCTAAAACTGACTAGTAACAAGAGTTGTTATTGAGTCATAAAGCAATGTGAGAATGAGCAGCAAACAAAAGTGCATGAAGTACATCAAAATAAAGAAAGAAAATAATTTTAAATATAACATAATTATGATATCATTAGATACCTACCTAATTAAAATTAATAGGTACTTTTTAATTAAAATCTGACACTAGAGATACTGAAAGAACATTGACGTAAAAGATAAGTCATACCAACATGATTTGTTATGATTTCCAAGTATTGATAAGAGCAGTTATTAGCATGACTGTTTGGAAGTTTCTGTAGATTTCACTTTTTATTTTGTATCCACAATATGCACCTTTGTGTTGGCACTACAATAGCATGCAGCTTGCAATTAGTTTTGCCTTTATGGTCACTTTCCGCTCTATTTATCATGGACATCATAATTGGTTATGGATGATCTGCTGCCCTTTGTGATGACCAGTTTTTGTGGGAAATCTCTCGATGTGCCAACGACTTAATCCCTAGTATCCTACATAGATAGTTGATAAAGAATGACTAAGTAATATGTTTTCAGGGTTTTTCCCAAGATAATCAAGATATAGATGGATAGCTCGATGATGATCATTAGATACCAACATGATCTAAACAACTGAATATGAACTCAGCAACTTTAGAGATTAATCTCACTTGCTTTTTATTTTCACTTAATTCTTTTAATGACTAATCTTGTGCCATTCAACAGTATAATGGCGAATCCTTTTTTACGTCTTGAAAACAGCAATGGACTCATCTTTTCGGGATATTTTTTATTTTATCCCTACAATCTTTCCTTCTTGAGTATTATATCCGTTATGAATTTCTTAATCCTAAGTTTAATGAGTATTATGTATTATGTATAGTACATTTCATCACAGACATGGAGATTTATAGAATACTCGATTATCACGAAACGCTTTACATGTTCAATCATCAAGACTAGCCATATTTTTTTAGTTAATTGAAAAACTTTTTACTGTCAATGTTTTCATCCTCTCTGTATAACCTCAATTCGTAAAATATACGTATTTAAACCAACTCTGGTTTACCGTAAGCATCACTGCCATTATAGATTATGTGCATGCATTCTTTCCATTACCAATATAATTTATTGATATGTAAAACATAGTGTAAAACAAAATGCTACAGGCACAGTACAGTGGCAGGGCGCAGTTATTTTAAGAGATGCAATACTTTTTTTACAAAATATTTTCCCAACATGACACACTCATACGGCACGCCTGTCACAGTCATTATCTACTCAGCATCTCGAATTCCTTTATTGATAACAATTGACAATTGGATGATATAGTTAAGAGGTCGATAAATTCTGATAAAAAGATTTCGATAGAATTAACTCTAGGGCATATATGGATGATGTAAATGTTGTTACCAACTCAAATAAAAAACACGGAAAAATTTTGATGCAGTGTCTACCACCATTATTAATTGTGAGTTTAGGTTATTCAGAAATTATTCAAGAATAAATGTCAGTTTAGCAAACTGTTTTTTTTTTTTTTTTAATAAAAGCATTTCTTTAGATATTTCACTGAATTTTGACACTCCTGAATAAAATTCGATTTTTAGTGGATTGTTACCATTTGTGCTAGTCTGACAATGGGTTTGGGGCCTGATCATTTATCAATAGCAATCCCTGACGAAGAAATTAACATGTTTGAACTTCTACGAAACTTCCAAATAATTACCTGAGTCTGCCAGGGGTGTGGGTTATTCGAAAGAGATACCGCGGCCCCTGGCACACAGGCAACTGAGGGAACACGGGTGGGTTTTAGTCAGCAAAAGTCTGACACGCCCTCCCGCTCCAGCCAGAGTGGGAGAAGTTATTTGATGATTTCCCACCAAAAAAAAAGAAAAGTACCTGAGTCATTTGAAAAAAACATTAACAGCAACAGACGGTAAAATATCTTAGGCGAAGATCTCAAAGCCAGAAAATCTCGAAGTTTCTACAATGCAATCACAACGTAGGTACAGTACAAGGAAAGCACATTCAAACGCATAGCGCCCGATGTCTCTAGAACTTTGATCGCTTCATCCTCTTCATTCGCAATTCTGTCAATTAAATAATCCTGAGATACGAATTGTGTCTGTCCATGACCTCTGTAGCTCTGGGTATATAAGGATGCGTCTGTACCCACAGCCGCCAGTTTATCTCTGACAACCGTCCAAGCACGAGAGGCGTAAACGACTTAATTTTTGTACTAAAAATATTTTATAAAAATCCAAAATGTTTAGATTTTTGATTCTCACTTTTGTTGCGGTGGCGATGGCCGATTCTCATGATGGAGCCTGCCCTGAAGTTAAGCCGGTTGAAAACTTCAACCTGACCGCTGTGAGTATAGATTTGTTTCAATATTGTTCAGGTTCCGTTAGTTTTATTTTTGAAAGTGTGTTTTAAAAGATACTATTTTCAATTTTGTAAAATTTGGTTTTCGAATGAATCCTCAGAAGTTTTCTAATTTACTTCACATACCTGCATACACACGGTTCGTTTTCCAAATTAGTATTTCTTTCATGAAAACGGTAGTTTTTTAACTAACTTAGTGTCTCCACGTAAGTACTTCTCCTACTTCACGTATCAATCGTTAATTCCTAATTAAATGAACAATCTTCATATTTTTTTATGATTTGTCATTTTCAGTTCCGGTGTTAACTCTCACTGTTTCCTGTGCTTCTTTAAGAATTTTGGGAACTTACAGACCTACATAACAAACATTTGAATTTACATTTACACTTGAATTTACATCAATCGCATAGCGATTCGATTTTCGTCATGATTTGCTGAGTAGCGATTATCAGCTCCATTCAATTTTGTATGATCGTGATGAGCACTCTTCACGATTGTTTCTTTAGCTCCCATAATATCAATTGTATCGTATTTTACAACATGAACAAATATATTTTATCCCCTTAAAATTAGGAAATTGAATCTACAACATTCCTATGACTCCCAAAATGACTTAGCTTTTGAAATTAGCGGCACTCCTTTAACGCCTGTGTTTCCGTCTCGTTATCACCATAAGCAAATAACTTTTAACCAGAACGTGAAACTGTTATCGTTATAACTTGTTGCTAACGGGAGTGTCCAAATTTAAATTAGAGGCGTGGTTCAGATCAATATCTATGTTTTTCAACATGACTGTTCAATGTTAAACCGTAAGGTACTAAGCTGATACAAAAATATGGTTAAGATATTATATCGGTCATTTTGGATGCATAATCATTTCTTTATCAGTACAAGCTTATGTTCTTATTTCCTAATTCAGTAATGCATTATTGTTTGCGTTGATCGATCTAATCTTTATATGTTTAATGGGTCTGTCAGTAGGTTGTATTTTACATCACTTCCTGAACAAAACATTCTACGTTTAGAAATTGTATCTGCTCATTTTTTATTCTAACTTAAAAAATGGTCATTAAAAATTTGCTGTTTGATCGCGTAGGTATCGCACTTTTCTATGAAACAGCTGTTTTTTTTTTTTTTTTATAACCGTTAAAAAATGTCTGGAATCATATGCTGAATCCATAGTAACTATTCATGTGTCGATGTCCCTGCCAGCCTGTTTAATAAAATAGTAATGAAGTCAAAACTGTAAATTGTATATTTTTGAAAATGTAAAAAATTGCTACGAGGTGTGTTAAAATATAGTTTTTTAAATATTCGTCCTTTTGTTTGGATGTTTCGAATTGGAGTAAAAATGGCTGAACAGACTTATAGGAAATAAGGCACACAGATACTTTATAATCCGAATTAATCGCGGTTACGTTCCCGTGAGATATTTTCTGACATCAATACGCAAATAAACTGGCGTCAGTATCTAAGGAAACATCACTTAGGGCCAAAAGACTAGGGAAAAATGTACGAGTATATGGGTAAATAATTCATACGTACATTATATGGCATTGCATTAGAGTTTTGGGGTTATTTAAATTTAAGCGTTTGTGAAAGATTTCAGCGGTGCTGCGAGCGGTCCGGGAGTGGTACTGCGCACGGATGGTTTTTTTTTTTCTTACAGTTGTCATCTTGCGTGCACGGTACCACTTCCGCTCGCAATAGTCCTGTATCAAGCGCTTAATTTGACACAGCCCTTAGAAAAAAAACTGTCATTTAAACGCAATTTGCTGATCCTACACTCTACAAAATATAAGTTGTGCCAGGTTGACGGCCGTGTATCCTTGTAGAATTTTAAAGCTTTACTGTTTCTTTTAACGTCTTCATCAATTATACCGGATTATCGGAAATTGGTAATAGCGTTAGCTACCAAACGGACAGTAAGATTTGTTCGTTTTTTAGGTGACGGTATTTCAAAGAAAGAGGTTTTTAAAGCTGATACATAATGTTACGAACGATACCTATTATGTACGAACTATATGTATGTCTGAACATTATAGGCGTGGCTGTACAAAAAACAAGCGTAAAAGGTAGTTTTGTAATTATATTGAGGCATTTCAATTATCATTAAACCAACAGAGCTCGGAATTCGATTCGATGTAAGTGAGCAAAAAGAACCTTTCAAATCAACAGAGGGTGAACAGCGGAACAACAAACGCGTCACAGAGTAGATTCAAGATCAAGGCCGTGCCAATTTGACCTTAATCCATTAAACTATTAAACCTTGCTGATTCACACACAATAAACTAATTTGCCGATAAACGGTGATCAATCAGGTAGTTAGATACGGTGCGTCTGAGTTGACCACGGAATTGAATGATTCGAGTTGGCTAAGCGACACAAAGTTAGCAAATGAACCGTGAAGGACGAATGATGTACGCTTGCGTTTAATGTTATATCATAGTTTCTGGTATTGTAAACTTGCATTTTAAATGGGTGTGTCTAAACTTCCATGCTAATGAAAAAGGTCGTTGGTGTTCTGGATATAGAGGAAATAACCTTACATTTTGTCTTTTCTACACATAATTAAGATTTTATTTGTCAGAGTCTGACTGTCCTAACCTTCGAATTTTCCTGAACGTACCTAATTAAGCTGTAGAGGTCAGTAAACACTCGTTTCATGTTAAACAAAAAAACTACACTTAGGAAGGAAAAGGCAGTTAATTATTTGATGGTTTTTGCCTTACTTTAAGGCAAATACTGTAGGGTTATACAGAGAACACATAAACATTTATATATTTATATATTGTATAATGCTGGACTTGGAAAGCTAAATTAAATTCTTCTTTTCAGTACCAAGGCGTCTGGTATGAAATCTCCAAGCTGCCCATCGCTTCCGAAGGCAAGGGCGCTTGCGGCCAGGCAGAATACACTTTGAACGGCGACGTGGTCACCGTCAAGAACTCCCATATCATCGACGGAGAAAAGAAGTTCATTGAGGGAACAGCCAAGTTCGCCGCTGATGCCAACGCAGCCGCCAAGTTTGTCGTCTCTTTCAAGTTTGGAGGTAAGATGAAGTTACTGCACTTAGGTAACATAGATACCTCAAGGTTGAAACATAGGCATACGGACTATTTAAAATGCAATGAACATTTTATCTTCTGAAAAGTTTTTAGCTGGTCTTGACTCCAGTTCTAAGGAAAAATGCCTTACTATCCATTACTTCAGTCTTCATCTTCATCATTTCAGCCGAAAGATATCCACAGCAGGTCTCGCCCACGCGCCACTGTAACCGGTTTTATACTTTTTGCATCCAGCCGATTCCTGATGTATAATTACGTTTAATCTACCTTTACAAGTTTATCCTACCAGCACATGTCATATAAAAAGTATTTGTGGAGATAATGACTGCAATTTGATTTTTAATTATCTACTTAGATAATAATTGTAATTGATTTTTTATCTTCAGTTCCTATATTTTCTTTCTTTTCATTAGTTGTGATTTGTAAACTGTCTTTAAGTGCTATATTTAAATAATAACACGGCGTTTTTAATCTTGAAAGCATCGTTAATAAGAGATCATGTTCTTTTTCTCCGTAGATTTCGTCTCCGAGTCTCCCCTGCTAGTCCTCGCCACCGATTTCAACACCTACTCCATTGCCTACAACTGCAAATACAACGAGAAGACCAAGACCCACAATGGTAAGTACACTTTTAACGACAAGCTCTTTCTTTCCTTTGATTTTAGAAAGAGATACGACTTCCTTGAGGTTGAATTCTGCAAGTCTTATTGTCTCGAATGGGAAGCCTTGAAATTAGCCGTCAGAATTTAGATCAAGGGCTCAATGTATCTTATCTTCACCAAAATCTACCTACATAGATAGTCTTTCGTTTCCTTTACCTCGCAACTATGCAGAAATTAATATAGTAGCTGGTTTATGTTTAGAGGGTGTTATGCTATTACTCATTTCTTCTGTCTTCATATTTCTAATAACAATTCACTGCTGGACCTAGTGCTGTCCCTGTTCATATTTGTAGTAGATGGAGTAAAATTGCCGTAATATAGTGTTGGATCAATTTGTTTAAAACATTTGAGTAAGGTACTCTTTACTTCTCGTATTGTGCAATCCAATGTTTAGAAGAACTTTTAAAGCATTTTGTATAAGTTATCGTGGACATGATAAAGAATACAGATTTTTTCGACGCACGTTGTTATACATGTTGAAATAGACTGATAATGAAATTAATCGTGCATGTATAATTAAATATTCAGACATTTCTAGATTATTTTTTCCGACCACGATTATATTCAATGTGTGTAGAGGCCAGAAAGTCAATTATTTATAAATATTTAAATTCATTCAGTTCATATTGAACACAGAATTACAGCTATGAAATAAAGCAACATGCCTTGTTTAGGTTTCGGACACAAGACCTCACCTAAACTGGTAAACAATTTTATTTACGCCTATGAAGGAAGAGCAAAGGAAAAAGTGACTCTAAACATTTAAATAGTTTATGAAATTGATTTACTACAAAACATTTTCATACATATGAAATTAGTAGCGCATGAGAAGCTGGTACCAAGCAAGAAAATAGAAGCAAGCTAGAAGCATTCTAGAAGATAGCCCAGGTCATCTAGGTGTACCTACCCTTCGGGACTAAGTTCTTGATCCAACTGCCTAACGAGAGCACGCTGTTTCTGATGCTTTTCCAAGACAGTTTAAGTATTTCTCCGGGACTCGACGAATTGCCGCTTCTTAACACTTTTCTGGTGATCTCCAATATAGTCTCTAAGGGCAGTAACCGCCATCTGTTTTATAAAACGTTGCAGAGGGCAAATCAAATTTATTGAGGCCTAGTAGTAATTATCAGCAATCCACGATTGATACGATATCAGTTGGTTTACAATGTCACGTACTGAGAGTAGCAATGTAAGCCCGGTTATTAGGTTATTAATCATTATAAGCCTGTAAAACTTCCTTGGCAACTCAGAACTTTTCATTGACTATGATCTATGAACGGTGTTTTTTTTGCTTTTGAAATCATCAAATAGCTTCTCCCGCTCTGGGTGGAGCAGGAGGGCGTGTCAGACTTTTACTGACTAAAACCCACCCGTGTTTCCTCAGTTGCCAGTGTGCCAGGGGCCGCGGTATCTCTTTCGAACGACCCTCACCCCTAGCAGGCATCGGCCCTTGCGGACCCCACCAGTTGGTGCTGACATTTATTTGAGGCGCGCGTAGAACACAACGCGCCGTTGACTCGGACTTGGTCCTTACCAGACAGCGAGCTAGCCATTTCTCGACGTCCGCAAGCCCGTGCCTACGGTGGCCGGGAATCAGCCTGTGATTCTCGACGATATTTGAATGGTTGAACGATAACTTTGCTCTAGTATAAGCACCATGCTTTGGATGGATTAGTGATTACGTCATCAATATGTCATTCAATTACAAGCATATGCTGAGACAATGTAGAAAAACGTCATCGTCTTCGTCGTCAGATATGATTACGTTTTAGAAACAAACAATCGTAAGTTCTGTAACGTCGACCAATCACCACTAAAACTGCGTGATGGATTACTTTACATATATTCTCACAGAGATAAGTCCAGTGATGAGATTGTAATAGACCGATGTTATAGCAGAGAATGCTGTCCGTCTGTATAAGTCTAGAAATTCCACAGAGATTTTGAGATCTCCTGATATAGGAGTCACTGTAGCTCTCTCGTCCGGGTTTTTCGTTTTTTGTCGTATATTTATTAATTTGATGCCCACATTATAACCAGTTTTCAATTTCTTAAAGCTGACCTATATAATATCGGCGACTAGTAACCTACAATTTCTAAGTAGGTATACGTTTGTATTAGGTAGATTAACAATCAGCCGATGATAAAACTTGCACATAATATACTATCGATTGGTTTATAATGTCACGTATTAAAGGAAAATGAAGCCATAATCCTACTTAATAGGTTACTTATTTCATATATATTGTGTTAACAAACCAGTTACTTATAAATATTATAATGATGTGTTATTCAGCACGTATTTATAATTTATGGATCTTTGACAGTCGTTACGATTCGTCTAAAGCCTGATAGTCTTACAGTTAGTCTTACCAAGGGGTATCGTATTACCTAGTTACTGTGTTGTTGAGGTCAGATAGGCAGTCGCTCCATGCAAAACACTATTTTATTTATAAGTAAAACGTCAAAATTTTGAATTGACATCAGCTATTGAAAAACTTATGCCATTCCGGTCGAGTGAAAACTTTTGAAAGTTAACAATCTTCACATTTAATGTCTGGCTTACTTGATCTTTAGAAGAAAATTCACTTAACTATATTTAAAACTGAATAAATCATTACTGACACCGCTTAGATTAAGGTTAGTGCGGCATGACAGGCCACGTGTGTAGCCCACGTGGATACCACGTCATGCACGGGCACTTCACATTTTTATTGATATGCTACAACGTACAATCGATAAGCATTAATCCAACAGCATTGTAATACAATCGTAGATAGCTAGAGGATTTGGTTTACGGAAATTTTGTGAAGACTTCAGAGCTACATCTACCAGGAAGTGGCGGACAGTCTTTACTTATTAAAACTAGCCAGACGGTTAGATTCATGTTAGTTTTAATCTAAATACACCATGCTTTGCGCTTAGTCTTATGAATGCCATCCTTTGCTGGTGTGGCTTTTACCTTCTCCTTGCCTATTTGTTACCGATCCATGGCTCTGTACCAAGAAAGGATGTGGATCACTAGAAGGTCATCAACTTTGGCAAGAAATTCAAAGTAAACAATCTGTGTGATAAGTCAAAATATTTGAGTATTATAAGTATCCATGCCGTTTGCCTGATGGGATTTACGATCTGCCATTTCTTCGGAGCCTTACGGTATGAGTTACTAAGAATACTATAACAAAATGAACGTTTACTTATAAATAGAAATCTAAGTTCTTACTTCGAAAATTACGAACTTTATACAAAATTTTGTCTCTCATTGCTAGTCCCTTTAGGGGATGAATTTTCATAAATCCTACAATGGTGCTTACCTTCGTTATGAAAGGAACTCTTTTCTAAATTTCATGCCTCCTACTCTCAGCAGTTTAGGCTCTGCGTTACCTGTCAGTGAGTTTAAGAACACGTACCTCTCATCATTATAACCACAGCCCAACTTCACTGCTGGGCATAAACCTCTGTGCTAAACCCCAGGCTCCTGGTCGGCCTCATTCAGATATTGCCTGCATCTCGCCGACGAGCATCCGACACCTCATTTTCCAGTCCTTGGTTGCTACTCGGTCACAGTCTTACTCCACCTGGCATCATTACTCCTTGACTGATGACCTGCCCATCTCCACTTGAGTCCCTTGGCGAATCTGGTCTATACGCACATCGACTTACTAAAGATCTTTATTTGAGCACTATGGAAAGAAAGAAAAATTCTTCTAAATGAGTTAAATAGAGTAGTGTAATAGTGGCTCAGTAGAATCGGCCGTGACTTACCAGTTGTAGGTCGTAGATACGAACTCTGACAGCTGCTTTACTTTGAGTAGGTTATTTTATCACCACTGCTCTCCAAACGGTGAAGAAAAACATTGTGAGGAAACCGGCGCGGCATATCCTAGAACCCAAAAATTCGAAGACATGTGACATCTACCAACCCGCACAGGGCCCGAGTGGTAGAATCCGGCCTACTCCCTCTCATAGCGAGGAGGTCTGCGTCCCAGCAGTGGGAACATTGCAGGCTGTTAATGAAGAGGAATTAAAGTTGTATCTTTATTAAAAGTTATGCTCCTCTGAAAATCTGGTTGGAGAAAATCCTTCAATCACCTTATCAATTTCTGCAACCAGTACGTTTCGTGGAAAACGTAGATAATTAGCACCTTTCCCAAACAGCCACCAGACCATAAAGATTCAGTATCAACTGGTGTTTAATACGCATAAGATTGCAGTCTGGACTGCAGTGATCGGATAAGTTTTACCGAGGTCGACAAACTGCAATCTGATATTAAATTAATCGATATTTATTAGGTATATATAGGTGCTGACGTTTACTCCATATCTTGGGACACGGAAGTAGATTACATTAGAGAACCGTTGCATGTGACTTTTATTATGACATATAATTAAAATATTTTGGAATAGATTTTCGACGTTGCACTGTAAGTATGCAAGGCAAATGAGACTGCATTTTCGGAACACAAGTTTGGAATTATATTCTTCCCCGAGTCCTTTATATAGAAATATATACATATTTTAATACTTTTTTGTTCTCTCAGTTCCTGCATTGTTGTCGCGTGAATAACTATGTTATTTTTAAGCCAGGGGTACACAATTGTGGTAAAAAAACACTATTCGAGTACTAGAGCTTTATATACCAACGGTTAATCTTAGAATTTGTGAATCAGCAACCACTTGATATCTTCTTGAAATCTTACATAAAATCTCATCATCTATTTCTCATTACAGAGCAAGCCTGGATCCTGTCTCGCAGCAAGACTTTGGAGGGTGAAGCCAAGACCTTTGTCGACAACTTCTTGAAGGAGAACTCCAAAATCATCGACTCCACCAAGCTGGTCCAAACCGACTTCTCCGAGGAAGCCTGCAAGTTCACCAGTTCCAGTGTCATGACTGAACAGACTGCCAAGCCCTAAATGTTGGACCCTAGAAGAATAAATTAGCCACGTAAGACCTTCGTGATATCCTGACCTTATTTTTGATACCTCTGATAAAGGTGTAGTAATTGGGACTCTATTTTATATGTAGTAGATCGTAATATGTATTGTAGTTTCATCTTGTGTATATGTTGGAGGTTCTTGTGTATGTTGTTTAGCATTGGTGTCAAAAATGAGGCTACTCTTATTAGTTTTGTTGATGTCAAATTGTAGGAAACTTGAAAAAGCGACGCAATGTTCTCGAATATTTTAGTTTCTTCGAATATTATTTTTTAAGATTTGACATTGGTTGATTAAACTTGGTTTTATACAATCTGACGTCAATTTTAGTTTCAGTTTTAACAGTATTATGAAAACCATGTTTTAAGTTATTTTTTCACATTTTCTAACTTTTTCGTTCGTATGTATATAGAAAAGCTGTCTAATATCTTTTAAAATAACATTAAGTCTATGAATAATTTGGCGTAAGACTAGTGTATATCTAGACAAACCGTTATTATTGAAATGTTAACGAAGACCTATTTGGGAATAATTTATTATTTAGGTAAAATCAATTTGCTGTCCAAACACAAAATACTTATCATCTAAACCATTGTAAAGATGTGTTAGCGAATCCTAATAAAAATGTAATTAAAACTCAACTAATTATGTTTAACCTTTATCTTTAAATTTCATATAATACTGATTGTAATCGGTCTAACGTTTGTGATAAATTTGTTTAGTCTAGGACTATTTATTGGATAATAAACTTTTCTATATAATAATTTGTAAGTGGTTTTTTTATATATTATAAGCTCATCATAACCACCCCCGATGTCTTCTGCTGGACATAGATATCCCTAAGCATCGCCAAATATAATTTGCTTCCCTTAAAATATTTTGCGGTAACCTATAGAGTAGTAGCAAACGCTTTCAAAGCATCGCGTACTTCTAAAACGACTTTCAACAGGATTAACATAAACTTTTCGGTAGCCTATGTCAATCCAATACATTTTTGACTACAGCCTGCCAGTTTCAATGAGTACCTTAGTGCGAATTTCACTAACGAAATTAACGCAATCAGTACCTAAACCACTATTTTCTGCGAAATATTTTCCAGTTTCATTGGTAAAAGTTGCCCTTAGAGTAGGTCAGTACTTATTCCTTTCATAGTCAGTGCAGTAAGTAGGCAAAAAACTGGTCGCCAAATTGTCCAAATAAGACCATAATTTTAAAAAAATATTAGCTTTCGGCACTTCTCCATATCATCCTCAGAAAGCTTAAAGTCACCCAAAGGAGAGGGCTATGCTCGGAGTTTCCCTACGTGATCGAAACAGGAATGAAGAGCTCCACAGCAGAACCAAGGCAACCGACATAGCCCGAAGAATTGCCAAACTTAAGTGGCAGTGGGCAGGGCACATTGCTCGCAGAACAGATGGCCGATGGGGTCGAAAGGTTCTGGAGTGGCGACCGCGTACAGGAAGACGTAGAGTGGGAAGGCCTCCCACAAGGTGGACCGATGACCTGTGGGAATCCGCTGAATGTGGAAAGCACAAGACCGGTCGAAGTGAAGGAGCCTGGAGGAGGCCTATGTCCAGCAGTGGACGTCTTTCAGCTGAAATGATGATGATGAAGGACTCCTCCATAATATAAAATTTAACTGTGCCACATTGCATAGTGTCTCCGTCCGTGTAACTTTCGTAAAAAAGGGTTAGAACGTTTTTGCTTCACGTATCTATATTTAAGATATATTACAAACAGATTTTTCGTAGTGGTGGCTGGAGACAACCGAATCCAAACAAACAATCATTAAAAATGCACAAATTAGGTTCATAAACACTATTTGTAAGGTGTAGTCTCTACTGCTTTAAAACGTATGGCTGTGACTTCTAAATTATAACATGACTAGCTGCCCCGGCGAACTTCGTACCGCCTCAGAATCAATAAGTTGTGTTAACCTATTAGGAAAACATCTTGACTCATAGCGCATAAACTCCTACCAAGGTATGACAACCTTATACTTCGAAAGCTTGAAGCGTTTTCTAGCTTACACCTATGTTAGATCCTACCTAGTAAGACAACCTGGTACTTCAAAATAATGAAGCGTTTTCTAGCTGACACACCTATATTAGGTAAGCTCCTACCCAGTTATGACAACCTGGTACTTCGAAGGCATAAAGCATCTTTTAGCTGACACACCTATGTTAGGTCCTACTGAGATATGGTACCCTGGTACTTCGAAAGCATTAAGCGTTTTCTAGCCAACACACCTATTTTAGGTGAGCTCCTACCGAGTTATGACAACCTGGTACTTCGAAGGCATAAATACTTAACCTACCTAATTTATATGTAGGAACTTCGTTTGTTTGTATGGGAAAATAAAATTCTTGTTTTTGCTTGCATTTTTTCTATATTTTATCGCCGTTTAAACTTGAAGTACCAAGTTATAATAACTCGGTAGGAACTCACCTAGCATGAGTATGTCAGCTAGAAACGCTTTATGCCTTTTTTCTATAATTTCTCAAGGTAAACCTTCCCTGGACTGCCACAAAATTTCAAAACCAAAATTAGCCAAATCGGTCCAGCCGTTCTCGAGTTTTAGCGAGACTAACGAACAGCAATTCATTTTATATATATATAGATTTAGTATGCATTTTCTACGTAAGTCCAAGATATGGTATCCTTTTCGAAGTACACAAAAGGAAAGCAACGGCTATAATTTTATCTGAAATTGTGTGTCAGAACAAATAGGCGAGATGAATGTGGTAATCAAATCTCTTTGAACAAGAATAGGCGATCTTATTGCAGTGATGTGATGTGTAGATACTGCCTATCATTGTCATTTCAGCCGAAAGACTTCCACTGCTCCTCAAGGTCCACAACTTCGACCGGCTCAGTGCTTCCCGTAACCGGGAGCGTGGGGAGATACTAGTGAGGCGCTACAGTGCAGTAATAGTTGGTACATAAAAACCGTGTTCAATACAACAACGCATTTAGGGTGCTGCTGGGGTTACCACGATTCTGCAGTGCTTTGAGTATGTTCGCAGAAGCGCATACTGATGGGTAGGAAGCAGTGTGCGTCGCTGCTGAGTCCTGTTAAGTCCAGTAGCAACAGTTTGATAAGCGTGTTCGCCGACAGTTGGGACTCACCACTGCTACGCCACTGGATACGTTTGTTTACTGCACTGTGAGCAGTAGTCACTTCCTCCCGGTCCTAATGTGTGTAACTGTGTCCTTAACTGTTTTTATTTTATGTGATGTTTTATTTTGATGTGAATTAGTTTTTGAATGTGTGTATTAAGTTATGGATTTACTGTGAAATAAATGTTTATTATTATAAAAGGTATCTAGTAAATAATAATTGTCACCAGGATTTGCTACCGAATCAATCTACCCAGCCTTTTCCCAACCAGTATTTTACATGAAGAGACTGCCTATCTGACCACCATAACCAATTACTGGGTACCAAATACTACTTGTCAGACTTTTTGGGCTCCTAACTACGCGTAAAGACTGTCAAAGATCTACGAGTGCCAGGACCAAAGGCTTAGCGTGTTTTCCGAGACACGGAGCGGTATGGTGATGGTCACCCATCCACGAACCGACCGCGGCAAGCTTAGCTTAACCTGCGATCGACTCTTCCGGATGTTATTATCTACCCACAAGCCACCCACGATTTGCTTCGTTGACTCATTAAATTTTAGTTTATTACAACTCTGTCATGAATTAGAGTCAAAGAATTTAATCTGTTGGGTTGTGGTATCTTGGTAAACCTTTTATTACGTCGTTTAGAAAATTAATTCTTTGTTTTAACGTGATAGATTATGAACAACAACTGTTATCTCTGCTATTATTGATAATTTACTGGGGGTAACCTAAATCTCTGTTGAGAGTGTTTTTTTTTTTAAATTATGAGCTAAATAGGCTTGTTCCCGAGACATTTTAATCGGGTCTTTCTGAGAGGAGTCTACATCATGAACAAAGCTTCAACATAAATATTTAACGCCAATTTCCGCAATGTACGTACTTAATGTTCCAATTAAATTAAAGCGATCAGCACATCTAAATCATTGTTATAGAAGAATATAGTGGAATATTGTTCCGTGTGGTGCCGGACGTCAAAGAATAGCCCCATCCCATTTCTTCCCATGGGTGTCGTAGAAGGCGACTAAGGGACTTACTAGAGAATGGGCAGCAGCGTTCTCTATACATTTGACCAGCATTCTGCGATCGCCAACCCGCCTGCCAAGCGTGGTGATTATGGCAAATCCCCCCCTTTTGGGGGAAGCTGATGTCCAGCAGTGGACAGCTCTGAGTGGACAGCTCCTGAACGCGGTTAAGATGAGATGACGTGTTGATCGGGTTCAGAGGCGTGATTGCGTGATACACTATCAGTCAGAATCGCTTTAATTTTGACAGATCCACAGCAATATTCATGGCGTTGTTTACGTTGCTAAGCAGACGTTTATTTTAATATATGAGTTAATAGATGAGTAATAATTTTCACAATGATTTAGATTCTGATTCTGATTCTTATTATGCAATAGGGAATATGCATGATTATTTTTAATTTCTTAAATTAATCATTTACATCTTTACAACATAGAAAAAAATACAAACAGGCTTGAAAAGAGTCAAATTATTTTTCAAAGTCAAATTTTAAACATTGAATAAATTTGAGCCGTTCAAACGCCACCATTTGGCGCGCGCTTTTGATGACGTCATTGGTTGTGTCCCGTGTTTGTTTACTATAGCGTTTCAGTTACTTCATAATTATTTTCAGTTTTAATTGCTATACAAATCATGGAAAATGTTAAAAAACCTTCTTACAAGTATTGTATGGTACCGAAGTGCAAAAACACTATTATTAGTACGCCCGATAAAATGTTTTTTCGTATTCCACGCGATGTGAAAGTATGAAAAAAATGGTGTAAGATTATGAGAAGGGATAACGTATCTCCATTATCAGTTGTATTTTGTTGTGAAGATCATTTTAACGTAAATATGCTATATTTATGTACAGTTGATGTTTAGAAGATTCGGTTTAATTCTCTAAAGAGTTTGCTTATACCTATTGCGGTTTTACGAAATTTTGGTGATTGATGATTTATTTCAGGTTAAGGAAGATACACTTAATTATATTGAATAAAACATAATGAAACATAAGGCAGAAAAATATAATCTACGGTTAAAGAAAGGAGTTGTTCCTCATATATTTTTGTGTCAAAAACGAATTTTGTGCCACAACCGGTTGAAAGAATGGCCGTACCTAGTTAAAAGGCGAAGACTAGCACTGGTAAATGAAGCTCCTTTAGAATATGCTATTAAAAGTAGTAATATTTTAGAAATTGGTGAACCTCCACAAAGAAATCTTAATACTTCCCATACAAATATTAATCAAGCAGGACCCAGTACTTCCCGTATTGAAGTATGTGATGATGATCAAACAGAGCCCTGCACTTCTTATATTGAAGATAAATTACAGAGTGACCAAGCTAATAAAACCAGTTTCTTTCATAGTCCTACATTGAGTACAAATATATAGTCACAAGTAATCATACAGGAATACAGTTTTAAACATTTTTTTTTTTTTTTCAAAAACACTGTATGAATATTATAGTAGTAGTATTTATCGACGCCGATAAATCCAACGACGTGACGTGACCATTGACGTCACATTTCGTTTCGACCAATGGTGACACGTTTTGTAAGTTTGAGTTTCCCTCCCTTATTTTTCACTTTTTATTTAATATTTTCTAAGTTTAAATAATAACTAAATAAAAAAATACCTTTTAACTACAATGTAAAGACAATAAAGAATCTAGAAAAAAATATTTGAGACAAATTTAAATTTTATGCATATTCCCTATTAGGGATTTTTTTTGTTGGTGAGAAATCATCAAATAACTTCTACCGCTCTGGGTGGAGCAGAAGGGCATGTCAGACTTTTACTGACTAAATCCACCGCTGTAGGGAACACTGAAATGTTGGTGAAGGTACACCTCTAATCCTTCGAGGATTACAAGCTTATTGTTTTGAGGGTGGGAAATCATCAAATAATTTCTCCCGCTCTGGGTGGAGCAGGAGGGCGTGCCGGACTTTTACTGACTAAAACCCACCCGTGTTCCTTCAGTTGCCTGTGTGCTAGGGGCGACGGTATCTCTTTCGAACAAACCGCACCCCTGGCAGACATCGGCCCTTGCGGACCCCACCAGTTGGTGCTGACATCAATTTGAGGCGCGCGTAGAACATAACGTGCCGTCGACCCGGGCTTGGTCCTTACCGGACAGTGAGCTACGCAATACTCTCCGTCCGCAAGCCCGCGCCTACGGTGGCCTGGGATTCCTGATGCCCAGGGCGTACGCAATTAAGTTGCAGTTTCATTTGTGAAATCCAACATTGTTTTTATTGGTTTAATTTGATTATACCAACTCCTTGGATGTTCTGGGTTCGCTCGATCTTACTGTTATTGGATTTTCTCAGAAGAAATTCCTCAGTCGCAGGCGAGTTTTGTGCCTGGCTTTTACATCAACTTGGACTTCTCCAGGATATTAAGACGTAATGCGTTCGCAGGATATAGAAAGAAATAAATTCGAATACTACTCCAAACAGTTTTTATTATTCACAGTCTAATACAAGATCATGGCGGTTTTCACCAGAAACTGCTGGTAAAGAAGTCAGATTCAGCTTTGTTAGTGTAAGCACAGCTCGCGTCTGTGAAATCTTTGAAAACAAAGGACTGTCTGTGGTCAGCCAAGTCAGCGTATTTGGACAATTTGTCTTCAACTTTCTTCAGTAATTCGCCCTGCAGCTTATCCTTGCTACGAGTGAGCACCCATGCGAATACTGAAAATTTTTAAAAGTAAACATTACACACTTCATTTCAGCTTTGATGAGCAAGATATAAAATCTGAGGTCCTAGACAAGTGGCAATCGGTTTCAAAACGTTTGGTATACAGCTTTTTTAGCGAGATGGCCAAAAGCTTTTGCGTAACAAACACAGTCATTTTTATTCATATTTGACTTGTCCATCATCATTATCGGTGATAGAATTTCACCTTATCTAGGCTCTCTACTGGACCTCCGTTTAAGAGGAAGGAATATTTATGAAAGTAATGATGAAACGCACATTGCCAAGGGTCATAGTCAAAGTTGTGGGCAGATAAAACTGTTTTTCACTTTTGTGTGCGCAACAGGAATCTGTTGTGCAGTAGGTACGGCTGAGCCATTTGCATTGCCTTTGCATTAGCATTAGCATAATCAGCAGATAATTTTCCCTCAACCTATAAAGTTCACACTGGCCTTCCCTCTGTTAAACGCCTTCGTGGACCATAATCCATCACGCGGGCTCAGTGCGTGTTGGTAGATGTCATATGTCTTTGAACAGGGATGGCGAACCAATGGCACGCGTGCCTTTAGTGGCACGCAACAAAATAATTTGTGCACGGTAGCCTAAGGCACAGTAACAAATAGAAAGAGATTTGAGTGTGATAATTTAATCTTGTTGTCGCATGATTCCAGTTCAGCTTGCATTCTGCTAAAAGTAATATATGAACCTAATACCAGACACCAGAAGTTGCACTAATTTGTTCTTTCACATAAATGAGGTGGTGTGATGTTGATTACTGTATAATAGTGCAAGTCTATTTCTGTTTGCTAATGAAGAGTAGGTACCTATTATTGTGAAAGTATTTAGCATTTTTCTAGTAGTCAATAAGTCAAGATTATTTGTTGGCACGTCAATGTCATATTAATTTAAAAAATGTTGGAAAAATGGCTCGTAGAGTTTGAGAGGTTCGCCATCCCTGTCTTAGAATGATATTAGTACTTGGACGTACCGGTTTTCGCAAGATGTGTTGTTTTCACCATTTTGAGAGTTAGGAAATAATTTACACACAGTAAATCCCCTGTCAGGGTTCGGACCCATGACCTGCAACTCGTAAGTCGCGGCCGTTACCGCTGGGCCACTGCCCCGCAGTGGGACTATACAGGCCAGTAAGTACCATAGATATTATTATACGAACTCCGCCCCGCAGTCTCACCCAAGTATTGATCCCGTGGGAATATCGCGATAAAAAGTATCCTATGTCCGAATCCATACCATGCGCCAAATATCGTCCAAATCCATTCAACCGTTTTAGCGTTAAAGAAAACATGCAAAAAATCAAATCTTTTCCCTTCATGAGATCAGCAAGACAAGTGCCTGCCGTGACATACCGTAGTGCATCCTTATCTTCTCCTTGAGCCACCTGCAAGTGTAAGCGATGGCATAGCCGTCGTAGTCAGTCGATAGAATGAAAAATGGGAACTGGAGTACATTATCTGAAAACAATATTAAAGGTTTTATTCAGGGTGGCGATTAAAATAATTCCACTATTCACAAGATCACAATCACGTGATCAAGGACAAATTTTTATTGAGATCATTTTATGTCATGAGAATAAAAAGATAGTAGCGACATATTTTCTATTCAAAAGCGCAGCTTTAGGTCCTCAAATAAAACATAACAGACTATTACAAACGGCCATATCAATGCCAAAATCGATCCATCCACGCGAGAGTAATTCTTGGTCATCACGTGTCTATTGCTTTGATGAGATCACTCTTATTAATTTAGTAGTAGAAGTGTTTGTAAAAAGATTTGCCTGGAAAAGTGGAAAAAGTTGACTTACACTTTCCTCTAGGTATGAGAAGCATCAAGAAGTATCTTGATGGTTCAAATAAGCATGGTGTTAGCTTTCACAAACACTGCTTATTCGTCCCGGTGTGCCTCGGCCCAACTTACCACACAACAATATCGAAATTGGTTCGTAGGTATATAATATATTCCTGCTCAAGGCAGTCCGCGTCACTGACCATTATCTTTAAATTTGTCCCAAATTCCCAAGCCGTCCCTTGCTGCCTTCCTCAAGTGTCGCCATAAGCCGAGGTCCGTACCCAACAGGGGCTGCCTATAGCGTGTGGTGGCTTCGTTTATAAGTTTTATATCCTTGCTGGAGGCCTTATTTTGTAAAGGCACTACAGGATAATCCGGTTAAACAGCAGAAAAAAAAATTACAGATACCCACCACCGGCCTCATGGCTCATAATAAACACGGCATTCTTCCCTGCATCGAAGGTGGGGTCTACCCTTGCCTGGTACATCTTGTGGGTCCTGTTGCCCTGGATTTCTTGCACATAGGTCTCCTTATACATGTAGCCAAGATTGTCCTCTTGGAATTCAATAGTGGAGCAGTCGTAGATTTCCCGGCCATCACTGGCGTAGCTGGCTACGGTGTACCATAGACCGGAAAACTGTATGGAAAGATTTTTAGAAAAGGGTAGAAAATTACAAATTAATGAGATGATACTAAAATAAAATACAAGAGTTAGTGCAAAAGTAGGGCAGAGGAAAATAGTGCCCAGCTTTTGTGGAAAAGAATTAACTATTGAAAAACGTAAAATTAAAACTAATAATTAAGAAGACCAAATAAGGATCCAATGAAAGGAGGACGCTAAATTGTAAAAAAATCTTAAGTTTAATTTGTACTCAATGTATTTTTAACTTCCCTGAACCCGTTAATTTTGTGCTTATAATTTTACCACTCTGTGACCTTGCCAACCAAACTTGCTCTGCTTATCGAATTATTTTACTCATGACGTTTATAAAGTAAAAGAAAAGTACCGAAAATGTTAATGTGATAGATAAATCAGTATATTTTCGTAAAATATTGCTATCATGACGTAAACGTGATAATATTATGTCAATGTTTTTCAATAAATTGGGCACAGAAGGTATAGGAGTAGGTATGAGTAAAAATCAGATTTAAAATGCAAAATATTTGTATTTTAAATCAGATTTTTAGTACCGAAGTTGAAAGAAACCGTTGTTAGCAATCAGAAAATCAAATCAAGATAGGTAACGAGATTATATCTTTTACCCAATATTGATAACCTAATATTGTTTCGAAGAACATAAATAAATTTGGTGTTGTCAACATAATAATTCTTATTGAGAACTTTCTCCTTTACGAACTCGTTTAAAAATACAAAACAACAAAGTGACAAGAATGAGGTATTCCACTCAAGGCACTGATTTCAACGGCACTTGACCAATCGGCACCCGATCACTTCCACTTACGGCACTGATAGTTGCTCATCATTAAGTACCCAATGAGTTCGCGTAGATACCAATTAGATTTTTAGAATAACAATAACATTTCAAGATAAAAGTAGATTGATAAACTCCCAAAATAATGTATTGCTTTGCTACAAAAAATGCCTCATCATCTGCCTAGCCCTTTCCCAACTATGTTGGGTCAGCTTCCAGTCTTCCGTAACGACTGTCAATGATCCACAAATGACAGCCGGGACCAACGGCTTAACGTGCTTTCCGAGGCACGGAGGGGTCATGGTATGTAACGACGGTCACCAACCGCGGCAAGCGTAGCTTAACCTGATCGATCGACCCATGCGGCTAATATTATTTAACCACAAGCCCCTCCACACAAACAGCTCCAGCCTACCAGCTACATGAAATACCTATAAACAAAAAAAAACTGAATCTTTGTATCGTGACCCGTAGATAATAATAATCACAATATGATCACTATTGTCTACTGCTCACGATACAAATCCCCAACTCACCTTAGTAGGATCCAAATTTTCTTGCAGCTTAACATCAGGACATTCTCCTGGCAAGGTATAATCAGCTCCCAAAACTCCTGTCAAACACAGGGAGAGTACTAAAAGTAACATTTTAAAACAACTGGATCGTCCGAGGATGAGACAGCGAGTGAGCACTCCCGTCCTACGCGATAATTATCCAATGTGCCGACCCCAGGCATAAAGACGTTTTTATACTGAAATAGACGTAAATTGGCCACGTTTTGCGACCTAATGTAGACTTCCTTTCGTCTGATTTATACGATTCGTGTTGTTTACGTAAGTTTTTGCGTTGCAGGATAGGATGTGGTTAATGTTCGCTTGTTGTACGTAATTGGGGCAAAGACAGGTGGTGTAAAGTGGGTTTACATTTGTTGAAGTAATTTTCACGCTGATGTTTTTGTTATTTTAGAAGACCCTGTAAAATAAAGGTCTTTACAATTTTTTATAAGCTAGTAAAACTTCGAATTGACGTTCCTACTGCTTGAAACTTTTTTAACAGCACCTACTTCAATTTATATGGAACCCATTACATCCATACATTCAATGATTACACGGTATCTGCACAAACAATCCAGTCTATATCTTGAAATATAGTAATTATACGTTGATACCTATGTCGAGGAGTCCAGTTCTCTGCTCTCTGGCCAGTCTTCTTCTATTATAGTGAAATAGTCAGCCAAATTGGTAGTAAGTTTTCTTCTTTGGATACGCGAGACGTACCTACCAAAGAGACACTGTTTGGGCGGAAAAATAAAAATGTAATTCTCAAAATCTTGCAATATTATATACACCTCTTTACAATAATAGGGTCAAACCCACATTAACACTTTTAATTTAACAGATTACACGTTCGCAGAACAGAGATCTAACAAACAAAACAAATTGTAGTTTTACTAAGAAGTGTTTTTCAAAACTAGCTGTGATGAGTGCGAATTTATTGCGTTGCGCTTAGTTACTAGGTACCCTGGAGGAAAAAATAAGATCTTTGCGAATAATATATGAGATTACTACGATTCCAAAGTAATTTTGTTACCTACAGCTACAGGTACCTAATGAGGTTGATTTAAATGGTTATATACAAAGACTTAGGTACATTTCGACTTAATATTTTATGTTGATATTAGGATAATACTAAGTAGTGAAATTCAGGTCTATGCGAAGATCCATGTTGTATAATATTTATAAGGGTAAGGTACATTTCAGATTAAAATGGACTGACTGACATATAGGCAACATAGAGTAGGTACCTACCTACTACTTATAACCATTGACAAAATCAGACAGGTAATATAGGGTAGCTTATTTTCGGCTAGCTGTGATGTGTAAGTACTACAATTATGACCGTCATCATCATTTCAGCCAAAAGACATCCACTACTGGACATAGGCCTCCTCTAAGAACCGCCACTTCGACCGGTTCTATGCTTCCCCCATCCAGCGTATCTTTTCCTGCGGTGTTGGAAGGCCTCACACAAGGTGGAAGAATGACCTCTTTAAAGTACTATAGTAATTCTAATTACTGAGAAATAATTAAAAAAAAACACTTCTCAGTAATCAACATTAGAGTACCGTATCGCTTTAAAAACACTCTCTTATATCTTCTTAGAAATTAAACGTTTACTCCGTTTGAACTTTGTGATAACCCAAAGATTTATTTAATAAAACACAAACATTATTATTTAAGTCATTGCTGTTTGTATCGTCACACAGATTAAACGGCAGTAAAGTAATAATGCTGAAATTGTTAATTATTTTATTGTTTATTAGTATTTGTAGTGTTTATGGGTATTTTACTTTGCCCGGAAAATGCCCCGAGACTGTGCAGCTTCAGGAAGAGTTTCGACTGGCTGATGTAAGTCATGATTCATTGAATATTTGTACAATTTACTACTGAACAGTGCACTATTTTACTTTAATTATAATACCAATGAGACCAACCTGCTCACTAATAGCTGTTTTAGTGAATTTTCAGGATGATAATATTTCTCAGTATTCCCGTTAGACGAGGTCTCATTATTTTAACCACTATAATCTAAACATCATAGGGATCAAATCAACATGAGTTTTATTAAAATAGGTGCCCCTGTTTTTGGTGGGCCTACTTGTTGAACAAAAAAACTATCGTGTCTAGGAATAATTTGTCTTTCATTTAATAGCTCAAGAAGAATGCAAATTTTTTGTTTAAGAATTTCCCTCTACATACAAAATTGCAAACAAATGTATCTCTTTATAATATTAACAATATTAAATTGTTATGGTCGTGAACTCGTGAACGTCTCTCTGACCATGGTTTTATTATTGTTAATTGTATTAACTGTTTATTAATTTTATAAATATTACCAGACATGAGCTGCTGGGGAGTTTGTTGCGCCACTTCTTTCTAGCTAAAGAACTAGGAACTGGTGAAGGGTGGACGTTTCTGGGGCACTGTTTCATGTACTTTGACGTTCGAAACGTGCTGATTCTCAGCCTAGTTTGAATAAATTACTTTTGATTTTTTTTTATAGTATAGTTTTACTCTCGCAATACTTAAAACAGTTATTTACTTCGTTAATGATCCTCTCAACATTTTAACCGATAGTTCTTCAACAAATGGTACCAAGCTTACCATTACTCCAGCGATGGCCAGCAACTTAACAACTGCTCGATCATAGAGCTGCAGACAAGGCCCACTGGCATCTACCTGAACCAGTCCAGGGTCGACCGAGGGCTGTTCCACCGATACAGCATCGCGAAGCTGGGCATACCGATCAGGATTGAGGATGGAGCGAGACTTGATGTCACTTTTAGGTTTGAAGATGCGCCTAGGAGATGTAAGTATAGCATGTTTTTAATGTATCTATAGAAAAAGTAACTTTTGTATCCAAACGATGAATATCAAAAGTTTGACAAGCACTATAATAGTACTCATACCAGTTTTAAAATGTTCAGTAGGAATAGTTTTTTCACTTCTCATGCCCTACGAAGCGGGACTAAAGTGACCACTTTAGTCTCTAGGGAGTGAAAAGTAATCAGTTTTCCGCAAAGAAGGCGCCATGTGTTTTAAATTGTTAATCTGTGACTGGTTTAGAAGACAAAACTGCCCGCAAAAATTTCAGAATATTTTTCGCGTGTAAATTTATTCGGTTTTAAATAAATTTAATAATCGGGATCGCTCGGGAGTCAAGCCACCTCTGGTATATTATGGCTTCGTTTAGTCCCTCGATATTGCGTTATTTACTTTGTCGAGCAGACAAATTTTTCGAACATATAAAGCAATGAATAAGGAATTCTTCAAAATAATTCAGGTTCTGATCGATAGCGTGGTATGTAATTAGGGTCCCAGTTGTGCTAGGAGCCGTCCCCAAGCAGGTTAAGAAAAAAATTGGCAGACTGGTTCGTTCTTGTCTGCTCGTTGTAGTACCAGTTCTATTATCTATACTTTTATACGAATAAGTGTATGTTTGTAATGTCAAAATAACAGCTTTTTTCTAAATCCATATTAATTTATATTCAGAAACGATTATAGAGTGCTCATGGTCTCTTCAAGGAAATCTGGAAAGAATAGAATAGAATAGAATAGAAAGCATTTATTCGACACATACACAACACAACAGCAACAAACACGTTAAAAAAGAACAATAAACATGACAATAAAATTGCAGTAAAAAAGTGCTGAGCTGCGCCCGTACTGAAAGGGTTGCCATCTCAGCATTTGCTGGGCGTCAGACACCCAGCGCTGGTTTTCAGTTGGCACCCTGCAGTGACACACGGACGTAGGCAAATAAAAAAGATACATACTTGAAGATTAGTAACAAAAAATGTTTAAAATACGTAAATAAATAATGTAAAAGATTTTTGTGTACTACTTAGTTCAGAGATTTTTTTTAAATACCCACAAATCTACAATAAAAAAATAGCGCCTGTCACTTGACGCAGTGACACATCATCGAGAAGCCGCTAAAAAAAGAAAAAGGGCTGGTTGACACTTCCCGTGATCCAAGGGCTGGTTTCTACTATCGTCTACTATCGCACAATCAGAGTTTACCGCGCGACTCGTATATATACAACATCCCGACATCAACAGTCGGGCAGTTGCCCACCAGACGCAACACCCGTCTGGTCGGAGGATCCTCCTTTACTATAGAGTATGAGTGAACTTGTGAACCCTGTTCCTCATACCTCTATATTGGTGACCCCGACGTGATGAACGTCAGCGCAGCCTTCGTGCAACCACTTCAGCGTGACGTCGCCATCATCACTTCCACAAGCTTTCGAGCGGCGAGTCACACATCCAGCCAGCACCCACGACTTCAACGGGTATCTTGATCACCTGCATACAGCAAACCGCATGCCTGGTCATCACCCACAGCCTCATCAGCAACCATGGCCCAGCACACTGCACTTTCGGCCGGTTCACAAGAAGAGCCCTCAAAACCTCTCCTGGTCGACGCCAGCAGTTAGCCTCAACCCGGCGCTGTACCACATCCGACTCACTGGAGCACAACGTAGTGCCACTCCGACGCACTGGGGAATCACCGCAGACAGTTCCGACTCAACGAGAACTATGCGACACCCGGTTCCGACCCACTGGAACCATAACTGACGCTGGCAAGCATCACAATATGCACTGACTCAGCCCACTATCGACCTCTGGTCTCCTGAGTGATGTGGCCGGCATCTACAATGCCACATGCAAACTACGCATCAAAGACTTGACGTCATACAAATCCTACATCGCGCAATCAGAGTTTACTCGTATATATATAACATTTCGACATCAATCGTCGGGCAGTAGCCCACCAGACACAACACCCGTCTAGTTGGAGAATCCTCCCTTCTCCGCAGAGTATGAGTGAACTTTACACCCTGTTCCTCATATCTCTATACATATGAAGGAGTAGACCGGGAGGCCCTGTAATGGTAGAGGAGAAGTGCTATTAAGATAGCAAAAGGATTGCGAGCCGTACTGGATATGCATCCTTGAGTAAGCATTGGACTAGTGGAGAGACGGGTGGTATTTATTTATAGGAGGGAATCTTTTCACGACGTTGCGCGCATGTTGAATTAGGTCGAGTTTCACCGTTGCATCTTATGTAAGAATGGTGTTTCTATTCAATATATTCGATGCTCTTAAGGTATCTTTTTGTTTGCAGTGATGAACAGGAAATATCCTTTCCACGTCCTGGCCACCAACTACAACTATTACGCGACTGTCTACACGTGCGAGTACAGTCAGCTTATCGACAAACATTTTAGTAAGTATCAAACAATGCTTTATGTAAACACCTGTTACTTACTCTCCAAAATTAGGTTAGCCGACCTTTCATGTGACCTGCAGGCCTAGACAAAACACATTTTTGTTAGCGTTCACGCCAAACGCTACAACCAAAATGTACGGGAATGACATTACCTGCGGAAAGATTACGTCGTGTCCTTTCCGCGGGTAATATCATTCCCATACATTTTGGCGTAGCTTTTGGCGTGAACGCTAACAGAAATGTTTTTTGTCTCAGGGCCCACAGGGCTGGCCTATCCTTTGGCCAAAGAATCAGCATCGCCATATAATGCGGCACCTGCCAGGGGTGCGGGTTGTTCGAAAGAGATACCGCGGCCCCTGGCACACAGGCAACCGAGGGAACACGGGTGGGTTTTAGTCAGTAAAAGTCTGACACGCCCTCCCGCTCCACCCAGAGCGGGAGAAGTTATTTGATGATTTCCCACCCAAAAAAAAAAAAAAAAATATAATGCGGCAATGCTGCCAGCCTTTTGGGAAATTTAAATTTTTCCCATTGACAGCGATGTGGACGAATTTTTTGATGCACTGTGATTCTTTTCTCTCTATTCTTATTATATAGGTACATGTACTATTAATATTATTTTATGCCTAATGAATTGTTTCTTTAAAAATAAATTGTAGTCTCTCAACAATCAATTAGAAATTATTACGAGTCCAGAAAAGTACCTAGTCGTTACGATAGGTACCGCATTATAATAGAAATAAAAGTACCACGTGACAAACTATATTTTTAGTGGTCAATAAAGATGTAGACCGCGTAAAATTGAATAGCTGACAACTGACTAGCGGCTTCAAGTGCTGCAACTTACTTTTCTATTAGCTAACCAATGTTTTTTTTAAAGGCCAAAACTTCGTTGATTACAGTGTGGAAGTACATACCCACATAGGTACATTATGTTTGCTGTATATTGCAAATATATGCATTTAAATTTTGTAGTTGAAATGCCAAATCGAATGCAGGTGATACATGATCATTGAATAGACTTCTTATCGAAACTAAGCCTATATTGCAACAAAATTGAAAAAAAAAACCAGCCAAGTTCAAGTCGGATTCACACACGAAGGCTCCCTCACCACAACGCAAGCAAACACCGAAAAAAAAAACACCTTTCTCTTATCCCATACAAGAAAGATGTTTTTTTCGGCGTTTAAATTTAGTTTAATTTTATTATTTGTTGTTATCCCTTTGTCAGTCTAGAAAAATCGGCAATAGAAACACATACTGTTTGAAAATTTTAACTGTCTACCTATTACTATTCCTGAGAGACAGCCCGGTGACATACAGACATCGGCGGCTTAGTAATAGGGTTCCGTTGGTTCCTTTTGGATACGTAACCCTAAACAAGCTTCTTATATTTTCAGTTTATGTATGGATCTTATCGAGAAACCAAATCCTGAATGATGTATCCAAAGAACTGGCCATCGGATCACTGTCCCGTATCGGAGTGGATCCCAAGAAGTTAATCAAAAATGACTGGTCCAGGTGTACTCCTAAGTACTTCGAAGATAAACAGGCTGAACCACTGACTTTTAGAAACGCTGTTGTTATGCATTAGGGTGTAAGCATGCTTATTAAATGAAAATATTCGTAAAACGTGTGTTATTTTTACTTTGTAATTATCCTACTATACAACGTGTAACAGAAAGGGTATATACATACCAAGGACACGGCTTCTTTGGATGATATCAAACGATTTTTGAAGGGTTTTTAATCCTATCTCTACATGTTCGGAAGTTATGAGAATTTTTAATACATTGATACCAGAAACCGAACTTTTCAAATTAAAATAAAAATATCACTCGGAAGAGATCTATCGTGATATTGGCAAGTAACGGTGGAAAGTTATTGACCTACATAGTGCGGTGACACGTTTTTTTATGATTTTAATTCAAGAAACATATCAAACCGAAAATTTGGAAACAATTCTTGAAGTATTTTATTTTGAGCTGAAACTATGTACAATATGTAACAAAAACCCTGTTGTTCCTTCTACCCACGTTTTCAGAATCGGTATACATACGTAATAAAGCAAGTCATTTATAAAAACTGTTCAACAAAAATATTTAAAATAAATATTTAATTATTAATATTTGTAAAGTTTAACTGATTTTGATTAGATCAAAGAAAGCCGCCGAGTTCGTAGTCGTAGTGCGAAATAAGGATACTTGTAAAATCAGATGTTGTAAAATTTTTTTTTCGAATATGTCGATTTTTAATAGTTATTTGATACTGAACTCTCGACCAGCCAATGCTTATTTTTTAAATTATAACTTCGTAAATGTTGTGCTTGTAGGTAAGTGTATACGTCCCTAAAAGGAACAACAGGGTTTTTGTTACATATTGTATAGTGATTCTATACCAGCTGTTATGTTTAGTGCTCAAGGATAGCAATAGGGTTACTGTTACACATAATATTATAAATGTAAAAGTTTGTATATTGGATGTTTGTTACTCCATCACACAAAAACCGCTGAACAAATTTGGATGTTTGGCACACAGAAAGTCTATGACCTGTATTGACACAGGATATTTTTATCCCGGTTGCATACGTTCCCATGGGATAATTTCTTCTCTCCACGGGCGAAGCTGATGACAAAAGCTAGTATGCCGTAAATGATAAATGATAAATGATTTTATTTCTGTAAGTAGGTTTGTACAAACACTTTTACACGTCAATCATATTTTTTTTAAACTAGATGAGGTCGGCGTTTCCTATCTGACTACTCTCGTAAAAGGGTAACTAAGGGCAAGAAGGCTTTGTTAAGTAAAGTCAGCGTTTCATATAATTTTTATTTCGTAAAAAAATAAGGTTTGTTTGAATCTTGCTTAGTCAAGGAGAGACAAACTGCGACCTGTGAATCTTGCTCCTTGTGCCTTAAAAACTCAGCCGATTGGCTATACAACCAGCTGGGTTTTTTAAACCACGTGCTTCTCCGTTTTTTTTTTGGAATGACTTCTCGCAGGTCAACCTAGAAGGATATCAGATGCTTTATGGGACTTGCTGGCGGCGGCAAAATATTAAGGCTCTCAACTAGGTCTAAAAAACGCTTAGGGCACCCCCTGTGGGGTACGGCTTGGCGTCGCCGGAAGGGGGCAGCGAGGCACGGGCTGGATCGGAGTGAACGTCCTTGTGCCAAAAACTGTTTAGTTTTAAGGGAACCCCCTAATTCCAACTCCCACTGCGACTGCTAATGCCACTACGCACGTCATAAAAAACTTAAATTATAATTGTGATTAGCAGCCTTGATTATAACATGATATTGTTAAACATAGATTTATTATCATGTACCTATAAGTCGCGAAACGTAATGATTTCGTTGTACTTAGCTTGATTAGAAAGTCTAAGTTTTGATTAGATCGATCATCAGAATGTATTTTTTGCAAGAAATTCTAAAATGATCTTTTGAAATCTTAGAACCAATTTAATCTGTTTAAATGTTATCTTTCGTTAATGGAATAATCCTATTAGAAATTATCGGCAATAGTCATAATGCAAATATGTATAATAATATTAATTATTAGGTTCAACGAAGTCTTAAACGGTCCGTTGAAGGATAAAATCAGAAATGAAATTATCCGGAAAGGAACCGGAGTTACCGACATAGCTTGCAGAGTAAGCAAACTGAAGTAGCAAAGGGCTGGCCACGTCTGTCAAAAGACCGATGCATGGCCGGTGGAGCAGACGAGTCCTGGAGTGGAGAACGAGTATCGGCAAGCGTGATGGACTGAAGACCTCAAGAAAGTGGCTGGAATAGACTGGATGCGGAAGGCGGAGGACAGGGTGTTGTGGTGAAGCCAGGGAGAGGTCTATGTCCAGCAGTGGACTACGATAAACTGAGTTGATTGATTTATTGTTTAGAACATCAAACCTCACGTTTATAATGAATTTAATAGAATATCACAATTTTCTTCTAATTGAGCGCTGTCTTAAATTTAATGCATCTATAGCTACATAAACACCAATAATACAACAATATGTTCCATACATTTATTCCTGCTCATCCTCGTTGTAGTTAACAGTTTGAACGTGCGCTGTCCAGTGCGACTGACACCTCACAGCGCTTTGATTCACCTTCTCCAAATATATGGCGCTCACTGCAGGTAAGGAGTTAATCTCGTTGTATGCTCGGTTCAGGAACTCGTCAGGTAGGCTTGGCAGTCGGGATAGGATCCAGGCTGAAACTGTAAAAGAAATGAAATGCTAAAATTCATCTCACAGACAGTTAGTTGGTCACAAAAGTTGAAACGCGCAATTCTAGTTAAGCAAACAATAAACAGAATAAAAATAAGAATCTTTATTCGCAAAAATAGGTAGTTACACGGTGTGTGAGATGTCACAATATTTCTTAAAATTCTCTGTTTTGCCACGAAGTGTTTAAATATTATCAAATTTGAATTGATTAATTTATAAACATTTACATGTCAAATAGTTATGAATAAGTTTTACATAACTGGAAGTCAAAATCGTATCGTAATTAAGTAAAAAAAACAATTATCAGCAGAGGTCTACATAAAAATATCACTAAAATTAGATGTCAATAAAGAAAAAGGCAGACGTGTCAATAAATAAAAATTATAATGATATTTTATCCTTGAAAATCTCAATAATATTATAATATGATTTATTTACAAGAAAGTTATTAAATGTTTTTTTGAATAGGTGAATAATTAACATTTTAATTGATACCGGTATGTGGTCGTAAATAGTTGGTGCCATACAAAAAACAGTCAGTAGGTACATTGCATTAAAAAAAAATATACCGAGCCCTTCTGCTCAGTAGGTAAAGAAGTTGGTACGTAGTAATTGGTCAGACTAACAAACATAACATCATCAAATAACTTCTCCCGCTCTGGGTGGAGCGGGAGCGCGTGTCAGACTTTTGCTGACTAAAACCCACCCGTGTTCCCTCAGTTACCTGTGTGCCAGGGGCCGCGGTATCTCTTTCGAACAACCCGCACCCCTGGCAGGCATCGGCCCTTGCGGGACCCACCAGTTGGTACACGAGTGTATTTACGTGCAAATATCGCGTAAGCAACTTCGTCCCCGATGGAGGTCCGCCGAGTGCACACGATTTTTATTGTTCCAAGTGTGTGACTAATATGTCTGGATGAGAACGCATTAATTCATTAGGATCATTGAGTGGGTAATATGGTAACCAGACTGTTCCTTTAATTCCCAGAAAAAGTACCTGCACTAAGATATTCTTTGAGCGTTATTCTATCGGCCATTTTTCTTCTTCTTTGAAGTACCTACCTACTAACAATGATATATCACCTTTAGATGCGTTACCGGCGCTCAATACTGGCAAGATAAATGCAAGGTAATTGCCTGTCGAGTTATTAGTCACGTACCATCCAGTGACGCGGCGCAACGCCAGTGACGTAACTAAATATAATATTATATTTTATGTCTTTCTATCAATAGGAATCGGTATGGGTCTTTCCTGTTCTTCACGCACTGTACGTATGTACTAGTAGGTACTACATTCACGGTTTACTCTGTTTTTGAGTGGTCTAATATTCGTGTATGACGCGTCTATTTAGAATATGTCATTGCCTACTAACAAAAGAGTTAACCACAATCTCAGTAGGTAATAGCAATATCAGTTTGTAGATTGACACTGATTTGTGGACCATACCAGACATTATAAAGCAATTAATATGTTACTTACTATATTTGAGTCCTGAAGCTTCGTTCGTTTTACAGCCATAGACGATGGCGTAGTTCCTGTAATCTGTTGATATGACAGTCAACGGGATACCGATTGGATCTGAAAAATATAATTTTAAGGATTTTTAAATTGCTATTCTCAAACTCAAAATCAAACTCAAAGCATTTATTTCAAATAAACCAATTACAGGCACTTTTGAATTGTCAAGGCCGGTGAGTTAGAAAGATGAAGCTAGTTGCCCATTCCAAAGCGTAGGTACCTATGGAGAAGAACGGGCAAGAAACTCCATGGACACTCTTTTAAAATCATGATATTGTTACAAAAAGTTGGTTACATCATTATGTTGAAATTATCAATGTGAGAACGATGTAAAAAGACGTGTACATTCAAGCGTCCGTAATTAAAACAAAAATAAAATACCAATTCAGAAATTAAAATAAGCCGTGGGAGCTAGGAGATGACCAGTCCCTACTGGCGGCGCCCGTTCACGAACATGACGTGTGGATCAGCACCATTCAGCTCAACCATTTTGAAAGGAACTTAATGATCCAACACACACGCCACCACCAGCGAGACATTTGAGTGAGCATGACATACTCTCAGCTGCCAGGGCACATTCAAGTCAATGAAAGACGTACCCTGTAAATGGTAGCTTTATAGTAGGAACATAGTGCTCACACAGTCATTGGCTGATGTTCCCACTTTCTCACAGGCCTTCTCTCTGTGAGAGAGGAAGCGGGTAATAATCCACCAAACGGGCTCAGTGTAGATTGCGGGATATCTCAATTTGTTCGATGTTTTGGTTCTAGAACATGCCGGTTTCAACACGATGTTTTCCTTCACCGTTTTAAGAGCACTGGTGATTAAATAATTTAGACAAAGTAAAGTGCTTGCTTGGGCTCAAATACACGACCTCTAAGTCACGGCCCTGACTCTTAAAAATTATTCTATAAGCACATAATATAAAACAATGACAGACCGACAGACAGCGCACAGCCTAAGCCATTGAAGATAAACATGAGAAGAAGATTGATAATAGAGACTTTAAAACTGCACTAAAATAGATTGGCACGTGACAGAACCCCTAAGCGGCAAACGTGTATTGAAAACTTGTATGCAAAATAAGTTGATACCAATCATAATAATTAAGGGGAATCTAGTCGCGGGATCGAACTCACTGGTGGGCCTGGATAAAAAACACGCTGTCTCAGGCATCGTGTCCGACAGAGGTAGTATCAGTGATAAGCAGTTAGACTTTAGTCTACACGCACAACGTTATTAAGTGAGATGCAGGATCATTTACAGTAAAACAGGCACGTAAAAATTAAGAAAAGACCTTCGGAAGATCGGATTTTTTGAAAAATCCACTGCATAAATCAATAACCAATTTGATTAAACTTTTCAATAATTGAGCTTTGTCGGTACTGATTTAGTTTTGGAGATTTTACACTTCTTTTGTTACTTAAACACGCCCAAACTTAGGTTAAATTAGAAAGAAAAACGAATCTTTGTTGGCTCCTAACTTTTTAATAGCTTTTTGTATTCTGTTTCCGTACAGACAACATTACTAATGAGACAAAACCATACCATGTTTAATTTTTGATGTACATTGTCGAACAGTGGAGTAATACACTACCGAAGTTTGTATGGGAAAAATGTCGACAAGATTCACCTTAGCCCTCAAATCTACCGCCACTACCATTATATATGTATAGCAGCATATATACCGCCACATGCGAACTACGCATCACACTGGTTTCAAGCAAAATCCTGCAACCGCATTTACCGCGCAACTAGCATTACAACGTCACGACATCAATCGTCGGCAGTTACCGACCAGACACACAGAGTACGACGAAACGCCGAGAGACACTACGCCGACAGACTGAACACCGACAAGACTACTTCGACGGGACTCTTCGCCGACAGGGCTCATCAGGTGGGTAATAGGTTAGGTTTTTTTTTTTTTTTCTTTTTTTTCTGGGTGGGAAATCATCAAATAACTTCTCTCTGGGTGGAGCGGGAGGGCGTGTCAGACTTGTACTGACTAAAACCCACCCGTGTTCCCTCAGTTGCCTGTGTGCCAGGGGCGGCGGTATCTCTTTCGAACAACCCGCACCCCTGGCAGGCATCGGCCCTTGCGGGCCCCATCTGTTGCTGCTGACATCTCTTTGAGGCGCGCGTGGAACACAACGCGCCGTCGACCCGGGCTTGGTCCTTACCGGACAGCGAGCTACCCATTACTCGCCGTTCGCAAGCCCGTGCCTACGGTGGCCGCACTACTGCATCTCCCTCACGTGCGCCGCCTCCCTCTTTGCGAGCATAACTGCTTCGCTGAAGGAGGCGACTGCCAGCCATGCCCTCTCGCTCCGTACCATGGCCTGGACCAGGGTCGGACGCGAGAGATCGCCGCCGCCGATCACCGCCACGAGGACACGGCGTTGCTCCGCCCAAGCTGGGCAGACCTCCACCGTATGCTCCACCGTGTCCTCTGGGCGATCTTCGCAATGGAAACACCCGGGCGTTTCCTCCCGCCCTATCCGAAACAGGAACCTCCCGAAACAGCCATGTCCGGTGAGGACCTGTGTCAGGCAGAAGGTGGGGACGCCATGCCGCCTCTCAAGCCACGCCTCAAAGAGGGGACTTACCGCCGCAATCGTGGCGTGCCCAGCACTGGGTTGCGACAATCGCACTTCCCACGTCGCCATGAGATCCTGCCGCAGCTCTGTCCGCCGTGCCGCGGTTTCCCGCGGCAGCGGAGTTACGCCCCGGCGTTTGGCCTCCTCGCGCCACTCCCAAGTGAGCGCGAGGACGTTTGCCTCCAGATCCCATGGCGGTAATCCGGCAAGGAGGCCCGCCGCCTCACCGGAGATCGTGCGGTATCCCCGGATCATCCGGATGGCCATGACCCTATGGGCCGCCTTCAACCGGCGTGCTGGTTGGCGCCTCAATGTAGGCGCCCACACCGGCGCCCCGTATAGGGCCATGGCCCGCACGACCCCCGCGTAGAGCCTCCGGCAGGAGGCGTTTGGCCCCCCTAGATTGGGCAGGAGCCGCTTCAAGGCAGCCCCGGCCCGCTCCAGTCTGGGAGCCAAACGTCGGAAATGTTCCCCGAAGTTCCACCGGCTGTCGAGGACGAGTCCTAGGTACTTCATCGTCGACTCGACACCGATGTGAACCCCTCCCACCGTTATCTGGGAACCCGTCAGTGGCGCATTCCGAAGACCATGAAACCACATGGCCTCGGATTTGTGCAAGGCCACCTCGAGTCCCAGTTGCCGGATCCTATCGACGATTGTCGCAACGTGTGTCGCTAAGTCGGCCGCCGCCTGATACGACCTCCCTTGCGCCAGGACCAGCGTGTCGTCAGCGTAGCAAACTACGCTGACGCCACTAGGGAGGTCGGTAATAGGTTAGGTTAGGTAAGAATTCGACCAACCGCGCGTGAGCCGAGCGAGCGAACCAAGCGGTGCCGCGGCAGCGGCCGGCGAGCGCTACTTCCATGTTAGTGGCAGGGCCTTGACTATTTAGTAATAGCGCAAGGATGAGCCTTGTCGGCGAAGAGTCCCGTCGCAGTAAAGTCTTGTCGGTGTTCAGTCTGTCGGCGTAGTGTCTCTCGGCATTTAGTCGTACACTCCCAGACACAATATCGCCTGGTCGGACGATCCTCCCTTTTATAGCTGCTAAGTGAAATTACACCCGTTCCTCGCACCTTTGTAATGATCATTATTTGAAGAATTAGTAAGTGTTTCCCTATATCGTAATGGTATCCTAAGAGTCTACCAATTATCTCTCAACTAAATGGTTTGTATGATCACCATGCTTGACCAACGGCTTGGTGATCACATTGTGTGCTATAATAATCACAAAATTGGTTATTTCATATTTAAGTTCTACGTAGCATTAAAGGTTATGTTGTACATTATCCTAGACCTGAAAATATAGGTATGTAACAAGACTTATATTTTCAGTTTCATAAATATTTTCTTCTATAAATCAGTTCACACACATGCACACACACACACTACACTTATTCTTACATCAATGTGTGAATAATATGTTGATAAAAAAGTTAAATTTGCATTAACTGTATATGTACAACAGTGATTTCTGATTTTGATAAACATGCACTCTTTTTGATAATTATCGATAGTGTTAATCTTTATTGCTGTTTGGCTTTAACACACGTAAGTAGCAAATACATTTATTATTACCATTGTAATGATTGCACTTCAATTATAAAATTAAATGCATTTAAATGAAATGGCATAAACCTGTTTATCATTTAGGGAAACTGGAAAAATCTGTGTTAAGTGATGCATTGGGTATGATTTTATTTGGTTGCCACTTAATACTAATTGGTATAATTTGCTTCCGTGTCTCGGAAAGCACGTTAAGCCGTTGGTCCCGTATGTTATTCGTACATCTTTGACAGTCGTTACGCGAGAAGTCGGGAACCCGAAAGTCTGACAACCAGTCTTACTAAAGGTGCGCTTACACGAGCAACTAAAATTGCCCCATCTTGGGCAATTCTCGTCAACTATGACGTCTCGACTACACCCAGCAATTTAGGGCAATGGCAACATGTAGCAACCAGCTGCTAGAGATACGGCCACACAATATGGAGCAACTTATAAAACTAGGCAATACGCCTCCCCCGCCGCCTCCGCCGCCGGCCGGTTCCTCTCGCAAAAACGAGACGTAGTTATACGTACAAACGAGATAGAAAGAAAATTGACTAAAAATTTCCAAACCGATTGGATATTCGGCAACTCACGAAATATACGGAGCAATCAGAAGCAATATTGCGGAAAGACACCGATATTTTATTGTTGTTGCTCCAGATTGATCCATTAGAGCTGCCGAGCAATAATTGCTCAAAAATTGCCCGTGTAAGAGCACCTTCAGTGTTGCCGAACAATAGTTGCTCAAAAAATTGCCCGTGTAAGAGCAACCTATTAGCCCAGTTGTGGGCTGTGGAGGTCAGATAGGCAGTCGCTCCATGTAGAATACCGGTATTTAGGTGCATCCCATTGGTCTGGAAGCTGACCCCAAGGCAGTTGGGAAATGTAGGCAAATTAATTGATTGACTAATTGGTTTAATTTAGCAATATTGTTTGTCGCGATAAGAATATAATAATGTATTGATAATTATACAGATATCTTAACACGAAATTATTTCCTGGTGTTACGACGTTCCATTGTTTTTTCTACAAGTAGGTACTCTTTTTTTTAGGGTGGGAAATCATCAAATAACTTCTCCCGCTTTGAGTGGAGCAGGAGGGCTTGTCAGACTTTTACTCACTTAAACCCACCCGTGTTCCCTCAGTTACCTGTGTGCCAGGGGCCACGGTATCTCTTTCGAACAACCCGCACCCCTGGCAGGAGTAGGTACTCTGTTACAATGATGTTTTGGCGCTCAATTTTGGTTTTATTTCACGATTTGTGATCTTTTAGTATTTTACATAATGGAAAGTGACTGCAATTTAAATCACAAATTTTAAATTAAATTCCTTGTAATCACTTTCTTCAAAATGTTTTTGATTCCGAATCTCTACGAATAGTTTCAAGCCACAATTTTCTGATTTTAGGGTCTTTGGGAAGTGGTGGACACCCACTTTGGAGTAGGTACTTAGGGACACAACAACGCGTCATTTTCATAAAACTAAAATAAAACTACCTCACGCCTTGTATTATTAGGTTGTGTTAGGAACTAGCTACGACAGCGCCATTTTGGCCGTTGGATTTTGACATAGAGAATATCAAACTCAGTGTTGTGATGACATGGGAGATGGGAGACGCCAATATCCTATATTCAGCAGCAATGTAGATTAATAAGCTGAATTGATTGATTGTCTTTATAGCTTTGCTTGCTTTCATACATACATCTTCATATAAAGAGTAAAAAATCAGAACTTACCAATATTACTCTCCTGGATAACAAACACTGCCTCATCCCCCGGTACATAGGTCGTGTTAAGCTGTAGTACGAACTGTATGCCATCTCTCACATAGACATGCTCGATCTCCACACGTCGCTCGCAGTACTGGATACGTTTGTACGCACAATCTCCAGCCTGCTCGTACCAGATCGGAAACCGCTCGATTTCATACCATTGGCCTAGGAACTGGAAGAAAAAGGATTTGTTAAATAAGTAACTCAACAGTCCCAGAGGGTTTAGCATGGTAGGCTCGAGTACTTATAAAAGACCCAACCCATAGGACCTGGCAGTCAATAGGGGAACAGTTTGTTTTGCAGACGGACGGAAATTAACGAACTGTGAATACAAATCATTGCGTAGAAAGGAGAACGCTCTTTTAATAAAAATTCAAAGACATGTCACATTACCAACCCGCATAGCTATTCACAAGTATTCAACAGGCTGTCGTATCGCCAATGTCGTATGCCTTGCCGCCTATTTGATTTAAACTGAGAACATTTTCGGGATTTGTATTTGCGGACAGCGTTTAGTTTGTAGGAGCCCTCGCTCCTACGATAACATTGATTCACGTTCGATTCGGTACGAAAGCGTGTCGAATAGTTGTGAAGAGCTATGCATGGCAGGACTGGGTCCGCGTGGTGACTATCTGGCATTAGAGAGGCCTGAGTCCAAGCAATGGGAACGTCATAATAATGCTGATTTTGTTTAGTTTTAAAGCTTATAAACTACTAGGTAGTAGATAGTCACATTATGGTTCCAGAAACGCAACCCCTGAAATTCAAGAAAAAGAAACCAAACACTGTCACGCATACCGAAACAGACCAATAACCTCACCTCTTCCAAATCAAAGAACTGCATAGTCTTTACATCGGCACAGGTCCCAAACTGCAGCACCTGTCCACCACAAAGCACCCCACATGTCACCACTAGCAAATTAACCAAAAACAATTGCCTACACATATTTATTATTTACCGAGTCTGATCTTAGTGAGTAGTTTCGTGATCTGATCTCACTGGGTCAGATTAGATTGCTGCCTATCTTTATCTCGCGGGGATATTGCTATCAGAAATGGTGACGGGTAAGTTATCTTTGTAAGTCTACGTTCCAAAGAAACGTAAAAATATTGTGGCGAGATTCTTCGCGTACTAAGATTTACAACGCACTCTGCTTACAGCCGAGAGTTGAAAATCGAACAGTGAGTTTTTTTGACGCGGTGGGGATGCACTCTGTTGGATTCTGAATACTCGGTTTAACACGAAGAGTTGAAAATCCAATGCGCGATAACATCTCGCCGCGATATTTTTACGTCCATCCAAACGTGATCTAAATGACATGGTTTTTACTGAGTTTGTCTGTGAGTCCTGTTTGATTGTAAAGAAAAGTAAAATGGAAACTGTCATATTTTGATAGCCGGTTCCTATAATTTACGGACTGTTATTGGTTAAAATTAAGACTCTTGTATCTTTACCAACAATGAAGCAAAGACCTCATATCTTTGCGTACTAGACCTTCCCATGTGGCAGAAACTATCACAGGTAAAATTAAATTACGAATGTATTTATATGCTCAGTTTGGGCACTAAAAATGCTACTATTGGTGAGCAAAACGATTCGTTTTTGTTTATAGGAACCGAACATTAGCATAGAAAGAAGAAGAAAACAAAAAAGAAAACATATTTGTTTAGCACACACTAAAAAGGCAAACAATGTACAGCATAAATAAAATAAAATAAAAACCAACAAAAAGTGTAAAGTGCGATGTCAGAAACTAGCATTAAAGTGTGCCTCACGGCTGCGCTAAAAAAGCCCAGTTCAGCAAAAATACAAAATACAAATACAAAAAGTTTTATTGGCAAAAAAGGAAAAGGTGATGGTTGACAGACAGTAATATAACATAAAACAAGTTAAGTTAGTACATCACAATTTTGGTTAAGCGTTGACCCCCAAACTAAAACCCCCAAAATGCTAGACAACTTTGTCGCTGTCGCAACGTGTCTGACGCTGGAAAGAAAGTCGCTTACCACTTCATTTTTAATCACACACAGATAATTATGAAATTGAAATAGCATTGACAGTCTAGTTCAGTGATGGGTAAATTACGGCCCGCGGGCCAACTCCGGCCCGCGAAAGCATTTAATCCGGCCCGCCGACGGTCCTTCGACATGAATAGTAAATGGGCCCCGATAATTATATTTTGACGGTCCAGGAGTATAAAGTAGATTCTACTTAGTCGAATTATAGACGCATAGGTAAAGGAGCCAGCTAGACTAACCTTTTCGCGCTGCTGAATGTTACTTCGTCACAGCTAGAACCTGCATTCGAAAATATTTTGGTAAATCAAAAGCAATTTCATATGTCTCACACGCCTACCATGGCAGGGCCTTTGAATAAAAGTTAAATTGTAATTTTTAACATTTGTTCAAGTGTGTAATGCTGTAATGTTTTTATATGATTAAAAGTCTCAACACAAAATACATTTTTCCAATAATTCTGGCCCTCATCTGAAATTTCTTAAACTTTCTGGCCCCCCATTAAGAAAGTTTGCCCAGTACTGTTAGTTGATCTTGTAGTCGCAAGCGCTACTGCCATATAAGGACATAAGGTCCTATGTTCGATTCCCAGGTCGGGCAAAATGTTATTTCATCAGTGAGTTCTCAGTAGCAGCCTGAAGTCTGGATCGTCCCCAGTTGATGGCAATAGGCTTGCCCCCTATCACATGGGACTTAAACATAATAGGCGAAATGTTGGTGTACCTACTAAAGGTACACCTCTAACCCTTCGAGGTACACAAGCTTTTTCTTTTTTGAGGGTAGGAAATCATCAAATAACTTCTCCCCCTGTGGGTGGAGCAGGAGGGCTTGTTAGACTTTTACTGACTAAAACCCACCCGTGTTTCTTCAGTTACCTGTGTGCCAGGGGCCGCGGTATCTCTTTCGAACAACCCGCACCTCTGGTATGCATCGGCCCTTGCAGACCCCACCAGTTGGTGCTGACATCTTTTTGAGGCGCGCGTGGAACACAACGCGCCGTCGACCCGGGCTTGGTTCTTACCGAACAGTGACCCATTACTCGCCGTCCGCAAGCCCGCGCCTATGGTGGCCGGGAATTAGCCTGAGATTCCCGACGCCCAGGGCGTCTCCTGTAGTGACTAGGGCCGTGAGGGCCCAGATACTGCCTCTCCCTCACGTAGTATTGCAGGCGTGATGTTTTGTAAGTGAAAGTGAAATATCCGAAACTGTTTTTTTTGTCAGTAATCAGATCAGATGAAATTAGCTGGTGAAACTGTAGACGTCTACTCAGTACGTACACGTGAGAGGTTAAACTTTCATTGCTGCAAGTGCTTACCTTCTTACTATTGAACTAAGAACTTTTACATCATGCAGACTATCACAAATTATGAGTAGGTAACACGGTATTCTGATAAGTGCAAAATTGATTGCAGTACGAACAAAATTTTCGAATCATCGAGGAAAAAAGTTTAAAACGTAAACATCCGATGAATATAACAAAACAATCTAAACATAGACAAGTATGCAACAAAAGAAGACCTTAATAGATTTTTTAATTAGTTTAATAGTACATGCTAACAAAAACTGATCCATTCAAATGAGAGGAAGTACTAAACTTCCTATTTTACTTATAATAATAGACACCATTACAAATAATTTGTTATCTTTTTTAGAACCGAATTAACAATGCCTTTAGAGGTTTTGTCGGAAACTGAAACAGATCAATCTGGATTCTATTAGATTTATTTTTACTAAGCAGCATTTATCGTAAGACGCAAGAAGAAAGAAGTAACAAAGAAGTTAAGTTTTTTTGCGGTGAAACATGACGCAATGAGAAAACCAAACACAAAAAAGATCAAGTTCGGGGAAAATCTGCGTCACATCCACACAAAACGGCCACACCTCAGCAAAATGCTGAGGCCCTATGCAAGACAGAGCCACACTGCTGGTTGGCACCTTGAACCAACCCTCGGTCCAGTCATGTCGGCCAGTCTATCCGGATGCAGCTGAATACCAGTATTTTACATGGAGCGACTGCCTATATGACGTCAAAAACCCAGTTACTGGGTAACACGATATCCTTTGGTAAGACTGGTTGTCAGACTTTCGGGCTTCTGACGACCCATAACGACTGTCAAAGATCCATAAATGAAAGCCGGGACCAACGGCTTAACGTGCTTTCCGAGACATGGAGGGGTCTTGGTATGTAAAGATGGCCACCCATCCACGGACCAACCGCGGCAAGCGTAGCTTAACCTGATCGATCGACCCGTGCAGCTGTTGTTACTTAACCACAAGTCCCCCGTGCGGGCCATGGCCCTATACGGGGCGCCGGTGTGGGCGCCTACATTGAGGCGCCAACCAGCACGCCGGTTGAAGGCGGCCCATAGGGTCATGGCCATCCGGATGATCCGGGGATACCGCACGATCTCCGGTGAGGCGGCGGGCCTCCTTGCCGGATTACCGCCATGGGATCTGGAGGCAAACGTCCTCGCGCTCACTTGGGAGTGGCGCGAGGAGGCCAAACGCCGGGGCGTAACTCCGCTGCCGCGGGAAATCCCGGCACGGCGGACAGAGCTCCGGCAGGATCTCATGGCGACGTGGAAAGTGCGATTGTCGCAACCCAGTGCTGGGTACGCCACGATTGCGGCGGTAAGTCCCCTCTTTGAGGAGTGGTTTGAGAGGCGGCATGACGTCTTCACCTTCCGCCTGACACAGGTCCTCACCGGACATGGCTGTTTCGGGAGGTTCCTGTTTCGGATAGGGCGGGAGGAAACGCCCGGGTGTTTCCATTGCGAAGATCGCCCAGAGGACACGGTGGAGCATACGGTGGAGGTCTGCCAAGCTTGGGCGGAGCAACGCCGTGTCCTCGTGGAGGTGACTGGCGGTGGCGATCTCTCGCGTCCGACCCTGGTCCAGGCCATGGTACGGAGCGAGAGGGCATGGCTGGCAGTCGCTTCCTTCAGCGAAGCAGTTATGCTCGCAAAGAGGGAGGCGGCGCACGTGAGGGAGATGCAATACATGCGCCCTCACTGCCATGGCCTTCGCAGGAGACGCCCTGGGCGTCGGGAATCCCAGGCTGATTCCCGGCCACCGTAGGCACGGGCTTGCGGACGGCGAGTAAAGGGTAGCTCGCTGTCCGGTAAGGACCAAGCCCGGGTCGACGGCGCGTTGTGTTCCACGCGCGCCTCAAAGAGATGTCAGCAGCAACAGATGGGGCCCGCAAGGGCCGATGCCTGCCAGGGGTGCGGGTTGTTCGAAAGAGATACCGCCGCCCCTGGCACACAGGCAACTGAGGGAACACGGGTGGGTTTTAGTCAGTAAAAGTCTGACACGCCCTCCCGCTCCACCCAGAGCGGGAGAAGTTATTTGATGATTTCCCACCCAGAAAAAAAAAAAAAAAAAAAAACCACAAGTCCCTCAATAATAATAATAATAATAATAATAATTTTACACAAACCAAAACCAGAAACTTAAATATCATCAAAAAAACCAAAAACAAACCCGTAAAATAAGAAAATGTAAGAAACCTAATCAAAAATACCGAATCGGAGGTGACATGACAGATGTCACCTCCGAACCACAATGAACAGGATTAAGATAATATGATAAATGTTGACAAGATCTGCCGCAAGAAATGCACGCCCACCACCTCCGGACTCGTCGCTCAGCTCCGCCTCGCTGCCGCCGGTACCCAGCCCCACTACGGGCGCTGTGATGACACCGGCCGCGGTAGTTGCGTCGAGCTCGAGCGACGAGTATTTCTCTCCGCCCACGACGCCACCACCTGCTCGTCGACGAGGAGGACGCCGGCCGCCGGACGGCTTAGGACCTCGAGGCCCACCGGCCTCTGATAGGGTCCCAGCTCCCGGCGGAAGTGTGCAGCGCATGAGATGGACACGATCCATTAACGAGAACGTCATGCGCTCATACTATGGGGCTACAGAAGGAGGAAACAATCTGACCGCGTACCGTGTTCGGATGCTCTCTCTTTTTCAGGTGCTTGAACCAGCTGTCAACGTTTCAGCACAACGACTGTCGGATCAGGTGCGGGTCATCCAGCGTAATCATATGTTGGATGACACAGTACTTGATCGCTTGCGAAGTGAAATGCAGAGTAGCCATGTCATCGTCCCCCCGTCGCAGACAGTTGTGGTACCACCACGGCTAACCACAAGTCACACGCCTCAAGCTGACGAGGGGAATGTTGACAGGGCTACAAACGTAAGTACCCAGTGCAGTGAGGAATTGAGGAGCGCTTTGGAGGGTGCGATTCGGGAATATCGGTTCATGTCGCCCGAACTTAGGCCACGCTTACCTCGTTTGCCCATGCATAACAAAAATAGGGCGCTGGTGGCGGCTCTGGATTCGCAGTTGTCAAACTATTTTGATGACTGCGAAGACCTCACCGATACTCATTCGATTCTGTACTGCGGAGCTGTAGCGGCGTGTCGTGTAGCTCACGTTAAATTCGTTAATGACTCAAGAGCTACGCGACCGAAACCAGCCGTACCAGCTTGGCAGTGCAGGATTGAACGCCGTATTGGTGGGGCCAGAGCACTCATCGGCAAACTAATCTGCTTCAGGGAAGGCAATACTCGCCCTAGAGTGATGCGCTTTGTGAGACGAGCGTTCTCGGGGACTGATATCAGTCCTCAAGACTATACGTCCTGTGTCACAGAGCGCATCGACTTCCTGAAGCAGAAAGTGTATGCATGGGCAAACCGTATCCGTAGGTATAAGCGGCGAGTGGATCGATACACCCAGAACCGCACTTTCCAGAGTGATGAAAGGTGGGTATACAGGGCTTGGGAGCGACCGGACCAAGGTGTGGCTGACACGCGCCTACCAGATGATGATGCCATGTGTTCTTTTTGGCGTAGTATCTGGTCGGTGCCTGTCAGTCACACCGAAGATGATTGGACTCGGGAAGTCGAGCGAGCCTGCGATCCAATACCAGAAATGGTGGCTATTACCATCTGCCCCCAAGATGTAGCTCGTGCAGTCCGTCCGTTGCCGAACTGGAAATCTCCGGGGCCGGACGGGCTGCACAACTTCTGGATTAAATGGTTCATTGGATCGCACGCTCGCTTGGCAGCTCAGTACCAGACTGCTTTAGAGTCTGGTTCGCTACCCCAGTTCCTAACGACAGGAGTTACCCACCTGCTCCATAAATCAGGTAGTACTGCGGAGCCCAAAAATTATAGACCGATCACGTGTTTACCGACGGTCTATAAAGTTCTTACATCCATTTTGAGAGCTAAAATTTACAATCATATAGACAGTAACTCCATCATGTCTGTCTCTCAAAATGGATGTCGGAACGGGTCCCGTGGTACTAAGGAGCTACTCCTCATTGATATGGCCATTAGCCAACAGGTTCGTCGTTCCCGAAAGGATCTTTCGACATGTTGGATAGATTACAAGAAGGCCTATGACTCGGTGCCACATACATGGCTCATGAGGGTGCTGGAGTTGTATAAAGTAGATACAACTCTACGCACCTTCCTGATGTCATGTATGAGGCAATGGAGTACGGTCCTTCGATATCCAGGATGTCGAAACATCCAAAGGAATAGCGAGCCGATAAGGATCGAGCGAGGCATATTTCAGGGCGACAGTTTGAGTCCGCTTTGGTTCTGCCTAGCCCTGAATCCTCTAAGCACACTGCTGGAGGATTCAGGTATAGGCTATCGGCTGAGGAGAGGTGGTCAGGTTATCTCTCACCTCCTTTACATGGATGACCTAAAACTCTTTGCCCCCAACAATTCGCAACTGATGGAGCTACTGAAAGTAACTGAAACTTTCAGTAGCGCCATCAGGATGGAATTTGGTGTGGACAAATGTGCGGTCATGCATGTAAAGCGAGGGGAGATTGCGGAATCCGTGGGAACCCAACTCTCGGATTCCATAAACCTTCGAGCCCTCTCCACAGCCGAAACCTATAAGTATTTGGGTATGTCGGAAGCGTTGGGCATCAACGATACTGACTTGAAGCAATCGTTGAAGGAGCGCTTCTTTGGCCGTCTGAAGAAAGTACTTAATAGTCTTTTATCAGGCGGGAACAAGGTGCGCGCCTTCAACGGTTGGGTCATGCCGGTTTTGATGTACTCTTTCGGCATACTCAAATGGACTCAGACCGAACTCGACGCCCTGGATAGGAGGGTCCGTACGCTACTGACTGCATATCGAATGCATCACCCACGGTCATCGGTAATGAGACTGTATATCCCGCGAAAGTGTGGAGGTCGAGGGTTCTTAAACGCTAAGACCCTCCACAATCGCGAGATATGCAGTCTCAGGGAATATTTTCTGGAAGCCGACGTGAGGATGCATCGAGATGTGGTCGTGGTTGACAAGGGCCTCACCCCGCTCTCCTTGGCTAAAGAGAACTGGCGCAAGCCTGTAGTGCTTGACACTAAAGACCGCATGGAAGTATGGCAGAGTAAGGAGCTTCACGGACGCTATTTCCGGGCCCTACATGGACCCGATGTAGACCTTCTAGCGTCCGTAGCCTGGCTGCGTTTCGGTGACCTCTTTGGAGAAACCGAAGGTTTTGTCTGTGCAATTATGGACGAAGTTATGATGACGAACAACTACCGGAGATTTATTGTGAAAGACGGCACGGTTGACATCTGTCGGGCATGCCACCGTCCGGGTGAATCAATCAGACATATTATCTCCGGGTGTTCTCGTCTAGCTAACGAGGAGTACTTGCATAGACACAACCTTGTAGCCAGGATTATCCACCAGCAACTTGCTCTGAAATACAGCCTTGTGGAATCAGAAGTGCCGTACTACAGGTATGTGCCCGACCCAGTTCTCGAAAATGGACATGTCACACTGTACTGGGATCGATCCATCATCACTGACAGGACTATTGTGGCCAATAAGCCTGATATAGTGGTGGTGGATCGACTAGAGCGGCGTACAATGATCGTTGATATAACGGTCCCGCATGACGAGAACCTCGTGAAAGCCGAGAAAGATAAACAAATCAAGTATCTTGACTTGGCTCGCGAGGTTGTCGACATGTGGGATGTGGACTCAGCGATCATTGTACCGATAGTCGTTACAGCCAATGGCTTGATAGCCAAGAGCCTCGACCAACACCTAAGGAGGCTCTCGTTGGGCAGCTGGGTCAAGGGCCTGATTCAGAAAGCGGTACTTCTTGACACGGCTCGCATTGTTAGGAGGTTCCTCTCTCTGGAGCCCTGACCGCCGGTAGCTTGGACCCTGTTCCCGATACCGGTGGGCTACTATTTTTTATATTTTTAAATGTTTCTATATTTTTATACTAATATTTAAAAATGTAATTTATATGTCTATTTAATGAAATAAAGGAGATAATAATAATTTGATATATATAATTAGAAATTAAAATTAAATTCTATCCCGGAAATAAAGTAGGTTACTTAATGTATTGCTTGTCTTTACCGGTGGTAAGAGTGACGTTTTAAAACTACGACAGCAACACAAGTTTTCCCGCCATATTGGTAATTTGTCTGAGCATTATAAGTCGGTCAATGAAAACATAGCGTGAAATAGCAATAGTTGTTCCGTAGGTAGTTTGTAAATCCGCCTTCTATTTTGTGTTACAGACAGAAATAAAGCCAGTTCATTATTATAGTTCTTGAATATAATGAATCTTTTTAGCTTCTTTGTAACCTAAATATATATAAGATACGAATCCCTTAAATGTTAAGGTAGGGGCTTAAATGGCATGGCGCTTTACATCGCTGTTGTATTCGTATTTTTATTCGGCTGTATAGTGTAAAAATCCGAATTACTCGAACATATCGTCATGAATATAATATCGTTGTAAGTATATTCGTAATCCTTTGACATGTGACCAAAAACCGACAAACGGCAGATACGAGTGTTCGTGTATCTTCGTATTTGTTTCATTCGTGAGAAAAAGCAAAATATAGGCGGATCACTTCACATCGTCGTATTTGGTTAAGTAAGACGAATACGTGAAAAGGAATAGCGATGTGAAATGCCTTCATTACCTACTTCTTTACAAACGTGCTCCATCGCCAACCGTATCAACGCTTAGACTCAACTGCAGTTGAGATGATAGATAAACGTGAGCATACCCAATGATGTAAATCAAAGTTTAGACATACTAATGATTATCATCACTGTAACAGTGATAAGAAATCCACACCTTGACACAAAACCCTCAAGTCTACACAACAAACCTCCCCGGAACTCTAAACTGAAGCCAACAAAAACTATTCTCTTTATAAGACGTAACTTTTTGCGTCAGGTTTCAGTTGCATGCCAGCATCGGCAACCTATGTTTGTCACAATGTTGGTCCAATGTTTTGTGTTGGCTGTCCTGGCCTTAAATGTGGAAGGTGGGATGATGAATATGAGCTGTCCTGTGGTGACCCCACGAGAATTGGACTGGAAAGCGGTAAGTCAAGTGATTTTTTTGAATATTTTGGAGTGCAAAGCTGTGTTTGGTAGATACGTCCTTTTTGGTTGATGTTGTCAGTTTATTTCCGGTATCTGTTCTAGTTCAAACAACCGTTACATCGTCAACAACAGTTATAGCGCTAAACAAGTTTTCCCAGTGATTGTACTTAATGTTGCTATGAAGTCGACGCTAAAATATATAGAACACTAGAAACATGTACCTCATGTACTATATGACAATGCCAAAAATGGGAAAACTTAGGCTTTTAGAAACAAGAAAATCTAATGCATGTCATTTACCAACCAGCACGGTGGTATGTACACGATAGCCCACACGTGAGAGGACAAAGAGGTAGCTCGACTCCCAACGGTGGTAAAATTGAAGACTGATAACGAACAGCAAATAAACACCTTACTAACATTATCTACAGAGTTATGTTTGTTAAATTGCCACGCGAGAGGTGATATTTGCGAAATGGCTTTACCAATGTAAAGAGTATAACATCTCCTAGGGCCTGTGTTACGATGTACGAATAGAACTTGCATAAAATTATGTGCCACAAGAATTTAAACGTCGTTGGTGAAACCAGTTCTCGACCCATCTTTAATGACCGTAATACCCACAGCATCTTTTCAACCCCGCAGCTTGACGGAGTCTGGTACCTAACAGCGGTAGCAACAAAAGACATGGTAGTACAAGGTGACTGTGCCACCGTCAACTTCGATCATCAGAATACAACAGATGTATCTATTAGCTGGATCACTAACAACACTGTGACGTTCTACAACGGATCCGTTGCTCTAATCCCGGATCCGAATAGCAATACTACTGGGGATCTGTTACTGGTTACATATGACGGTAAGGTATTGTAACCTTTACTAAATCTTAGGACATTATTTTAAGACGATGTATTCCTCCTTCCAAAATATAATTCTACTACTTTTTTAGTTTAAGGGTCCAGACCCTTAAACTAAAAAAGTTGTTGGTGAGAGGAGACACTATTTAATAATTTGATACTAGAGAAATGTAACGTTTTATGTGCCTATGAGGGACTTATTTAATAATTTGATACTAGAGAAATGTAACGTTTTATGTGCCTATGAGGGACTTATTTAATAATTTGATACTAGAGAAATGTAACGTTTTATGTGCCTATGAGGGACTTATTATTGACGTTTACCTAATGCACATACATATACTCATTGCCATTATTTTTAATCTTGTTCATCGTTTTCTTGCCATTATTCCAACTTATTTGGGGTCGCCGCAACATGTCTACTTCTTTCATACTTTTCTCTTAGTCCTCATCGCAGTAGTTACCCTTTTTCTAGCCATATCATCTTCCACACAGAGGGGCTTGTGGCTAAGTAACAATAGCTGCACGGGTCGATCGATCAGGTTAAGCTACACTTGCCGCGGTTGGTCCGTGGATGGGTGACCATCTTTACATACCAAGACCCCTCCGTGCCTCGGAAAGCACGTTAAGCCGTTGGTCCCGGCTGTCATTTGTGGATCTTTGACAGTCGTTACGGGTCGTCAGAAGCCCGAAAGTCTGACAACCAGTCTTACCAAGGGGTATCGTATTACCCCAGTTACTGGGTTGTGGAGGTCAGATAGGCAGTCGCTCCATGTAAAATACTGGTATTCAGCTGCATCCGGTTAGACTGGAAGCCGACCCCAACGTAGTTGGGAAAAGGCTAGGCAGATGATGATGATCATCTTCCACACAGTTTCGTCCGTTTCTTTGGTCTTCCCCTACTCTTATGGCCATCAAATTGGTACCGAAAACATTTTTCTAAAAATCTTGAAATGAAAACATTGTAATTTTGTAAACATTGACAAACATATCCGGTCTTACTTACGGTCAACTATTTACACTTCCGCGCGAATTTCCATAACTTAGTACTAAGTGAATTTACAGCTCTACAGATGTACCACCAGTCAATAGCTAGGTCACCTGTTAAGAATCTACGTAAATTACAACCCAGTCCAACTTTTCAATTTCCCACAGCCATTTCGATATATACTCAGTGCTTATCCGCGTGATAGTCTAATAAGTTTTTGAATGGCATATAACTTCGTTTTCACTTTAGCGTACTCTCCGACTCTATATTGTTTTTGATTGACTTCTAAGGGTCGTAGCTTAGTATTTTTAAAATCCGATTAGCAGTTCCAGAGATTACCCCCTACATCCGAACGAACTATTTTTTCCTCTTTATAATTGTTACTATAGATTTGCTTTACACAATAAAATACTATAAATCTCGGTATTATTACTATCAGAAATCTAAAATACGTGTGAATGGAGAAATAATAGGCTAAACAGTAATTGGATCTGCCAAATCGGATTAGTTCACAAACATGTCGGAATCGACCTTGATTTTGACAACGCTAACTAAGCATATTGTGTTTCCTTATTTTGGTAGATTGTATCAAACCTTCATTAGAATGAGATTTTTAGCTCTTGGTTTGGGGTTCGTTTGTGACCTAAGAATAAAACGTATTATAGGTACTAGTTGCGTATTTATAACATAAAATTATATCAAGCCAGTTTTTTCCGAAGGGTTAAATAGGTGTGCCCATAGTTCACCCAAATTCCATCAGTTATGGTTAAGTCTCATATAGGTACCAGGGCTCTGAGACAAAATAATTCTGTTAGCGTTCACGCCAAACGCTACGCCAAAATGTATGGGAATGACATTATCTGCAGAAAGGACACGACGTAATCTTTCCGCGGGTAATGTCATTCCCGTACATTTTGGCGTAGCGTTTGGCGTGAACGCTAACAGAATTGTGTTTTGTCTAGGCCTGCATAAGTCGAGCCTTTTTCCCATCAAGTGGATATGTATCCAGATGTTGGGCTCTCAGACAAAACGTTCCTAGAGAAGTAAAGGTCATAACAACAACCCCCGAATTCAAATCATTCGATACAGTGGCAATGTCTGTAGGTAATCCATGCTTGTCAATTAAAATTCTGCTTTATAATTTACAGATGAAAAGACTGAAACCTACTCATTCCTTGATGTGAACTACGATCACTATGCCGTCGTCTTCGCTTGCTACAACAATGACGATGGAAACAGCAGTACTTGTGAGTACCCAGCTTTAATTTTTACTGACTATCATCATTTCAGCCGAAAAACGTCCACGGCTGGACAAGAAGTCCACAAGCACCGCCATTTCGACCGATTCTGTGTTTCTTGCATCCAGCGGATACCTGTGGCCTTCACCAGGTCATCGGTCCACATCGTGGGAGGCCTTCCAGCGCTACGTCTTCCGATACGCAGTCACCACTCCAGAACCTTTCGGCTCCATCGGCCATCTGTTCTGTGAGCAATGACTACGCAACCGATTTACTGACAACTGGTTTACTGACTATGCAAGTGTGCAAATGATCTTAAATCAATGTAAAAATCTTTTTTCGGAACAGAAAAGTACACAAGTAGAAATGCTAGAGGTTATGCAAGCGGTGCCCTTGAAAGACGCTATAACCAAGGGCGTATACGGATTTCTGCGTTCATTAGTTACTTCCTTTCTTGAGGTATTTATATGGAACTAATTAATGCCAGCACGACCACCTACTCTTCACATTTTAACAGTAGGGCTGTAGCACATTCAAGTGCACCTAAGTAGGGGAAGCGTCAAAACGGTTTGGTCCTTATGACCGCCACAGGGTTCAAGAACGCATCGCAAAAAATATCAGCTATTGAAATTCCAGAGACAATAAGTACGCCTGTCTCGATACAGTCTGCCACGATTTGTCGTTTCGAGTCGCGTGATAAAATTGGATTACACGCATGGATTGCACGCTGTTTGCTGGGCCTGGCTCGCATAAATTACACGTGATTCTACTTAACACTGTTTCAAGGTGTCCATCGCTTTAGTGTTGATTATGTTTGCATAAACTAGGCATTAGACCATTGCTGAAAAAGAAACGGTTTAAAGAGTGCTGGCAGTTCCTAAATCAGCCGTACCTACACTTTCCAAAACTATGCAAACAGCCCGTGTACTTATATAATATAGAACTAGTAAACACTCTTAATAGATTGGAAAGATTTTCTAGGGTAAAGAAGAACCCGATTATGAAAAATTATATTTATCTAGCTTTTACGAGCGGCTTCGGTAGGGTCGGAAATTATGCCACAGGAATGTACTTCTGGGATAAAAAGTATCCTATGTTTTTCTTTGTGTGTCAATTTTTAGACAAATCCATTCAGCCTGATAGAGTAACAAACACCCAAATATTTAAATATGCTAACATACCTACAAACTTTCACATTAATAATATTAATAGGAAGTGGGATATTTTCATCGGGACTTGCAAACTCAAACTCAAAGCATTTATTTCAATTAAACCATTTACAGGCACTTTTGAATTGTCAAATAAATCGATCAGTTAGTTGGAAAGTTGAAGCTAGTTGTCCATTCCAAAACGTAGATCTCTACGGAGAAGAACAGGCAAAAAGCTCCAAGGACTCTCTTTTAAATTAAGATATTACAAACTCCTGGCTATTCTTTTAACCTACAGTGAGGACAATGTAAAAATATACAATTCCAAATATAAGATTAAAATATGCCCTGGATGTTAGGAGATAACCAGTCCCAGCCGACAGTTCACGAATATGACGCCTGGATCAGCACCATCCAGCTCAACCATTTTGTAGGGAACTAAATGATACAACATACGCGCCACCAGCAGTGAGACATGTTAAGTGGGCATAACAGGAGCGTGAGTTTTACATGCAAATAAAAATAGTTACGACACGTAGGTACTGTTAGTTAAGGTCAAACCACCGTGAAAATGGGGAAAACCGCAGGTTATCCAGTCGCAGTCAAAAGTGAAAAATGTCGATTACATTAAGTTTTTGCGGTAAACGGTAGTGACGGTAATTTTCCGGTCAACTGGCGGCCGCGCGCGGTCGCACGGAAACTTGACCGATCGTTATACCTTTCAATTACTTGCTCATTTACGAGAATGGATACAATGGTTCCGTAGATACTAGAAGCATTATAAGTAGTGTCGTATAATGGCTTGATCTGATTATCTTTAACAGACTTGGTCATTATAGTTTGCATAAGTAACATTTTAAGGCTTTTTATGTATTTTAGGTCCTTTTATTCGAGGAAAAAATGATTTCAAGAAACAAGATGTCCTAGTCCTGTCAAGTATTGGTATCTACGGACTTTAAATAAATGTCAATTGACCTCTGAAACCTATAACACCCCGATATCTTCCCTAAACTATGCAAGGAAATCTGGAAATCTTATCTACAGCTGATCTTTTTAGGACTCGATAAAACCTTTTGTGTAGAACTTGGTACACCAACTGGAAGCAATTAGCTATATAGCGATTCTGATCAGACCTCGATAATATTATCGACATTTCAGCGATGCTACACTTTATAAGTAATGTTGCATACTGTGGTGAAATAGGTTTAATTTTAGTTCCGCATTCGACGTTTTTTTCCTTAGTATGGGTGCTGGGTGATTACAAAATATTTTGTAGTCTTTGTTTTTAAAACGAAGTCATCGCATGCTATACAATAAGTTACACTTATTCGTTCTTCTGCGTTCCAACCGGGAGTCCCTCACCGCGTGAATATTATATTTTTTTAATAAACGAGAAGTAGCTGTCTCTAAATATCCCCTGATCCCTGCATATACACGTGCCTGATATACAATCAATTTTTTTTTGCGCATCCTATCTCTAATAGACTTTGAAACTTCTTTATCTAAATAATTACTTTTATTTGGACGACTGATTATTTAATTAAACTTGTGGCTGCTGTGACTTTGATTAGCTTCCGACATTCGTAGTTAATTTAATAGAATCAGATGGTCTACATAGATTGTTTAGGTTATCAAGAAAATACTTAATGGCGTAATCTAATCGTTCATCTACTAGTTATGCCGCCGTTTGTATTGAAGCTGGTAGCTTTTAGTTAAATCGCAGTCCAGTATCTAAAAGATGGTGAAAGATTGTTAAAAGAGCTCCCTGATTGGGATTGTTTGGAGCCAGCGCTATAGGAGCGTTATTGGCTGTTTTCCCTACTTAAGGAGTACCTACTTTTGAAGCATAGAGTAAAAAGGAAAAACACCAAATTTTTTGTTTTAAAATAATTTAAAAAACATTTATCAACTCGATAATACACTACTCAATAGTAAAACTAGAGGTAACTTGTAAGTACTACTCGAATCGCACGCGCCGCCGACAAAGGGAACAGCGATGCATAAATGTTCAAAGCAAAGTAAACTCTCGCACGTGGTGAATTTTCACAATGGTTAATCTGCCATTTTTTGTTTCTAATATTTTATTTGTGTATAAAATAATTATATTACCAAGACAAAACCATTTCGCTGCGGGAAAATAACCATTAAAATTTCACGGTGTATAAATATTACTAGCTTTTGCCAGTGGCTTCGCCCGCGTGCAGGTCGAACATTATCCCACGGGAATGAACTACCGGATAAAAAGTGTTATTTTAGGCTACAAACTATCTGTGTGGGAAATTTCATCCAAATCCGTTGAGCCGTTTGTGCGTGATTGAGTAACAAACATTCAAACGTCTAAATATACAAACATCTAAAGACTTAAACTTTCATATTTACAATATTAGGATATTTATAAGTAGGATTGTTGCAGTCAAATATGGTTTAAACCATTCCTATTAAATAGTACCTATATGATTAGGTACATAATAAAGTCAAGGAGGCTGTTTCTGATTCTCTTTTTTAGAGACCTATGTTTGTAACTCTCTGGCGTTCGTCTAGTCAAACCTTTATGCAATTTTTTTTTAAATGTATGTTCGGACATAACTCCGTCATATACACTGTGACATTTTAGTCTTCTTACAAAGGTGGTCGCGATAATTAAAAAAAAAATCATTAATTAAGATAATAGGTACAAATAATAACAAATAATGCTTTAGAATTATGATACACTCAGTTAATAATGTTTAAGTATCAAAGAGTAGAAGATACCTATACCATAACGTTCTATCATTCATTCCATCGTCATATCAGGGTATTTCAAACTACGTCATGCGTCTTAGTGAATGATATTTTAATTTTTTTTAATATTTATATGTTCAAAACAATATTATATTTTTATTTAAATATATATAGATATTTTTATTTAAATATATATATATTTTTATTTAAATATATAGTAGTCATTGGATACATGAAGTGGACCGCCGATGTAAGACTGTGTTTATTCCGAAATGGTCCCATTTAAATTTCATTTAAATATGCATTGTTTTGACCCCAAGGATGATAAAATTTCGGATTGGTGTGGGGAGGTACAGGTACTGTAGCTAAAAAGTGAAAAATAAAAAAAAAATCCAAAAAAAAAAACAACCGACTTCCGAAAACACAATAGATAAAGTAAAAATTAACTTTTATTTCGGAAGGCGGGGCAAAAAATTAAAATATCCCAAGTCACCGACCTCCGAAATTAAAGTTATTTTTCACTTTATAGTGTTTTTGTCCGAGAGCAAATATCAAGTCTGCCATGAGGCATATTATGAGCTGACTATTCTGTGGGTAATCTTAATAAATGGGGCTCTTTTTCTTCCATCCGCCTTTGTTATCAAGAGAGAGAGGGAGAGAAAATTGGGAACGAAAATCTTCATAAGTCTTCAAATACCTATTTCCCTCTTTACAGATGAAATATGGAAGCTTACCCGCACACCGCATCTAAAAGATACAGACGCTGCCAAATTAGACCAGGCCATCGCCAACTACAGCCTTCAAGACACACAGTTCTTCACGTTCAACAATACTGAAGACACCTGCAGGGTTAACAGTGGCCATCAGCTGGACACTTCCACTCTGGTGATGACGTCAGCAGCTGCGCTTGCGCTGTTCAGGCGGTTTTATTGATAAGACGTTTGAATGAGTAGTTTTGATTTTGGATTGTTCTGATAAAGCATGTGATTATTTTGTGATAACAGATTAATTTATTTAAAAAACGTGCTATTGTACATGCTTTTCGTTTTACAAATCATGCCTACGTAGGTACTTATTTAAAATTAGTTTCGAGATTGCGTTTTTTTTCTTTGTGGGACTTTTTTGTTTCCGGGAGTATGTGTCTTTGTTATTGTCTGTAAATAAGTCGATCTGAAAAACTGAAAAAAGCTTTTAAATCTCATGTAAAAATGGCCGTAGTTATTAATAGTTGGATACATTTAAATGGTTTTTGCTTTACGACTATGTAAAAAGGGCTCTCATTTTATCACTGTTTAAATATTTGGTAAATTTCCATGCTGCGTTCGGTCATACGTGAAACATGAAAAAAAAAACATCTGATTCATATTGAAATAGTGATTAATGTACTTCGTTAAAAAAAAAAGCTGTACTTTTAAAAGTATTTTCTTTCTTTCTTTCTTCTTACTTAAATAAACAGCTGAGGTATTAATTTATTTTATGTCTAAGAATTAAAATATTTTGTTCGAAGCATGTATTTTATTGAATAACTGGCCTCCTCATCATCATCATCATATCAGCCGAAAGACGTCTCGAAAGCTTTATGTCTCTGTCATAGCCCGTTGTACAGCGGCTTGTCCTCGTCCATATCAAACGATCCTAAAGTGATATAATTACGGGATCGCTATTGTATGAATTTTTAGTTCCTGATTATGAGGTTTTGGCGCCGGGTTAATTTACAACGTTTTTTTTTTTTGTAATACAAAGCTAAAAATAAACGTTTTTGTTGTTTGAATGTTATGGTGACTTAAATACCCGTAGTGTACCTATGTTTTTTTGGCAATAGTAGCCACTATGGACGTGCCATTTTTGAATAACGTTAGAGTAGGTAGTCGATGCGAATCCCCGAAGGGAAGACGGTAGGAATCGTGTTATTTGATGCTTTCGCCACTGAGAGATTGTCTACCCAGTCTGGACATTTATGTATGCCTGCGAAAATGTCCAGTTTTTTTTCTGGGTTCATTAACAGGGTTAGTCAATTGTGATTTGGTTATTTATTGCAATAGGAATTTCTCAGTAGCAGTCTGGAGTCTAGATATGTCCCCGGTTGATGGCAATGGGCTCACCCGCCCCCTTACATAGGACTTAAACTTAACAAATGAAATGTTTGTACATTACAGTTAAACCTCTGCTGGTGGTAAAAAATGTACTAAATTACGAAACTAATAACGCGTGTGCTGCCATCTGTCGGAAGTGCTTAACATTACAATGAAGGTGGCTTTTCAATTTTACTATCAGTACAACACGCGTAGGTTTTTATTTTACTTTGTCGGACTATTCGTTGCAGTATGATAACATAGATGGCGCTATAATAAAAAGAAAATTGGTCCTGGAAAAATATTTAATGCATGGTACCCTTGTAGCCAATGGAAAATCAACCATAGGTATTGATATTTTTAGAATTACATATTCCTAAGTTTCTAGTTTTAGAGGTTTTACTCACATGGGTCTCCTTATGATCGCTATGAATTATGTTAGGATAATGGTAGTCACGGATTTATCAATTCCACCCTGGAGAAACGGATATAAGTCATAGCAGTTTTATATAAGCAGGCAGAGGGCTTCTACCGTAAATTATTCTTTTTTGTACAGTCGAAAAAAAAAACCCACACCCTTGACATTTACACCCTACATCAGTTCGCCGTATTAAAGCCAATATCTGGATGATCAAGCATTGCTCGGTATTTTTTTTTTTTGGTTTGACGTTTTCAAAAAATTAAACCTAGCTAGATCGATTTATCGCACCCGAAACCCCCGCATACTAAATTTCATGAAAATCGTTGAAGCCGTCTCCGAGATTCAGATTATATGTGTAAATATATACAAGAATTGTTCGTTTAAAGGTATTAGATGCCCTGAGGACACGGTGGAGCATGTAGTGGAGGTCTGCCCGGTTTTTGGGCGGCCGCCACCACCGCCGTGTCCTCGTGGAGGCGATCGGCGACAGCGATCTCTCGCGTCCGGCCCTGGTCCAGGTCATGGTACGGAGCGAGAGTGCATGGGTAGCCATCACCTCCTTCTGCGAAGTAGTAATGCTAGCGAAGAGGGAGGCGGTGCACCCAAAAAAAAAAGATATTAGATTGCGTAGGATTGTGATTTGAATATACGAACAACTTAAGTTAATACCATGTTGATACCTAGTAAATTAGTATGAATTTCCCGAGCAGTGACCAATGGTGGAACTATTCAAATGTGGACCACATTATTCTTTGAAAATTCTTACACTCAAGCTATTGCCATATGCAGATAATAAAACTGTAAGATGAAGTTGGAACCACCCCAAATAAACACAGACCCAAACACAATCTTTCGATTAAAAAGCTTCATACCAACATAATCTAAGTAAATTCTTGGCTTCAAACGGTTTTGCTAGAATTTTATTACTCTCAAAGTTCAGGAGTTAGAGGCTCGTTGAGTTTTATAGCAGTTTTTACACAACCGCTGAAGCGATTGGTTAGGGCGCCTGCAGATACGATTCGGTTTGTCGATATGTAAATTTCTTATCTGTAGACTCTTTGGGGTGGATTCTGTGGGGATTATCGTGGAGCTGGTGGAGTCGATTGTAAAAGTGGATGAGGCTTGTGAGAAGTTATTGTTGTATTTTTTTAAGTAAAACTTGATGGCTGTTAGTGTTTTGTGTTATTATGATATATAAAATGGTTCTTAAGGCTTTTAATTTTGGATTAAGGATCATGATAAGGTAACTCAAATACAAATAAATTGTTGTCCAATTATAGTACGATTTCTAAGATTTCAGGTCCGCGAAAAGTTAAAGTGTAGTTCGAGCGCTGTGACTAAATATGTTGTACCAGAGCCATTACTAAAATAATTATCGTTATCAGGATATTTCGAAGTCTTACCCGAAAATTACATAATCTCATAATACAAATCGAACGTCTCCTAATAACATATGTATGTACACACCTTTACAAATTGGCAACAAAAGTTACATTTCGTAGCTCTCAAAGTCAGATACACATACCCACACCTTTATCACAATGCCCTAAGGTTTATTTCAGGAGTAAGTCAGTTTTTTAGCTGTATTGTTTCGTGTTCAGGGGTTGATTACCGTAATGCCTAAAGATAAGACGGTGAAACGTTAAGGATTGGTATTCTTTCTGCCTTCAGTAAACCGGTACTTCTAGTGGCGGTAGACTTAAGTGAGTATCAGTTTAGTGCCGTTCTGTGTGATTATACGGCTTTCTTATCCTTTAAGTTGAAGGGAAATTATTCTAGTGAGAAGAATGACGCGATAATGATTTAGGAGATAATAACGTTTAATGCGACTTTTCTGAACAGTCGACCAGATTTTATGTTTTAACGGTTGCTGCAGTTACTTTCAATGAAAATGAAATACAAAACGGCTAAAAAAAGATGTTTGAAGACTGATAAGAACAACAAAGTTTGTCACAAACATTGAAAAGAGTATTAACCTCGCAACACCCGCTAATGACACACAATTGATTTTCTATTGTATCGGGCCGTGGCACGGCCCGGCCGGGACTTTAGAGGTCACAGCTTAGATGGTTTGTTCATGTTAGGAGGATGAAAGAAAGGCGACTAAATATCGGTATTTACAAATGTGAGTCAAGGAAACACCGGAAGAGGAACGCTTTATGCGCTACGCATGATGCTCTCCAGTAAGGCCAGGTGCGTAGTATGGACTAACAACTGGAGTGCCTGTATGACTAGATGTATGAATGTAAACGAGGCAAAAGGAGTTTGTAGTTGCTCCCAACCGAAATGGAAAAAAAGCGTGAGTTTATATGTGTATGTTATGAGTAAAAGAAAATTTATAAAGCAATTAAAGTTCGCTTAGACGTAAAGTAAGCAGCAACTTCATTTAAAAATCAATTATCGTAATCAATACAGTCAAGGGGTGTTCCTTCATTGGGTTTTACAGCCTTACAGCACGAAACAGCATCTAATTTACATAGACGTAAAACTGAAAATCTAACACTATAAAATGATAACAAAGCCCAATGCAAAACAGCTCCATCAAAAATTCAGGAATGGCGTGTGTCCGTATAGGTACCGGTATTCTGTTTTTATTTAATTTTCGTGGATACTCTCTATAGTGGTACCTAGTGACGTGACTGACGGAAATGACTGGATTCGTGTACAGTCCACAAAAGCCATTAGTTATCAGCTATACTTCTATCTTTGCTCTACGTGGGCACATCATTAGCCTAGTAAAAACAGTCCGGTTGCTCCAATCATTCGTGGCTACTATCAGTCAACTTGCGATAATCGTCAATTTAGCTAGCCTCAGGGTGTTTTACATTTGATTCGTCGTTTCTACTCAAGAACACGTCTACTCCAACGGTCATCGTTCTACAGTTAAGATGGTGGGCTCATTGCTATTTCAGCTAGGTTAGTATGTGAGCTATGTCAACTGTGATTTGTATATGGTAAATATTGGACCAAATTACTGAGTGAGACTTTTTTTCACGTTAAGGCGGGGATTTCTGGAAAACGCTCAAAAGGGTGGTTTTTCAAAGCTGTATATCTCTTTAACTGTAAATAATTTTGAAATCAAAAAAATATATGATATATTCAAGTCTTTTTTGCATACAGTGATGGAACTAAAACATAATTAAACATACTTTAATGCATCAAAAAAATCATCAAAGTCACTTCTTAATTATCTTTAAAATTGGTCTATCCCTTCAGTAACATTTATAAACATAATTAAAGATATACCATAAAATTTCAAATGCCAAACTGCATCTAGTGATGGATTATTTATTATTAAGTAGTTAATATCTAAATTTATACGATTTTATTTGCCTTTTTACGACATAAGTTTGCTCATTTGTTATTCGAATTTGTTACAACAAATTTTAATCCGTAACAGATTGCAATAAGAACTATTATCGCTCATAATGACAATATTTAAAGTAACCAGGGCCTTAAGGAAGACTTGCGGTACGGAACACGGATCACGTTAAATGAATTTAAATCATCGCATCGTTCTAATTTTTCATATCTTTGAAGTTGGATACATGTTTAGCACTAAATGTATTTAGTGATTTCTTGAGAAAATGGGCGTGAGTGTGTCGGTATGTAACTCTCAAACATAAGACTCACTCGCAATACTCAGTAAACCATGTCAAAGATTTCGCTCTCTAAAATTGAGTTGTAGTTAGTTGCCTGATCACCTATCGCTTGTGTTCACTGTACCTACAACCCTACATGTCCGTGTTTGGTATACCTCGGATTTATGGAAGGTATGACTGTGAAACGGAAGCTGGTATAGGTGTGGGTTTTTCGGGAGTGACGTTTATTTTTAATCAAATAAAGTGTAAAAAACCGAGCTGCTCTATGGCTGACTATTTTAGAGCTACACCTACAGTTTTGGGTTTAGTCCGGGTATGTCAATTTAGAATAGCAACTAAGTGTAATTGTGCTGTCAAACACCATATGTGCCCATAAGAAAACTATTAAGTACCTTACTATTACATAGAATTAAGACGAGCTCAGTTCAGCGATGACAAAGAGTTTAATAATCAGCGCATTTTTTACAATCCCCGAGTAATGTTACATAATGACCTCGTTTGGTACCAAAAAAACAAAAATAATCTACGTCCTCTATATTCGTAAAACTCAATACATTTAAATTGAAAACAAGCGAGTACAGTGTTCGAATAATGAACAATGTCAAAGTTCCCGGATGAAACGGATAAATATTCAGTATTTAGTGTCAATCCAATCGGCAGAATGTCATGCTATGCGTCGTGCCGATTTCATGCTGTAGTTGCATGATCTACTTGCATGTGTTAATAATGCTTTGCAAAATGTTGACAGAAAACAGTGCTATCAATCAGCAACAAAAGTCGAAAAAACAAAATAAAATGTTTTTAATTCATATACAGACATCCATATAGGATCAGGCGCGGTCGCAGCCAGACTTTGGGGGAGGGGGGGGTCACAGACGAAGACTACCTACATATTAATAAGATTTTTTATTATATTTTCGGAAAATTACTATTTTAAGCGTTACATTCACGGCTTTGGGGAGTCATGACCCCTAAAAGCCCCCCCCCCTCAGACCGGGTCTGTAAAGGGTACATACAGGATAACAAGCACAGACAAAGACTAACACTCACAAGATAACATTATGTCTACTGCAGCATTGCCGGACTTAAAGACAATCCACTCTGTCGGCGATCATCGCCAGGATGGTGTTGGCGCTGCCCCGCACTCTACGCACCAGAGACACGCACCGCTTGCGCATCGTGGCGTGGAAGCAGTCGGTGCGCGCTTCCGCGAATAACACTTTAGTTTCAAAAAAATCTGAATAAGAGCTTCTGTATGATTTCTATTTAAATTTTAATCTAAACATTTAATTTAAATCAATCAAATAATCACTTTATTTTCTCATCACAATATACATACATTATTTTACATGGGTCAGATTCGACAAGGATACACAATTCAGGTAACTATAGGTATATTGTGAGAGCATGGTGCCTAATCTAGCCACATAGCCTGTGTTTCAGGACACCAGGATCCCACCCACCCCTTTACATTTTCATTTTATAAATTATGTACTAAGCGCGCACAGAATGTAGTAAGGAGTCATAAGACATTTTTTATTTTTATTTTTGGTATGATTAAAATCTAGGTTAAGTATGTGAGACGAATGTTAGTAGATGTGTAGTATGGGTGATTGTGTGGGTGTGTAATGGTGTGGGTGTGTGAGGGTGTGGGTGTGAGAGAGTGTGATTGTGTGTTAGATCATTTTAATATTCTTTGCGAGACTAAAGATATATAACACGTTATGCATTTTATTGTAAAAGTAGCCACCTAGATCGCAAAAGAAACGCCTTGCGAAAATCGTAACAGATGTAAAATTAAATATTAACTCTTAGAAAACGAAAAAAATAATTAAATGCTGTAATGCAATGTAACGAATACTGTGCCAATTTGGATGATGTGTAAAAGTATCAGATAAGATAAAAGATGTTTAATTTTGCAAATACGGGTGCAGTACTTGGTGTTAATAAGTTGAAACATATTTTATCAGTAGGCATGCAAAAGTTATACCTCTTATTAATAAACATGGAATAAAGTTTTTACAGGAATAACAAAGAAATAACTATACATTTTCATAGGTTTAAACTTGGAAGAACTTCATTCTGTGTTTATTAGTAAGAGGGATAGTGTTTTTCTACTTTTGTCGCTGACTATACCTCATGTATTCAAAAGTTTATTAAAGGTGGTCGTTACTGTCAATATACTGTACCTGATTCGTAAATAAAGTCAGTTATACGTCGTTTTAAAGTATGTCAGTTCGCTACTGATGGACATGATGTCTTGGGTTCGATTCCAGGGTCGGGCAAAGCGTTTGTCAATATAGCAGCCCGGAGTCTGGATTTGCATCAGTCGATGGCAATAGGTTTTTCCTCTATTACATGAAACTAATGTCAAATGTCAAATGACCTCTGTCATGACGATCGGATGCGCTACACTCGAAGTTGTGGACGAGTACTTTTACCTAGGACAAACTGTCCAGTTAGGTAGGTCCAACTTCGAGAAAGAAGTCAATTGACGAATCTGACTCGGCTGGGTAGCGTTCTGGAGGCTTTGCAATATCTTCTCGTACCAAATACCGCAGTGTCTCCAGACGAAGGTCTTTGACCAGTATGTGTTGCCAGTGATGACCTATGGTAAAAAAACGTGCTTACTCACAATGGGCCTTATCAGAAGGTTTAAAGTCACCCAAAGGGCAATGGAGAGGGCTATGCTCGGAGTTTCCCTACACGATCGAATCAGTAATGAGGTGATCCGCAGGAAAACCAAGGCAACTGACATAACCCGAAGAATTACCAAACTTAAGTGGCAGTGGGCAGGGCACATTGTTCGCAGAACAGATGGCCGATGGGGTCGAAAGATTCTGGAGTGGCAACCGCATACTGAAAGACGTAGAGTGGGAACGCCTCCCACAAGGTGGACCGATGACCTTGTGAAGGCCGCGGAAATCCGCTGGATGTGGGAAGCACAAGACCGGTCGAAGTGAAGGAGCCTGGGGGAGGCTTGTGTCCAGCAGTGGACGTCTTTCGGCTGAAATGATGACGAAATGTGGTTGTACTATAGTTACAAATCAGCTTAACCCTTTAAAAAGGGTTCGGGTTGTTCGAAAGAGATACCGTGGCCCCTGGCACACAGGCAAGTGAAGGAACACGGGTGGGTTTTAGTCAATAAAAGTCTGACCCGCCCTCCTGCTCCACCCAGAGCAGGAGAAGTTATTTTATGATTTCCCAACCTCAAAAAAAACCTTTTTGAGAATACAGGCGTGATGTTCTGTACTGTCTGTATCGCGTAGTTCTTCTATCAAGACGTTATTATAAAAGTAGTGCTTAATGTCGGTTATCGTCTGGGAATCTTGATTAATAGCCTTATTCCAGTAATGACACATGCTTATTGTTTTATTTGATTGATGTCATAAAACATACGGGTTCGTTATAACATCAATATATTAATACAATAATCTATATAATAGATTTAAAAAGAATGCGTGCCGATAATAAGTTGCGCGTAATCAAGGTAACGTGACGATAAGAAACACGTTATTATCTTGCCCATAAATGTATCTTCAGTATGTATCAGACACGAGTGATTATACAGGATGGTAATTAGGTAAACATTTGAAACCACGTTTTGTACATTACTTATTTAAACACAATTTAAATAATTAATATCATTTAATATTATAGTAGTGGGTAATTTTTGTTTTTGTATTTAACAACATTAAACATAATTTTGTGATTATTTGGAAACAATACCATTAAATTTACGCCTTTTCCAAGTATGTAGTAGTGTTTAAGACATGCCAATTTTTATGCTATTAATTATATTTGAAGAATTCAGTTTTCTGTTTTTTAACGGACCGATAAGAATTTGTAATAACCGTTGTACTATTTAATGTAATAACATAATCACCAGCCTGTATTTTAGTGTATGTGTGAGGAAAGAACTGTAAAATGAACAACTAAGGGACCAACAACGTAATCCCGCAGAAATAATCACCGGCCCATCAACCAATCAAAGTAGTGCCTGATGTCGGTCATCGTCTGGGAATCTTGATTAGTATCAATTGCCCATATCTTTTTTATTATGGCGGTATAATGGGTAGGCACGGAACCCTTGGCGCACGAGTTCAACTCGGACTTGATCGGTTTTATGTGATTGAAGTTATAATATAATACGAATTCGTTTAAGATGTCGTAAAAAAACCTAATTATGGATTTAAAAGTATGCGTGCCAATAATGAGTTGAGCCTAATCAAGGTAACGAGGCGATAAGAACCACGTTATTATCTTAACCATAAATGGATCTAGAGCATGAATCAGACAGGAGTGATTATATTTAGGAGTGTATGTGAGTACAGAGCATCAAACTAAAGAACTTTCTCCAAGCGACCACGTACTCGTAATCGCAAAAAAATAATCAGCCGTCCCTTCAATCAATCAACTCAGCCTATCGCATTCCATTCCTGGACACAAGCCTCTTTTCCAGCCATCCCATACAAAACTTTAATACTTCGACAGTACCCAAATGTATGGACGGCACCCTAGCGATACTCGTACGTGCTGTACGGTGAAGAAACCATGCTGGGTCAACCACAAAGTATACCTATGTATAGTATATATTTCGTCCCCTCCTCCACCATTTCAAACACCAATCTACATGGCCTTCACATGATCTGACCAAGATTATGTTTAGACTAGAGACTGAGTTTGTTATGTAGGAAATACCAATCAATTCACCATTTATTAGCAGACATTTTAGTGGTCACACCCCACTCCATAGCATTGTTTCCTGCAGGTTGTGTGCATCGTCCTTTCTTTAGTCTTAACCTACTTCCACAGCTCACGTTATAGCTCTGGTCAAACTGAGGCCAATCCTGCACGGAATGCGGGATGAAATTCGTTCGTACCGATCATGTTAACTAACTTTACATTTGCGGGGTACAAACTCGCACGAACAGTTACTGATCAGCTTCATAATGATTAAAAGAAAGCCAAAAACTAAAACGCAACAAGAACAACAAAATATCAATGTCGATTTTTCAGTTTTCGTATTGACGGAGTAACAGTTAGGTAATCTGTATGTTCTATGCATTATTTGTAAGACCAAAAAATATATGAAAATTCCAATCAACGCATACCGTCACCTCGTGTGAGCTTCATACTTAAAACTTTCCTCACGACATATTTCGTATCACCACCTCCAAGAAAGGTAAAACAAAACACAACTGCGGAACTTAAAAAAAAAAAGTCAGAACATAATAACTGAAAGTCACATACATCTTACATTGTATGAATCTCTTATTTCACGGCATCAGCAGTTGGAACGAGTACGTTACCTACAAATCATAATAAAAGAGCAAGGAACCCATAACTCGGGCATCGATTGCGATGAGCATGTTCCGGGGTCCAAATCGGCCCCCAGGGACCTCCTATCGGCTGAACGTGCAGTGTTGCTGAAATTAAATTCGCCAATCGATAACCCTGGTATAGTAGGTAGGTGTGCTTGTACTCTTAATTTTGGGGTATAACTGGAATCTTCTTCAATATGTGAATAATAGCAATGCCAAGTTATTGGCAGAAGGGTTTTTATGGGTCAGCAACTTCTCTAACCGTAATCTAAGACTCTAAGTGACAGTTATTTTATTTTAATTTTATTTCGGGATAAAAAATAGGAGAACAATTAAATGTTATACATAATATATACTAAAATTAATGTAGTTTATTTTCTCTTTTACCCTTTCACACGCTGTCTACATCTCTTTATCTTCTCTCCTGTCGTAGGTATGTTGGAAGAGATTTCTTTAGAAATAAGCATCACCTCTGTACCTATTTTTCTGTTCTAATCTTCTTGTCTGTTTATATATGTGTGTACATAAATGGTTAAATAAATAAAACAAAACACTTATTTTACTACTAGCTACATTATCCACTTATTACTAATTTGTTGATTGTTGAGATAAAATATACAAAATAAATGAGCGAAAGAGTAAATGATTGGTTGATTGACTATAATAGACACCATAGGAATCTATTATTCCTGCTACAGACTTTTTCTGGATGTTTTTTTCAGGTTTTAGGATGAAACTGTATGTTTAAATCTCATTAGCTACTTTCCCAATCCACTCAATCCAGAAACATATAATTAGAAAAGGTGCTTAATTTGATTCAAAGATGCGCAGGTACGTATTGTGTCTTTAACAACTTCATTTTCTCGATAAAGAACAAACTAACCTAATTTCCTCCCTCAAATGAGTGAGGCCGATAATTCTATTATTCTGACTCATTGTCGAGATTTTTCTTTGTCTCTAAAGAAAAATGGTGACCATTGTGACGTAATGGAGGCCTAGCGAGGCCAAAAAAGGCATTTAAGCTATTGTACTACAGAATTCTTTAGAAGACATTATTTCAAGTTATTTAGAGAGGCCTAGCCTTCTTCGTTGTATCGTTTGAAAGGAATATTTTTTCGTTCTTATTTTAAAAGTCAAAGCTGTCTTTTGAGTCGCGTATAAAAATTTGTTAAGTAAAAAATGTCTCTCTTACAACATAAGGGCTTACTATTCCATTTATCATCAACATCATTTCAGCCGAAAAATTTCCACTGCTGGACATAGGTTTCCCCCAAGCACAGCCACTTCGACCGGTTCTGTGCTTCTCGCATTCAGCGGAGTCATCGGTCCATCCTGTAGGAGGCCTTCCAATGTTATGTCTTCCAGTACGCGGTCGCCACTCCAGAACTTTCCGGCCCCAAGAATAGCCAAACTTAAGTGGCATGGGCAGGGGCCAGGGCACATTGCTTATAGTATTTTATTATTAACAAATAAATCGTTCAGTTTTCGCTAATAACGTAGATTTATTTAATTTAGCGCAATATGCCGCTGTCGTGCTGGTAAATTGGCTAGCAATCATTCAATAGAGTGATCGAGGTCCTTACGTTCTAGGCATCGATCAAACTGTTGCTCAACCAATATCAATTGGAGTTTTAGCTCTTTGATGTGGAAGTGAACGTGATATTAATACTAAAACTAGCTTTTTCCAGTGGCTTTGCCTGCGCGTATGTCGGAGTTATTCCATGGAAACGTACTACCGGAATCAAAAGTATCTTATTTTTGTTAATTCGAGTTATAAACTACCTGTTTGGCTTTTGCCGGCCCCACCAGTTGGTGCTGTTATCTCTGAGGCGCGCGTGGAACACGACGCGCCGTCGACCCGGGCTAGGTATTAAAATATTGCCCTACAAATGATACTTTAACTATAGAGAAAGGCAGAAAGCGCCACAAATGAGCATTGGACAAATTATAATTATAATATATATATATATATATATATAATTTTATCCAAAGCCGTTTTACTATTTTTGTGTGTTTGAGTAATAAACATCCGAACACAAACTTTTACACTTATTTTACACACATACAGTAGGATAGTGGTATAAACATTAAGATAAACTTTTGTCGTATCGGCAATAACTTTAAAATGAGGCTTTAGTCGTGATAATAATGTTGTGGTTCCAGTCGACAAAGTAGTCCAAGGGCTGATCGCCAAAGGTTTGAAGTTTAGGCGTGTGTTTTTGGGTGACTGAAGATAGGTACTAGCGAATCTGCCAACTGACATTTCCTAAAGATAAAGGTCATTTTGATAACACAGATCATTATAAAACATTTTCTTAATATTTTCCTGAATCTATACAAACACAGGACCTTGCACATGTGACGTTTGCAACTAAGATCGAGATACTAGAAATCTGCTTTAAGCTTCTCTCTATTGTCCTAAGGATTCTAGTCTACATAAGTACAGTCTGTTCTATCCTATTCTATGAGATTATCCGTTGTTCTAGCACTAAGTATCTAATATTTAAACGTCTCCCTCGGTTCCTATGTAATTTGCTTTCTCTTAAGTACAATGTGTTAGCTTAGGTGTTTGCGTTCAAGCTTCATTGCCATTTTGATTCGGGAATTATATCCAACTGGTTTTTGCCAGCAGCTTCTGCAGCGTGGAGGTTGAAAATTATTTCACGGGAACGTACTACCGGGATAAAAAGTATCCTTTGTGTTAATCCAGGTTCTAAAATATCTTGGTGCTAAATTTCATTCAAATCCGTTCAATAACTGTGGATATCAGATCAGAAGGCGTACTAAAATATTGATTAATTTCCGCAAAACTCTTTGGTACAACTTTACAAAGTTCTTTTGGTGCCAGGAAAAAATCAGAACCACCGCCGCCATCTTGTTCATGAAATGGGGATAAAAACTGGCAGTTGCTCACTTTAGATGTCGCTGCTGCCATTGTGCTAAGAATTTGACAGCTAGCTGTCACTATCCATACATTTTTTGTAAACAAGCAAGTTCTTTTCCACCTAATTAATACGCACCGTTTGGCAGCTGTTGACTGCAAAAAACCGGGGACCGCAAAATAATCCGAAAAAAAAAAATTGTAAACCAATAATACCACGGGTTATGTGCTATCCATTTTAAACTAGAAGACTCTTTCCAGAGAAATTCGTATACAGGTGATGCTTCCAAGAGAACTATAAAGTTGTGTTTGTTTTTTTATTATCATATTAGGTCAGTGCCAGAAATAACATCTCTGAAGATTAACAATCAGGAAGATCACCCTTGGGTTGGTTCTGAACTCCAAACAAGTTATTTTTGTCGTATGCTTCGGGTCTTCACCAAAAAAAATGAACTTCAAGTTGACAAACACCAGATAACCTAAAGTTATTAAGCGTTTACAGTTTAATGTATTTTCATCAATTTAAAGCTGCTTAATTGTGGTAAAAGCTTCCCGTTTCCTTAGCTCGTCTTTAAATAGTGCCACACTCCAAGTCTCATACATATTTATCTAATTTTTATTTAATTTGTGATCGACTCAAAAGTAAACAACACAACGGTGATTTGCAGACATTGACATGTGCTGCCTATGACGACTTTTCAGTTTTATATCCTATTGAACGAAAGTTTACCAGCAATGCTCCCTGTCAATGTCATTAAAGCGGAAAATTATGTTGCCCAAAATATTTCTAGAAAATTACAACACTGTCACATTCTATGACAAAAGCAAAGCAATGAGTAAAGGTTATTCTCACCACCACAAACTGTACATATTCAAACTTCATCATCAAACGCAATATTAATGAAAACAGGTAAGAGCCTTTGTACGTTTTTATTTTATTCGTCGGCATGTCCAGCTCTCAGTACAAACACTGGGTTCACTGAAAAGGGATTAAATCGATCCAATTCTGCCTGATACTGACTCGTACTTTGTTTGCTGTGGATTTTTCGACGATCATCGTTCGAAATGGTGAACTTTGGACGCAGTCAGGCGACAGTTTTGCAATATATTTTTTAATTTTTGACTAATTTTACTGTTTGTATCAAGATTGGTAAGCTATGGCCGAAATTGAGGATTACGAGGCCTTTTAGCTATGTTTCTAAGATCAGCAATACATTAGTGATCTTCTTGGTTTTGAAAATCACTATATTATGCGTCGGTTAACTTTTGAATTAGTTGGCTATCAATCGGCCTACTTATAGTGTCAATCTATGCCATTCAACAAAGCCATTCGCTGTCGCTTTTTGAAAAACTATTCAAAAAGCGATAGCGAATGGCTTTGTTGAACTCCGACACAGAGCAAAAAGTCTCATGAGACTGTAATTTCACTGGCAGTATTTTATAATCGCATATTTGGAGCAAAAAACAAATACAATATAAAAAAACAATGCTCTGCATAACAGAATAAAGCAATGCTGCTCGGTTATTTAAATTATATGTGGCAGTAAATACTAAGAAGTTTCGAGAATGTCTCTCTATATTCAAAAGGAGTAACAGGTAGGTACTAGAAAATGATTTCTACATTCTGTACAAAACCTCTATCTCATTTCAATAGAACACATACCACTCGTACGCTCCGAGTCACAGTTTACTCAAACAAACACGATTGAATACTACGCCATTATTTTCCTCGCTCCTACTACTTCGTTCTTTGTCCACGCTAACGCGTGACTCATTTCGTACTGATTCTGTGCCCGCTTTCAAACGAAATACACCGAACCAGTGGCCACCCAGAAACTATGGAAAAAATAAAAGCAACCATTTTTTGTGAAAATCCTTTTGTTTGAAGAGCCGCATTTTTGGCGGCGCAATGTGAAAAAGTCCGGATTGGTGCGAAACTACGGATCTACAGCACTGCGGAATTCGACATCTGAAATTGATGTTTTTTATGGTTTATTAGTAGGGTGCATGGAATTCACTCTGATGTTATAAATGTGATAGTGAGTTGCTCTGGATGTTTTGAACACTACGTTTATACTTTAGAAGCATTGAATGTGCAGAGAGAATTTTTTGAACCTAGATGTGGACACAAAAACAGGATAGATCATTTTCAACGGAGTAAAGTATGCGAGTAGATCATCAGCGACAAAAAATGTCTTTTCTGCGAGGCTATCGACGTCAAGTTTCGTGACAGGGTCTTTAAATATTGAATTGTTGGAACGATAACCAACGTGATATCTACTTATAATTTTTATTAAAAAAACATTAATGATACTGAATAATGATGGTGTTTACTCTCATAAACATTGACATGAAGAAAGCTCCTGATAAAAGAAAAAACTTAGTCGATATCAAACGCGATGCTCTTGTCATTTTGCTATCGACCAGTGTTCGTGTTATCCAGCAAAATATCGCACTATATTTCCAATACACTAGGTTTTTCCGGGACAAGTTATTAAAAGTTGTATTCCCCACGCGTCGCTCCGGGCCGAGGTAATGACAAGTTTTCCGTGACAAACCGGGTAAACTGGGACCGGGTAAACCTAGTTTACTGCAAAATTTACTTTAGAGTGATAACTGATTATAAAATAAATGTTATTTAGTATCGGGCTGTTTGGCTTATTCGATGAAAAAGGGATCTAAAAAAATACTACAAAGTGAAAAATAAATTTAATTTCGGAAGTCCGTGTCTTTGGTTTTGTATTTTCGTTTCTTTTGCCACCATTTTCTGAAATTATTTTTCACTTTGTGGTGTTTTTTTTTGGAAATTGGTTGTTTTCACTTTTTAGCTGTAGTACCTACCCCACACCAAATCGTAAACTTTCACTTGCTGATTAAATAACAGTGACAAGAAATTATTATAACATCTATATCTATACAAATAAATAAAATAGAAGTGACTCTTTGTAATATCTAAATAATATTTTTTTTTACTAAATGCATATATAACTTATAGTTAGTATCTTCGAAACCTGAATATACTCGTAGTTTGAGAATAAGTAACTGAATCATTTCCAATAATTTTTACAGCATGTTATAATTTTTCCCAAAAAGCTTTGCAAGTGTGATGGAAAATTTTATCACCAGTTATTTAAAACACAATCGCCGTACGGTTAGGTACCTAATGCATAATTATCATCAATGAGCACAATACGACGCTGCAAGCGCGGGCGGCGCGGGTTGACGCGTGGTGACCATGTTTGTGTAGACAACTAGGTAACATAACAAGCTTATAACTTCGTGATTTTTCATGATACAGTTTTGAAATTGTAAAGGTTCTTTATATAAAAATACTAGACACGTGTTTCGGGTTTCGCATATACTAAAACTAGGGTCGTATACATACGTAGGCAAAAAGGTTCCCAGGCTAAAATGAGACCGGCTGACTTGACCCACGTCAGCCACATGCCCAGTGACCGCTGGGTAATAGTCTCCACACAGTGGATGCCTGAGAATGGACGCTGCCGCCAGCCGAGGTCGGCCCAAAAAGAGGTGGCGAGACATCCTAGACACGTATTGCAAGGATTGGATCGAAGTGGGTCTGGAAAAGGATGCCTGGAAAGTTTTGGAGGAGGCCTTTGCTCAACAATGAGACAGTGTAGGCTTATAAAAACAAAACAAAAAAAAAATCTATTTCGTTGTTCAGTGTTAAATGAACAATTTTCTGTTATTTTTATGATGACCAATTCAGAAATGTCTATTTTATTAAGTATATTGATTGAATCGAAGTTATAATTGAAAACAGGATACGTATTTGCTGTCAAATTACGTAATAGGCTCCTAAAATTATTATGTCATTTACTGTATACCCTATTTTTAATTCCATTTTATAACCTAGCATGGAATGTTTTTTTTACCTATCAATCATCATCTGTCTACCTTTTTGCCAACTATATTGGGGTTGGCTTCCAGTCTAATCGGATGCAGCTGAATATCATTATGATACCAGAGTGAATGCCTATCTGACCTCCACAATACAGTTACTGGGTAATACGATAGCCCTTAGTAAGACTAGTTGTCTGAATTTCGGGCTTCTGACGACCCGTAATGACTATCAAAAATCCGCGAATGACAGCTGGGATCAACGGTGCTTAACAATGTAACATTAAATTATTGCAATGAAAGCTTTATTGAAGAAATAAGAAATTTCACAGGAAAGCATACTGCAGCAGTACAATAATGTAATTAGTTAAGAGGCCGGTCAGAGGTATCGGTAGAGTGGCGTCTATTGTGAACAAGCCAAACGCTGTCATCTTACTGAAGGTTCGGTTAACTTGTAGCACGCGCTTACAAAGATGTCTGACACTCTCTGTAAGGAAATGAGCAAAAAATGCATTGGATAAATTATAAAAGAAAATAAGTATAGATTTAATTCTCCTGTTTCAACATTGACAAACCCATTTTATAGAATCAATGTTGAAACCAGATGAATTAAAAGTGTCGATACTTTTAAGTTATTCGATGTCGATTCGTTATTCTTACCAGGACAGTTCGTATCCATTATACGCTGCACACACGCCAACTGAGTTTCTTCTACAGATATGTAGAACATCTCACATTGCCAACAAGTTATCGTTACAAGTAACAAATAATTTACAATCCATAGGCCTACAAGGACGGTCAGAGTTGAAGGCAACTGAAAGCAGCAAGTAGCAAAACAATATTATGAGCCAGCTGTGTTTTTGTCACCGAGTTAACTTATTTATTCAATAAAATAAAATTAACTTTCACTAACTGAATAAGATCACCCAATATTGAGTTAAAAAAAATGTTGTACTTGATATATAAGGTTGACTGGTAGAAAATGGCTCAGGAATTAAGTCCGCCATTTTGCAGTACTTTTTACTTGTGCATAAAGTTGTAATAAATAAAAAATATAAAAAAACAATATAAGTGAAGAAAATAAAGGCTGAGGAAGAACAAATAAAGCATTAACTCCCAAAAATTATATATCATTCCAAATAGAAACATACAGGATACGGCTAAACAAGTGTTTGAATACTATAAGGAAGTTACAAAAGAAAAGATGTTTTAATATTTTCTAAAAATAACTCAGATTAATATGAGTAACAAAGATTTTGCCTATCTACTTTAGAACTATAATATTATGACATGGATATTGAATATGAATAGTAATGGTTATAAAATGTTCCACAATAATTAGTGAAATTCTCATTACCCGTCACATATAGGTACTCACTTTGTGATGTGACGACATCTGCAAATAATTTAAAGATACCTGCACAAAACATAGACAACGAATGAATGAGCCATATGTTCGGTATAGTATCTGAAAAACAAGAGAATATCATTGCATGAATCGGTAAAAACTGAAATATATGTGACAAAGTAAGTAAACACGGACTTACCAATACTCGGAAACAAGTTGTGTACAGTTTGTAAGCTTCGAAAATGTTTTGATATGCCTTTAAAAACTTATTACAATATTCACCATCCTGTTCTTCATTGCTTCTTATTAGTATCTCCTTAGTCCATTCTTTCATATACGTTGTCAACAATTTTGTAAGGCGGATATAATAAATTAAGTTAAGATCATATTGTGTAATCAGTAAATCGCTAAAAACTTCAGTAAAATAAATCGTCCCTTTTGCGACATGAAAATATGTAGACAGGAAAATAGAAGTACATAATACAGTAAAAAGTGAAATCCAGTTCCAAATAATATAACTCCGGACACTTTTGCTAATGTCAATGCTGCTATGAATATCTTGTAGCTTCAATATAAGAGAAACGTTGCTACAGCTATAAACAATATTGCAAATGATCAGAAGCAGGTAGCCGATAAAATATATAGTGTTACAAACCAAAAACATTACAAGCCCGATACCCGTTTTATAGAAGCTCTTAGAATCACTGTGCTTATCGTTGAGCATGTGATAGATACAAAAAACATTGAAAAGTGTAATAGTAAAGAACAGTAATATGTGATACTTCTTCTCACACGGAATGATGTAACTATTTCTAATTTTGTATTTTGATGTGAAGAATACATTTAGAATAATGTTGAAAGGTTGAACTATTCTTTGGAAGTCTTTGTCCAGTCTATTATTGAGTAACAATTTAATTTGACGATTTGTTCTGTTATTCGACATGATTTCTCCGCAACTGGTCAATGTTACTAACAATATTCCATCATTTTTATAAGGACAGGCGGAAGGAAGTTTTTCTATAATAGGGTTTTGATCGTATCTAAGTTGAATATTATTAATCGTGCTTGCTGTCAAATTACATAAAAGGATAATGTATTAAGTATTAATGCATAAAGTATTGTGTATTTGAAAAAAGATATAAATCAACCACCTCTTTCAATAGAAAATTATTTTTTGATTGAAATATACTTTTAACTATTTATTATTGCCTTGTTTATTGTTGCTTTTAACGATTTGTGTTGTGCAATATTTATACATTTTTGAGGTTGTTTTATTTTCTACCGTAAGAATACAAATGAATTAATGTTCCATAATATTATGTCATGACTAATTCAGTAAATCATTGAATTTTATGTTTAATTTATTGAATGCTTCGTTGTTAACATTTGTCGTGTTTGCTATCAATTTAGTAAAAAAGGATAAGATAAGTACTATTTTTGGATCTTAAAAAAATATTTGCCATTTTTAATCGTAACTCCAGACAAATATTATGTCAAACGCAAGAGTCAGGTTAACTGTGGTTTCAGCAAAGAATAAGTAAGTGTTAAAAAAATCCTGTCGCTTACCAGAAACTTTATGTAACCTTATTTATTTATTTATATTTCCACTTCCAACGGAAAACAAAATAAGTGAGTAACCAAACTCTTGTCTTTTAATTTTAATTTATAAATTTTCGAACACTTGACATTTTTTGTCAACATTCTCTAGAAATTATGAAATATTCCATAAAACAAGACATCGCTTTGCTGTAAAAAAGCCATGAATCAGTGATCATCATCAGTATGTTACTAAGGAAATATGATTATGATATCATCATCATCACTTCAGCCGAAAGACGTCCACTGCTGGACATAGGTCTCCCCCAAAAAGGGGTTTTGCCATAATCGCCACGCTTAGCAGGCAGGCGGGTTGGCGATCGCAGTGTGGTGGTAAAATGCATAGAGGACGCTGCTGCCCATTCTCTAGTAAGTCCCTTAGTCGCCTTCTACGACACCCACGGGAAGAATTGGGATGGTGCCTTTTACGTCCGCCAACACACGGAACAACCATACGATAAACAACCGGAAAATGGTAAGTGACACAATGTTTCTACTAAATTCCGCAAAATCATTGCGGAATCTAGTATTGTAAACCGATACAGGTAACCATTACGAGTTAACACAAAATGTCAAAAAATAAAACAATCAAGAACATCAATATATGAGATATTTCTGTACACTCGGATTGATACATCTACATTTTCATACATACATCTCTAATTTTGTATTTTTTACGTGCATATTCTGAGGAATTATAACCTTACAATAAATCATTGCAATTGAACACAATAATATACTCGTATCAAATAAATAAGTAAATTCACAGGAAAGTAAACTGCAACAGTACAATACTGTAATGAGTTAAAAGTCCTGTCAGAGGTATCGGCAGAGTGGCGTCTATTGTGAACAAACCACACGCCGTCATCTTAATGAAGGTCCGTTCATCTTGTACTACGCGCTCGCAAAGATTTCTGATACTGTCTAAAAAAAAATTAAAAACAATTGAGTTGAATAAATAACAAGAATAAATAAACCATAGATTTCAATTCCCCAGATTTATTCTAAAAAGTGGGTAAAAAGAATTTCAAAAATATTGTAGTCGAAACTTTTGTTCTTATTTGGACAGTTTGTATCCATTACACGCTTCATACATGCAGACTCGGCTTCCTCCAAACAAATGTAGAACTTCTCACATTGCCAACAAGTGACAATCGTTTTGGAATCAATTTGATTATAATGACACTCTGTGATGGAGGCAACTGTAAGTGGCAAATAGCAAAATATTAAGAGCTAGTTGTTCTCTGCAAAAGTACAGTAACTTCATCTTGTAAACTCATACATTCAATCAATCAAATTAATTTAACAATAAGTAACTGAATTAGATTCTCAGAATTGAGTAACAATGTTAAATGATATTGATGATGTTAGTGTAAATGATATTTCAATATTAGTGAAGAAATGATGTAGGTATAATTCCAAACAGAAACATACTGGGATCCTGCTAGAGAAATGACTAAGTATGAAACCTGCCAAGTGCGAGTCAGACTCGCGCACGAAGGGTTTCGTACTTTATCTATAAAAACGGCAAAAAAATCATGTCTGTTGTATGGGAGCCCCACTTATATTTGTTTTATTTTAATTTAATTATTTATTTTTAAAGTGAATATGTAATGAAATATTCTGTGAATATTTCAAGCAACCTTTTGCCGTTATCAATATCGAGCAAAAAATCACTTTTGTTGTATGGGAGCCACCTTAAATATTTATTTTATTCTGGTTTTTAGTATTTTTTGTTATAGCGGCAACAGAAATACATCATTTGTGAACACAATTTCAACTGTCTAACTATCACGGTTCATGAGATACAGCCTGGTTACAGACGGACAGACAGACGGACGGACAGCGGAGTCTTAGTGATAGGGTCCCGTTTTACCCTTTGGGTACAGAACCCTAAAAATGAAATGTTGAAAACAGAAGTAGTAAAGTTGCAGTATTCAGTCCCTTATATGATTTATACGGAAAGATAATTAAAGGGCTCTCTCTAAATCAGTTAAATTACGAATTTTGTAGCGACGAATGCTGCAGAGTTAACCTGTTTTAACCTCTTTCAAAAAGGAGGAGGTTTTAGATTCTTCTGTATGTGCGTTTTTTTTTGTGTGTATGTTCCTCGATATCTCCGGCAATTGTAAATCGATTTCGAAAATTCTTTCTAAATGAATAGGGTATGCCTTAGGAGTGATCCCATGTAAATTTGATTAACTTTGCTTGGGTAGTTTTTGCGTTAGCCTTGAAAATAATTATGTTTTTTATCAACTTTATGTACCTTGCTGATTTTCAACTACTTCCTGTCATAGGTGCTTACATGGTAAGTAGTGGTATACCAATTTGTGTGGGATAAGTACCATTTCTAAAAAGAGCGACATAAATACTTTTTCCAAAAAGCAACCGACTTCCAAAAAAACACTACTAATTGAAAAATTACTTTAATTTCAGAAGTCAGTGACAAATAACTAAAATACATATTATCCAAAGACACCGGCTTCCGAAATTAAAGTAATTTTTCACTTTGTAGTGTTATTTCGCAAATCAGTTGTTTTTTTTTTTGAAAATAGTTTTTTCTGACAATTTATCTTTATGCGGCCCCATATAAGCTTGGCATTCAAAGTTATGCCCAAGACCTCTGCGGTATCTTCGGGATTCAACCTTTCGCCCATTATGAGCATAGTAGTTTTTACTTGGATAACATGAGGTATCGTAATCTTATTACATTTAATTTTAAGCTCGTTGAGAGTTAGTTTATTAACATTAAACAAGTTGACTTCTCCAGCGAGGACACTAGTTACATTGTCAGTAACTAGCTGCTGTCGTTTGAGTTCATAAATACTCAAGTGTCGTCTGCAAACAATACTATATCGATGGTTCCCCGGCTATTTGATCTAATCAACATTTTTTTAATCCGCGAATTTTTCTGCGTCGTTTGAGCTGGGCTTCAATTTTTTATGAGCACTTTTTTGGCGTTTGTACCCCTCAGCAACTTTGCCCTCATTTTGATGACAGTGATATCAACCGACACGACAAGTTTTTGTTACACGTAACTTAAACTATTTGAGCTTATTCTGATTTTTCTTCATTAGTCGGTTGAATTGGTTTTCCTACGATGATTTGACTACACAATGCGCATTAACCCAATTAGTCTTTAGCTGAAACACTAGATTGTGTCGTTTGAGTCAATTTACTCTTTATCAGAATGTTGAAATCAGTCGCTTGAACCATTTTGCATGCAATCAAAACCAAGTACTCCGTCGCTTCCGACATTTAGAGATGGCCTTTTTTATGTCAAATGATACTTAAAACATTTTTCTTCATATCATTATTTAGAGGTAACGTTGTTTAAACCGTTTAAACTCTCTGTAGCTTTTTTTCATTTTTTATTTGTATCAGTCTTATAAATCAGAATTTAAAACACAAGCTGTTTGAATCGTCAGAAATATAATAAGACAGCATATTCATAAGTCACTTAGGACTACCAAACATCGTGTTGCACGATGTGAAACGTTGCACGTTATTGAAGTATTCCCCCGCGCGTGGGCGTTAATCAGCCGTTAGACGGGAGCAGGGGCGGTTGCGTGTAAGTGCGTGAATTTATACACAGAACATTGTTGGCCCGAAATGGACTACTTTAACTGGTTTTTTCTTGGGTGGGAAATCATCGAATAACTTCCCCTCTCTGGGTGGAGCAGGAGGGCGTGACAGACGTTCCCTCAGTTGCCTGTGTGCCAGGGCCCGCGGGTCTTATATCTTTCGAACAACCCGCACCTCTGGCTGGCATCGGCCCTTGCGGGCCCCATCAGTTGGTGCAGACATCTCTATGAAGCGCGTGTGGAACACAACGCGTCGTTGACCCGGGCTTGGTCCTTACCGGACAACGAGCTACCCATTACTCGCCGGCCGCAAGCCCGCGCCTACGGTGGCTGGGAATCAACCTGGCATTCCCGACGCCCAGGGCGTCTCCTGCGGAGTCTAGGGCCGTGATGGTGCAAATACTGCCTCTTCCTCACGTGCGCCGCCTCCCTCTTCGCGAGCATTATTGCTTCGTAGAAGGAGGTGACGGCTACCCATGTACTCTCGCTCCGTATCATGGACTGGACCAGGCCCGGACGCGAGAGAACGCCACCGCCAATCGCCTCCACAAGGACACGACGGTGCTCCGCCCAAGCCGGGTAGACCTCCACGGTATGCTCCACCGTGTGTTCAGGGCGATCTTCGCAGTGGAAGCACCCGGGTTTCCTCCCACTTTATGCGAAGCAGGAACCTCCCGAAGCACCCGTGTCCGGTGAGGACCTGCGTTAGGCGGAAGGTGAGGACGCCTTGCCGCCTTTCAAGCCACTCCTCAAAGAGGGGACTTACCGCCACAATCGTAGCGTGTCCAGCACTGGGTTGCGACAATAGTTCTCTCCATGTCACCATGAGGTTCCCGCCGGAGCTCTGTCCGCTGTGCCGCGATTTCCCGCGGCAGTGGAGTTACGCCCCGTCGTTTGACCTCCTCGCGCCACTCTCAAGTTTGCACGAGGACCCTTGTCTCTAGATCCCATGGCAGCAATCCGGCAAGAAGGGTCGCCACGTAACCGGAGATCGTGTGGTATCCCTGGACCATCCAGATCGCCATGACCCTATGGGACGCCTTCAAGTTGCGGGCTAATTGGCGCCTCAATGTAGGTACCCACACTGGTGCCCCGTATAGGGCCATGGACCGCGCGACTCCCGCGTAGAGCCTCTGGCAGGAAGTGTTTGGCCCCCCTAGATTGGACAGGAACCGCTTCAAAGCAGCCCCGGCCCGCTCCAGTCTGGAAGCCAAACGTCGGAAATGCTCCACGAAGTTCCACCAGCTGCCGAGAACGAGTTCCAGGTACTTCATCGTTGACTCGACGCCGATGTGAACCCTTCCTGCCGTTACCTGGGAACCGGACTCATGCAAGGCCATCTCGAGTCCCTATTGCCGGATCCTATCGACGATTGTGGCAACGTCGGCCGCCACCTGGTACGACCTCCCTTGCGCCAGGACCTGCGTGTCGTCAGCGTAGCAAACTACACTGACGCTCCTAGGTACCCGATGTCTCACAGATGCGGCCCCAGGACCAATCTCTGTGGGACACCGCACGACATCTCTCACCGGTTCCACTTTCCTAGGTGACCGGGGTAGAAGACGGCCCATCCGTCAAGTAGGCCTCGACCACACGACAGGAGTAGGTCGCCACCAGGCAAGCCGTTGGGTCCTGGGGCGGTATTCTTGGCATTCAACCTACGTACCACCACTCTCAACTCTACCTTGGTCACTTCTGGAACATCGTTGTCGTCGTCGGTGTGGTCCGCATCGGACACCGCAGGACGCGGAACCATGGGCGGGGAACATGCTCTTCTCGCGAAGGGAACAGAATGCGAAATCAATAATAACGGAATTAGAAACTATTATAGTCCACCAGATCTATCAAGCTTATGGCAGTCCACTAGTAGACATTGATCTCTCTCAAACTGCGCCAAAACACCCTATCCTCCACCTTCCGCGTCCAGTCTTTCCCTGACACCTTTTGAAAGTTGTCAGTCCAACTAGCAGATACACGGTTTTTACTCCAGGACTCGTCTGCTCCACGGCCCATTGGTCCTTTGACAAACAAGGCCCGCCCACTGCCACTTAAGCTGTCTTAACTTCGGTTATTTTCGGTTAGTTTCATTTCTTATCTTATCCTTCAAAGAAACTCCGAACTTGAATTTGAGGACCAGCCGAACTGTCTGTGTCCACGTTTCGGCACACGGGCACGGGCGGACTGGTTGAAGACCTTAGTCAGTAAACTTTGCGACAGTCTACGTCTACGAGATTAGGAAGTTAACAAAACTTAGTCAGGTAACGTGCCAACAATTGGTTAAACGCACCTTCGAAGTAAACCTCCTTATTTCGGCGTAGGTGTGCTCACGCTATTATACTTAATATACTTAATACTTATTTCTCATAACAATCACTTCACAAACACTTCACTTCAAAAACATACAAATAACTATAAGCCACAGTCTACTAATTTTACGGCATTTAGAACAATAGTGGACCCTGATTTCGGAGTGTTTAGGAAAACAACCACTAGTAGTTTTCACAAAAATAAAATAAGACACCACACACCTGTATTATTAACTTGTTTTGGGAACTAGCTATCAGCGCCATTTCGAAAGTTGTCTTCCTCATTTACCCAGGCGTCATTTATGTGGGTTAAATCCAACGTTAAACGAATGCATACGTAAACATTTAACAGCGCTCTTAACACATGACAATGGAGCCATTGACTGTGTGTGGTTCGACATGCACTTGCCGTATCGATATGTTGGTAATGTCCTGGACAAATAATACATATATGTCCACTCACTACGAGCTATATACAGGTGCCATTCGGACACTGAAATCAATATGAATAAACTGGTCCACTGAACGGCACGTTACGAAATTTTGTTTCAGTGCCGTTAGTGGAAGTGCTCAGGTGCCGTTCAAGCACATACCGCTCGAATCAGTGCCCTTAGTAGAATACCTCAAAAAAAGGCAATGTTCACAACTAAGATTGGAATGCAAAAATATTCTGACAAACAAAGGAATGGAAGTTAATACAATTATTAGTAGTAGGCGGCTCGTGTCATACAGACGACTCGAGTGTCTAAGCTGGTTAGAAGTTTCGATCGAAATTATCGTAAAGGATTAGAGAAGATGTCAATGCTATTAGTTCGTGTGGCATTTTTATTGTAGTTTCCCCTAAACCGGTTAATTGGTGCGGTGCTACCAAGGTTAGTACGACTTACAGCGTTGGCAAAGGTAACAGTTTTACGACTAGATCTAATAGCGTTCTGTCGGGGTACAGCTTTACTTAATTGCGTCAGAAGATCGGGTATATTTAGACAATTGTTTAAAATTTTATATAGAAGGATTTGGTTCATCACGTCTCTTCGCTGTTCAAGTGAACACATTTTAAAATGATTGAGCTTTTGAATGTGAGCAGAATTCTGTGGGCAGCTAGGGCTTTTAAAACGAAGGTGTGAAGCTTCTTTGGATACGTTCAATCCTGTCAACGTGAACGCGGGAAGTAGGGTTCTAAACTGGAGATACATAGTACACTTCTCACTAGAGTATTGTAAAGCATCTTTAGGGTAGAGATCGACTGGAAATCCCAACATATTCTTTTTATAAAGCCAGAAATGTATCTCTTTATGTTTTTTAAATCATCAGCGAAAATAGAGCAGATGCTGTGTTTTATTGACAAAACTATGTCATAGAAAGAGGATTTGTCCTAGGTGTGAGCCTTAGGGGACTCCAGATGAAGAAAAATAAACTGGTGACTCATACCCCTTTACAACCACTCTTTGTTTTCAGTCTGTGAGATAAGATTTAAACCAAAGAAGTAACTGAATAAATATGCCGAAACCTTCAAGCTTCGTCACGAGGATTTTATGGTTCACCTTGTCGAATGCACTACTAAAATCAGTATAAATTTAATCAACTTGGGCGCGAAAGTCCATCAGTCTACTTAGTTCATTAACGTAGTCGACCAAATTAGTAGTCGTAGATTTACGAACACAGAAACCATGTTGTTGAGGTACCAGCTGAGGATAGATAATGATGTATGATGTGTTATAGAACTCAACAAGGATTCAAAAAGTTTAGCAAAAACTGAAAGAAGTGAAATAGGACGGTAGTTCTGGACGTCATTAGAATATCCTTCTTTTAAATCGGTACCATATTAGTCATTTGTCATTCCTTCGGAAATCGTGATGTTGCAATGGAATGTTTAAATATTATTTTAAGCAGCAAAGATAAGCTAGTAGCTCACTTCTTTACAAATACTAGCGGCAAACCATCTGGCCCCGGCCCTTGGCAGATGTTGAATTTTTTAGCGCTTTCAGGACATCTCGTTCCGTAAACACAACTTTACCTAAGGCATCCTGTTTGGGCTGCAGCAGGTGAACTAAGCGAAGAGTAAAATTAGAGGAAAAATTCCCAGAAAAAAGGTGGCCGATTCTATCGCCGGTAGATGCTGTTTTATTTCCTAGACACATCTCTGAGTGAATGTTCTTAGACTTTGACTTTTTCGCTTTGACGAAGGACTAGAACATTTTCGGATTATGTCTAATACTCTTTTCAGTAAAGCTCATAAAGTTTTTGTGACAGCTGTTCATCATGCTTTTTGACCTCCCCTCCAATAGTCTATAATCGAAGCGGTCTCTTGGGCTTTTACACTTTTTAAAACGTGTTCTGAATTTTTCTTTTTCGTTAAGGAGTCTAATAAGAGGTTTACAGAAACAGGCCGGAAATTTATAGCTGTTTTTTTTTATTAAGGAACGTGCTCGACAACTACATAATGAAGGTGCTTATATAAGTGTGTCACTACAATGACACAACAACAACATAAAAAGTTTAACACGCCTCCCGCTTCGCCTAGAGCGGGAGAAGTTATTTGAAGATTCCCCATCCTCAAAAATAAAAAATAAAACGTGACCGCACTGTGCACGTACCTTTACAGTTAATATAAGTTACATTAGCCACACCAGAGCCCACGCCGCCACGCCGTAATCTATAGTTATCAAAAACAAAATTATCCACCGTAGCTGTAATCGGCAAATAAATAAATAAATGTATCCACGGACTTACTAATACTCGTAACCATTTTGCATACAGTTCGTAAGCTTCTAAAATATTAAAAAACGTTTTAAAAACTCGTTACAATATTCTTCACTCAGTTCTTCAGGATTTATTATTAGTATGTCCTTAATCCATTTTTCCAGAAAAGTTGTCATTTATGTTGTAAGGCGGATACCATAAATTAAGTTTCGATCACGTTGTGTGGTTAATAAATCGCCGGTAGCTCCAAAAAAATAATTTGACACTTTCATTCCATAAAAAATTTCGCTGGTAAAATCACAATAACTAGTGCAGTAAAAAGTGAGATCCAGTTCCAAATAATATAACTACGTATACTTTTACTAATATCAATGCTCCTATAAATGTCTTGGAGCTTTAATATCAGGAAAACGTTGCTGCGGCTATGAACAGTCAGGCAAATAATCAGAAAAATGTAGCTGAAGTAATACATAGTGATAGAAATCGAAAATATAGGAACCGTGATAGCTGTCACATTAAACGCTACTAAATTACTGTTTTATCAACGATCATACAACAGGTATAGAAAACATTGCAAAATAAAATAGTAAAGAACAGCAATGTGTGATACTTCTTCTCACACGGAGTGATACAACTATTTCTAGTTTTGTATATAAAAGTGAAGAATATAGAGAGCATAATGTTGAAAGGATGAATTATTTTATGGACGTCTTTGTCCAGTCTATTATTGAGTATCAATTTAACTGGACGTTATGAGCTGTTGTTCCACATGATTACTACGCAACTGGTCGATGTTATAATTGCAACATTCTTTCATTTTTGTAAGGGCATGAGGAAGTTTTTCTATTAACTGGTTTTGATCGTATCTAAGTTGAATATAATTAATCCTACTTACTGTCAAATTACATAAAATATGAATGACACTAATTCATCATCAAGTTCTATGCCGTTTTTTGTATATTCGCAAACAGGTAAAACATAGACAACGTATTTCAATGCAAATTTAATTGTTGATTAAAATAATGATAATAATATATTGTTAAAAATATAACAGCAACACTGATACGTCAACAACGTATATTTTTTTTATATCGTATTTCCCGTTTTTATTAATTTACTGTTATTGTGATATTTGTTCTAATGTGACTTTAAATATGTACAAATATCACCCAAAAACTTTTAAGAATAAAAATCATACATAAATTGATAAACTTAACCATCAATCAAATGTGGAAACCAAACAAATATCCAAACACCAACAATGACGGCTCTCAGATTTGGCGACCCATACGAATCAAATATCGAAATGTGGAAACCAGGTAATGTTAACGAGATCAACAGCTCACCGTGCAGACTAGGGATGAAAATTGCCGAATGTTTCCGAAACTTCCCAGGAAAGTTTCCAATATTGCCGGGAATATTGGGGAATATTGCCGGAATGTTTCCAAAGTTGCCAGATTACATAGGGTTTTTCAAATGCCATTTGCAATGTTTTTGCACTCGTGAGGTTTTATGTAATGGTGTAATTTTACGTATTATTAGTTAGCCTGTATAATTAATTGATAATTATAATTAATTTTTAATTATCCATGCATTTATGTGAAGATAAAGTTAAACTATGTCTTTGGTAACTTCAGGAGAGCTGACTCCATAGTTTTTTAAGAATTTTACTTATAAATTTTATAAAAAAAGAAAGAGGGTATTAATACCGATTGAAATAAATATAAAACATACAACTGTGTAGTGTTGTTTTGTAAATATTTTGAACTTTGCTTTAAGAACTTCATCTGTTTGAAATAACATCGATTTTAAACTTTTTCCTGAAGTCTGATAGGGCTAAAATTATACACATTTATGTAAGTCTGGTGAGAACGCAATGTTTTGATAACGCTGTGCCAGCCTGATGATGGAGTTGGAAGGTGGTCATAGGATCTACGCTCTGGTAAAAGTAAACCAACCGAGATTGGGCTTTTTAGATTGGTCTCTTGGTGAGCACGAGAGTTTTATGTCTATTGTGTCTTCTGTCTGCCAGTGAATTTAAGAGCGTTCATACCACACGGGCTGGTATTGGCGCATTTATAGCGGTTTTTCGTGATTATTTCGTTAAATACAAACAAAAGAAAAAAAAAATTCAGCCATGCACTAGATAGTTGGTATTTACTAGTTTGTATGTTATTTTTTACAGTTATTTTGGTATTTACTTATAAAAATCGACATACCGTCAATTATTTTCTATTTGCATTAAGTACTTAGTTCAATGAAATGTTTTTAATAAAGAGTAAATATTGAAAATAATTATAAACAACGACCTTTCAGCTTGGCTGACAAAAAATAGTACTTTTGTTTGTATAATCACGAAAAACGTTGAATAAATGCGTTGTTGACAGCCCGCGTGGGATGAACGCTCTTAATGTTTTAAGTATATTTTATTAAAAATCAAATAATACACTAGCATTTAATAAAATGTATTTATATGTACTGACTATCGTGGTCGCCACTGTTTTGCTGGCGCGTATTCTCCGTGACAATATGTAGTATTTTATACAAAGCTTCATGGCCTCTTTCTTCACTCAACTTTCATAGAGCCTTCGCTAAATTCGAAAGATGTCCACTGCTGGACATAGGCCTCCCCCAGGCTCCTCCACTTCGACCGGTCTTGTGCTTCCCACATCCAGCGGATTCCCGCGGCCTACAAAAGATTATCGGTCCACCTTGTGAGAGGCCTTCCCACTCTACGTCTTCCGGTACGCGGTCTCCATTCCAGAACCTTTCGGGGCTATCGGCTTAAAGTCTCACAAAGAGCAATGGAGAGGGCTATGCTCGGAGTTTCCCTACGCGATCGTATCAGGAATGAAAAGATCCGCAGGAGTAACAAGGTAACCGACATAGCCCGAAGAATTGCCAAACTTAGGTGGCAGTGGGCAGGGCACACTGCTTGCCATATGTGTTCAAACCAAAATCTAGGAAATTTTTAACTTTTTTGGATTTTCTACAAATACAAAAAAGTTAAAAAAAAATACTGCTGACGTAATTACCATCCAGACACCCCCATCCCCCATGTCATCAAAAATAAGCAAAGCAAAGACCCCCCCGCTCCCCTTAGTGCTTACGTAATACCTGAATGGCCCCTTATAATTTTAACTATGCATGAGTACCTAATTACCACCTTGACTTTTCTTCACATTACCCCTTGTACCCACCCTTACGTCCCCACAACAGTCACTTAACCACTGCACCGTCGCCGACAGTGCCGTCAAAAGAATTTTCAAAATCAGAGTTTTTGAGAAAATCGCGAACATACAAACATACAGACAAACATACATTCGGATCGAATAAAGAACCTACTTTTTGAAGTCGGTTAAAAACGTCTATTGCTGACCAAATCGTCTTGCAAGGTTTAACCCTTTTATACATACAGATATGTATACATATAGATTTATATACTTTCTTATATTCAAGTGAAGTTAAATTATAAGAACGTAGAAGAAAAAAAATTACGATATCTCTAAAATAGTTATGGTTTCATCACCAATGAACAATCATGGTTAGCTTGTTTCTTTTCTTTAGTTTATCAGTAAGAAAATAAATTTAAAACCAAAAATTTCAGATTGGATATTAAAGATAAGCATAAAACTACCATCTTGCAGACCGCAATTTTATCCTACTAAGCAATTATAATAGTAAACGTAGTTTTCTATTTTTACGTTTCTTACCCAATCTTGCCGGCAAGTTTGGAAACATTCCCGGGAGTTTTGGGAACTTTGGCAATATTGCCGGCAATTTTCATCACTAGTGCAGACGTACCATCTCCACATTCGTCGCTCAGCTCCGCCCCGCCATCGCCAGAACCCAGCCCCATCGAGAATGCTGTGACACCGGCCGTGGCAGTTGCGTCGAGCTCGAGTGACGAATATTTTTCCTCGCGAACATCACCAGCACCAGCACGTCAAAAGGGTGAGGCTCAGGGAGAGGCTGGCCACTGATGAGCTTGGGACTCAGGGGCCATCTGGCCAGGAGACAGCGCCCGTTACACCGTTAGACAGAAAGGTGAACGGCAGATTTCGTACCGCATACTTTTTATGTGGACAACATAAAAAGTATGAATGTTATAGAATTTGTACCACTCATTAAGGCAACTATTTATTTTCGTGTAAGTGTACTATTTTTAGAAGTTGGGCTTTATTAATAATATCTATACAAAGATTGTTGTTGGGAAGACTCATTGAGGCTGCTTTCCGAATGAGAAAAAAATCATTTGGTGCTTTCCGATTTAGATACCACGATTATGACAGCTAACAGCTGTCATTTTTGTCAACAATACGGAACGCTTGTGGACGCGCTAACAGTGTGAGAAGAAGAAAACTGTGGTGTTTATAGGTTTTGAGTTCTTCTTTTTATTTGGTTAGGTGGCGAGTCTAGCCAAAATCACTATTTCTAACGAATCTAAGTTAGCTCAAGATATAATGCAACTCAAACAGCACAACTATCACTTATGACAGCTCTCACGGTGATAATGGTTTAGGACACGGTCAGCGTTATCGTAAGACAGCACATGTCATGACGTCATCTATGATGATTCACGGGACATCGTTATCGCGCTCACGTTAAATCGGAACGGGTGTGAGCACACTCAAATCGATTTTATCGTAACTCAGAATGCAGCCCAGCCATCAAAAACTGCGTGCTCGTCTGCACATTCCGTATCGAAAAAAAAAACGTGCCAAATTGCCTGTTTAAACTATACCTTGCCTGCTCTAACTTAGACATAGTGTGGGGAAAAGATAAGGCAAGGCATATAACATCACATGATAAACATCTAGCAACATTTCGCTCCGCAATATTGCAATTGTTGTTATTTAGCAATAGAAATAACATGAATTCATTAAAAGTACAATAAAATAAATCTACTTACAAAAACAAAGTATTGTTGTATTTACTTACACTCAAAACCCCATCAGAAGTTCATCATCATCGAACTGTTGCAGTCCGCTGCTGGACATAGGTATCTCCTAATGTGGGGTGTATTAGGAGATACCTAGCTGAGTAGGTACGATCCTCATCTCAATCTACCTACTTAATAGTAAGTAAAACAGTACAAAGATAGCGACAAGCAATCTAGAATAGTTACTTTATCACCATAACAATGTTTATGTACCTAAATGTAACAATCTAAATTGGTACACTAATACATAACCTTAAAAAATTTAACTGGTTATAACTTTTACGTCCCAACTTCTAAAAATCTAAGAATTTTAAATGGGCTTCTCTATCATATTAACTACCAATTAAAATAAAAAACATCCCAAAACACGAAATATTGTTAGCGGTACGAAACGCCTATACAAGCCTGCCGTTCACCTTTAATAATAAAACAATCAAGAACAGCAATACGGGATATTTATTTTCACGTGGTGTAATAAATAACACACATACATAACTATCTGCATCTTAGGTATTATTTTGCAGAAAATATTTCAGTGACCACTATTTTGAAAGGTTGTATTATTGTATATTTCGAACTTCTTTGGCCAGTCTGTTATTGAGAAACAATTCAACTGAACGATTTCAGTTAATTAGCATGATTACGAGTCTTCTTCATTATTCAGTTTAGAATGCACTGTTATTTTTATGATGACTAATTCAGAAAAATCTATTGATCGTATCAAAGAAGCATTAGCATTACATAAAAGGCTTAGCAAATGGAGGGACTTTTTTGATTTGTATCTACTCAATAATTATATTACTTGATATCATCGAAATTGAACATATTACATTAAAGAATTAAGTTATTTCACAAGAAAGCAAACTGCAACAGTACAATAATGTAGTTAGTTAAAAGTCCTGTCAGAGGTAGCGGTAGAGTTGCGTCTATTGTGAACAAGCCATATGCTGTCATCTTACTGAAGGTCCGGTTGACTTGTATTACGCGCTCGCAAAGATGTCTGATACTTTCTGTAAGGAAACGAGCAAATTAGATGTTCAATAAATTCAAAATCAAAATCAAAAGTCATTTATTCAAACTAGGCTGAGAGTCAGCACTTTTTGAACGTCAAAATTACATAAGACAGTCCCCCAAAACGCTCACCCTTCACCACTTCCTAATGCTTTAGCTGGGATGAAGAAGTGGCGCAACTAACTCCCCAGCAGCACAGCTGTCTGTTATGTTGGAAGAACTTGATTCTTTATAATAAAAGCATATAATTAACTTTCAACAATAAATGTAAATTTAATTAATAAAAATAGAAAACTAAAAATGGTTTATGCAGTCAAGTTAAATAAACAATGATATGAAGTAATAGGTCAGGTCATATGACCTGTCAGTAGTTAAGCTAATTCTGGTGAAAGAACACAAACGTTGTCTTGAGTTAATCACAGCGACCAACAATTCTTATCGTTTAAGTAGTCGTTGATAGAATAGTATGCCTTCGAACAAAGATTTGATTTTACTTTCGCTTTAAACGCATTAAAATTTAAATCTAGCAAAGAATAGGGAAGCTTGTTATAAAAGGTTATACCAAGCCCAACAAATGAGTTATGAACTTCATGAAGCCAGTAAAAGGGAGCACGCAGTTTGTCCTTATTTCTAGTATTAATATGATGAATATCACTGTTTTTAGTGTATAAGTGTATATTTTGCCTAAAATATAAGATATTAGCGAAGATGAATTGCGATGCCACCGTGAGAATACCAATATCTTTAAAAAATTCTCTCAGAGAAACTCTAGCACCTAGTTGGTAAATTGCACAAATAATCATAATGTAGATGTATTAAATACCCCAGAATTAAAAAGTCTATGTTTTTATAAAAATAAATTAGTTAATTGTGTAGTCGAAACATTTGTTCTTACCTGGACAGTCTGTTTCCATCAGACGTTGTACACACGCCGATTTAGTTTCTTCCACAGTTATATAGAACAACTCACATTGCCAGCAAATTATCGATATAAATAATACAAATTTTAAAGTCCATAGGACTGTGAGGACGCTCAAAAATCGAGGCATCTGAAAGCAGCAATTAGCAGAATAATGTTACCAGTTATATGTGTTCTGAAACGGTTACGTACCGTTACCCTCAATAAAATTAAATCAACATTCAATAATTGAATTAGATAGCCAAAATTGAGAAACATAATGCTGTGAATGATAATTAAATATTAGTGAAGACATGACGTATAATTCCAAACAGACACAGGCCGGATTACCGCCATGGGATCTAGAGGCAAACGTCGGAGGAGGCCAAACGCTGGGGCGTAACTCCGCTGCCGCGGGAAATCGCGGCACGGCGGACAGAGCTCCGGCAGGATCTCATGGCGACGTGGAAAGTGCGATTGTCGCAACCCAGTGCTGGGCACGCCGCGATTGCGGCTGTAAGTCCCCTCTTTGAGGAGTGGCTTGAGAGGCAGCATGGCGTCCTCACCTTCCGCCTGACACAGGTCCTCACCGGACATGGCTGTTTCGGGAGGTTCCTGTTTCGGATTGGGCGGGAGGAAACGCCCGGGTGTTTCCATTGCGAAGATCGCCCAGAGGACACGGTGGAGCATACGGTGCAGGTCTACCCAGCTTGGGCGGAGCAACGCCGTGTCCTCGTGGAGGTGATCGGCGGCGGCGATCTCTCGCGTCCGACCCTGGTCCAGGCCATGGTACGGAGCGAGAGGGCATGGCTGGCAGTCGCCTCCTTCAGCGAAGCAGTTATGCTCGCAAAGAGGGAGGCGGCGCACGTGAGGGAGATGCAGTACATGCGCCCTCACAGCCGTGGCCTTCGCAGGAGACGCCCTGGGCGTCGGGAATCCCAGGCTGATTCCCGGCCACCGTAGGCACGGGCTTGCGGACGGCGAGTAATGGGTAGCTCGCTGTCCGGTAAGGACCAAGCTCGGGTCGACGGCGCGTTGTGTTCCACGCGCGCCTCAAAGAGATGTCAGCAGCAACAGAGGGGCCCGCAAGGGCCGATGCCTGCCGGGGGTGCGGGTTGTTCGAAAGAGATACCGCCGCCCCTGGCACACAGGCAACTGAGGGAACACGGGTGGGTTTTAGTCAGTAAAAGTCTGACACGCCCCCCCGCTCCACCCAGAGCGGGAGAAGTTATTTGATGATTTCCCACCCAGAAAAAAAAAAAAGAAAAAAAAAAAAAAACAGACACATATTGGGATCTTGCTAAAGAAATGACTAAATATGAAAAGGCAATGACAAAAGAAAACAAGTTATGTTAATTTTAAAATCAATTCAGATAAGTATTATGAACAAAGATACTTCAGAACTACAATATCATGAATATTGAAGCTGTTTAAAAAGATTTCACAAAAGAATTATGAAATTTCCGGGCATTACCTGTCACCGAATGAAAACACGTTACATACGCATATACTCACTTTGTGATATGACGACGCTTGCAAATAAATTAAATACATCTTCACAAAACATAGGCAATTAATGAACGAGCTATATGTTCGCTGAAGTATCTAAAAAACAAAAGAATTTCAGCGTATGAATCGGTGGGAAGGGAAATATATGTAACACTGTAAGCAAGCACTGACTCACCAATACTCGGAAACATTTTGTATACAGTTTGTATGCTTTTAAAATGTTTTTATATGACTTAAAATACTTGTTACAATATTCACTATTCTGTTCTACATTGTTTATTATAAGTATGTCCTTAATCCATTCTTTCATATACGTTGTCAACAATTTTGTAAGGCGTATACAATAAATTAAATTAAGATCGTATTGTGTAATGAGTAAATCGTTAGAAGCTTCAATAAAATAAATCGACCCATTTGCGACATGAAAATATGTACCCGAGAAAATAGAAATACATAGTACAATAAAAAGTGAGATCCAGTTCCAAATAATATAACCTCGGATACTTTCGCTAATGTCAAGGCTCCTATGAATATCTTGAAGCTTCAGTATGAGGGCAACGTTGCTACGGCTATGAACAATGTTACAAATTATGAGCAAAATATAGCTGAGAAAATATAAAGTGTAATTAAAACAATAAATTGCTAGCCCGATAGCTGTGTTATAATATTTCTTGGAATCACTGTGCTTATCGTTGAACTGATACTTGATACAAAAAACATTAAAAATTGTAAGAGTAAAGAACAGCAGTATATGATACTTCTTTGCACACGGAGTAATATTCCTATTTCTAATTTTATATTTTGAAGTGCCGAATACAGAGAGCATAATGTTGAAAGGTTGAAATATTCTTTGGACGTCTTTGTCCAGTCTATTATTGAGTAACAATTTAACTTGACGGTTCGAGTTGCTCCACATATTTACTTCGCAACTGTTCGATGTTACATGAACAATATTCCGTCAATTTTATTAGAGCCAGTCCAGAAGCTTTTCTATTAGTGGGTCTTGATCGTATCTAAGTTGAAAATAATGAATCATGTCAAATTACATCAGAAGGTAATGACTTATTAATCATTAAATATGCCATGTATGAGGTAAAAATCATTAGCGTCTTTCAGTTGGAAATTTCATTTTCGATTGAATTAATTGAACTTTTATTGGCTATGTAGTCTATTATTGAGTGTGATTTTGTGTTGTGCCACATGATTTGAAGAAATACTATCTTCCTTGACTATCTTTCAAACTTGTTACTCATCATAGGTTCAAAAAATATTTGACCGAATTTCATTTCACCTAAAACTTTTTAACTATTACCGTGTATTTTTCGCTTCATCGAAGTCACGTCTTCCACTGTATCAGTTGACCTATTATAAATTCGTTTTTTTCGTTACTCCGACGTTTCATTTGGTCGAAAAACTTTTTTACTGAAGTTACACTTAGCCGAAATTACGTTTGTTCCAAGTATTATGTTTCCGAACATTCGTTATACCACTGTTTTAATTACCATATTTTCATTTCACCCAACGCCTAGAAAGTTTGTGCACACTATTCCATCTCTAATTTTTGCTGTTACTGTTACTTTTTTATCAGACACCATTCTAAGCGTAGGTAGACAATAAAAAAAAATGTGAATATGGGTTGTAATGAAACTTAATAAAGCAGTTGATTATGAACAAAAGTGGTTTTAAGTGGTCCCAGTAAGAAGCATGCAAACAAGGATGCTTGCTTCAAGCATGCAAGTAAGCATGCAGCGTGCAAACAAGCATGCAAGCAGGCATGCAACACGCAGCAAGCATTGTTTCTGTCACGGCTCCGGCGCTGCGGGGTTTGGGCGGCCCCATGTGTGCTTATCGTCGCTGATGGTTTTAACGCTCACCACCGCAGCTTCGGATTGGTGTCGCCGTGGTTAGTGTGTGATGCACACGGGCAAACCACGAGGTGGATATACGTACAGAAGTTTTGATCAATGCAATGGATGTGAGAGAACAATGTGATTGCTGGTTGGCTGGAGAACCGTGGCGTTAGAGATTTTACTCGAAGGTTCTGTAAGATTGGTAGTTATCGCTACAATAGTATTTTAAAGGTATATTGCACGACTATGGTACATGGCCCAGGGTTGTGATCATTGTATTTTTGAATGTCCCAAATTTAGCTGTTTGATTAATTTAAAGAGTAAGATTTGGTTTAAATCAAAGTATCGGGTACGCCAGCGTCTGATGGCAGCCGATGGAGTTGGTGGGATGCGTGCCGTCGTTCGAGTCTTTAGTCATTTTTCTTTTGGTGGTCGGCGCATACGGACATCACCAAACCATCACGATACATACCTACCTAGCAATATGTGCCTACCTATCTACCGTGTTGCAACTGTTGGATTGGAATTACAATTAAATTGAGCATACCATCTGTTTTGTTCATTCAACACTACCCAACGACGCCAACAATTAAGAGCACCAAAAATCAATGCTAATGATGATTGATAGGGTCTTCCTCCTCCATGAATGTCTGGCTCACTATTTTGGCTATAACGGCTCAACAAAAGGTACGATATGCTGCAATAGACAAAATTGTTTGTAGACGCGAAACACGCTGTTTCATGCGCAATAGGTCCACTGGCCAGCAAAATGAAGCTTTGACGCTAGTTTGCCGTTTTGATTAAAACAAAAACTGAAAATATGGCAATAGCTTCACAAAAATAGGTTGCGGGAATGTTATAATGGCACATACAAGAAAAATCGGTAGAGTTCAGACTAATTTGGATATTATCCACAACTTTCTAATAAGCTCAGATCTCTACATCAGCCACATTAAACCAAAGTTTACACGTTTACATACACAGTTATTCCCTGAGGCTAGTGCGTTGATCGTGAACAGTGATTCACTTCCGTTGGAAAGCGAGGATAAAGAGACTTACTTACTTAGAGAATGGGAAGCAGCGTTCTCTATGCATTTCACCACCATACTGCGATCGCCAACCTGCCTGCCAAGCGTGGTGATTATTGCAAAACCCCCCTTTTGGGGGAGGCTATGTCCAGCAGTGGACGTCTTTTGGCTGATATGATGATGGTGATGAATTTCAAAATTTAAAATATCGTTGTCAACAATAATCCTCCATAAATTCAGTGATTGAGTAAACATTTATTAATTAAAAATTGTTTCAGTTGATTTAAAAAAATAACTTATTTATGATTCTTTATTTCTCGCGGAATTTTATTGTATAATACTGAAGCTATTTGATAAACACTTTTGCGGAAAAGAGCTATTCGACTGCGGCCAACACTGAAAATGTTAGATTACGTTTTTTCTCAAAAGTGAGTTTGCAGGGGCCTAATTTCAAAAAGCCATGGGTTTATTTTACCAAATACCGCTACTTCGTAGATGTAGATTGACGGAAATGTTAAAAGCTTTAAAGATTTAAAGTATGGCTTACAACTATCCCTTGAGCGCAAGTTGTATATTGCGCGTACACATTTTTTCTGTGCAATGAACACATCATTTTTGTCGATGGAGTTTCCCCAGATAATTGCTCCATACCTCAGAACAGATTCCATAAAGCTATGACAGGCAGCAAGTACGGCATAACGATTAGCAAATTTGGCTAGCTTATAAAGAGCAAAAGAGAAAGTTTAAATTTTTTTACATCCTTCCTCGACCTGTAATTTCCACGTGAGTTTGCTGTCTATCATCAGTCCTAAGAATTTTGTGCTGGAGGTTGTGGTAACTGACATGCCTTTATAATTAATATTCAATGGATGTTGTCGTTGTTGTCGTTGATTAAAATGCATAATATTAGTCTTTTGTAAGTTAATTTGTAAATTGTTCGCCTCTAGCCATTCAATCATTTGACTTAACGTAGCATTAATTTCTTACTCATAATTATAAGATTCATCCACTTTAATTACTATTGTGCTATCATCGGCGAACAATACTGTTGGGTATTTTACATTTTTGGAAGATTATTAATACAGACTAGAAATAATGGGGGCCCCAGTACAGTCCCTTGAGATACACTAAACTTCAACATTCTATATTTTGAACGGTAAGTATCTTCGCATTTCGTTTTAACGTCAATATTAGTTACTTTCATATATTGTTGTCGATTGCTTAAATATGAAGTCATAAGATCAAGTCCCTAACCCCGTATTCCGTATCTCTCTAGTTTGTCAATAAGTTTAGCATGGTCAACGTAGTCGAAGGCTTTAGATATATCCATGTAAATGGCGCATATGGGTTTTACGTTGTCTACGACAGACATTATTTTCTTCAGGAAATCGAATACTGCAAGATTAGTTGACTTGTTTTGCCTGAAGCCAACCTTTACCTTTCTACAAAACAGTTTTTGCCTAGAAGTCCCAAATTCACCACAGTTCATGAAAATTAAGCTAGTGGACGAATAACTTTCTATTAAGTGTGAGTTATTATCTACGTTGTTAATTATCAACAGAAATCCTGTTTTTAACGTTCAACTCGTACCAATCTACAGTTTGAGTAGTAAAAATACACTATTAGATGCTCATTATCTCCAAAGACGCAGAGATATGCAAATAGTTTTTTCGAGCGAATTACTTAGAATGATTAGTTTTCTAACAAATATGATTGCCATCTCGACAACGTTTAACGTTTTTGAGAAATTAAATAAGATGTAATAATTGCAAAAAAAAAAATACGAAACATTATTTGAGGTACGACAATAATATTTATTTGTCTTATTTGTTATCACTGTCACAACATTTAAAAAAAATATCAGCGCTCTAGGATCAATGTCCATTTTTTATTAAATCTGGACCAGTGTGCGCCGCCGCGCCGTAATCTATAGTTGTCAAAAACAAAATCATTCACCGTAGCCGAAATCGGTATAAAAATAAATAAATGTAAACACGGACTTACCAATACTCGTGAGCATTTTGTATACAATTCGTAAGCTTCTAAAATATTATAAAACGTTTTAAAAAACTTGTTACAATATTCCTCACTCAGTTCTTCAGGATTTATTATTAGTATGTCCTTAATCCATTTTTCCAGAAAAGTTGTCAATAATGTTGTAAGGCGGATACAATAAATTACATTTTGATCATATTGTGTCACTTATAAGTCGCCGGTAGCTTCCAAAAAATAATTTGACACTTTCATTCCATAAAAAATGTAGCTGATCATCACAATAACTAGTACAGTAAAAAGTGAGATCCAGTTCCAAATAGTATAACTTGGTAAACTTTTACTAATATCAATTTTCCTATAAATGTCTTGGAGCTTTAATATAAGGAAAACGTTGCTGCGGCTATGAACAGTCAGGCAAATGATCAGAAAAATGTAGCTGAAGTAATACATAGTGATAGAAATCGAAAATATAAGAACCGTGATAGCTGTTACATTAAATGCTACTAAATTACTGTTTTATCGACGACCATACGACAGGTATAGAAAATACTGCAAAATGAAATAGTAAAGAACAGCAATATGTGATACTTCTTCTCTCACGGATTGATAGAACTATTTCTAATTTTGTATTTAGAAGTGAAGAATATAGAGAGCATAATGTTGAAAGGATGAACTAATTTTCGGACGTCTTTGTCCAGTCTATTATTGAGTATCAATTTAACTGGACGTTATGAGCTGTTGTTCCACATGATTACTACGCAACTGGTCGATGTTATAATTGCAACATTCTTTCATTTTTGTAAGGGCATGAGGAAGTTTTTCTATTAACTGGTTTTGATCGTATCTAAGTTGAATATAATTAATCCTACTTACTGTCAAATTACATAAAATATGAATGACACTAATTCATCATCAAGTTCTATGCCGTTTTTTGTATATTCGCATATAGGTTAAACATAGACAACGTATTTCAGTACAAAATTAATTGTTGATTAAAATAATGATAATAATATATTGTTAATAACAGCAACACTGATACGTCAATAACGTATATTTTGTATATTTCGTATTCCCCGTTTTTATTAATTTACTGTTATTGTAATATTTGTTCTTATGTGACTTTAAATATGTACAAATATCACACAAACACTTTTAAGAATAAAAATCATACATAAATTGACAAACTTAACCATCAATAAAATGTGGAAACCAAACAAATATCCAAACACCAACAATGACGGCTCTCAGATTTGGCGACCCATACGAATCAAATATCGAAATGTGGAAATCAGGTAATGTTAACGAGATCAACAGCTCACCGTGCAGACGTACCATCTCCACATTCGTCGCTCAGCTCCGCCCCGCCATCGCCAGAACCCAGCCCCATCTAAAATGCTGTGACACCGGCCGTGGCAGTTGCGTCGAGCTCGAGTGACGAATATTTTTCCTCGCGAACATCACCAGCACCCGCACGTCAAAAGGGTGAGGCTCAGGGAGAGGCTGGCCACTGATGAGCTTGGGACTCAGGGGCCATCTGGCCAGGAGACAGCGCCCGTTACACCGTTAGACAGAAAGGTGAACGGCAGATTTCGTACCGCATACTTTTTATGTTGTCCTGTTATAGAATTTGTACCACTCATTAAGGCAACTATTTATTTTCGTGAAGGTGTACTATTTTTAGAAGTTGGGCCTTATTAATAATATCTATACAAAGATTGTTGTTGGGACGACTCACTGAGGCTGCTTTCCGAATGAGAAAAATATCACTCACAGGGCTCATATAAATCATTTGGTGCTTTCCGATTTAGATATCACGATTATGACAGCTAACAGCTGTCATTTTTGTCAACAATACGGAACGCTTGTGGACGTGCTAACAGTGTGAGAAGAAGAAAACTGTGGTGTTTATAGGTTTTGAGTTCTTCTTTTTATTTGGTTAGGTGGCGAGTCTAGCCAAAATCACTATTTCTGACGAATCTAAGTTAGCCAAAGATATAATGCAACTCAAACAGCACAACTATCACTTATGACAGCTCTCACGGTGATAATGGTTTAGGACACGGTCAGCGTTATCGTAAGACAGCACATGTCATGACGTCATCTATGACGATTCACGGGACATCGTTATCGCGCTCACGTTACATCGGAACGGGTGTGAGCACACTCAAATCGATTTTATCGTAACTCGGAATGCAGCCCAGCCATCAAAAACTGCGTGCTCGTCTGCACATTCCGTATCGAAAAAAAAACGCGCCAAATTGCCTGTTAAAACTATACATGCCTGCACTTAGACAGAGTGTAGGGAAAAGATAAGGCAAGGCATATAACATCACATGATAAACATCTAGCAACATTTCGCTCCCTAATGTTGCAATTGTTGTTATTTAGCAATAGAAATAACATGAATTCATTAAAAGTACAATAAAATAAATCTACTTACAAAAACAAAGTATTGTTGTATTTACTCACACTCAAAACCCCATCAGAAGTTCATCATCATCGAACTGTTGCAGTCCGCTGCATATGTCATTCCAGTCCCACATCTCCTAATGCGGGGTGCATTAGGAGATACCTAGCTGAGTAGGTACGATCCTCATCTCAATCTACCTACTTAATGGTAAGTAAAACACTACAAAGATAGCGACAAGCAATCTAGAATAGTTACCTTATCACCATAACAGTGTTTATGTACCTAAATGTAACAATCTAAATTGGTACACTAATACATAACCTTAAAAAATTAAACTGGTTATAACTTTTACGTCCCAACTTCTAACAATCTAAGAATTTTAAATGGGCTTCTCTATCATATTAACTACCAATTAAAATAAAAAACATCCCAAAACACGAAATATTGTTAGCAGTACGAAACGCCTATACAAGCCTGCCGTTCACCTTTAATAATAAAATAATCAAGAACAGCAATACGGGATATTTATTTTCACGTGGTGTAATAAATAACACACATACATAACTGTCTGCTGCTTAGGTATTATTTTGCAGAAAATATTTCAGTGACCACTATTTTGAAAGGTTGTATTATTGTATATTTCGAACTTCTTTGGCCAGTCTGTTATTGAGAAACAATTCAACTGAACGATTTGAGTTAATTCGCATGATTACGAGTCTTCTTCATTATTCAGTTTAGAATGCACTGTTATTTTTATGATGACTAATTCAGAAAAATCTATTGATCGTATCAAAGAAGCATTAGCATTACATAAAAGGCTTAGCAAATGGAGGGACTTTTTTTATTTGTATCTACTCAATAATTATATTACTTGATATCATCGAAATTGAACATATTACATTAAAGAATTAAGTTATTTCACAAGAAAGCAAACTGCAACAGTACAATAATGTAGTTAGTTAAAAGTCCTGTCAGAGGTATTGGTAGAGTTGCGTCTATTGTGAACAAGCCATATGCTGTCATCTTACTGAAGGTCCGATTGACTTGAATTACGCGCTCGCAAAGATGTCTGATACTTTCTGTAAGGAAACGAGCAAATTAGATGTTCAATAAATTCAAAATCAAAATCAAAAGTCATTTATTCAAACTAGGCTGAGAGTCAGCACTTTTTGAACGTCAAAATTACATAAGACAGTCCCCCAAAACGCTCACCCTTCACCACTTCCTAATGCTTTAGCTGGGATGAAGAAGTGGCGCAACTAACTCCCCAGCAGCACAGCTGTCTGTTATGTTGGAAGAACTTGATTCTTTATAATAAAAGCATATAATTAACTTTCAACAATAAATGTAAATTTAATTAATAAAAATAGAAAACTAAAATGGTTTATGCAGTCAAGTTAAATAAACAATGATATGAAGTAATAGGTCAGGTCATATGACCTGTCAGTAGTTAAGCTAATTCTGGTGAAAGAACACAAACGTTGTCTTGAGTTAATCACAGCGACCAACAATTCTTATCGTTTAAGTAGTCGTTGATAGAATAGTATGCCTTCGAACAAAGATTTGATTTTACTTTCGCTTTAAATGCATTAAAATTTAAATCTAGCAAAGAATAGGGAAGCTTGTTATAAAAGGTTATACCAAGCCCAACAAATGAGTTATGAACTTCATGAAGCCAGTAAAAGGGAGCACGCAGTTTGTCCTTATTTCTAGTATTAATATGATGAATATCACTGTTTTTAGTGTATAAGTGTATATTTTGCCTAAAATATAAGATATTAGCGAAGATGAATTGCGATGCCACCGTGAGAATACCAATATCTTTAAAAAATTCTCTCAGAGAAACTCTAGCACCTAGTTGGTAAATTGCACAAATAATCATAATGTAGATGTATTAAATACCCCAGAATTAAAAAGTCTATGTTTTTATAAAAATAAATTAGTTAATTGTGTAGTCGAAACATTTGTTCTTACCTGGACAGTCTGTTTCCATCAGACGTTGTACACACGCTGATTTAGTTTCTTCTACAGTTATATAGAACAACTCACATTGCCAGCAAATTATCGATATAAATAATACAAATTTTAAAGTCCATAGGACTGTGAGGACGCTCAGAAATCGAGGCATCTGAAAGCAGCAATTAGCAGAATAATGTTACCAGTTATATGTGTTCTGAAACGGTTACGTACCGTTACCCTCAATAAAATTAAATCAACATTCAATAATTGAATTAGATAGCCAAAATTGAGAAACATAATGCTGTGAATGATAATTAAATATTAGTGAAGACATGACGTATAATTCCAATCAGACACAGGCCGGATTACCGCCATGGGATCTGGAGGCAAACGTCCTCGCGCTCACTTGGGAGTGGCGCGAGGAGGCCAAACGCCGGGGCGTAACTCCGCTGCCGCGGGAAATCGCGGCACGGCGGACAGAGCTCCGGCAGGATCTCATGGCGACGTGGAAAGTGCGATTGTCGCAACCCAGTGCTGGGCACGCCGCGATTGCGGCGGTAAGTCCCCTCTTTGAGGAGTGGCTTGAGAGGCAGCATGGCGTCCTCACCTTCCGCCTGACACAGGTCCTCACCGGACATGGCTGTTTCGGGAGGTTCCTGTTTCGGATTGGGCGGGAGGAAACGCCCGGGTGTTTCCATTGCGAAGATCGCCCAGAGGACACGGTGGAGCATACGGTGCAGGTCTACCCAGCTTGGGCGGAGCAACGCCGTGTCCTCGTGGAGGTGATCGGCGGCGGCGATCTCTCGCGTCCGACCCTGGTCCAGGCCATGGTACGGAGCGAGAGGGCATGGCTGGCAGTCGCCTCCTTCAGCGAAGCAGTTATGCTCGCAAAGAGGGAGGCGGCGCACGTGAGGGAGATGCAGTACATGCGCCCTCACAGCCGTGGCCTTCGCAGGAGACGCCCTGGGCGTTGGGAATCCCAGGCTGATTCCCGGCCACCGTAGGCACGGGCTTGCGGACGGCGAGTAACGGGTAGCTCGCTGTCCGGTAAGGACCAAGCCCGGGTCGACGGCGCGTTGTGTTCCACGCGCGCCTCAAAGAGATGTCAGCAGCAACAGAGGGGCCCGCAAGGGCCGATGCCTGCCGGGGGTGCGGGTTGTTCGAAAGAGATACCGCCGCCCCTGGCACACAGGCAACTGAGGGAACACGGGTGGGTTTTAGTCAGTAAAAGTCTGACACGCCCTCCCGCTCCACCCAGAGCGGGAGAAGTTATTTGATGATTTCCCACCCAGAAAAAAAAAAGAAAAAAAAAAAAAAAACAGACACATATTGGGATCTTGCTAAAGAAATGACTAAATATGAAAAGGCAATGACAAAAGAAAACAAGTTATGTTAATTTTAAAATCAATTTAGATAAGTATTATGAACAAAGATACTTCAGAACTACAATATCATGAATATTGAAGCTGTTTAAAAAGATTTCACAAAAGAATTATGAAATTTCCGGGCATTACCTGTCACCGAATGAAAACACGTTACATACGCATATACTCACTTTGTGATATGACGACGCTTGCAAATAAATTAAATACATCTTCACAAAACATAGGCAATTAATGAACGAGCTATATGTTCGCTGAAGTATCTAAAAAACAAAAGAATTTCAGCGTATGAATCGGTGGGAAGGGAAATATATGTAACACTGTAAGCAAGCACTGACTCACCAATACTCGGAAACATTTTGTATACAGTTTGTATGCTTTTAAAATGTTTTTATATGACTTAAAATACTTGTTACAATATTCACTATTCTGTTCTACATTGTTTATTATCAGTATGTCCTTAATCCATTCTTTCATATACGTTGTCAACAATTTTGTAAGGCGTATACAATAAATTAAATTAAGATCGTATTGTGTAATGAGTAAATTGTTAGAAGCTTCAATAAAATAAATCGACCCCTTTCCGACATGAAAATATGTACCCGAGAAAATAGAAATACATAGTACAATAAAAAGTGAGATCCAGTTCCAAATAATATAACCTCGGATACTTTCGCTAATGTCAAGGCTCCTATGAATATCTTGAAGCTTCAGTATGAGGGCAACGTTGCTACGGCTATGAACAATGTTACAAATTATGAGCAAAATATAGCTGAGAAAATATAAAGTGTAATTAAACCAATAAATTGCTAGCCCGATAGCTGTGTTATAATATTTCTTGGAATCACTGTGCTTATCGTTGAACTGATGCTTGATACAAAAAACATTAAAAATTGTAAGAGTAAAGAACAGCAGTATATGATACTTCTTTGCACATGGAGTAATATTCCTATTTCTAATTTTATATTTTGAAGTGCTGAATACAGAGAGCATAATGTTGAAAGGTTGAAATATTCTTTGGACGTCTTTGTCCAGTCTATTATTGAGTAACAATTTAACTTGACGATTCGAGTTGCTCCACATATTTACTTCGCAACTGTTCGATGTTACATGAACAATATTCCGTCAATTTTATTAGAGCCAATCCAGAAACTTTTCTATTAGTGGGTCTTGATCGTATCTAAGTTGAAAATAATGAATCATGTCAAATTACATCAGAGGATAATGACTTTTTATTCATAAAATATCACCATATTGTGCATTTGAAAAGAGGTAAAAATCATTAGCGTCTTTCATTTCGAATTTCATTTTTGATTGAATTAATTTGAACTTTCATTGAGTGTGATTTTGTGTTGTGTCACATGATTTGAAGAAATACTATCTTCCTTGACTGCTTTTCGAACTGTAGAGATAACAGGTTACATAAATATAAACAAAAACACAGATAGCATAATGACAATTATGAATCATTGTTCGCACGAATGCCTTTACCATCTCTCATATCATGGGTTTTTGCCTTCCCACCACCTAACAAGAGGTAATAATTGCCTTGACCAGACAATTCTTTAAACGGTTTTTTTCGATTCCACTGTTTCTGATCACACCTCGACACTCATTCACACTCCCACTTTTGGCGTGTGTACCTACCTAGCAATATGTGCCTACCTATCTACTGTGTTGCAACTGTTGTTGGATTGAATTACCTTCTTTTAAGAAATGGCTGAAAAAAGCTTTAAAATCAAAAATAGTCATTTTCGAATTACAATTTTACCATTAATTTTTTGTTTCTATTTTTGTTTTCAATTTTTTTTTTGATCGATGAGTCTTGTTACAAAAGCTAAGTTAGACAACAGCACATAAACTTATTTATCATGCCTCTTTCACCTGAAGAATGTGTTAGGATCAGGACTTTTCTGGAACTAGGCATCAGTATGCGACGTACTGCAAGAATGGTGGGTGTGACGTTACGAATGGTACAGAAGGTGAAGCGAAGGCACGAAGAGACTGGAAATCATTTGAGGAGACCTGGTAATGGTAGACCCAGGTGTACTAGTGCCCGAAAAGACCGTTATATTGTTTCCACTGTGTTGAGAAATCGCCACCTAAATGCAGTTGAAGTCCAGCAACAGCTTCTTCAGACCTAAAGGGACTACATTAGTGACAGTACAGTGAGAAGAAGACTGGCTGAAGCAAACCTGAAACCCCGAAGACCAGCGAGTGGCCTCAAACTCGAGAGAGAGCATTGAGTAGGGAGACTCCGATACGCCTGTGTACACATACAGTGGGATCAAGAAGAATGGTTAGTAATTTTGTTTACAGATGAATCTCGATTCTCACTTTACACTTCTGATGGAATGCGAAGTGTCTACATGCGACCTGGTGAGCGATACCTTCAAGCTTGCTTCTAAGAAAGAGTCCAGTACGGTGGAGGCAGTGTACATGTATGGGCTGGCAAATCTTCAGAATGTCACACAGAGTTAGAGGCCATAGAAAATGGCACTCGACTGGGGAAAGATATGCCCAGGAAATTCTCAATGCGTATGCAGGGCCGTATTTAGTATATATGGCTGATGGATCGATGCTGATGCATGATAATGCCCGGGCACACACGGCTCGAGTCGTGCAAGAGTATATTCAGGAGGTTGGTATCAGCGTGATGGCTTGGCCATCAAGAAATCCTGATCTCAACCCGATTGAGCACGCCTGGGATGAGCTAGGGAGGCTAGTCAAAAGCCGCAGACCACCACCTACCACCCTTAGGGCACTAAAACAGGCCCTTATAGAAGAATGGGAGAATATTCCCCAACATCGGCTCCGAAACCTCGTGTTCAGTATGCCAAATCGACCCGAAGCTGTAAGCAGAGCCCGACGAGGCAATACCAGTTATTAAAAAATAAATAACATGTAAAACATACTTGTAACTGTTAATTGAGTTTTATGACACTAAGCTAAAAATGGCTATTTTTATGGTTTTGTCTTTTTTAGATTTTAAAATGTTACTAATGTATGTTTACTACAGTTTTAGAGAAAGCTGATAAAAATTGCTATAAAACGTTTTTATTTTAAATCTATAACTTAAATAGTTTAGAAAAAAATGAAATTTTAAAAGTGTAGTACTTAATTTTGCAGGCCAGTGTATTACCGTTTAAGCAGCGCATGACTAGAAAGCTCACAGAGGGCAGGTATTTTGCCGATTTATTTGATAATTATCCTTATTGTATAATCCCTTGATAGACCATACACTACTTTTAGATGCGGGATGGAAGGTAAAGTACTGAAATACTACTGCATTGTCTCAAAGGTACTCAAAGTAAAATGAGCTTAATGAACTGATGGTGTGGCAATGAAGTGAGTGACGCGGCCCTTGTTGGCTGTAACGAGAACGCCTGGCTGACTTGATAGCCGAACGCGAACTGAGGTAATTATTATGAATTGAAATAAATGTGTGGCGCAAACTGCTGAATTGCAGAATGTGCGGTTGCACCGTACAGTTATATTGTGGCCAATTCACATAAAATCTGTATAAATGGTAAAACATATGTTATTTTAATGCGTAAGCAATATTACTGTTAATTATTATCAAAATACATTCAGTAGGTTTTGCGTGAAAGAATAACAAAAATCATCCATCGTCACAAACTTTCGCGTATACTCGTATAATAAAAAAAGGAATAATATTAGCAGAATTGTGTTATTTCACAGGAAAGCAAACTGCAGCAGTATAAAAATATAATTACTATTACAGAGAAAATTTAAAAATGAAACAATCAAGAACATCAATACTGGATATTTATTTTCACAGGGAGTGATATACGTAACTATCTGTTGCTTAAGTATTATTATTTTGTAGAGAATATTTCAGTGAAAATTATTTTGAATGGTTGTAGTATTGTATATTTCGAACTTCTTTGTCCAGTCTGTTATTGAGAGACAATTCAACTGAACGATTTGAGTTAATTCGCATTATTACTAGTCTTCTTCATTGTTCAGTTTAGAATTCACTTTTACTTTTACACTCTTATTTTTAGCATGACTAAGTAAGAAATATCTATTGATCGTATCTAAGGAGCACATGAATAATAAACATATTTGCTGTCAAATCATATAAAAGGCTGTGGAGGGACTTTTTTTATTTATATCTACTCAATAATTATATTACTTGATATCATCGAAATTGAACATATTACATTAAAGAATTAAGTTATTTCACAGGAAAGCAAACTGCAACAATACAATTATGTAGTTAGTTAAAAGTCCTATCAGAGGTAGCGGTAGAGTAGCGTCTATTGTGAACAAGCCACACGCTGTCATCTTACTGAAGGACCGGTTGACTTGTAGTACGCGCTCGCAAAGTTGTCTGGCAGTTTCTACAAGGAAATAGTAAAAATATGTGTTGAATAAATTACAAAAAAAATAAAATATTTATATAAATATAGATCCTTCTTTTTAATCCTCTATCTACATAAATTATGTTGAAATTAGGAGAATTAACATTGTCGATATTAGCATTAAAATTATTGAGATATTAGAAGTCGAAACTTTTACTTTTACCTGGACAGTTTGTGTACATCACACGTTGAATACACGCTGACTCAGCGTTTTCCATAGATATGTAGAATTTTTCACATTGCCAACAAGTTATCATTACCAGTGATAAAAATTTAACTATCCATGTGATTAAAATGATGTTTAGAAATGTAGGTATCTGAAAACAGCAAGAAGCAAAATAATATTAAGAGACTGCTGTGCTCTGAAATGGTACCGTAACGCCGTCGCCCCAAAAACGTATATATGCAATGTAATTAAGGTTCCCTTGTATCATCAGATACAGATCGGAGAGTCAATCAGATACTCAAAATTGATTAGAAGAATCTGGGTACCGTAAGTAGGTCTTCTGGGTAACATTGTAGGCCTTACAGACTAGATTTATAGACGATTTTCTATTCTTTATTTTCATTCCTCTAAGTACTTGGTACTTATTGACAGGCCTGCACTGTCCTCCCATACCTATTATCACTGTAATTTGAAAACATTGTAAAACCCAATTATTTTTAAAAGAGTAACCGTGGAGTTTCTTGCCGGCTCTTCTCCATAGGAAGCGACAAATTGGAACCGTGCACCTAGCTTCTGACGTTTCATAAGTGCCCTTGCAGGTTTATGTGAAATAAAATATTTTGATTTGATTTGATTTGATTTGATAGGTTTAGTAAAAAACTTTACAAAATATAATCTTGTCAATTATATTTTACTAAAATATTAGTGAAAGAAATATAGGCTGACGAAACACTTAAGCAATATTAAGCCCAATAAATGGGTTGGATCTAGTATCCTTTGGCAGGAGTTGGGGGGTAAAAATGGTGAAAATTGGTAGGGCTTTTGTTTCCGATTGTAACGCTACCACTCTTATTAAAAAGGTATTGCATATTTTTCGAGAAAATTACAAAATAAGTTCCTAACCTCAAATCAGATAAAAGCGAAAACGGAACGTTAAAATGGGTGATTGAAAACCAAATCTGACACAATATATTATTTGTGGTTTATTTGGGACTTGGGGCACCCGGACTCGGACAGGTATAGTGAGCGAGTGAAGCGAGCGAACACAGACCCCGCCTTCCCCTTCGTGGTTATTTTTTTAAACCACCCGATTAGCTACCAAGAGAACTTAGCATGCAAGAGCGAGCGAAGCAAGCTCTGGACTTGGGACACCCCGACTCAGACAGGTTAGGTTAGAAGGGGATCGAGGGGTCTAGTGAGCGAGCGAAGCGAGTGAACACAGACCCCGCCATCCCATTCGTGGTAATTTTTTTTTAGACCATTGAGCCCCGCGAAGCAGGGCTCCCACTACGCCTTTTAGGCAACTTTTGAGGTTAGATTACAAAAAATATTTTTTCTCGGAATCGGTGAGTTACCTTTTCATGGGAGTGGTACCAGGGAGGAGGAGGGCATCTTCTTCCCCACCCCCACTCTCCCCCTCCTGCGATACGATACTAAATTTAGGCAACTTTTAAGTGTTTTGAGGTTAGGTTACAAAAAATCATTTTTCTCAGAAATGGTGAGTTACCTTTTCATGGGAGTGGTGCCACGGAGGAGGAGGGGCACGCCCCCTCCCTTTCCCCTCGTGCCCACTCCCCCATCATTTACTAAATTTTTACCTCGTATGATACTTAATACAATGCGTGTATACTCACTTCGTGATGTGACGACGCTTGCATATATGTTAAGTTTATCTGCACTAAACATAGATTATGAAGAAACGATTCAAGTGTTCGGTATAAAATCTGAAAAAGAAGACAAAAGGAAATCATTGTGTGAGTCGGAGGGACTTGAATTATAATTATATTATAATGCCAAATATATACAACGTGTCGTTTTGCATCCTCGTCAAATTCAAGGAGGTAACTATGCTAATGATTCTCGACACGAATCAATAATAAAATAAGTAGATTTTTTATTTTACGGCTATGAAAATACAGTCGAGAACGCAATGGTAATTGAACCATTGCGTTCTCGACTATATTTTCATAGCCGTAAAATAAAAAATCGCAACAAGTAATTCGAGGACTGGTTTGTGCGACGAAGACTGTTTGAACCCAGGTTACCCAGTTACAGTGCGGTATCACACGGGCCGCGTTTTAAAAAAAAAAAAAAAACAAAAAAAAATACCTACTTATTTTATTATTGATTCGTGTCGAGAATCATTAGCATAGTTACCTCCTTGAATTTGACGAGGATGCAAAACGACATGTTGTATATATATAAATGCTAATCTAGTTCCAGTTTAGGGTTCCTGCTAGACCCCCTCGTATTCCTATCACTTCCTTGCTCGCAGCACTCGGGGCAACGAGAGGTCTTGACAGCAAGCGAAATCACCTCAAGAATAAACCACCCTCCAACACACAATATCATTACCACAATGGCATTCTAACGTGTCCGCACTGTGCATGTACCTTTACCATCAAGATAGGTTATATTAGCCACTCTGATGTGGCTATAATATAAATAACGGTGGTAATAACGTGTTTTCGATGAGACAATGGACGCACACACTTATTGGATAGAGTCACATTGGATAGAGTCACGCTGAATAGAGTCACGCTGAATAGAGACTGGATAGAGTCACAATGTATAAATACATTATAGATTCAAAATTGGATAGAGTCACACTGGATACGATTTTGCGGTTGATGTTGAAACGAACAGGTGGGCGGACACGGATCGCAGCGAATTAGGTTTTATATAGTTTAATGGATAGCCCGTAACGACATAAATTAACCATACCACTTCTGACACCACTGTTTTGCAAAGGGCACGTTCAAAGTCCTTTAAAAAAAAAATTTTTTTACCCTTGAAAGAATTTAATGACATTCGTAGCATTTACACGACATGATTTTAATTTGGCCACCACGAAGTTCCTGCTGCCTACTAATATGTCAACTAGTATGTCACGAAAAACTACAACTGTAGGAAATGGTGGGAAACGTTACATGACGCCTGCGAGGCGTTAGCGTTTATATTTTAGATGTTTTTTTGTGTGGGCAATCATCAAATAACTGCTCCCGCTCTGGGTGGAGCAGGAAGGCGTGTCAGACTTTTACTTACTGACTAAAACCCACCCGTGTTCCTTTAGTTGGTTGTGTGCCAGGGGCCGCCGCGGCATCTCTTTCGACAACCCGCACCCCTGGCAGGCATCGGCCCTTACGGGCCCCATCAGTCGGTGCTGACATCTCTTTGAGGAGCGCGTAGAACACAATGCGCCGTCAACCCAAGCTTGGTCCTCACCGGACAGCGTGCTAACCATTACTCGCCGTCCGCAAGCCCGCGCCTACGGTATACCGGGATTCCCGACGCCCAAGGCGTCTCCTGCATCCTCGAGCATTACTGCTTCGCAGAAGCGACGGCTACCCATGCACTCTCGCTCCATACCATGGCCTGGACCAGGGCCGGACGCGAGAGATCGCCGCCGCCGATCGCCTCCACGAGGACACGGCGGTGCTCCGCCCAAGCCGGGAAGACCTCTACCGTATGCTCCACCGAGTCCTCAGGATGATCTTCGCAATGGAAACACCCGGGCGTTTCCTTCCGCCTTACCTGAAACGGGAACCTTCCGAAACGACCGTGTCCGGTGAGGACCTGCGTCAGGCGAGGACGCCGTGCCGCCTCTCAAGCCACTCTTCAAAGAGGGAACTTACCGCCGCTATCGTGGCGTGACCAATATTTTACATGGTTAAGGCTGTCTTACAATTTATAAAAGCACGTACCTTTACAATCAAAATAGTTTAAATTAGCCACACCAGAATACCCGCTCATAACCTATACCTAGTTATTAAAAACAAAAACACTCACCGTAGCCGAAATTGCAATGGGATTCATTCATTCATTCATTCATTCGGCCAAACTTTGTCGTCCCTCGACTGTGTAAACTGTTAAACAGCGACCTTGCTGGCGTGCACTCTGACTCATTCTCCAAGTTCCTCAAAATAGCTTTTAATAAAGCGTAAATTAGATTTCCTTATATTTGATTCCACTTTTATATTTGTCGGTGTCTCCATGTTTTATGTTTCAGACTAATATTCATTTAATTTGATTTTTGATGTTATTTTGAAACTTATTATATTTAACGTTAGTTTTAACTTATTTCTTTGTTTTCCCTAGTTAGTTCTTTACGTTATAGTACATAACTAATAGTACTTGTGGTGGCACAATCATTACGTTTATAGGGCATGCGATGCAAACCTATAAGAAATTGTTACACTGACCTTAGATTTAAATAAAATATTATTTTAAAACTGTAACAGTGTAAACAATGGTTGGTTGGCCAGAAAAATACATAAGTAAATGTAAGCACGGACTTACCAATACTCGAAAACATTTAGTATACAGATTGTAAGCTTCCAAAATATTTTGATACGTCTTTAAAAACTTGTTACAATATTCCTCACTCAGTTCTTCATGTTTTATTCTTAGTATGTCCTTTATCCATTCTTCCAGAAAAGTTGTCAATAATGTTGTAAGGCGGATACCATAAATTAAATTTCGATCATATTGTGTGGTTAGTAAATCGTCGGTAGCACCAAAAAAATAATTTGACACTTTCATTCCATAAAAAAATTCGCTGGTAAAATCACAATAACTAGTGCAGTAAAAACTGAGATCCAGTTCCAAATAATATAACTACGTATACTTTTATTAATATCAATGCTCCTATAAATGTCTTGGAGCTTTAATATCAGGAAAACGTTGCTGCGGCTATGAACAGTCAGGCAAATGATCAGAAAAATGTAGCTGAAGTAATACATAGTGATAGAAATCGAAAATATAGGAACCGTGATAGCTGTCACATTAAACACTACTAAATTACTGTTTTATCAACGATCATACAACAGGTATAGAAAACATTGCAAAATGAAATAGTAAAGAATAGCAATGTGTGATACTTCTTCTCACACGGAGTGATACAACTATTTCTAGTTTTGTATTTAAAAGTGAAGAATATAGAGAGCATAATGTTGAAAGGATGAATTATTTTATGGACGTCTTTGTCATATCATCATATTGTGTCACTAGTAAATCACCGGTAACTTCAACAAAATAAATCGACCCCTTTGCGACATAAAAATATGTAGCCGGGAAAATAGAAGTACATAGTACAGTAAAAACTGAGATCCAGTTCCAAATAATATAACTCCGGACACTTTTGCTGACGTCAATGCTCCTATAAATGTCTTGCAGCTTTAATATAAGGGAAACGTTGCTACGGCTATGAACAGTGTTGGAAATGATTAGCAAAATGTAGCTGAAGTAATACATAATACAAGAAATAGAAAATATAGCAGGCGTGATAGCTGTTTCATTAAATGCTACTAAATTAGTGCGTTTATCGATGATCATACGGGAGCTATAGAAAATATTGCAAAATGAAATAGCAAAGAACAGCAATATGTGATATTTCTTCTCACACGGTGTTATATAACTATTTCTTATTTTGTATTTTGAAGTTAAGAATACGGAGAGCATTATGTTAAAAGGTTGAACTATTCTCTGGACGTCTTCGTCCAGTTTATTTTTGAGGAACAATTTAACTGTACGATTTGCGTTCTCCCACATTATTATTACGCTACTGTTTGATTAAAACTGAACCATGTTCCGTCATTTTTATAAGGCCTAGTCCGGAAAATTTTCTATTAGTATGACAGTGGGTCTTGATCGTATCTAACCTACTCGAAATTAATAGTTCATGCTGTCAAATAATATTAAAGGATGAGATAATTAATAATTCATCACCAAAAATGTATTTTTTGTGTATTTAAAGAGATAAATATAAAATCAACAACGTCTTGCATTATAAAATTAATTTTTGATCTTACGCTAGGATTGTAACAAATTTTAAACTATTATTTTCTAGTCAAATATTTGTGTTGTTCCACATTATTTATTTTTTGAGGTTGTTATATTTTCCCACTCCCACGTCCTCACTGAGGGGAGGCCTGTGGCCCAGCAGTGGGAACATTAAAGGCTCTTATGCTTATGCTTTATTTTCTACTGTAAAACATACATATATGATTTTATGTTGTATTTATGTCATACCTAGGTAATTCAGTATATTCTCGAATTTTGGAAGTTAAATTGATTGAATGCTTGATTGTTAATACTAATTATGTATGCTGTCTAATTAGTTTCAAGGATAAGGTACTACCCAGGAACAATCGTAAGTAATTGATTATTTTTGGAAGAAAAATTGTTTTACAGAAAACAATAACATAATGGTTTCTTCTTAATTATTTCTTTTTCGGCACTAATATTTCATAAATCGAATAGCTAACAGAGTTTGAGTGTTTCGCTTACGGAGTGGAAAATGATATTCAATAAAACGGCATTAAATTTAAGCGTATTGAAGAAATCAAACTCCTCAATAACTCTAATATTACAAAAAGCAAACTCGATCAGTACAAAAATGTACATAAACGAACCTATCAGTAGAGTGGCGTCTATTATAAACAGTCCACTTACTGTCATCCTACTGATGGGCCAGTTATCTTGTAGCACGTGCTTGCACAGATAGCTAAATGCTCTGTAAAAAAAGAAAAAGTTTAATTGAATTATTCAGAATTTCACGTCATTAAGGACGCCTACTATTGGGGGACATATTCGAAAAAAAAATAATTTGCCTTATTTTACATCCTGATATAGGTTGGCCTATTCCCTACTGTTTAGCGTTTGTTTATGCACAGCTAATTAAAAAAGAGATTTCTCAAATGACAACTTCGATTACAGAAAATTATTCAAAGTCAAAGTCAAATCATTTATTTCAATTATGCACTTAAAAGGCGCTTTTGAACGTCAACATTTACATTAAAATAGAGTTGATTCTAGTCGCCCCTTCCAAAAAGGTAGTTTCGTATGGAGAAGAATGGGCAAGAAACTCCACCGTTACTCTTTTAAAATGTTTTAAGTACAATATTTAACATAGTACACACGGCTACACATTTCCAGCATAAGCCGATCTCGCCTTGTATAGGATTTCTGTAAAGTGTGAGATCAGCATAAACCGGAAATGCACAACTTGATACGTAGCCTTGTGTACATTCATTAAATAATTACGTGTAAAAACGATGCACCTAGAATAAAATTAACATACCAAAATAGGTAACAAGAATGAAATTGAAGCAATACAGATAAATAAATTTTATGATGGATACATGGTGCTCTCATATTTACAAACATTGTAAAAGTAAGTATACAATTTTCCTAGCATATTAACAAGTAATAAGTCAGTGTGTGAGTTAAAGTAGTATAAATACAAATAATTAAAAAATTCAATTAGCAACAAGTTTGATTTTGTCTAGACTTTAGATTGTCCTATGGAACAGGACCAGCATGTTTCCAAGCATTCTTATCTTGGATAAAATGCTCTAATTTGTAATTATGCTTTTTTACAAGTTTACTTTTACTAAGAGTTTTAAATTTCCTTTCATTTAATTGCAATATATCACGAAGTATTTGTTATAACATTTAACACAATTAACATTTATTAAAATTATTATATCCAATTTGTTAAGTACTTAACTTCCTACTTTAGGTAGATATGTCTGTCTGAGTTGATAAATGTAATTCGCATACGTACGCGTGTATTCGACAACTAACTTTAAACGCCAGGTATGACTATCTGCAAAAGAACATTGATGACGCCATTTTGATAAATACTCTATTATTCAGCACATAGATGTCCCACAAATTGCAAAACCCATGAACAACACTGTTACTTCTTCATTAACTCACAACTCTGTAATTGAAAATCACACAAATAAATTGAAAACACTTCAAATTGCCAGTTGCCGCTGTCACCGCATGGTTGATCAACGCGTTAAACACAAACGTGAACAATTAAGTTTAAAATCAGCCTCAATAACATAATCAGATAATGTTCTGTTCTGCGATATGTATGTTTATATAAAGCACCGATATTGGTGCCATTATGTACAGGTAAATAGATATTAAAGTTTTTTTTTTTAAACTAGCTGACCCGGCGAAAATCTATATAATTTTTTAAAATTTTCTTATATACAAACTTTGGCCTGACAACAAGGAACACATAAAAAAAATCATCCAATTTGGTGCAGTCGTTCGGAAGTTATGCGCGTACATACATTTCGGCGATTCATTTTTATATTTATAGATAGATATGATATACGTAATAAAATGCAATGGAACCGACATAATGATATGGCCAAATGTAAATAAGAGTACGAGACTAAAAAGGTAAGCAACTTTCAAGTACAGTTTCTTTCCCACCATCACTTTCTTGATACATCATTTTCATGAATATTAATAACTAGCTTTTGCCAGCGGCTTCACCCGCGTAGTGATCGAAAATTATCCCACAGGAACGTACTACCGGGATAAAAAGTATATTTTGTGTTAATCCAGGTTATAATATAATGTGTACCAAATTTGATCCATAATCGCCGTTTTTGCATAAGTCCAAATTTATAATACTACTAGGATACAATGCAATGCAATCGACATAATGATTATGGCCAAATGTAAATACGATTACGGAACTAAAAAGGTAAGCAACTTTCAAGTACACTTCTTTTCCACCATCACTTTCTCGGTACATAATTTCTATCGATTATATTCATTTTGTTATTTCAGATTTTTAAGAATTTCCATAGAATTGTAAGTCACAGAAATGCTTATGAGAAATTAAGGTTAGTAATGACGTATATTTGGGGACAGTTTTGCGTGTCAATTTTGTTCGAGACTGTGTATCTTGGGTTTTTTTTTTGTATATCAATGCCCCCAATATTTCAAAGTGAAACTTCTGCCAATGCTTCCAATACCGGCCAGGTACCGCATAATCGGATTACCAGCTCGCAGATGACGCCCAACGATTCCGATTTGCATGCGTAATGCAGCTAAGTGCACTTTCAGTCGCCGACATTTTGTACTCATTATCAGAAATTCGATTCCACGTTAGGTGTGAATGGAGAATTTTATTTGCTTCGATGAATATTTTTAAGTGGGAAAGAGATTTTCAGATTATCGCAATGGTTCATTTGTTTTTAATGATTATAACTCACATGGTCCTACGTGTTTTTATTCCTATCAATTAAGGGGCCATCTCTCTGCTCATGAAATTTGTAAAATATTAACTTTCTTCAGAATCAGAATCAGAATCAGAATCAGAACTTTATTTGCTATGAATGTAGGTACAGTTATAAGATGTTGTACATAAATTGATGAGATCGGCTACAGTCTACCTTACGGCGTGCAAATTATTAGGTACATAAATTAAACTATTAATACAAATTAAATAATGTCAGCAAAACAAAACAGAAATTAAGGTGATGTCAATTAATATTAATATAGGCGGGTACATAAGTCATAATTGGTCAAATTTGTAATTAAATATAACAATCATAATCAGGGTAAATTTATATCATTTAGAAAGTCTTTCACTGAGTAATAACATTTGTCTAATAGTAGCGCAGTAACCTTAGATTTAAAAATATTTACTGAATAATCCTTAAAACTATGAGGTATTTTATTATAAATGATAGGTCCCATTGTCATAATACTTTTCCTTAACAGTGCTGTTTTGTAATTACCCGAATGTAGCAAGTTCTTATATTGAGATCGCAAGGGGCCATTACGTGTTCTTATATTGGCCAGTGACGGAAATAAGTCTATGTTGGCTTTTACAAAAATTGCCACCTCTAACATATACAAACATGGAAAAGTTAGCAGATTCAGAGACCGAAACACAGGTTCACAGCTGTTTGTGCTTTTAAGGTTTGACATTGATCTAATACACCGTTTCTGGGCTTTAAAAATTACCTCCCTCTCACTACAATTACCCCAAAATATTACTCCAAATCTTAACACTGACGCAACCAGTCCATGATAAGCTAGTAGAAGTGTATCATTGCTAACTTTGTGTGATAGGTTATACAGTACGTAGGCTGATTTATTTAACTTCTTACATACGTCATCGGCATGCGGTTTCCAAGTCAAATTGTTGTCAATCAGGATGCCTAGAAATTTTGCTACACAAGTTGTATCCACTTTTTGACCATCATAACTAACATTAATATCATCAGCGCGTATCCTTTGGTAGAAGTGCATTACTTTTGTCTTTTTTAGATTTATTATTAAGTTATTTGTTTCCAGCCAGTCTATAATTGTTTCTAACGTTTCATTAATTTCCCTTTCGTAGTTTTCTTTATTGGTACACTTAATGATCGCTGTACTATCGTCTGCAAATAGTACCATAGGTTGTCGTGTCTGCCGTGGCAAGTCATTTATATATAAAAGAAATAGAGGAGGTCCCAAGACACTTCCTTGCGGTACACCATATTTAACCTCCCTACCGGCTGATCTATATCTTCTTCTTGTTTTTTAAGCACTAGAGATTTACTATGCGTGTTATGTCTATCACTGTATGGCAAACAAAGCCTCTTTGCATTTTAGTTCTTACATTTTTCATTCCAACTAATAAATAGACGATTTATTAGATGATTTTAGTAAAATATTGTCCATATGTTACTGGTCACTATATAATCTATACATTAACCACTATGACCAGAACCCAAAACTCAAATCAAATGAGATAAATCAGATAAATGGCGATTTAAATGATGAAATTGAATGTTCTGGACTTACGAGTATTAAAATGATTAATGGCTGCATTCCATGTTTAAATATTTAAAATGAATTCCCTCGGCTGACACTGACATGTTCCGATTTGACATTTCGCGGTAAAGTTTGGAAACGCGGTTGCTAAATTGAATTTATGTTTTTGAAATTTATTGCAATTAAAACACTTTTCGGTGATTTATTATTAATGCAGGAGTGGTTGTTTGTTGGTTTGCTTATTACAGATAAATTATTTTGTAATCGTATAATTATGATAAATTGCTGATGAAAATCGTTTGTTCCAGTAATAGTAGTTAAACGATTGTTGATCGTTGTTCGGTGCATTCAATGTATCGTAAATTGGCCACTCTTGAAATCATTTTACTTATGATAATAGTCGCCCAGTGGTCGAAATGCGACCATTAATTTAATTTATTTTAAATGCATTATTATATAAAAATATTACTTTTAGCTTTCTGCACTCCTTCTCCATATTATTATAAACTTTAACTCTGCCAAAGTTCATACTTCTCCGTCCGAGTAATTTTCCTAAAAAGGGATACAAAGTTTTTGTTTCACGTATACTACTTTAATACTTAATATTATAAAAGTGAACGTTTCTGAGTATGAACGTATGGATGTTTGTTACTCTTTCACGCAAAAACGGCTGAACGGATTTGAATGAAATTTGGCACACATGTAGTTTGTAACCATCCCGCTATTACGTTTCCATTCCGTGTGGTGCCGGACGTAAGAGAATAGCGCCATCCTATTTCTTCCCGTGGGTGTCGTAGAAGGCGACTAAGGGACTTACTACAGAATGGGCAGCAGCGTTCTCTATGCATTTTACCACCATACTGCGATCGCCAGCCCGCCTGCAAAGCGTGGCGATTATGGCAAAACCACCCTTTTGGGGGAGGCCTATGTACAGCAGTCGACGTCTTTCGGCTGAAATGATGATGATGATGATGACTACGTTCCCGTGGGACAGTTTTCGACCTCCACGCGGGCAAAGCCGCTGGCAAAAGCTAGTTAGTATATAGTTTAAAAAAACATCAAGGAATCCAAAACACTCATACACATACACGAAAGTTGCCGGCCCCATAAAAATACTCCAACAAAAGCGCGGTAATAATGAAATCAGTGTAACAGACCGTTTAAAAAGATAATTTAAAAAAAAATGCAATTCATTCCATCCCCATTCCCATCCCCCATCCTTGAAGGGTCATTACGCCACGAACGTGTGGATAATGTCTTCCACAGTGCTTTGAGTGCTTTGGAACGGTCGTTCAACAAAACGGTAACAGCAGTTAAATTTCGTTCCAGTTTTTACTGCGGTATCTTAAGCGTATGTCGGCTTAATGATCGGACTGTTTAGAGAGCGTGACTTTACATCAGCATTGTATTATGTGGTTATGGCACATAATGATGACTAAAGAGGCTGTGATGTATATCAGCGCTGCCAGAAGTGCGGGATGTTTGAAAGAGATACCGTGACCCTGGCACACAGGCAACTGAAGGAACACAAAGTATGACACGAAGAGCGGCAGAAGTTATTTAATGAATTCCCAATCTCAAAAAAAAAATGGATATCAGTAGCCCTATGCGTAACACACTCATGATCTCTTTCATTTTTCCAATTCATAAGTATTCCCTGCAAAACATACTTGCTTAGAAATGTATAAAATATTAATTTCAAACGTGTTAGCTATGCCCCTGAACGGGACAACTCTGAAGTGTCTTTAATCAATACGTAGAGTACTAAAAACCTAATACAAATGATGTGAAATACGCTTTGCAAGCTCCCTTGTACAGAATAAACCTACAAAGAATTCAGTCACACATATACTGTACGAGTAAGTAGATATACAGGAAAACCTTAACTTTATCCTCCCATAAGGGAAAATAGCCTTTACAATACCAACATACGATGTTCGTAAACTCTTAGCTGAAAGGGGGGAACATCTAAAAACAGTAATAATTAACCGTCTCGAGCCACTTAATGACACGGCCAAGTACAAAACTTCACTTTCAGAACTTGTAGGCGTTAAAATAACACTCCACCTAATGGGCCTTTTTAGTAGGGCTGCTGTACGAAGTTAAAATAATAAAATTGGAAGTAAGAACTTAAAATAATAAATTGGAAAGTAAATGAGAGGAACTGAGATTTTGATTTGATTGAGACAAACCATGTGCCTAAACGGGTATCCCATAGGCAAAAGTGATGAACTTTCATCCAACTTTTATCCCTTTCTAACCCATTTCGGCGATTAATTGTAGTTCAAAATGCCATGCTGTAAGACAACATTTTTTTTACCTGTGGGTTGTCGACCAGTGAATAAACGAATGACTAAATTAATTCAATTACTATAGTTTTATTTTAACAGCATAGAAAAGTCAAGCATATGGAAACAATTTGCCATGCAATACAGGCTAGAAAGGTATCAAAGATAATGGTCAAAATCAAACTTATTAAAATAATTGCCCATAAAAATATTAAATTGTTTAAAAATACAGTGATCGTATAAATACTAGGAACTAACACAAATTTGTTGTACCGTCAACAAGGCTCAAGAAAATAGGGTCATTCAGATGTCAATGTATACGCTTTTATAATAAACTTCCAGGCCATGTTCAAGATCTAAGTATCAATAAATTTAAATCATTAATTAAACGTAAGTTGTGCCTGAAAGCCTTTTATAACGTTAAAGATTATGTTGAGGACAAAAAAGCTTGGGTTTGACCTGCTCTAATTTTTGCATACTAAATGTTGTTTTTTTTTTTGTTTTTGCAAACTAATACTCTTTGACATTTGATAATTATTATATACACTTGGACATGAATATTTACTTTGAGAAGTATAATAATAATATTGTTTTAATTATTGTGAATGTATGTATCTATGTGGGTTATATTTTGTTTTTTTTTGTGTTTTTTGTTTTGCGTTTCATCTCTTTCTCAGTTAATTTTAATATTAATCTGGCAGTTCGAGTATTTTATGCGGCCTACCCAAATGTCCTGTCTTTGGTATTGTTCGTCAAATCGTTGAGCTCCTCAAATTCTGAGTTGAGCTGTATGATTACTGATAAATGCGTGCACTGAATGAACAGGTCCACTCAATCTGTGTGGTTCTTTCCTCAAAAGACCATTTCAGACACCGATCCACATGGTCTTCACATGATCTGACCAAGATTATGTCTGGACTTTAAAAGAGACTGTGACCTCTGCGTTTGTTTCGGCCTTTCTTCTCAGAGTAGTCAGATAGGAAACGCTGACCTCATCTTGTTTAAAAAAATATGATTGACATACAAAAGTATATGTACAAACCTACTTACAGAAATTAAATCAGAAATTAAATAAATGATAAATAATAAACATTTACCATTTAATCAAAATGGAACAATTTTTTTACGAAACAAGCAATCAGTCTCAACTTATTTTAAATCACGTCAGCATTGACTTAACAATAGCGTCATAATAGACTCAAATAAGGTTGTCAAATCATAAATACATCTTCAAAGAGTAGACAGGACGATTTTGTCTCCAACCTAGCTACGAGTGATCGATATAAAAATAAAATATTCAAACCCAAGGTGTAGTGTTTGACAGCCCTGCCTTAGGGACGATTCTCGGAGGGGCGCAAACAAAATAACGTTAATGCATATTCAAATCTGTACTTGCCTTTTTATTAACCATACAGGGAAATGTTAAAGGTTACGGGGATTTAGTTAGAGGGTCCCTTTTAACTCAGGTTTTAGCTAGGGGGCGCTTTCACCCTCCATGTGTAATATTTTAGATGCTGAGATAAATTTTGACTAGTAAATTGAGTTTACTAGGGGATGTAGGTTAACGTGATGGGTACGGTAGTTTATGAAGGAATACGCAGTTTGACATTTGAAGGTTTAAAAAAAAATTGTATCTGAAATATACAGCTTGACTTTTAAATACTTTTAATACATCGTTCCTAGCAACTTATAGGTCAGATTTTTATCTTATTCGTAAATTCCTGAAGTAGAAAATTACAAAAATATAATTATGCAGCAAGAAAAGGTTTAATGATCATCATTATTTCAGCCAAAAGATTTCCACTGCTAGACATAAGCCTTCCTCAGGCACTGCCACTTCGACCGGTTCTGTGCCTCTTACATCCAATAGATTCGTGCGGCCTTAAAGGCCTCTGACAGGCCTCGTTTACAGGATATTATTTTTTGTTTAAATTTTCTGTGTCATTAAATTTCATTTGGGTAATTATTTTTCTGTGGGACTTTATTATAATTCTGTGGGAGTACAAAAAAAATACTTTTTCTTTCTTTCTTTCGTAAACTAAGCGCAATCGCGACTGCTCAGCGTAGGGTCCTGGATTTGATTTGAAGTTTGGGTAAAGTGTTTTGAGTTTCCCATTCGAAATTTGCAGTATCAGGTTGGAGTTTGGGAGTTGGCAGTGTGATACCCCCGTGCCTCGAAAAGGACGTTAAGCCGTTGCTCCTGCGCCTGACCTCTCTGTGGACGTGTCGGATGGCAGTCCCTTCGGACTATGAAATTGAGAGAAGAGAGAGTGCAGCTGTGTCTACGAAAATACTTGTGTACCATATTATCTCCCAAGCCGAAAGCTAGTATCTGTTGAGATTTGAGTAGATTTATAGACCATTTTCTATTCTTTATTTTCATTGCTCTAAGTACCTGGTACTTATTGACAGGCCCGCACTGTCCTCCCATACCTATTATCACTGTAATTTGAAAACATTGTAAAACCCAATTATTTTTAAAAGAGTAACCGTGGAGTTTCTTGCCGGCCCTTCTCCATAGGAAGCGACATATTGGAACCGTGCACCTAGCTTCTGACTAGCACTCCGCGGTTTCACCCGCGTAGTTTCCGTTTCCGTAAGAATACTGGGATAAAATATAGCCTATGTTACTCAGTAAAGATGTAGCTTTCTAACGGTGAAAGAATTTTTAAAATCGGTCTAGTAGTTTTTAAGTTTATTCGTTACATACAAAAATACAAAAATACAAATCTCTTTATAATATTAGTGAAGATAAAATTATTTGATTTTGATTTTGATTGGCTGCCATGGCCGAAAAATGGTCTGGAAGACTATATTACCTACCTAACTTGGAGCCTAGGAAAATGTCTCTTGAAATTAATTTGTTTTTCTATGATTTGTTGAAGAACCGACAATGTAGACCACTTTGTCGGAACGTCAACAAAGAAAAGTTTTCAGCTGTGAACAATACTAATCCATAATAATACTACTAATCCATAATAATACTACTAATCCATAATAATACTACTAATCCATAATAATACTACTAATCCATAATAATACTACTAATCCAATCCCTACTAATACCCTGTCTATCTGCATGTGTGTCTCTTACGCTTTCACACCTAAACCATTGAACCGATCGTCATGAAATTTGACAGAGATATAACCTGAGATATGGAGAAGGACATAGTCTGCTATTTTAGAAAGAAAATACATTTATTTAGCACAGACTAAAAAGGCGTAGAATATACAGCAAAATAAAAATAAAAAACCGACGACAAGTGTAAACTGCGTCAGTGCGCAAAAAAGGTCCAGTTCAGCAGAAATGTCAGACAACAAGTGCCCGACGCTGGTTTTCTACTGGACCTGACGTGTGAGGTGACGGATATAAATCAGCTTTATACGAATACTGCAATGTCACGTGTGAATGCATACTTAAATAAAATAAAATTGTGTCAGATAAAATAAATAAAAATAGTAGCGAGTAGTACTTACACAGTGAGAATGTTGATATTTATAATACCGTGACATTTTAGTCGTCTTACAAAGGTGGTCCACTCAATGTATCCGTCATAAAATACCTCTAGGCGCGATTAAAACATTGTAACCATTAATTAAGATTGGGCACACCATGATTGCGGCGGTAAGTCCTCTCTTTTGAGGAGTGGCTTGAGAGGCGGCATGGTGTCCTCACTTTCCGCCTGACGCAGGTTCTCACCGGACACGGCTGTTTCGGGAGGTTCCTGTTTCGCATAAGGCGGGAGGAAACGCCCGGGTGTTTCCATTGTGAAGATCGCCCTGAGGACATGGTGGAGCATACGGTGGAGGTTTGCCCGGCTTGGGTGGAGCACCGCCGTGTTCTCTTGGAGGCGGTTGGCGGTGGCGATCTCTCGCGTCCGGCCCTGGTCCAGGCCATGGTACTGAGCGAGAGTGCATGGGTAGCCGTCACTTCCTTCTGCGAAGCAGTAATGCTCGCTGTCCAGTAAGGACCAAGCCTGGGTCGACGGCGCGGTGTATTCCAGGCGCGCCTCAAAGAGCTGTCAACACCAACTAGTGGGGTCCGTAAGGGCCGATGCCTGTCAGGGGTGCGGGTTGTTTGAAAGAGATACCGCGGCCCCTGGCACACAGGCAACTGAGGGAACACGGGTGGGTTTTAGTCAGTAAAAGTCTGACACCCTCCTGCTCCACCCAGACTGGGTGAAGTTATTTGATGGTTTCTCACCCAACAAAAAACAACCATTAATTAAGATAATAGGTACCTACAAAGAAAAATAAATAATGCTTTAGAATTATGAAACATCCTCCCTGAAAATAATGTTAACGTATGTAACGGTAGAAGATACCTACCTACCATTACATTCCATCATTAATTCCATCTCTATAACAGGGTGTTTCGAACTACGTCATGCGTTTTAGTGAATGATATTTTAATTTTTTTATTTATGAAAATATTCAAAAATCCTTTTTCTTATAAATGATTAGTAGTCATTAGATACATGAAGTGGGCTCCCATTGTAAGATGACTAAAATGCCACGGTGTATAGTTTGTTAGCTAAAAATTGAGTTTAGTAACTAGTATAAAATACTTATTTGTATTAAATATTGTAAAGATAGTAAAATAAATATTAGAGTTTGATATTTAATAAAATTGCAAAACAAATAGATCGGTAAATAAATAAATGAGACGGACGCATGATAGACCTTCGCTAATATGGAAACAAAGAAAGGAATGCTTTGAAAAGCGTTTTTACACGATAACCGACATCCACGCGGGTGGAGCCGCGGGCAAAGCTAGTATTATAAATGTGTTTGTTGTTTGAATTTTTACTCAAACACGAAAATACGGCTAAATGGATTTAGATGTAACTTGGCACACAGATAGTTTATAACCTGGAATTAACACATAGGTTACTTATTATATCGGTAATACGTTCTCGTTGTAAAATTCCCGACCTTCACGCCGCCGAAGCTGCGGGAAAAAGCTATTAATAAATAAACACATAACCAATACCACAGGTTTCCCCTAGGCATTGAACAACCTGTACAAATTGAAGACGAGCTGGTTACCATTGAAGTCACGTGCAGCCTTATGTGCGGACGTTAGTAATGACGGGAAGCTTTTCATTTATGACTAGAATGCTTATTGCACAGGAAACCATTTAGCTCACACTAGCAGCTGGCCACGGCTTCGCCCGAGTAGCTGTCGAAGTTTTATCACGGGAACGTGCTATAGGAACAAAAAGCAACCAAATTATCGTCTTGTCCATTTATCAAATGGACAACGATCAAATCACAACGACGTCATTGTATAAATTGATTATAACACGGCAAGATAACGTAGGATGTCAATGTAATCTTCACTCCCTCAGAAGTTTTTTTGCTTCCTTGGCCAATTTTTGTACAACAAATTAAATGTCTCTCTTAATCTATATCCTAAAACCATCTCTAATTGTCACAAACAGTTAAAATATTTCTTCTTCTCTTGACTATCAAAAGACTGAGAACCTTTTGACAGTTCTCATATAGATTTCCTTCCCTCCTTTCTCCCGTGACTGATTTACATCTCATCCTCGCTCTCGCACACTCTAACATACATTTATACACTACAACATACATTCTTACTCCCCATCATACATTCATACAGGGCACTACAAATAACCAGTATGTATGAACCATTAGTTTTTAATTTTGTCTTTTTTACTATCTGCTATTATTTTTAACTTTCAACACTTGTCTAATATTTTTGGTTCCTTTAACGATGTTCAGATAAAATCGTCTCTAAGTCTTTTACTATATTTTTTGCTCTGGTGACCTGGTGACACTGGTGACACAGGTTATTTCGAAAACCTATTTCAGGCACCAGTCTCTTACAATAGTGGCATGTAACATTACAAACAACATTATTAACTTTTAAGTAAACCAATATTATGAAGAGAGAATAAATAAATGAATTGATTGATTGAATTATTGTTACAAGTAATATACATAGTATCGGGATCATTATAAAAAAAGTTATCCATTTAAGGCCCACCGCGCGCCGACCTGCATGCCTAGTTTCTACAAATTAATGTCTTATCTTATTTTAAGGGCTGATTTTTCAATAGTCAGATAACTTATAACTGAAGAATAAATCTGACAGTTTGGCATATTTTCTATACAAAAGCTGTCAAACCGACATATTTATTCCTCGGATAAAAGTTATCTGACTATTGAAAAATCAGCACTAAATGTATCTAATAAGTACGTAAGTAAGTAGTTATTAGGTAGGTATGATAAAATTAATATTTTAAAATCGTATTTTACCATTGACTTGGGTACAATAGTTTAAGAAACTATGTAAATTCGAAATATATCCAATAAAAGTAAATATTCTATCCTACCTTCACCCGACGTAGAAACTTTAAGCAATGTTCAGTTTTAACGATTTTAAAGTATTAAACCGGCCAGGGGGGGAAGGTATTAACACATTTTATAAAGCGTTTTACCTCTAGTCTCATTTTCAATGCAAATCCATTGAGCTTTTGGCCAGTTTTCAGCGAGTTTCCGCCCATGGACAATGTGATAAAAAAAGTTTTGCAACGCTAATAAAAGGATTTAGGTACTTGATACCTACAGCTTATTTTTTCTCTGATGTACTCGTAGATATTCTATAAGAGAAATACAGAGTCTTTTTGTTATTTTCTTTTTTACAAGAAATTCTTGAATCATGTCTACAAACGGCTAAGCATGTATGTGATTTGTTTCTGGTATTCACTTTTTCGTGTGTATGCGGCGTCTCTCCACAGACAATAGTTCACCTCCCATTTTGCACCGCTCTGTCCAGGTATTTGCGTTGCTGAATTTTGGGCCAAATTAATTTAGAAAACTGCATTTACATACACTTTTTCGTGTTATTTTTGCCATCGACACGCTGAAAAGAAGAAAAACAGGTAGGCATTTTTTTGTGTGTTTCTGAGTGGTCTTGCTCCTCACCTCGATTGCGCCTAATAGAAAGCGACTGATGAAATTTATAATTGAACGAACGTGTCCAGAAGATGCCTATTTAATCTTGCTTTGAAGGCAGACGGGTTAAATGTGGAAGAGAACACAGAAAGTTGGGATGACTGAGTGAGTAAGGTGCACCGCAGTACGTCAGGTAGTAAAAAGGATTTTTTTTTGTGGGTGGGAAATCTTCATAGCTTCTCCCGCTCTGGGTAGAGCAGGAGGGCGTGTCAGACTTTTACTGACTAAAACCCACCCGCGTTCCTTCAGTTGCCTGTGTGCCAGGGGCCACGGTATCTCTTTCAAACAACCCGCACCCCTGGCAGGCATTGGCCCTTGCAGACCTCACCAGTTGGTGGTGACAGATCTTTGAGGTGGGCGTGGAACACAATGCGCCATCGACCCGGGCTTGGTCCTTACCGGACAGCGAGCTACCCATTACTCGCCGTCCGCAAGCACTCTCCATGTCGTCATGAGATTCCACCGGAGCTCTGTCCACGTCTCGCTCCACTATATGTGTGGGCGAGGAGCTTTGCCTCCAGATCCCATGGCGGCAATTCGGCAACGAGGCCCGCCACCTCACCGGAGATCGTGCGGTATCCCCGGATCATTCGGATGGCCATGACCCTATGGGACGCGTTCAGCCGGCGGGCTCGTCGGCGCAGTCCCAGGTACTTCATTGTCGATTGTCTGCCGTTATTTGGCGGACCCGTCGGTGGCGCGTTCCGAGGACCAAGAAAACATATGGCCTCGGACTTGTGCAAGGCCACCGCAAGTCCCGATTGCTGAATCCTCTCGACAAAAAAGGCAATGATGGGATCAGGTTGTCTTCTTATTAACGTATCGATTACAAAAAAAATCAAACATCTTTGGCCGAAAATTCGGCTGCGTGAACTCCGCCCGCTGACGCAGTCATAAGATCGTCAAATGCATAAGTAACAGGGCCTACGGCGCAGGACGATAGGTGAACCATTGTCTAAGGGAACGTGCCGTAAACGCACTTGAGATTTAAGAGTGAGTGAGTGAGTTAGTGTATCAGGTCGTGAAACACGAATAACAAAAAAAGCCAAAAGTGCTACCAAATCAAAGGCGCTATAAATGAGGCAAACCAGCAAATACCGAGAAGTGGCCAAGAAATAATCGTTAGTGAACCTGGAGTATCTTGGAAGCTCATCAACACTCGTTTTGTCTTAGAAATATGCCTTTGCAAAAATAAATTGAATTTCTCATTTTATTGGTATATGTACCTTCCTATTATGCCCGATTTCACCATGGATAAAACTTTAACAAAAAAATAAAATTCGAACTCAAGTTGGTTTCCCATCATATTTGAGATTGCGACCTATTCAATGTATTTTTCTATCTTAATCCGAAACAGGATACACGAAAGTGGTTTCCCTCTGTAAGGCGATATCGCGATGTATAGGCCGGAACCCATAACAGATAGGTATACAATAACCGTAGTTTCACCACCGGGACCCGCCCTTACGACATAGAATCGATTTAGAGAGATGCGACAGATTTATCTAAAGTGGTTGATAGACGCGCGAAGGTAACTTATGCCCTAGGATACTTATTTGCCCCTATGCTTGAACTTTTAGGGTGATACTTTTTTTTTTTTTGTTTTGGGTGGGAAATCATCAAATAACTTCTCCCGCTCTGGGTGGAGCGGGAGGGCGTGTCAGACTTTTACTGACTAAAACCCACCCGTGTTCCCTCGGTTGCCTGTGTGCCAGGGACCGCGGTATCTCTTTCGAACAACCCGCACCCCTGGCAGGCATCGGCCCTTGCGGGCCCCATCAGTTGCTGCTGACATCTATTTGAGGCGCGCGTGGAACACAACGCGCCGTCGACCCGGGCTTGGTCCTTACCGGACAGCGAGCTACCCGTTACTCGCCGTCCGCAAGCCCGTGCCTACGGTGGCCGGGAATCAGCCTGGGATTCCCAACGCCCAGGGCGTCTCCTGCGAAGGCCACGGCTGTGAGGGCGCATGTACTGCATCTCCCTCACGTGCGCCGCCTCCCTCTTTGCGAGCATAACTGCTTCGCTGAAGGAGGCGACTGCCAGCCATGCCCTTTCGCTCCGTACCATGGCCTGGACCAGGGTCGGACGCGAGAGATCGCCTCCGCCGATCACCTCCACGAGGACACGGCGGTGCTCCGCCCAAGCCGGGCAGACCTCCACCGTATGCTCCACCGTGTCCTCTGGGCGATCTTTGCAATGGAAACACCCGGGCGTTTCCTCCCGCCCTATCCGAAACAGGAACCTCCCGAAACAGCCATGTCCGGTGAGGACCTGTGTCAGGCGGAAGGTGAGGACGCCATGCCGCCTCTCAAGCCACTCCTCAAAGAGGGGACTTACCGCCGCAATCGCGGCGTGCCCAGCACTGGGTTGCGACAATCGCACTTTCCACGTCGCCATGAGATCCTGCCGGAGCTCTGTCCGCCGTGCCGCGATTTCTCGCGGCAGCGGAGTTACGCCCCGGCGTTTGGCCTCCTCGCGCCACTCCCAAGTGTGCGCGAGGACCTTTGCCTCCAGATCCCATGGCAGTAATCCGGCAAGGAGGCCCGCCGCCTCACCGGAGATCGTGCGGTATCCCCGGATCATCCGGATGGCCATGACCCTATGGGCCGCCTTCAACCGGCGTGCTGGTTGGCGCCCCAATGTAGGCGCCCACACTGGCGCCCCGTATAGGGCCATGGCCCGCACGACCCCCGCGTAGAGCCTCCGGCAGGAGGCGTTTGGCCCCCCTAGATTGGGCAGGAGCCGCTTCAAGGCAGCCCCGGCCCGCTCCAGTCTGGGAGCCAAACGTCGGAAGTGCTCCGCGAAGTTCCACCGGCTGTCGAGGACGAGTCCTAGTACTTCATCGTTGACTCGACGCCGATGTGAACCTCTCCCACCGTTATCTGGGAATAGGGTGATACTTGAGCGTAAAATATTGTAGAACTATTATAACGCGTATTTGCTACTAATATTATAAATGTGAAAGTTTGGATGTTTGTTACTCATTCACGCAAAAACGGCCGAATGGATTTGTATTAAATTTGGCACATAGATAGTTTGTAACGTGCAATAACACGTAGGATACTTTTTATCCCGATAGTACGTTGCCTTGGGATAGGTTTCGACCTCCACGCAGGCGATGCTGCAAGCAAAAGTTAGTTTAAAATAATAATCAACCAGCACTTTCCCAGCGAGTTTGTTCGGCAAAGAATTCTCAATCGCGGGCCTTATTTCTTGTCTTCTTTTGAAAGAGAACCTCTGTGCAAAATTATCAGATTTTTAGGTCCAAGGGTTTGGGCTAGACGTCAGTGTGTCAGCCAGTGAGCGAGTCATTTAATAATATGGCACGTCTATAGCCAAGTACGTCTGGCTAACGTTCCCGAAAGCAGAAGAGTTTGTTTATTTGAATGCGCTAAACTCTGAAACTACAAGTCAAATTTGAAAAATAGTTTTTGCATTTGATAGCTCATTTTTGAGGACTAGAACCCTTAGGAGCAGAACAAAACGAAAAAAAGCCAGACAGAACACCGACAGAAAACGAAGAAACGTGGGCAGGCGATACGATGCGATGGGGTGGGTCAGAGGAACAAGAAAGTTCACGCGGAGGAAGACGCAGGTATATGCCAATATCTAATAATACCTACGTAATATTTCATGGCAGATCAACACACCCAGAGAATGGTAACCAGGCTGACTTCGATATGGTAAGTTCTTTATTGTAACACACAATGACTAAACATATAATATTGTTAAATGAATACCTCACGCATCCATAAACGACCGGGTTTCATAACCCTTAGATGTGTGCACATTTTTCACACTTCAAGACTTTCTTGCTTCGGAGAGCATGTAAAGCCATCCCGATTCGATCACTTAGCCTCAGGCGAAAACTTCAAAGCTTTAACGCTAATATTCGTCGACATTGAAGCCGTTTACTGTCTTTTAAGTAAACGCGTGTAGATATTTTATTTTTAGTTACACGTGTCTAAACGCTTGTCAAAATGAAGTTAACCTATATTACCAGTCAATGTTTTGTCCAATACTTTTCTCATGCAACAGATTTGCGTGACTTTCACCAGGTCACTGGTTCACCTTGTGAACCCGGGTGTCACCTACCACACTGCACTTCCAGTACGTGACTTCTTGATGATTGACGCTTATAGGTATAAAACCCTCCATACAAACGATAACTCTGACCGTTCGGCTACCCAAACTAATCTATGCCCAATACACAAGGGACGTCCTCGTACACTTTTGAGGAGAAGGGAACTTGAAATACAACCAGCGTTTATCTGTTATGACCCGTGCAATCTGTACGGTGGTTGTTACTGTAATCTATGGCTATTGCACTGGGATGGCCACCTTTATACGTATTAGACATGGAAAGAAAAAATCTAGAAGGTCAAGTGAGGGTTGAAACATTTACACTGCGTTTTGTTTTTTCAGTTTCGGGGTAATTTTTTTGTTGCCGAATGGAGTTGCTCTTGACCTCGATGTTATATTATACGGTATTAAAAGTTGCAGTATTTAGCAGAAAAGTTTTTGGTGATTGAAAATCAAAAATTCGTCTATTCAAACTAAACTGATAATCAGAACGTTTTGAATGTCAAAACTCCATAAGGTAGTTCACCAGAAGCCCGCACTTCACCTCTTCCTAGTGCTTTAGCTGGGAAGAAAAACTGGCGCAACAAACTCCCCAGTAGCCGATGAAAACTAGGCAATGAACTGTAATCAATGGTGAGGGACCTACACGCTTCTCGCTTATTCTTCTAATATCCTACTTATACAATGTGTAACGGAAAGGGTATATACATACCAAGGGCACGGCCTCTTTTGATGATATCAAACAAGATAGGAAGGGTTTTTTAATCCTATCTCTACATGTTCGGAAGTTATGAGAATTCTTAATACATTGATGCCAGAAACCAAATCATCAAATTGAAATAAACACATCACTTGGAAGAGATTTATCGTGATATTAGCAAGTAACGTGAAAAGTGATTGACCTACGTAGTGCGGTGACACGTTTTTTATGATTTGAATTTAAGAAACATTTGAAACCGAAAATTTGGTATCAATACTTAGAGTACTTTATTTTGAGCTGAAACTATGTATAGTGATTCTATACCAGCTGTTATCTTTAGTGCTTAAGGATAGCAATAGGGTTTCTGTTACACCTGTCTGTCTGTATTATTATATTATGAATCTGAAAGTTTGTATGTATGGATGTTTGTTACTCAATCACGCTACAACGGCTAAACGGATTTGGATGAAATTTGGCACACAGATAGATTATAACTTGGATTAAAACAAACAATATTTTTATCCCGGTAATACGTTCCCGTGGGATAATATTCGACCAACACGCGGGCGAAGCCGCTGGAAAAAGCTAGTCTTTAATAAATGATTGACCCTATCTGTTTCAACTTATTTTGCCCCTGAGAAGAGTTCAATCGCCAATCTTAAAATACAAATAAAATCAATGTCATCATTGTTATAGATAGATGCGTCTAGAAAACGAACTTTCCCATTCAAGTCACCCAGAAGGGGTGATCGTCATGCCACTGCGTCCCATCAAAACGGCCTAAATGTCAAACGGCATTCTAAATTAGACAATGGCTGTCCGAATATCACGGATTTAAGCTTCGTCAATTTACCCCCTAATTCCTGCAATATTTCCATGAGTGAACTCGATTTTGTGTAAATAATGAATAAATAAATAAAAATGTTTATATGAACCTTCAAAATTAACATAAAGAAACAAGTTTACAATAAAATAGGCCGAAAGGCAGTAACACTATTTTAAATGTTAGAGATGCTACCAATACCTAAACTAAGATAACTTAATATCTTGTGATATATGTATCAGCGCCCACCCTCATTTGCATTCACGTAATATTAAATACACATTAGAGCCAGAAAGCTTAATACTTATAGTTTTATAATTTAAATATAATACTGTGGCATAGAGTGTAGTGGAGAGGCTTGTGGCTAAGGAGAGGCTTGTGGCTAAGTAATATAAGCCACTCGGATCGATCGATCAGGTTAAGCTACGCTCGCCGCGGTTGGTCCGTGGATGGGTGACCATCTTAACATACCAAGACCTCTCCGTGCCTCGGAAAGCACGTTAAGCCGTTGGTCCCGGCTGTCATTTGTAGATCTTTGACAGTCGTTACGGGTCGTCAGAAGCCGGAAAGTCTGACAACCAGTCTTTCCAAGGGGTATCGTATATTACCCAGTAACTGGGTTGTGGAGGTCAGATAAGCAGTCGCTCCATGTAAAATACTGGTATTCAGCTGCATCCGGTTAGACTGGAAGCCGACCCCAACGTAGTTGGGAAAAGGCTAGGCAGATGATGAATTAATAAATAAATAAAACTGTTTATTTGCACCTTCAAAATTAACACAAAGAAACAGGTTTACAATAAAATAGGCCGAAAGGTAGTAACAATATTTTACATGTTAGAGATGCTACCAATACCTAAGCTAAGATAACTTAATATCTTGTGATATATGTATCAGCGCCCACCCTCATTTGCATTCACGTAATATTAAATACACATTAGAGCCAGAAAGCTTAATACTTATAGTTTTATAATTTAAATATAATACTGTGGCATAGAGTGGGTCTTCTCTAAAAATCTCCATTGTGTCAAGGCTGTATCATTTTACTGCTGAAGTTGACTTTTATTTGGGTAAGGACGTAAGTAATTGCTTCTTTTTTCCTTACTCTTTGTTTTTGTGTGTCTCTAAAATCCTTATCAGTTTTTGGTTATACGAGATTAATCATTCTAAGTGTGGAAATACGTTGTCTCAGAGTCATGTTAGTTTGTAATAAGAAAAGCTTTATTTTAAGCCAACATACTCGTATTTATTCATTTATTTAATCATTTAAATCAGAATTCATTAACATTCCATAACTCGTTAGTAAAAATACTTAAAACTATGTTAGTATTATTATTAATTAAATAAAAAACTGAGCTATTAAATTTAACATTCTAAAAAAAATTGAGCTACTTTACACTAAAGAGGACACCACCCGAGCCGTGAACTGTATTCCAGTGTTTCACAACCGGGCAATCAAGCCTTTCCATTAAGGTATTCAGATAAACCCTCATATTTATAAACGTTGCTTAAAGTTGTTAAAACGTCAAAAATTTATGGTAAAACAGTCGCTAATCAATACTTAACTTAAAGCAGCGTTTATAAATTAGGGGGCATATGTTTAATTTTTCAATGTTTCTATTCATTTGTAAGAAAAGTGATGATCTTTATTTGGTTCTGTGGTTTCTGTTTACCGCGTGTAAATGTGTGTGACTAGACGCGCAACCTGCACCCTAATTGCGTAACTCACGATGAATCATAATCTGTTTCATTTTGACAGTTCAACAATATTCATTGCGTTATTTACGTTGTTGAGCACACACATTTTTTGAACATATGAAGCAATGGATTAGCAATCTGTTTCAAAATGATTCAGATTATGATTGGTCGTGCGTTACGCAATTAGGGTGCTGTTACTATGGATTCTGTGTATATGATTCTGAACCTAACATAAACGCAGGGGCGTTAAAACTTTTCTTTGGTTATTAAAAAAACAACTACAGCAGCAGATATTTTGATAACTGACGATAACTTTTTACGCTAGTGGGTCTAGAATCATTTTATGAATTTATGGATGTATCCGTGTGTGTGTGTGTGTCTTGTAAACTGTAGTTTGCAAGTCGATGTCCCTGCCACCCTGTATACACCGTAATATTTTAGTAGTCTTATAGAGGTGGTCCACTCAATGTATCCGTCATAAAATACCTCTAGGCGCGATTAAAACATGGTTACCATTTATTAAGATAATAGGTACAAAGAAAAATAAATAATGCTTTAGAATTATGAAACACCCTCCCTGTTAATAATTTTTACGTATCAAACGGTAGAAGATATCTACCTACCTACCATTACATTCCATCATTAATTCCATCTCCATAACACGGTTTTTCAAACTACGTCATGCATCTTAGTGAATGATATTTTCATTTTTTAACTAAACAAATGTCATTTTTTTTTTCTTAATAAATGATTAGTAGTCATTGGAGACATGAAGTGGGCTGCCGTTGTAAGACGACTAAAATGTCACGGTGTATTTTAGTTAAATATGGTGATGATTTCATATGGATCATGGTCTCAGACTCAGTCTCAGTCCGAAAAACGTAAGAATTTTTCATTATCTTTTCTTACAAAGTTATTATTTTTACTTTTGTAACATAAAATAAAATAGGGGTGCGTCCATCTTTCATCAACGACGCGGATATAAAGCTCTACTTAAACATAACCAATTGCCTTCCACCCCTATTTTGCATAATGATTTTTCTTAAAATTAGTGCGTTACAGCAAATGGAAAACCAAGGGGGAAGGGAGAGAAAAATGACGTAATTAGGCAGACATCTTGATTTCGTCCGTTTGTGCGTTCCTATCTTTGTAATGGCAGTTTTTTTTAAACAGTAGCCATTTTGAGAGGCTTAGAAGGATGTTAATCTTCTCAGACACGAATCTGTAAGGATTCTTTTGAGGTAATCTTTGGCTTATTGTATTATTTAAAAGATTGAGGGTGTGCGTCGTCAGTTTGTAAGCTTTGAAAATGCCATCTGGTGACAAATATAATGCAAATAATAATACTAAACATAGTGAAGGAGATTACATTATTTAAAGATTCGAAATTGATGTTACATTTCTAAAAAAACAAAAATTGATCAAAAAAATCCAAGAAATTGAAGATGGAATACCAGTAGTAGGGTATCAGTAGGTTGTGAAATGTGTGTATTTTTTTTTTTGTTTGTATTTGTGTGTATTGTTATAATTGTGTGTATTTAATGTAAGTTGTGAATTGTGGTATTTAATAATAATTGTGTCCGAATTTAATTGAATTTAATAATTGTATCCGAATTTAATTGAATTGAATTACAATTTACTAATAGCATGCATAATTCAACTTTATTAATTCATTTCTTAAAATTGTATTTAAGCAAATAAATTTTCACGCCGACATTAATTGCATAATAAGTGATCGAGTAATATCTTAACTATGCTACTGTACCTTATTTATGCAAATAAATTATTTTGATTTTGATAGTTCCACAACATTCATAGCGTTAGTAACGTTGCTAAGCAGACAATGGTGCCGATTCTCTTGTCACAAAATTCTCTAAACTAAACTAAAAATCACTAAAATTTAGTTTATTCCTGTCAAACGACGATATCCCATTCTGAAATTGACTAAAGTGACACAACTTATCTATATTTTAGTTTGACAGCACTAAGATTGTACTGAGTTTTTAATTTAGTGAAAATGGTAATTTTGCTATTCTGTTGTTGTCAAATTCATTATTATATTCAATATAAAATTTTGATTGTCTAACTAAATCTGACTATTTTTAATCGCGATTAAAAAGGTGTGGAATAAAATTAGTTGTCAAGAACTAAAATTCACACTGACACCTCGACTTCGGGCGCAAATACAGTACTGTATTTTTTTTTTCTTTTGTTTTGCTTATATCTCGAAATTGGTGTGTCCTATCGTAAAAATAATGAAAATTTGGACCCCCATTATAGAACCCCATACACCTCTAAAACTCAACATGTAGGTAATAATTTTTCATATTTTCGATACAAAAAGTAAAAAAATCCATTTAAAACACGTTGAGGCTGCCCCCCTGCGCGATTCCGGCTCTAAAAAAAATCACGGGGTAGGGCAAACGTGGAGTCGCGTTTGTCAAATTCGATTTTAGTTGTGTCAAAATTATTTTTAAATTTAGAGATCTTTTTTTGCAGAATAGCTTTAAGATTCTCATAGCCAAAAGTAAGGAATTTTAGTGATAGTTTAGTTAGTTTAGTTCGGTGTACAACAGAATCGGCACCAATAAGGAATTCATGAAAGAATGGGTTAACCTTTAAAATGATTCAAATTCTGATTAATAGTATGTTACGCGATTGTAATAATAATAATATCTTTATTTCCCAAAAATACAGATAATTGAACGTTGAGTTTACAATTTTTGAATTTATGGTAGAGATAAAACAGTTGGATGCTGCAGAAATCTGTACACAATAGATTAGACTCTGTCTCTTAAACTAGGGTATCCCGTGACAATTGAGGGGCTTGTAATAGCCAGACGGATCAGTAGATCAGATTAAGCTACGCTTGCCGCGGTTGGTCCGTGGATGGGTGACCATCTTTACATACCAAGACCCCTCCGTGCCTCGGAAAGCACGTTAAGCCGTTGGTCCTGGCTGTCATTTGTGGATCTTTGACAGTCGACAGAAGCCCGAAAGTCTGACAACCAGGCTTACTGAGGGCTATCGTATTACCCAGTAACTGGGTTGTGGAGGTCAGATAGGCAGTTGCTTCATGTAAAATACTGGTATTCAGCTGCATCCGGTTAGACTGGAAGCCAACCCCAACATAGTCGGGAAAAGGCTGGGCAGATAATTAAAATGAGTGTGTCACGCAATAAGGGTGCTGTTCCCAGAAGCTACCATCTATCTAAAATAAGGAAAGTTCCGTGAATGAACGAATTCTGGAAATAAACTTAGACATACCTATGAAGGGCCCGCAAGGGCCGATGCCTGCCAGGGGTGCGGGTTGTTGGAAAGAGATACCGCGGCCCCGGGCACACAAGCAGCTGAGAGAACACGGGTGGGTTTTAGTCAGTAAAACGCCCTCCTGCTCCATCCAGAGCGGGAGAAGTCATTTGATGATTTTCCACCCCAAGAAAAAAAAAACATACCTATGAAACAAAAGTGTAAACAAAAGAATACGGTGATTTCAACTCTAACGTGAGCTAAATATTCCACTAAAATCATCCCACCTAATTTGCAAAATCTGTCACAGTAGCTTCGCTCCCACCCACATTATCTAACTAGCAGATAATCAGCTGCCAGGCTGCCATGCTGCTTTGCTGCTGCCATTCCCCGATGACTGTGACTGAACAACTGCACAGTATCGGAATATTGTATAATTTGCGCTGCGCTCAGCGTTGCGCTGTGTGCGCTGCACTGAACATCCATTTGAATAATGCTGTAGCGTTTATGTGAAATATTGGGTTTTCGGAAGTGCGGTAGTTGGTGATAAGCTATAGAGAGTTTAAATACTTACCTAGATTTTTTTATTGTTATTTATATAGTTTAATTTTATTCTAAGTAGGTAATCTTAATTTCATTGTTTTGCTGTACCCTTACAAGGTCCATATTTCTGTACCTAGCTTTAGGTCCTTTGTAACATCTGTAATACAATAAGGAATGCAATAAATGAATATGAATATAAATTTGAAAATATAATTTTGCTGAATCGCGTCCAGTTATGGGCACTGAAATAGGTTTGTGCTAAGATTAGGTTCAATTCAATTGTGTAGCGCGTCGAGATTGAGCTCACAAACTATCGCTTGCCAGGCTGCACCTGGGCTTAGGTCCGATTTCCATGTCTGAATTAATTCCCAGTTTATCGCAATAACCTGGCCACCCCATGGCCAAATGTGAGTATTTAATTACCTCTGACGAACTTTTCTAGGAAAACGTGACTACAAAATTACGTCACTGTTCTTTTACCCAATAATTTCCAGCAAAATACTCTTTTCCAACACATTTGTATCGCACCCGCAACGCTTGCAGTATAGAACAGCGGACTAAAGTCTCGCTGTGCAAGTTTATGACATAAACAAGTAACATCTGCTTTGTCTTATTGAGTTTGGAACTCAATATTGACTCTCAATAGTAAATACGTACCTATAAATCAAATTTCAAGTTGCGCGGATGGCTGTACGTCGGCACAGATCAAAACTGACGAAAATATGGGCACATTTTTGTGATATGACGTGCATTTTCTGTGTGTTCAGTAAATAGTTCACCCTTTTCCAATCTATGACGTATAAAACATTCAAGATATTTTCTTGGGAGAATAACGTCCCCAGTTTATTAAACTCGGTTTTATCAACCACCTGTTTAGACCACAACTTGCTATTGTTATTAAAATAACACCAATTGATGCGAACACTTAATGAAAATAGTCATGTGCTGTCGATATATTCCAAGATTATTTATCGAAAACAAACAAAAATGCTCTAAGCACGAAGGTATTTTTTTCTCGTTTACACTAACAGACGCCTAAATGTAAACAATGCCTAATTAGCAGTGCACTGTTTGATTTTCAACGCTCGGCTTAGCACCTTGAGTCTAAAACACAACAGTGGTCAGGTCAAAAATGTATAATTAAACAGTCGCTAATCGTTACTTAACTTTAAACACCGTTTATAAATAAAGGGGTACGGTGTTTGTGAAAACGGGCATTTGTGTTGTCTCCGTTGCTAATATAAACTAGACAAAGACAATTATTTTTTGAACTCCTATAAATAAAAATCATCAAAGGCCATTCCGCTCTCCAACATCTTATGGATCCAAAATTATGACCTGACCTTTACTGTTCCCGATGGTCTGAGCTGAGCCAAAGTTGCTCAAGGCGTTAGGTCAGCCTAGGTCATTAGGCCAGCACCAGCTTTTAGCCGCTGAACTGTCTAGAAAAGGGAATTGTAATAAAGTTTATTAAACGGCTTTTAAGAGGATTTTAGTTAGTAGAAGGCTTTGGGTGAAAGTTTAGCCGGACTTATTATAGACTAGCTTTTGTCAGCAGCTTCGCTCGCGTGGAGGCCGGAAATTATACCACTGGAACGTATTACCGGGATCAAAAGTGTGGCCTATAGACGCATTTGTGTGCTGGGTTGGCGGGGAATGAAACCACTGGAGACTTCTTGCTTCTATATTTGGAGTACCTACTTTGTTCTAGGTAGCTCGCCGCTGAATATGTCGAATGACAAAAATGTTCCTATTTTTATACAATTTTGTGAGGATTTAAAATATCGATTTGATCAATCATAATTATAATAAAAATCTTTTTTCAAAAAAAATAAACAACCGACTTCCAAAAAAACACTAAAAAGTGAAAAATAACTTTAATTTCGGAAATGGTGACTTTGGATATGTATTTAAATTTTTTGTCACCGCCTTCCGAAATAAAAGTTATTTTTCACTTTTTAGTGTTTTTTTGGAAGTCGGTTATTTATTTTATTTGAAAAAAGATTTTTATTTTTCACTTTTTAGTGGTTCACATGTGCTTACCCCTTCACAGCGTACCGGCGTGATGTTATGTTATTAACTGGTGTAAACAATTGACAGACATGAGATTTCAGCAATCCCTGTCCATTTGCTATCATTTATTGAGGAGTTCCGTTGCCTATCTCCGAAGTTCTTCATCAGATCTTCACCAAATTGAAATGGAACCACTCCGAGAAAGTACTCTTCCAAAAACTACACAAATTGCTTCAAGTGTGCCTATAAAATTTGAAGAATTCTCTCTATTTCTCCAGGATCCCATCATCAGATCCTGACTTGATGATCATGGGACCACCTGGGAAGTATACCCTTTCAAACAAAAAAAAAATATCCAAATCGGTCCAGCCATCTTCGAGTAATCGGGGAACATACATAAAAAAAAAAAAAAGGTTCCGACGAATTGAAAACCTCCTCCTTTTGGAAGTCGGTTAAAAAAGCGCGGTTAAAGGCGTCAGCTAATTAGAGAAAGGCACAATATCATAAAAAAAACGCGCGTAAAGCATCAGCCAATCAGAGCGAGGCACAATATTGAACATTTTTATCTTAAATACCTCGACCCTTTACCGTAACGAGGACCGCGCTACATTATTTGCGTTTTTTGCTAACTTTATTACATTTACATAGGTAAAACTATATATAATCGGACTCTATGTAATAAGAACTATCTAAGAAAAATATAAAATCATTTAAGACAATATAAAATATAACATAAACACTTGAACTACTGCTTACCCCTAGTACTCAATTACACAACTAATACGAATTATTAAACTATGGTAAACTTATTCACTTTGTACTGTCTAATGAGTGTCTATGTATCACTTTTACTATTATGTACACTGTTATATCACTTGTCCCGCACAAAAAGTATCCTATATGTTAATTCGGGTTATAAACTATCGGTTAGATAAATTCATTTAAACCCGTTTGGACATTTTTGTGCGATTGAGTAACAAATATCTAACCATTTTAATATCCAAACATCTAAACATACATATTTTCACATTTATAATATTAGTAACATAATTATGATAAGATTTGCAGTATTATCTTAAAAGCACATTTTACGTAATTAAGGATTCCAGGAAGGGATTTTAAAAGTCTTCTTGTAGAGGCTATTTACTTAGTGTAAAACGTCACACACATACTGGCAGCCGATGATTAGGCTGTGTCTATGTTCAAGCATTTAGGTTGTTCAAAAATAAGAACGTCAAATAATTTTAGAAAGGTTTTGTTCCGTGAGCTTTGATTGTAATGACAGGCGCGTCTTTGTAAGCATCTGATAATCTTCTAAACTTTTTAAATAAACGTGGTGACCACAGTTTAAACGCCTCATGGTGTTTTTGTTAAATCCATTACACACCCGGTACCTGGAAGTTCGTCTGAGCCTCCACAGCACATTCTATTTCCAAGTACAACAATTACGTGGGTTCAAATCCTACTATTCTATTTTTTCAATGATAAAGATGTTAACATTAAAACATACGGAGCATTTCGGACAGGTTGACTTTGTGTAGATGTACGTGAATGGATGTGAATTGCATGCAGCTGAGATGATAATGTTAAGAGGGATGTGTGGTGTTACACGAATGCATAGACTAAGAAATGAGTACCTACATAAGAGAAAGACTAAAAGTGGCACCGGTAACTGAAAAGTTGTATGGAAATCGGTTGTCTATGCGCATGTGATACGTAAGTATGAAGAAAATGTTGTGAGGAAAGTTTTGAGTGTGAATGTTGATAGCTATAAGACTAGGGAGAGACCAAAGAAACTATGGATGGACTGTGTCCGTCAGAATAACGGGTGTATGACTTCCTAATAGATCAAAAATAAAACTATATAAATGTACGTAAAATGTACGTTTTTGTACTAAACTAAGTATAAATGTACGTGTCTGTTTCTAATTATAATGGCCAATGGTACATGGATGTGCTATGTTTATTTGAAGCTAAGATTAAATAGAAGTCCAGAAATGATGATTGTCCATTGTATACTTTAAGGTCAAATGTTATAAAATTGATTAAGTCATTCTATGAATTATACAGGGTGTTTGGCAGAATGTTGAACATACGAAAATGGTGGATAGGTGGGGTCATCTGCTACTTACTCAGCCCTAATTTATTTGGCCCTGGACCCCTGGGTATTCAAAAAAAATTGTTTTGCTTTCTTCTAGTTTCACCACTTTCTTAACTTTAAAGTGTAATTTTTATTAAAAATGGGTAAAACAGGCAATATTTTTTTAATGCAAGTTGAAATTAAAATTTAAGTATTTTTTACATCTTTCTGTAAGTTTGAAGACTCATTACCTTTTTTCTAGCTTACATCTGAATAAAGCAATCATTTTAGAAGAATCTGCCTAAAAATTACACTGTCAAGCTAAGAAAGTGGTGAAACTAGAAGAAAGCAAAAAACTTTTTTTTTAAATATCCAGGGGGCCAGGGCCACATAAATTAGGGCTGAATAAGTAGCAGATGACCCCACCTATCCACCATTTTCGTATGTTCAACGTTCTGCCAAACACCCTGTATAATCGAGTTTTGTATTTCAATCTGGCAAGAACATAAGATGTGCATTTATTCGTTATTTGGTATGTTAAAATAGTTTGATTGAATCAACCCGCCATTCTGACCTCAGGGTGGTGGCTCACGTGCATTTTACAATATCAGAGCTTGTATAACATTTAAGAAGTTTTTAAACAGTGTTCCAATAAGTACAATTGACGTACATTTCATTCCTAATGTCAAATTTGTAAAGGGTTAATTGAATTAAAATTCACCGCCAACCAGACATCAGGATAGCGACTTACTTTAAAATGATGTTTGCTACGCATACAGACACGTACATTTATACTTATTTTAGTACAAAAACGTACATTTATATAGTTTTATTTTTGATCTATTTGGAAGTCATACACCCGAGATTCTGATGGACACGGTGGACTGTGTGAATGATGATATGGTTAGAAAGGCTGTAAGCACAGACTACATAGAGATACTACGTATCAGACGACCCACTCCCATAGAGAAAAAATGGTCAGTAGAGATGTCAAAAGTTGGAAGTTTAAAACATGACAGTTCGTTTTTTTTTTAATTTAGTTGTTGAGTTTTAGGCAAAGGCTCACACAGAAAGCCTCAATTACCCTATTGTAGGTACTGTTTTCAGATCTTTTTTTTTTGTTCGTAGCTCAAATCCAATAATGTAAAACTTCTAAATTACAGAGAACTACTGAGAAATATGTAAATGAAACAACAAATACTTATAAAGATTTTTATTTTTTAATTTAGTTTTATATTTATTGTATGTATTTATAATAAATAAAATAAATATGCCTTAGGTTGCATTCTCGGAAGAGATTTTCCTATTAATCGGGATATATCTGTGCCTTTTATTATTTTATTTGTTATATTAGGTTGGGGAAAAAGTCTCTTCGCATTATAGTATGTATGAACTTGTAATAAAATCTCTTTGGCTATACTATTTGTATCTGGCTGGTTTTGGTATCATTGAAAGTTTAAATTTTAAAGAACATAATTCCAAATTCAAATTAGGAAAATGTGTGATTTTCATTTGTTTTTCGTACCGTCAAGATGAGTGAATCTAATGAAGAAATTCGATACATTTTAAAATTTTACTACAAAAAAGGTAAAAATGCAACGCAAGCCGCGAAAAAAATTTGCGATGTTTATGGACCTAGTGTAGTGTCTGTGAGAGTAGCACAAATTTGGTTTAAGCGTTTTCAATCCGGAAATTTTGATGTCAAAGTTGCACGTCGCTCTGGTCGCCCTATTACGGATAAAATGAATGCCATTTTTGAAAAAGTGGAGCAAGATCGGCATACCAGTAGTTACGACGTAGCTGAAGAACTGGAAATTGACCACAAAACAGTTTTGGCGCATTTGAAAAAAACTGGGTACACAAAAAAGCTCGACATTTGGGTACCTCACGAGCTCACTGAAAGAAACCTAATGAACCGTGTACTCATTTGTGATTCTTTATTACGACGTAATGAAACCGAACCATTTTTGAAGAAGCTGATAACTGGTGATGAAAAGTGGATCACGTATGACAAGAACGTGCGAAAAAGGTCGTGGTCAAAGGACCGGCCTTTGACCACGACCTTTTTCGCAGGCTTCACAGACTGTGGCGAAACCCGGGTTAACTCGCAACAAGGTGATACTGTGTGTGTGGTGGGATTGGAAGGGCATTATTCATTATGAGCTGTTACCACCAGGCAGGACCATCGATTCTGAACTCTACTGCGAACAATTGATGAGATTAAAGCAAGAAGTTTAGAGAAAGCGGCCGGAATTAATCAACAGAAGGGGTGTGGTTTTTCATCATGATAACGCCAGACCTCACAAATCTTTAGCCACCCAACAAAAATTAAGAGAGTTTGGTGTTAATGCATCCGCCGTATAGTCCTGACCTTGCACCTTCAGATTTCCACCTGTTTCGGTCTCTTCAGAATTCTTTAGGCAGTGTCAGGTTAACATCACGAGAGGACTGCCAAAACCACTTGTCGCGGTATTTTGACCAGAAGTCCCAAAATTTCTATAGCAATGGGATCATGTCCCTACCTACAAGATGGCAAAAAGTTATCGAACAAAATGGTATCTACATACTTTAGTTAAATGTAAAATAAACTTTATTAAAAAATGTTTTGAATTTTCTTAAAAAATGCGAAGAAACTTTTTCCCCAACCTATTACAACACGAGTTGAAAATTACTAATTTTAACACATGGTCAAGGAAGGCCTTTTTAATTTATTTTTTAAGTGTTTCACAAGAAAGGTAGCCAAATGAGTACTTAGACTTAATTTGGCTTTTCATTATTTTGGAAATGTTATTTTTAGCTGGACAGTGTTATATGTACTCATTTGCCACCAATGCAAAATATTACAGTTTAATCACTGAAAGGATAAGACAGTACGGAAATTAATTAACGCAAACTTCACTCGATCAACAACAAAACTGTAATGGCGGTATATAAATAGCAGAAGCGGAAAACTGATAACTTGTTCGAAAACCGCCTAAATTTGACAGTGACATTTGTAAATGGTCTATGGTTTTGGCACCTGGCGAAAGAGGGGTGAAGAATGATAGAAGGGGGTGAGGAGGCCTGTCTTGTTCGTTTCTTCCAACCATAGAGTATACGGTGTACATTTTTTGTTCTAAGTTTGCGTGCCGTGGCTGTAAGTACGGAGATGACGACTAATAGACAAGTGTGGAAGAAATAGACATGTTGCACCGACCCCAAATAAATTGGAATAAGGGTAGGTGGAATGATGATGAGACTTTGTCTAGATGTATTTGAATTGATGCGCTGCAATTTAATTTTAAGAATGTGTTATGTCATCGTATTCAGTGCGAACAATTGTTGGTAAACCAAATAAAATAAAATTAACAAATGTTAAGAGTTGATTGGAGCTTTACAGATAGTGAGTTCAGAAGATAATATTCCAATAAAAGAATTTAAAAAGAAAAACAATTGAACAACGATGATTATACAAGAATGAATTGTTTCACATAACTATGCGTTATGCGTTAACAAGTTGCCGTGTCCGGAATATGTAGTATCATATCGATTGCCTTCAGATGTGCCGACTAATCGAGTTACCGTGTGTCGGTTCAGTTGAGTGCCTCGGCTTTGAGTTATGTCTGTCTATGCTGGCTTGAATCATATCTTGAGCGTCGAGATATTGAGTGTGGTAGTCCTTAGCTGTGTAGTTATGGATGGATTTGAGTCTGTAGGTATCTTGAGGTTTAATGAATTAGGCTTCTGTTGCTACTCTTTGATTATACTACTCTTTTATTTATAATAGACAGTTGCACAAGCGTTTCAAGACGTAGGTACATAATATATGTCACATAGTCCCTATTTTGGAATGATTAGGATTTATAACACATTTTTCACTTTTTAGTGGTTCACATGTGCTTACCCCTTCACAGCGTACCGGCGTGATGTTATGTTACTAACTGGTGTAAACAATTGACAGACATGAGATTTCAGCAATTCCTGTCCATTTGCTATCATTTATTGAGGAGTTCCGTTGCCTATCTCCGAAGTTCTTCATCAGATCTTCACCAAATTGAAATGGAACCACTCCGAGAAAGTATTCTTCCAAAAACTATACAAATTGCTTCAAGTGTGCTTATAAATTTGAAGAGTTCTCTCTATTTCTCCAGGATCCCATCATCAGATCCTGACTTGATGATCATGGGACCACCTGGGAAGTATACCCTTTTAAACAAAAAAAAAATTATCCAAATCGGTCCAGCCATCTTCGAGTAATCGGGGAACATACATAAAAAAAAAAAAAAAAAGGTTCCGACGAATTGAGAACCTCCTCCTTTTGGAATTCGGTTAAAAAAGAAGAAGGTACTGGAAAAGAAATATAGTAGGGCAAACAAGTTTATTTATGATTTGGACATACAATAGTCTTCTCAACTCAAAGTATGATGTAGAAATAATATTAAGAACTAACTGACCCGACAGACGTTGTCCAGTCCTAACTGTGAATTAGAAAAGTTAATACGATCGTTAAGTTTTCTTAAATTTTCTAATGTAGCGCGTAACTTTCTTATGTTTCAATAACAAACAAACAAAAATAAAAAACAAAAAAAGAATTAGCAAAAAGAGCAAATAAAAAAAAATTGTGCGAAACTATGTCCAAAAAGACACAATTCATTAATGGCCACAGGCTATTGTTATAGTGGAAAAATGGTCAGCTGAAGAGTATCGTTTCTCGTAAAGCAAATCAACTGAAAACGAATATTAATATCTAATATTGTACCTCAACAAAAGCTACAGCACAAACAACCACAAAGGGGGTATTCTTAAAGCAATTTCCCAACCGATACCGCTTAGCGCGTTTCGGTTTAATCTATTTTTAAGCTATAACTACACGGTCAAAAGGAAGCCTTTATCCGGTAGTCGGGGGAATCGGGCAAAGGCGGAAAAACTCGGGGAACCCGGGGTATTCCAAGTACCATCCACTTCAAAAGAAATCTCTCAAAGGGCGAAACTGAAAATAATATTAATTTTCTTGGAAAAACGCAGTCCGTTGTATAAACGCTAAGTAAGTTATTAAAGTTATAGTTTGTTGGGATTATTGGTTATTATTGTTGGTAAAGCAGAACTATTTTAGTCTGGTTGTGTTTTCAATGTTCCTACTATCTTTTACCCAATAGAATTATTTTTAATACACGATTTAAACTCGGTAAACTATTTGGTTGCTTCATCTGAATCTTCAATTTTTTTTTTTAATGCACAATGTACATAACCATATTTATACGCTAGGCTTAAAACTAATGAGTACATGACCCTGTTAGGGTGCAGCAAGATAACTTAAAACTCTTAAAATTAATAATATTACAGTGAGATCTAATATGACGTTAATAATTAAACTTTAACGTTAAATATTTTAATAATTAAACTTGTATCAAGCTTTATACATACAAAAGAATATCTAATATAATTAATACACAGATATAATATTTAAATTATAATTTAACATTTTATCTTCCATAAATTCTAGGATACTAAAATAACATTTTTCTAAGAACAATGCCTTTAACCTCGCTTTAAATAGGTAAACATAGTGTTCTCGTAGACCGTATATTTTCAGGTAACTTATTGTACATTTATATGCCTGGTATTCTGGGCTATTTTTGTACTTTTGTAGTCTAGATTATTATATCTAGGTCTATGTTTAGAATTAACTTGGTTTTGCGGCGCTCGTTCTTGTCAAAATTAAACATTTTCAGGTTTTTATTAACAAAAGTGGCTATTTCTAATATGTAAATGGAGGGCAGAGTTAACATTATTTTCTTTTATAAAGTGGGGTTTGCAGCTATCTCTAGGTTTTATTTGAAATAATATTCGCATACATTTCTTTTGTGGAATAAATAAATCATTCGCATCCACACTGTGTCACATGATGATACTGTAGCGTAGCCACGCGTAGGCATATGCGTAGTCTGCAAAGAAAGCATAGTGAGTTTTTGTGTTTGATTTTAGCACATTAAGTCCATATGAAAAGTATTTTCGACATGTTTTTTCCAATTTAAATGAGAGCCTAATGTAATACCTAATAATTTGAATTCTTCAACTTCTTCATTATGGATAGTGTCTGTTATATCTTTGAGGTATTTTTTTTGTTTTTGGTAGGGTTTTAATTTTATGATTTTAGTTTTGTTGTTGTTTACTTCAAAATTCTGGTTCTGAAGCCAAAGTTTCACGAGGTTAAAAGTTTAAATAATTTGTCAGTTATATTGAAGGTTGTTAGTAGGGCTTTTAAAGAGTACGGAGATGTCATCAGCGAACAACACACATAGTTGGCCACATATTTCTGGCAGGTCATTAATGAAGACGAGGAAAAGTATACATCTCATTACACTACCTTGTGGAATTGACCAGTTCGTGGTTAGTATTTCGAGCGCACGTTTTGTAACTCACACGTGTCGTCATCTAGGTGTTCTATCTGTAAACATTATATTTTGTAATTTTTTATTTATAATATGCCGGAGAAATGAAGAAAATGTCATGAGAAAAGTTTTGAGTATGAATGTTGTTGATTTATAATCATCAACATTCATACTCAAAACTTTTCTGAGTAGGGGGATACCAAAGAAACAATGAATGGACTGAATGATGATATGGTAAAAATGGTGTGACTACGGAGATGACGACTAATAAAGAAGTGCGGAAGAAAAATACATGTTGCGCCGATCCCAAATAAACTGAGATAAGGGCAGGAAAATGAATGATGATATGCATAAAATTTTATTTGTTTAATACGATGCTTTGGCTACTTTGGTAGTGACGGTTGATGCGCTTTCAGCGAGACAAGACTGTGTCAAATGTGTGTTAATAGACATCCATCTGCACACCGACATCGTCAAGCATAGCCTAAACTGTAGCCTGATCCTCGAGCGTTTCAAATTACATAATGTTTCTAGCATAACATAACTCTATGATTGGCAAAGTTGGCAGCGAGGACAGACAGTTGATATTAATATAGTGCCAATAAACCAAGCTTGAGATAGTTTGTGCCAGTTTAAAGTGGGCCAAATAATAACAGTTTGAAATAATTATTAGACGTGTAGCTATGAACTTTGTGGTATGGCGGATTAGGGTTATTAATTTAGGGTACGAAATAGATTTGGAGTGTTTTGTAGGTTATAAGAGGTAGAGTTCAGGTGTAACATTTACGTAACTACCTGATTGAATAATTTCATGAAGGTTTTTACTTTTGAAGTGTGATACGCAATTGGCATCACTATACCAATTCCGTCCAAGAACAGCTTCAAGACTTACATGGACTGACAGCTCAAGTACGCTCAAACTCGAACGAAGAAGAAGACTTGAAAAATGCGGCCTTTTTAGGCCGCTTTTTCCGATTTTTTTCGGAGGTTTTCCTCATAACCCAGCCAGCTCATAGAATGGCGCGCCAACAGTTTGCATATTTGCAATGGACTCAAAGTTGATGGAGCCAGGTTTTTTTTACGAATGAAACCAAGATGGTGATTAATTTAAATATTTTTTTTAAAATAGGTAATACTTTTGTAAACAGACAGACAGAAAGAAAGATGTGATAATTTTTTTGTACATACTATGACAATTCATTAAGTTATTAGGTACAAATAAAAAGCAATCCTTTCAGTACCTGAGCATTTTATCTAATTAGACAGCAAGTAAAATAAGTATACGATTGATGATCAACTTCGATACGATCAATAGGCACATATGTGAATAGACTTTTCTGAAATTGGTCATATTACAAATAAATGAAAATTGTTTATTCGACACTGAACAAAGAAGTAGATCAGTAGTCATGCGCAATAACTCAAGTCGCCCAGTTGAAATGTTCCTTAATAACAGACTGGACAAAGAAGTCCAAAGAATAGTTCAACCATTCAACATAATGTTTATTGCAGTCTTTTCTACAAAATACAAAATAAAAGATAATTATATTACTCCGTGTGAAAAGAAATATCCCATAATACTGTTCTTGATCATTACATTTTTTGATGTTTTTAGTATCCATCATGTGGTAAACGATACACGCAGTGATTTTGAGGAATACAATAAAAACGTTATCTCACTTACCATTTTTTGGTGGTTGATCACTGTCTATTTCCTCAGTTACATAAAGTTAATAATTTGTGACATAGCTCTCAGCTGCAGTCACATTTCCCTTATTTTGAAGATCCAAGAAATTCACAGTAGTATCAATATTAGTAAGAGTTACCGAAATTATACTATTTGTAATTGGATCTTATGTTTTACTATTTACTGTTTTTATATTTTGGCAGGTATATTTTTTTATATGGTAAAGGGTTCTTTTTATTTTATTGAATTTTGCGGTGATTTAATGGTTATCCAATATGATTTAAATTTAATTTACGGTATTCGTCTTATAACATTGTTGACAAAGTATCTCAATGAATGGGTTAAAAGTATTTTAGTAAAAAGTAATGAAGAACACAATGATCAATACTATGACAAATTGTTTGAGACCTATGAACATATTTTAGAAGCTTACAAACTGTATTTTAAATGTTTTCGAGTTTTAGTAAGTTGGCTTTCTTATATTTTCTCAAATAAGGATCAATAAATCCATTCGCTTCATAGACATGTAAATAATTTATTTTTTAGATGTTATACCGGATATCGGACACGTTCCTACGTTGTTTATGTTTTGTGCAAGTAACCTTAATGCGTACTCAACTACCTTCAGCGTCGTATCATGCAGTAAGTTATATTTTTTTAACTAACCGACTTCAAAAAGAAGGAGGTTATTTTTTTGTTCGAAAGGGGTTTATTCCGAAATGGTCCCATTAAAATTTCATATAGGTCTGATGATGCGCTTCGGAGACAGACAACGGAAAAAAATTACAGCTAATCAACAGCAATTGCTACTATCGCATAAATATGCATTGTTTTGACCCCAAGGATGATGAAATTTCGAATTTGTGTGGGGTAGAGATTATAACTAAAGAGTGAAAAATTTTAACTTTGAAAAAAAAAACAACCGACTTCCGAAAAAACAATACAAAGTGAAAAATAACTTTAATTTCGGACGGCGGTGACAAGGTTCAAGTTGGGCTGCCGTCGAGAGCGGTCGCGTTTGCCTGCGCGCGGTGGATGTGGGCTTGCTTGCCTGACTTCGAAATCAAACCGAATTTTTGAGTGAGTCTCCGTTTGTGTCTAATATTGGGTAGTAATATAAAACGAGGGAGCCAAAGTGACATAAGCGCGTTTCAGCCTTCGGTGGAGACGGGGTGCTGGAGGGCGAATGGCCCCTGCTAGCTGATCCGGTAAGATCGTTCCTAATATTTCAAGGATTTGTTTGCTGAAGCTGCGTACGATCGGCCTTGCTTTGCCGCACGCCCAACTAACGTTATCTTAAGCGATCTTGGTGGGCCTGTACTAGCACTGGCTAATGGGGCGGGATAAACTAATTTACGCTATTAATCTAGCACGAAACACGGTATCGCAATCAAAGATTTTGTTATTCTGGAATTGTAGCGCCGCAGTAATCGGAATTTGAGTCGACTACACATGTTCCATGCAATCATTGCAGTCGACCACGTTTGCTGACCTAGCGATACAATATGGTCGCACGAAGTGCGCCGCGAGCTCAGTGCATTACGAACAGCAACCGGGTGCATTAATTTCCATCATTTTATTCATTTAGCGATAGCTTAGCGTAAACGTTATATTGTTAGGTCTCAGCAATAAACCTTTTAAAGTTATTTTAGTATTTAACTTAGCAGCGTAACGAATCCCACCAGGTAACACTTAGGTCGCGCCCCTACATTTTGGTCCTTCGAGTGGATTCAAGGACTTCGCGGTTGAACTTTAGTTTTTCGGGATTGACGGTTCGTGAAGTGAACTTGAACTGAACTAGTGACAGGTGTTGTATTGCAGTGTTTCTTAGCTTAGCTTAGCAGTGACTAATGGTTACCTTAGCAGCGAGATTTTAGGAGTGATTTTAGTGGCAGTATATTGAGTTGGAGTGCTCAATATATTTTCTCAGCGGTATCAGCAACAGCGGTGCTCGGAGAGTACTGTTCCAGCAGCAGTGAGTTCACACTAGCGACACCAGCGGATCACTGACTTGGGGAGCAAACCTCGTCAGGTTAGCAGCGACAAAGGATTCTTCCAAGTAAGATCGTTCAATATTCTAACACAAGCAGCGAAATGGAGAGCCTTTATTTTCTTCAATCCGAGATTGCGGAGAGTATTAGAAAACTCCTCGTCAATTTTAAAAAGGATAGCGTAGAGGGTAAGACGTTAGATTACTGTAAGCGTAAACTCGAGTTACTTGAGAAGTACTAGAAGAACTTTCAAGTGAATCATGAAAAGATTCTTCCTTTCGAACAGACAAATCATAAATATTTTACCATGTCTGAACTTGAGAGTACGAGCCAGCATTATTTAATAGCTAAAGAACTTATTAGTAAATATAAAGAAGAGTTGATGCAACAAGATCAGAAATCACCATGTCTTCCTCAACCACCCCAGCGAGAGGCGCCCGGAACTTCAGCAAGTCAGCCGGGACCGCCAGTGGCAGCAGCAGCAACTTGACCAGCAGCTTGGCAGCAGCAACAACAACCTTCGACCTTCGAGTCAAGAGGGTCCAACAGCAAGCTTGACGATATGCTTCATAAGCAGTCGGTCAATTTTAAAGCGTTTCTTAGAGCAGTCGACAGTATTGATGTAGAAACTATTGTTGACAAGTGGGAGTTCGAAGACGCCCTTCGAACCCTTCATAGTCGGTGGACTACCATTGATAACCTTCATTGGGAAATCATTGGTGAATCGGGGGAAGGTGTAGCAGGAGATTATGACTATAACTTTACCAAGCACGAGCGAACTTTTAAAAGCTTGAGAAAAGCTGTTAACTCAAAAATATGGTCAACATCTTTTCGGGAGAAATCTACTCCTCAAATGGATATTCCTGTATTTACAAGCCATTATCAGCAATGGATGCCTTTTAAGGATTCATTCAGCGAAGCAATGCGTTGTTCTTGTGGATTACAAGAACAACGCATTGTCAAACGCTCAGAAAATGCAATACCTTAAAGGCAAGTTAAAAGGCGAAGCCGAGCGTTTGATTCAGCACCTTCTAATCAGCACCGATAACTATAACGTTTGTTGGGAGATTCTAAATCATCGCTTTGATAACAAGACGATTATCTTTACAGCGCACGCCAATATGTTCCTGAATATTCCCACCATACAGCAGCAATCGTTTTCAGCCTTTAAAAAGATGCATGACGCCACGTTAGAGAGTCTTCACGCCATCAAAAATCTAGGTGCGGATATTAGCACGTGGGGCCCTCTAATTGCGCATATTATGTCGCAAAAGCTGGATAGTGAATCTTATTCCGAATATATAGACTCGTTGCAGAACTCTAGAGAGCTACCAGTCCTACAAGAGTACTTAGACTTTCTAGAAAATAAATTCACTAGTCTAGAAACATCTCGTCAACGACAAGACACCATGCAAAAATCGTAGCAATCTCAGCAACAAGCGGAGTCTTCAAAACCATTTCCAAACAATCGAAAATTATTAATAAAGCACTAATCATAAATCGAACGATAATAATTGGAAGAACTGAAAAGCAATGCACATGCATGCAATCAAATGCCCTCATTGTTTTGCAGAGCATAAATTATACAATTGCGCAAAGTTTTTTCAAATGCCGAAGGAAATGAAACTTAAAACCCTCAAACAACTGAAATGTTGTTTTAATTGTATTTTTAATCACAATGGCAACAAATGCCATTCCAAAAAACGATGCCTCACGTGTTTTGGTAGGCATCGTACCATATTGCATGATTGTTTTGCTGATGGCCAGAAAAATAATATCAATGGTGAAAATCTTAAGCAAGAAGAGCAATCAAAGCAAAGCAGCGGCAATGGTGTTCACGCATCTCAGCAAAATCTCACTGAGATTCTTTTAGCTACAGCGTTAGTTAGGGTGACAGCAGCAGATAGCACGCAGCTTGTCCTTAGGGCTCTCATTGATCAGGGCTCACATGTATCGTTGATTACAGAGAAGGCAGCTCAACAGTTAGGTTTAAAACGACAGCATTTTTATGGAGCAGTTTCCGGAATAGCAGAAAAGGAATCTAACTGTACGGGCAAGCAAAGCATTATTTGCCAGTCTATGTATACTAACTTTAATTTCCTTAAGGATGTTTTGATTATGAACAGTCTAATAAAAAACTTACCAAATCGATCATTTGAAAAGCCTTCTTGGCGCATTTGGAACATATTAATTTAGCGTATCCAGAGTTTAATACAAGTCGTCCAGTGGACTAGTTACTCGGGGCAGACGCCTATGCTCTTATCATGCCAGATGGTCTGATAAGAAGTGCTGAGTCGTCTGCACCCTTAGCTCAGCAAACACAGCTAGGATGGTTACTGTGTGGAACCGTAAAGCCACAGTTCTATTGTAACGTCATCGTAAATAATATAGCGGATATTCATCAATTTTGGCAAATTGAGGACATTCACGAACAAAATGAAATATCAGCGGAAGATCAGGAATTCAGTTCCTTTTTTGGCGATGATGACCCTTCTAAAATTAGCAGCGGACGAGAAGAATAACTTTCCTACAGCAGCAAGAATAATACTAGAAGATTTCTGAATGGATGATCTGATAACGGGCGCTCATACTATCGACGAAAAGAGGAACAGAATATCAGAACTTAATTCGTGTCTAAGCAGCGGTGGCTACCGCCGTGTCCTCATGGAGGTGATCGGCGGCGGCGATCTCTCGCGTCCGACCCTGGTCCAAGCCATAGTACGGAGCGAGAGTGCATGGCTAGCAGTCGCCTCCTTCAGCGAAGCAGTTATGCTCGCAAAGAGGGAGGCGGCGCACGTAAGGGAGATGCAGTACATGCGCCCTCACAGCCGTGGCCTTCGCAGGAGACGCCCTGGGCGAATTTTTTTTTTATCTCTTATTAAATACGTTTTTGTGATAATTACCTAAATATAACTTTAATTAAATGTAAAAATTGTAAGTGTTTAATTAAAATAGCTATCCAATTATTATTTATGTTACTAAATTGTTATCCAAATTGAATTAATTACTCAGTTAATGTATAATTTTATTTTAATTTTTAAATCTTAGTTACTAAGTTTATTTTTAAGAAATAGTAATCAATTAATAATACATTTTGCTGTGCCCTAACAGGGTCTACAACGGCTTTTAGCTCTAAGCCTTTTGTTAACATCTTTGTTTTTACCTTTTGGAACGCAATTAAATGAATATGAATATGAATATGGGCGTCGGGAATCCCAAGCTGATTCCCGGCCACCGTAGGCACCGGCTTGCGGACGGCGAGTAATGGGTAGCTCGCTGTCCGGTAAGGACCAAGCCCGGGTCGACGGCGCGTTGTTTTCCACACGCGCCTCAAAGAGATGTCAGCAGCAACTGATGGGGCCCGCAACGGCCGATGCCTGCCAGGGGTGCGGGTTGTTCGAAAGAGATACCGCGGCCACCGGCACACAAGCAATTGGGGGAACATGGGTGGGTTTTAGTCCGTAAAAGTTTGACACACCCTCCCGCTCCGCCCAGAGCGGGAGAAGTTATTTGATGATTTCCCAACAAAAAAGCAGCGGCGGCTTCTTGCTGAGAAAAAGCTATTAGAAGAGACAAATTCATCACAGCAAAATAATCAATCACCATCATTTATTTTCAAAACTGAAAACACAGCAAAAACTTTGGGCTTGAGATGGGATCCAGAAACAGATAAATTCACTTTCCAATATACTTCATCAGCGAATACTACAAGACTTACAAAAAGATTGCTTCTGTCGGAAATATCCAGGTTATTATGATCCTTTAGGTTGGCTAGCGCCGCTGACTACAAAATTCAAATTGTTGTTTCAAAAGGTTTGGCTCGATGAAATTCAATAGAGCGATGAAGTTTTTGCCGAGATCAACAATAAGTGGTTAAAATTAACTGAGGATATGGGATATATTCGCAGATGTAAAATTCCACAGTGGTTGCAAAGCAAACGAGATGACACTATCCAACTCCAAGGATTTTGTGATGAATCTCTTAAAGCATACGCATGTGTCATTTATGCCAGAATCGTATAAAAACGGAAGCATCGGTAGTACTAGTCGCAGCTAAAACAAGATTAGTACCTAACAGCAAGACAGTATCAGTAAGTAGCAACTAGCATGACTGGCATAGATTACGAAATCTATGCCTGGAGCGACTTTAAGATCACCCTTGGCTGGGTACAGGGCTATCCAGAACGGTGAAAGCCTTTTGTAGCGAATAGAGTGAAGAAAATTATTAGCGTAGCATCACCAGATGTTTGGAATTACGTTTCGACAAAGGAAAATCCAGCAGATTCAGCGAGCAGAGGACTATCCATTACACAATTAATGGAGCATACGTACGGTACGAGGCGCAGCTTGGTTATCAACACCTTCTTTTAAGCCAAAGCAGAGTATACAACGGAAGAAGAGGTTCGGAAGCAAGTTATAACCGTCCAAAACAGCAATCCCGCGAAAAGCGTAATTGACGATTTAGTAGATCGTCACAGCTCATTCGTAAAAATAAATCGCATCGTAGTATGGATATTACGTGCACTTGCGCAAATAAGTAAATAAAGGCCGTCCTATCTCACATTATAAGAGTTAAGAAAAGCAAAATTATTAAATGCATACAGCGCAGTGAATTTGGCTCGGATATCGATGGTTGATGAATAATAAACTTAATTCCGATAGCAAATTATTAAATCTGCAACCATTTTTGGATGAAAGCGGCATGTTAAGAGTCGGGGGACGTCTTAAAAATGCCAAAATTAACTCAGATATGAAACATGCAATAATAATTCCATAGAGCGGTAGATTAACGGAGCTTCTTATCCAGCAAGCACATGAGCTCTCCTTCCATGGCGGAGCTTGACTTATCTTGTCTTTATTGAAACAACAATATTGGATAATTCAAGGAAACAGAGCTACCAAAAAGCAGCTTTGTATATGCGTGACCTGCAAAAAACAAGAACCCAGGAAGCTACAACAAATAATGGGAGATCTGCCTGATTGCCGATCTAATCCAGCGCCTCCATTCTATCATACTGGAATAGACTAAAATATGGCGTGTATTCGAGTAAAATAAAACAAAGGGAGAGGCATTAAAACGACTTAAGGATATATCGCCTTGTTTATTTGCATGGTTACAAAAGCGGTCCATATAAAGCTAGTCTCCGATCTAAGCAATACGTCATTCATAACCACGTTGCGCCGTATGGCGGCTCGACAACAGACTACAAAACACATATATTCGGACAATGGTACTAACTTCGTAGGTGCCAACAGTTCGAGCGAATCTTTAACGACACTTTTTATCGAGAGATAGCGGAGATGAAGATAGAATGGCATTGGAACTGTCCTTCATGGCCAAGTGCTGGAGGGATCTGGGAGCGATCTATTCGGAGTCTAAAGTAACATCTGAAAAGAGTAACAGGGCGCCAAGCTTTAACATTTAAAGAATATAGCACGGTCATGTCTCAAATCGAAGCAACCCTTAACTCGAGACCGCTGTGCGTAATATCTGAGGATATAGACGATATCGATTTCCTCACGCCAGCGCATTATTTAACCACTCGTTAAAAAATGCGTCTTACTGTTATAGAAACGGCACAAGATGCGAGGATGAGATGGTATTTAATAAATAAAACGTTCCAAGATATATGGAAGCGGTGGACAGCGGAGTATCTTAGCCAGTTATCGATACGTAGCAAGTGGTTAAAAGCACAAAAGAATATAGAGGTAGGTGATATGGTAACCATTCATGACGACAACCTAGCCCTTGGAAAATGGCCCGTAGGTCGATTGGTTCAGGCCCATCCAGGATGGAGCTGTCCGTGTGGTGACTTTAAAAACAAAAAAAGGATTTATGAAGCGGCCCATTATCAAACTTTCTATCCTACCTATAGCAGAAAAAGAAGCAAGTAACGAAAAGCCAGAAAAAAGCGAAGCAAAAAAGTAGCATCAGCAAAGCAATGAGGCAAAAGCGGAAGAGAAAGTGAGCAAACAGTTGTACTAAAATCTATAGAGATTTTATGAGCCTTATATTGCCCACTGAAGCAACTTTCAAAATAACTGCATTTGAGAACCATCAAACGTTGTATTTCGGCCCTTTGGGACAAATGCATCTCATTCGTGATCGGTGGAAAATCATAACATACTACAATTTGACTCCTTACTGGCAAGGAGATGAAGCGGTCGAACAATTTTCTCAATATCTCGAGCAAACATGCGGGAAAATTCAAGAACACAGCCATTGTAAAATTATCGTCCTACAAATACAACACGAGTACGATGAACTACAATATTATAATCAGCTGTTGCTCAATCAGCACTTTGGAGGGCGTCCGCAAACTCGACGCGGGCTTATCAACGCTGTCGGTTCTATAGCTAATTCATTGTTCGGAGTACTGGATCAAGAATTCGCAGAAAAATACAAGCGTGACATTGAACTTATACAAAAGAATACATTTCACCTTAGTCAGCTGCACAGGAATCAGACATCAGTCATAGAAGCGGAGTATAATATTTTAAAGAGAACAGAAAAGACTATTGAAAAGCAGCATAAGATAATTAATAATCATTTAAATTATTTAGACAGCGTCACCAATACATTGCAGCAAGAGAACTCGTGAAGGGTCATGATGTAATACTTTATTGAATACGCTTAATCTTAAACCAAATTTACTCGAGACTATTAACTCCCATCAATAAATTGATTAGTAATCTTACGCCACCTATCCAAATTTTCGAAGACTACAAGGTCAACGAAGATACCACACCGATAAACGATTCTTTAAAGTATCTCGGTGAACAAATTAAAGCGATGAAGGAATCAGCCCAACAGACAGAGGTTTTAACGACACATGACATACATCAGTATGCGCTGTTTAATGGCCTATTAGTAGCAGCTGTCGCAGTGGTCTTGTGGTTCCCGAGAAAGAGGTGTCAGCGGGCCAGTGGTCCGACCATCCAAGAGCGGAACGAGAACGTACGAGCGGGTGTGAGTGTGTGCATAAATCAATTTGAACAAGAGCAAAACTCTAGTGGAAGTGCGCGAAATCAACCCGTGCCCGAGCAGGAGCCATGTGTCAGCGATAGTGCGCACGTAGCAAATTTTTCTAAATGGTGGTCTAGATGGCGTACAAATAGGTGAGACACGTTGACGTCTCCCCTAGCTAAAAGGCAATCGGTATTCGCGATTGGTGACTCAACCGTTTGAGCATCTATGTTTAGCTATAATAAGATATCATGATAAGATTGTTGTATCACCTTGTCAATCATCTCTCATCTATTATTATTTTAATTCCTTAGCGTTTAGCTCACACTCACGTAACTCTTCAATTTTGTATAAACTTATCGCAATAACTCATCTCTTCCCGTCGGGAGCATGTTCGATGCAATCATTGCAATCGACCACGTTTGCTGACCTAGCGATACAATACGGTCGCACTAAATGCGCCGCGAGCTCAGTGCATTACGAACAGCAACCGGGTGCATTCATTTCCATAGTTTTATTCATTTAGCGATAGCTTAGCATAAACGTTATATTGTTAGCTCTCAGCAATAAATCTTTTAAAGTTATTTGAGTATTTAACTTAGCAGCGTAACGAATCCCACCAGGTAACACTTAGGTCGCGCCCCTACAACACATGTGCTGAAGTGTACAAAAAGGTACCCTTAACTCTAAAGTTCGCATCGCACGGTTTTCTTCTACATATTAACAAAAAAGAAACAAAAAAAGGGTCAAATGAACCCCTTAATTTTCACGGGTCTGATTTGCCATACAAAAAAAGTGTTCACAGTGGGTTGTGTTTAAATTGTGACTATATCAAAAGGTGGGAATTGTTTGTTTAGTGCGATAGTCCACCAAATAAAAAATTTAATGGGCTAAACATTTGATCAAGAAATGTTCGTTGAGACCTCGTCGCATATGTCTTGGAACATCAACATAATGATAGAATTTTTCTAGCACTTCTATTTTTCTAGCACTTCTAAAGAATGTACATATTTTTTTTCCCAACAGCATTCAAAGGATAGCAATATGAATAACAGCATAATTTAATGTAACATTCTGAGGAGCCGAAGATATCCGCATAGTCATCTCCAAATACTATCTCGTAAATGTGAATGTGCACTGAAACGCACAAGGGTATTCACCTATTGGCGAACCGTTAAAACACCACAACATACCAAACCTTAAAGTAACCAGTACAACACACGAGAGCCAGGAGAGCAAGAAAAACCCACGAAACCCTAGCCTGTAACGAACAGCCCTCAATAAGTTAACGCATTATCACCGTGTGAACCACTAGAATCAACATTACTCACACCGTTATCAGACGTATTCGTGAACGAAACTGGATACACAACATTAAGAAATTTAACCTCTCCCAGTCAAGTACACTTGCCCAGACCTGTTCATTACAAATTGAAACGTTTGCGGCGTCTCGACACCAGCCAAAGAAAGAAGATCAAACAGATAATTTGGTTCATGTAGTGGTATTTATATAGCCAACCTACCGGAGAAAGGGATGAACTCAGGTACATACAATGGCACCCCTCAAGAAAAATGGGTAACCCACACCGGGGTCATGCAATTCTATTAAGAAAGTAAGCCAAAATTTAACCAGTTAACGGTAAAAGGATACCGACGCGATGTCAGCTACCTCGAGGTACGCATGGGAAAAAACAAGCTAACTGCTCTGTACAAATACATTTTCAGATTAACAGTTGTTCCTCGAAAAACATCAAATCTAGCATATTAAACTTGATTCGATAAAAACCTAGGATATGTAAGCTTATAATCTACGGCGACTTCAACGCCCATAGTGTTTGAAAAGATACACAATATTTTTAACGCAAAGGATTGACCCAACAAAACCGTCACCATGAATTTTGCAACTACAACTACGAACTGTTAATGGGTATAGCCAACAAGGAAAAACTGCAAATAGAAATAACAAAAGCTTTATCGTCATGCAGAATAACGAGTGCATCTCCAACCATAAAATAATCTGGGAACTGCTAAGCATAAACAATGCAACTATGCCACTTTCAATAGAAACTCAACCAAAACAAAATACGAAGACGGTATAACAAAAACTAGCAAATTTATAAAGGAAACACCCCAACGAATGAAATACCCTAAAACACAATAACGGAGGTATTTAAACTGATCTGAGCTGCTCAAGAAACTGATAACTGATTCTTCAGCCAATTTACTCAAGAGACCATCACTTAGCTCTTGCTAAACTACAAAAGGTCCAATTCCTACAAAGCAGAGAATCAGGATAATCCAAACAGGCATAAAAAAGAATGCCAGACAACACTCCAAAAGGTCAAAGATCCGCGCCCATACTGGTGTTCAAATGGGGAAAAAAATAATAGGGCCTTCAGATACCGACTGTTAAAATAACCAAGCCGATAACCGAAGCACAAAGCGCAGAACAGACGGTAGAAGAATTAATGGTAATCATCAATAAAATGCGAAAAGCCCTATCTCCTCGCTTTTCTACATTGGTCATCGACGACCCTTGAAGACGAAACCCATTTAATAAAACTAGCTCAGGACCGCAAAATTTCACTCCCCCTGGTTCGCGGACGACCTTATTCTCTTTACATATGGTCTAGCTAGAAGGACTAGAGCGCATCTTATACCACATTCAACTCTTACTAAATAGCGTAGGCAACGACCAACATGAACCTCAACGGAATAAGTATACCAACTGTAGACGAAATCAAAATCCTAGGCACATACATAACATCCGCATTAAGCATAAAAGCACAATTAGAAAACAATGGCAATAGGCCACGAGAAGTGCCAAATCATTGCTACCACCATTCATACTAAACTCAAAAATGAACTAGAAGTTAGCTAGACTTTTTCATCGAATGGTTCTCGTACCTGGTATGATTTATTTTTTTATAGTTCATTAAAACGGTAACACTAATTACATTAATAAACGTAGAAACAATATTATAACGTGGCAAATAACTATGTTAAGATATATGATTAAATTAAAATTTGACATGAAACAGTAGACTCCCTTGCATAGTTTCCTTCACAGAACACCAGACATACACGCATAATTTTATTTCATTTATCCGCAAACACATCACATTAAGGGTGGGCAGTCAGAAGGGTATTTAGTATTTTTGGGTACGATAGACTGGGGATTTGGCTCTGGCTACAGTTTTACATGGCAGTTGCGCAAACAGATTGTGCCGGCGGCTCTGACGGTGTCCGATGTATTTGTCGGGCACAAATAATCCGCAGGAAAGGCCATGGAGCTCTGGGCAGTCAAAACGTCCCCGTAATGTCTTACAGGCTACCGTAAGCTGATCAAGACCTCTTCTCATCTCTTATGAGTTAAAACCCAACGTCCCTAAAAGACAGGTAGTTGGTAGGATACATGTAAGAAAAGAAATAATATAACCTTTGGAACAGGCATCTTAGGAAAGTTTTCTGTACTTTTTCCAGCATCAGTTTTTGCGGCATAGGTATGCCAAACACTGGCACTAGACTCCAGTTTGCTGCGAATCAAAGCAGTGTACAACAGTCTAATAATATTTGGATTGTAAAAGTCACAAGCATTCCTTAAAACAAATCCCAAGCACCTGAAAAGTTCCTTCGCAAGGATAGAAATGTGATACGGTATAAACGTGAGGTCTCTAAATGTCAGACCGCGATTGAAAGTCACCCCAAAGTCTTTTATGATGGTGGCCCGAGTAAACTTCACCACCCAAACTATAGTTGCAATGAATTGGTCGCAACCCTCTACCGTATGTCATGACATAGCATTTGCTTGTATTGAAAAACTATTTGTTCACAATGGTCCATTCATAGATGGCCGAAATTTCCCTTTGTAGGAGTTCGCAATCCTCGTCCGTTCAGATTTTTGCGACTAGCTTGAGCTCGTCGGCATACAGTAGACATTTGGCAAACTTAACATTAGTTATTAGGAACAGAAGCGGCCCCAATACGGATCCTGACTAACGCCCGAGCGTGTATTGTAAGCTTGGACTCGAAGCAGCCATGTCATACAAACTGTTGCGATCGCGCAGGTAATGGGAAACGAAGTCAAGAAGCCCGTACGAAAAACCAATGGATCCCAACTTTGTCAAAAGTAAATGTTTTCCGGAAATCGAAATATAGAGCGTCAACCTGTCCACCGATGTCCAACCCACGGGAAATGAAGTCCACGTGAATCAGTAAGTTCGAATTTACGGAGCGGCCCGGCCGAAAACCGGGTGGGCATCAGTCAAGGACATGTTTACGCGATTGAAAATAAAAGAGTGGAAATATGTGCTCAAAAACCTTGGCAATAGTTGGCAGGATAGCAATGGGCTGTGTTCCTCCACTGATGTTTTATCACTTGTTTTAGGAATTGGAGTGACTCGGGAAGTTTTCGATTGCTTAGGGTATACGCTTGACTGAAGGGCGAGGTTGAAGACATGACATAGAGGAACAGCCAAGATATCATGGTATTCTTTGAGGATAAAAGGTGGAATATTGTCAGGGCCAACCGAGCTACTGGGTTTGAGTTTAGCTATCGCCTTATTTGTTAACAAGGCGATAGCTAAACCCAATAGAATGTTTCCTATTGGGTTAAAAAGGGAAGACGAATGTTATCTCCCTTACTTCTCACGTTTATTTTCTAGGGTCCAATTGAGATGTATCAGGTAGAAACACGCCAGAAAAATTCTGCGCAAATGCGTCAGCCACTTTGACACCCGGACAGTTCTTACCATTGTAAACCTCATTTGGCTCGAAGCCGCCCTTTGATCGCAGGCTAGACACATGCTGCCAGAACTGTGCGGATTTTTGCCTACATTATTTTCCAAAGTATTGCAATGCAACCTGTAGGCGTCCTGTGTTCTTGCTTTGAGATGATATAGTTATGGCTTAAAAGTATCGACCCACATCAAGGCGAACAGATCAAGATCCGGAGGATATGAACGAGGTATCATGAGAGAATTGATTAACCACGCCTGGAATAAACCAAGAATTAAGAAAATGCACAAAATATTAGACAGAATGACCGTAACAAAACGAATCAAGAACCACAGAAAGTGCTACTTAGCACACGTTTTCAGTGATAGCTTAGCACACGTGATAAACCACACACATTGCATGCAGCAATGTAACATAAGCTTAAATCTAAGAAGGTCGGACTACCTATCCATACAACCTAAAACAGTACATGAAATACTTCGACATGGGAATCACGTTTTGGAAGGACATGGCTGGAGACAGAAACAAGATCTAGAAAGTGGCTAGCGATATCTACAAAAACCAGAAACTGATAGCAGCAAGAACTCAGAAGACGACTATAAAAACAACAACACAGAACATAGCGAAGCAACGGTATAGAAAAGAGCAACGAAAACAGTTAAACCTAATCAAGAAGCTCGATATGAATCAACATGCCGGCGACGTTGTGAAAAGATCACTCCTATAAATAAATACCACCCGTCTCTCCACTAGTCCAATGCTTACTCAAATCACACACATATCCGGTAGGCTCGCAATCCTTTCCTATTTTAACACTCCAGTACACGCGCCCCTGTTTGGGACGCCAGTACTCGCGCGCTCTACATATGTAGAACTATTTTGTGTAAAGATTTTATGGGGATGGTAAAAAGATTTTAAAATGCTTCAATATCATTACGAAAATAAACTTTATTAAGAAACTAAAACAGGCAAAACATAACTGTTAACATTTATTACGAACTTAAAATCAGACTTCTTGACAATTTTGAGAAAAATCTAATATTTATTGGCATCAAACCTTCTAAGTCATAAATTTTTACTCGCTCATATCCTCCTCTCGGTCTTCATTATTTTTACGACAGTCAGGACATTGAAGAACCTGATGTTGAGGACAAATCCACTTCTTACATGTGTGACATTGTTTTCTGGTGAACTTGCTGCGCGCTCTGCCACAAAAAGAACATTTTCCAACGCGACCAGTATTTGGGGGTTGTGCTGGGCATGGTTATAATTCAGATGGGTTATTCAAACCCAAAAGCATTTTCCCTTTAATTTTCAATGATTTTGGAATACTGTGAAGCTATTCTGCGCTGTATGCATGCCATGACAAGGCGAAAACTAAGTTCATATAAATAATCCTTCTTTGCCTTATTACTGTAGTCCTTGTTTATTGTATGTACAATATAACCGTTTATGTCACTTATATTCATTAGATCAAAAAAATAGTAAGTGGCCATCGCCTGGAGTTTCTGGAGGCGTCGTAAGTACCACACATTTTGTCCACAATGTCCACGCCGTATTTGGTACCTATTATTGTAAAAAGTCCTAAGCTCCTCTTCAGCGTCACTTTCTAATAAATCTTCATCATCAGTACTAACTTCTTCCAACCATCTCGAAATATTATGTGCCATTATTCTGCGAAATATAGTTACTCAGGTTACAAATTATATCAAAGTAAAAAAAACTCATAACAACAATATTTATACACAATATAAAACACTTACCTAAAATAAACATGAAAGGTGAACTTCCGACAAAACTGTTACGCGAGTGCTCGCGCGCTCTACTATTGTAGAATTTTAGTTTTGGAGCGAACTTACTTCCACGTGCGGTCGCGCAGCTTGCCGCAAGGACACTAATAGTGATCAACAGTTCCTAATAGAGGAATACTATGAGTGTGTGCGTGAAGTACACACAATGCACGTTTAGATTCCAGGAAATGCATGCGCGTTCTACAATAGTAGAACGCGCGACTAATGGAGTGTTAAGGACACGTTTACCTGACCATTACCGCGCCCGACGGTCTTCTTCTTGATATGAAATGGCCTCTAACACCATGAAGCATGAGGCTCCAGGGGTAGACAGTGCAAATCTTGGGGTGCATTCGATTTATCGAGTTTGGCCAAGCCACGCTGGGATTAGTGAATTTCATTCATTCATTCATTCATTAATTCATTCTGGAAGGCGGTGCCAAAAAATTTAAATACATATCCAAAGTCACCGACTTCCGAAATTATAGTTATTTTTCACTTTGTAGTGTGTTTCCGGAAGTCGATTGTTTTTTTTTTTCTTTTAGCCGATTTTATATAAATATAAGCTCAATGCCTTATTTATTAATTTCCACCTACTGTAACGGATAAGTATGTCATTTGCTAGGCCTGTTGAATTAACTATGCTTTTTAATATCAATATTTAGTCAAAATTTTTTTTGGAGTATAGAAGGATCGTAGGTGGCATTCTGTAGTTTCTGCCTACCCCATGAGGAAAAGCTTATGTCTGTGTGTACTTTTTTGCCCTTCTCCCAATTATTATTTGGAGTCGGAGTATGTCTTCTTTCATACTTACTTCTCTATTAGTGGTCATCTCTGTAGGTACCTCCTATCCAACCATATAGTCTTTGACTCAGTCCGTCCATCTTGTGTTAGGTATATCAATATGCAATATATCTTTACTCTTCCTTTCATTTTCTACACCATTCAAACATTTTTTTTTACAAATTCAAAATGATTTATTTTGGATCAACTAAATCCAAGGGTTAGTACACAAATTTGGAAACTTTTAGACGTTAATACTTAAATAAAATGACAAGGGCAGTACTCATCATATAAAATAATAAATAAAAAAAAATAAAAAGCTTTTATTGATTCCTTACAATTATTACAATACATTATTACTTACATCACACATTACATTGTTAATTTAAAAAATACATTTCAATTTAATTAAAATAAAATTCATACTGGTTAGTTTAGTTATTAGTAAGTATTCATTAATTAATTTTTTATTTCATTATAAGGACCGCCTAATGCGGTAAAAGCCTCCTCCATCTGTCTCCATCTTGTTCTATCTCTAGCTAGTCTGCTCCATGTTTTTCCTATTAAGCCTGTTATGTCGTCACTCCATCTCTTGTTGGGTCTCCCACGCTTTCTCTGTTTCTTGATAGGATACCAGTTTGTTGTGGTTTTAGTCCATCTGTCGTCGCTAACTCTTTGTAAATGTCCCGCCCATTTCCATTTCAGTGTTAGAGTCTGTTTAATTACGTCCTTAGCCTTGGTTTCTTGTCGTACTGAGCTGTTTCTAACTCTATCTCTTAGTTTATGGCCCATGTAGCTTCTCTCAATTGCTCTCTGGCAAACTCTTAATTTTTGTAGAGATTTTTTTGTCAGAGACCATGTTTGGCAGGCGTATGTTAAACACGGTATCAAGCAGATCTCCATAACTTTTGTTTTTAAGTTGGTAGGAAGTGTACTCTTGAAGATTTCTTTCATAGCCCAGTACTTACTCCATTTGTTCTTAACTCTTCTGTCTATTTCCCGCTTTGTGCAATCTTTGGTAGAAATTAAGTGACCCAGATAAACATATTCGTTGACCCATTCAAGGGGTGTAGAGTTTAGCGTTATTGTTGTTTCTATACAGTTCGTCATAACTTTAGTTTTGCTCTGGTTCACCTCAAGTCCCACTTTTCTGCTTTCTTCATCGAGTGTTTCCAGCATATACTGTAACTCGTTTGGGTCTTCGGATAGTAAGACAAGGTCGTCAGCAAATCGTAAATGGGATAGGCGTTTTTCATATATGTTCAGGCCCACGTCGTTCCAGGTCAACGAACGAAATATTTGTTGTAGAACAGCTATAAATATTTTTGGTGATAGTGGGTCCCCTTGTCTCACACCCCGCTCTATCTCAAAAGCCGGTCCGGTACTGTCCAGTTTAATTCTGGCTTTGCTGTTCCTATATATCTCCTTTATTATACTGATGTACTCTGGATGTAATCCTTGCTCTTCTAACGCTCTCCATATAGAGTTGTGGGAGATAGAGTCGAACGCTTTTGAGTAATCGATAAAGCCAATGTACAGAGGCATGTTGTATTCGTTATATTTTTCAATTATTATTTTTAATGTGTGAATATGGTCTATTGTAGATCGGTTAGTCATAAATCCTGCTTGCTCCACTGCTTGATTCTCATCGATCACTCTAGTTATTCTTCTCAGCAACACAGAAGAAAACACTTTATAAAGGCATGACATTAGGCTTATAGGTCTATAATTCACCATCAAAGTAGGATCACCTTTTTTATACAACAGTATAATCTCGGAGCATGTCCACTGACTAGGTAGTTGTTTCTTCTCCATAATGTTGTTGAATAATTTAGTTAGCGGCGTGACCAATTTTTCTTTTCCAGCTTGTAACATTTCGTTTGTTATGCCATCTGGGCCTGGGCTCTTGTCTGATTTTAATTTTCTTATTGCAAACTCTATCTCATTTTCTTGAAATGGTGGAACAGGGTCGATAATTGTTGTGTATTCTGAGACGTTCGTCTCGCTGTTAGAATTTGTCTTAGAGTAAAGCTCTTTGTAGAATTGAGTAGCTACTTTTAGTAGTTCTTGCCTGTTTGTAACTTTGGATCCTAATGAATTTTGTAGCTGGGTCATGAGATATCTGGAGTTATTCAGTTTTTTGAACGCTTTTTGACTGCTCCAGATTTCTGTAAGTATTTTTCTATTGTATTTATTCTGTGGGTTTTGATGTTCAACGTTATTTTTTTATTTATAGTTCTGTACAGTTGGCTTAAAAAAGTCTTTTCTATTCTTGATTTATTTTCTTTATTTTTCAGTGAATGTCTTCGGTTTATAAGTTCTGTTATCTCTTCTGTTATAATGGCTTGCTGCCTTATTGTCTTGCTCGCTACCGTTGATTGTTTTGCACAACACAATAGTGAATTTTCCAAAGTGTTGTACCGAGCCTGTATTGATTCGTTATCATCTTGGCAGCTTATGTTGTGAAGTTGAGCTTTAAATCTTTCGTGGACGATTTGGTTTCGCTGTTTATTTTTGTAACTCTTCCGGTTATTTGCTGTTTTATCAAAACTAAAGATTGTTCTAACTAAACGATGGTCACTAGAGTGCTTGAAATTGCTTAGAACATCTATATTCTCTATAAACGGCATGGGAAGGTTTGTGGTAATATAGTCTATTTCATTTTAGGTTTTTCCATCTGGCGATTTCCATGTCCATCTTAAATTTGGCGACTTTTTGAAAAAAGTGTTTACAATCTTCAGGTTATATTGATAGCAGAATTCTATGAACATTTCTCCTCTTTGATTTCTGTTGCCATAACCAAATCCACCCATTATAAGGTTGTCATCTGGCAGTGGTTTTCCAACTTTTGCATTTAAGTCGCCCATTAGTATGATATTTTCCGTGCTTTTTTCCATTGCTTGTTTAAGACAATCATAGAATTGTTGTATTTCCGTTTCGTCGGCGCTCTCTGTGGGTGCATATACTTGAATTATTGTGTATGATTTATCTTGTATTTTTATGTGAAGAAGGCCAACTCTTTCCGATAATCCAATAAAGTCATGAACAGCAATTTCACTTTGTTTTTTGATTAGATAGCCCACTCCTTTCATGCCTTTTGATTCGCCATAACAGTAAAACAAATATGCACCCCGGTCCTCTATTATGTAGCCTTGACGTCGTACCTCTGAAATACCTAGAATATCCCATTTTATAGTTGATAGTGCGTTTTCAAGCTCGATTAATCTAACTTCGTTCGATAGTGATCTTGCGTTGAGAGTAGCGATGTAGTATTTAGTTTTCTTTTGTGATGGAGGGTTGTAGTCTACTGCCCCCGCGGTGACAAGCCGTTGTGGGGGAGATGGGTGCAGAAGGGGCGGGGCTGGTTGCTAGATTCCATTTACAGGACCATTTTCTGTAGAGTCTTGCTTGTTGTTCATGTTTAGGTAAGAGAGAATGGTATTCTGTGGGTATGTAGTCGTTTCTTTTCAGGTTTATTTACAGGAGCTGAATTTGTAGTTTTGGTTTTCTTTGTCTTGCGGTTGTTGTCTCTTATTACCTGTTCTTCTGTATTTGGATTAGTATACTCAGGTGAGAGCGATAAATTACGCTTGTTGACATGTTTTCCGTTGTGTGTATGGTCCTTAAGTATTATCAAGCGGTCGTATCTTAGTATTGCTTTGTTTCCTTTCTTATTTTCCTCTTTCATCTGTTCCGCTAACTGTTTTCTTTTTTCAATTACGTCTGGAGGAAAATCTTCTTTGATATAGTAAGGAGTGTTTTCCAGCTGTTTTTTATTCTTCAGTAGTTGTATCTTTTTTCCCATAGTTGTAAATGTTAAAAGAATCGGTCTAATCTTTGATGCCTTCTTTCCTAGTCTTCTGACACATTCTATGTCGTTTTGTCCGAAAACGTATCCTGTATTTTTAGTTAATGTGTCCATAACTAATTTTTCCAGTTCATGATACCCTTTCTCTTCTTCTTCTACTCCAAATAACAAAACATTTTTTCTTCTATTGTAACGGTCTTGATTATTTAATTGTTTTTGCATTGTTTCCATTTTTTCTTCAAGTTGTTGTTGTTTAATTCCAATAATATTAAATTTTTCATTGATATTGTCATTTATAGATTGGGTTATGCTTTCTTTAAAACTTTGAATCTCAAGTTTTTGTTCATCCATGCGATCCTGAATATTTTTAAGTATTTTGGTAAATTCTTCCATAATTAGGTTTAGTGACCTCTGTTGGCCAGTAGCACATTATGTGTGATAGCTTCGTCAGCGTTGTTGCTGCTACTGCTGCCACTCTTCGCTAGATGGCGCTGTCAGCGGTAATTTTTTTAGTATGACTGGCAATTTTTATTTTATAGGTTATGTGCCGGTTGTATCTATCACTGTTATTGTTACTGAGTTCACTTCCACACAGCACACACCAAGTTTCGATTGTTTTTTACACTTTACTTTGTTTTATTTCCTTTGCTTTGTCTGTAACTCGATGGAACGCACAAAGTTCGTTGGGTCGATTCAAATCAAAACATTGTCTTTTTCCTTTGGTATTTCTTGAAGATTTAATGTTTTGCGTAGAATTCTTTGGTCACTTTTCACTTTTCCACTATGTAAATAGTTCAAAACTTCTTATTATGATTTTAAATCAATATGTTTTTCCGGATTCGATGTTGACAGCGTCACACTAGCGCCACTCATCATATGGATCTAATTAATACAAATGCCCCTGCACTGAGACACTCCGCCCCGGCAAAATGACCATTAGGTAGATCTCCCAAAGAGATCACCAGACCAACGAAATACCTCAACACAGGTGCACATACACCTTCAACTATACTTCTCAAGTTGCTGTTGTGATTCCCACGCACCCTGCTCATAAGTGCCATGACTTTTTTTCCGAATGACATCATGATACCGTCAGTATGAGCTTGCGCAAACATCAGCAATTTTGTCAATTTTGTATTTTCTTTATAGTTCTCTACGACTTTGGGTATTTTAGTAGCTGCATGGATTCTAAAGTTCCTGTCGCTAATAATGATAACTTGTTGGCAATGTGAGAAGTTCCATATATCTGTGGAGGATGCCGAAGTGGCGTGTATACAGCGTGTGATGGATACAAACTGTCCCAGTAAGATTTAAAGATTTGATTACGATTATCAATCTAACTTTCTGGTACCATTTTGATATTTGAGTACTTAATTTAAATATTTATTTTATGAAAAAAACTATACTAATATATTTTACTGCACATAAAGGTGTTGCTGCATCTGGTAAGACTAGAAGCGGACCCCAACGTAGTTGAGAATAGGCTAGGTCAAATGATGATAAAAACAGCAAAGGTTTTTTAAAACCCTCGTGATGAAATTTTCATCAATAATTATTCGGAATTCATGAAAATGCGGAGTAAAGCAAATTTCCAAAAAAAAAATATTTCACCTTTTGCTTTTTTTTACAGGGAGTGACAACCATCTGTGCAAGCGTGTGCTACAAGTAAACCGGACCTTCAGTAAGATGACAGCATGTGGGATGTTTACTGTAGACGCCAATCTACCGATGCCTCTGATGGGAGTCATGACTCAGTACATTATTGTGCTACTTCAGTTTACTTTTTTGTAATATTACTATTTCTGAGGAATACAATTACTTAAATGATTACTTCAATATGTTAGAGAATTAAGATTGTATTTCATCACTTCGCCACAAGAAGTACAGTCGCCAGCACGTCAAGCTAAACCCTATACATAACTATAACTACGACGCGCCATGTAGTGTTAGAAAGAAAGTATCCTTCACAGGATTGGTTGAGTTTTCAACGTTTCTAAAATTGCCCAATTGCTGCACATACCAATATTTGGGAGCCAATTATCGTGTTTTACTAGGAATAAGCCACGCCCCTGCGTATACGTCACCGCTCCCGAGTTGCACTCATCACATCGTTCATTTATCCTTTACGTCAGGTCGTCAGTCATTAAAAATTCGTGGAGTCGTGCTGTGTCGTATTGTGCGTGTTATTAGTAACTCTATTATATTATTATGGCGATTAGCGCCTCAGTTGACGCAAGTTGAAAGAGAATGGATCATAGTGCTTCAATTGAGTGGGTGCTGGGTGACAAAGATTTGCCGACAGACGCCGCCGGGCATTACGGTGAGTACTGAGTAATATTTTTTTAGTTAAAATGAACAAATGTGTCAATGGTGTTTTTCTATAGAATATTCGAAATAAGTTAACAGAAGCGTTAAGTAGGTAGGTATCGTCTTTGTGTTCTTTCATAATGAGTTTCTGATATGATCTGAGTAACCGTGAAAGCGTTAGAGAGATATACTTATGTAAACGATGAACTATTGTTTTTGATTCCATTTAGTCATTAACTATTCTAAACAAAAGTTAATCCAGTAGGTAGTGATTTGATTTTAAAGTGAATATTTACCTACGCAATCACGCACTTTCTTTTTGTCAAGAAACATTGCTGGGTCAAGCGTGTTCTCGTGGAATAACACGCGGCTCCAAGTTTAGTTACAATCTAGCTACCACGAAATCGGATTGGGTGTAACCCTGTAATGGTAGCGATGTTTGTGTGTAAATAAATAATGTAATAATTATAAGTTAGCTATTACTGTAGGGGCTTGTGGCTAAGTAATAACAGCCACACGGGTCGATCGATCGGGTTAAGCTACGCTTGATGCGGTTGGTCCGTGGATGGATGACCATCTTTACATAACACCCTTCCATACCTCGGAAAGCACGTTAAGCCGTTGGTCCCGGCGTTATTTGTGCATCTTTGACAGACCTTAAGGATCGTCAGAAGCCCGAAAGTCTGACAACCAGTCTTACAAAGGATTATTGAATTTACCAGAAACTGGGTTGTGGAGGACAGATAGGCAGTCGCTCTTTGTGAAATACTGGTATTCAGCGGCATCCGGTTAGACTGGAAGCTGACCCCAACATAGTTGGGAAAAGGCTAGGCAGATTATATTATTGTAGGGAATCATGTATAAGTTTTAATACATGTTTGCTTAGAGTAATAAACTGAGTAATAATGTGCAAATAAACTATAGCTATTTGTTTCGTTCCAGAAAACACTGTTTACTTCTGGCTTCGGCGGTGGAAAGAAAGTGAGCTTCTAGGGCTCACCACCACCAACGCGCGAGAGCCATGAGACGAATATGGTCACTGCCATTTCTTTTTTGAGCACACAACGTAACCTCAACTTCGTACAGCGTGAGTTCATATAGCTTGTAATCACTCTTGTCACTTTAACTTATTCATCATTTACATTAGACATGGTTTACTTACGAAGTGAATAACAAAATAGATTAAAACAGGGAATACCTACTACCTAATAGACATGTAGTTGTAACATAAAAGGGCGCTCGGCGCTCACTCAAACCGGTTTTACGCGCGCTGCACGGAAATGCTTAGTAAAAATATTACTATTAGATAAATGTTCGGTATGCAACCCACCTAAAAAAGGTGGAAGTTCTCAGTGCAACAGATTATTTATTATATTTTGAACAATAATATTTTTAACCGTCCCATACCCATTTAGTTAAGTTGGCCCGTCCCGTACCTACAATTTGTCATAATAAAGAATCTTATGTATTGAAATTGACAACATTTTCTTTGTTTTAGATTTCAATAAACATCGTCAGAAGGCGCCTGAAAGAAATGCCGCCACCCTACCAAGAAGATTTTAATGACCCAGGGAGGCACACTGTGTCGGACACTGAATCGTCATCTAAAGCTAACTTTAGATGACGAACTCCGATTCGAGGGCACCAGTAATTATTGCACTTTATTCACCCGGGTTTCCGTAGGAACCAATCTCATGTGTTAATACGGCCAGGGTCTGTTTAAGTGCTAAGTTTCACTGTTTCACTGTTTTGCAATACTTATGTAGTAATTTAATATTGTAATTATTTTATTTATCAAAATAAAGTTATTAAGCTATTTCCAACCATTGTTTCTCAAACGCTTATTCTTCCATTGCTCGATTTGGGAAAGACGCCAGACATGTCGTTCGTTAATGTTCTGTCTTAATAAACTAGCTAGGTATTTTTACTTCTTTTCGCATAATTGTTATATTCTTGAGATTTTTTCCTTTGCTGATAATTTTAATTAGCGCCATCACCCACTCGCGGCATGAAACGACAAGGGCTTTTAGTAAGCGCATATGATCTGAGACCTTATTTTATGTAAGTTAAGGTTCACAATTCGGGATGCCACGGCATGCCAGAACGTGCCGTAGCGCCAGTGGGTGCCGGGGCCATAGACAGCCCAGTCAAATTCTACTAATCTGTACTCCGTTTGAAATAAGATTAGACAATTAAATAAAACTTTTTTTACAGTCCGTTCAACTGATTTTGAACTCTATTACGTTGGCAGCATGATAAATGGTATCTGCAGAAACACAGTTGTCATTGTAACCATTTTTTTGCTTTTAATGCTATTCTTATGCCTACGGAATAGAAGTCAGAATCGGTTGAATCGACTGTAAAAAAGGTTTGTTATGTCTAATCTTATTTTAAAAGGAGTAGGTATAGGTAACATTTTACATTTGTTTCGCGCCAGCATTTAATGTTGCTTGGCAGTCATTAGAGACTGTTTATTTAATCTGTTACAAATCAATAAAAATATAAGCTTGTAAAAAAAAAAAAAAATCAACTTGTTTTTAATCTATTGTATACCTACCTACTCGTATAGTTTGGTTTTAAAAATTTTGTTGTAAGTATGTTTTAATTTAGAGTAGGTGTAGGATTTGTTTTTAAGTTTCAAATTATATTAATTTTTGAAAATAAAAAGATTAAGATTGTTATTCCTCAATTTATTTTTATACTTTTCCCGCGGTTTCACAGACGTTTCCGTAAAAACCTATCCTTTGTCGTTTTCTGATAGGTAGGTTGGATATCACCGAGAGGAGGCCTGTGTCCCAGCATTGGGAACATTAAAGGCTGATTATGATGATACCTAGGTATGCAAAATTTCATAATGACCGGTGGTGTGGTTAAGGCGCCAGAAGCAGGGGGGTATCGCCGCATCGATTTTACGGGACCCCGACGGTATATTCATTTACTTAAAAAAACGTCACCGTCCTTTTTGCTAAAAACCCCGCCAAGATATTTTTATAATATGGGGCCCAATTTTATGTGGCTACACCTGAGGTCTCATAGGAATAGGTATTCTCATGAGAATTCGGGTGTAGTCGAATAGGAACCTCCTATGGGACCCCATCTCCTTCATGATGATGCGCAACAAACAAAGAAACTCATATTCTCATTTACTTATAAAATATTTAGAATGTAATGAAGTGACGATAATAATACATAGATTCGAATTTTATTTGAAAATTCATAACCCTAGAAATCGTATCTTATTCCTTGCGCAATAAGTTTGAACTTGCATGTAAAAGCAAACTTCGTTAGGTATAGATAATTCTGTTAAGTTAACTAAGTTCAACCTTATTGTTTTGGTGATAACATCGTGTCACGGATTAAACGTTAATCTCAAACACAGCGGACTGACAAGAGGCTTTTTGTAGGTATAATTGATTAAAACTTTACACTAGTATTATATTATCTGTGGTGATGGGGTAGGTTCTCAATTCCAAGTACTTTTTTCGAAATTTCAAGCCGATGGTGTCATGGGTTTTCAGCATTCAATTTCGTAAAAAGTACTTAGAATTGAAGAGCTAGGCACGCACGAAAACGGGTGATGCCCAACAGCGCCAGCCCACCAGTAAGTAGGTAACAAAACCCGGAAAAGGTAATTAAAAACTGCGTGAAATAAAATAAAAAAGTGTTTTTCTCACATCAGATTACCTACCTGTTTACTAAACATTATTCATCGAGAGCGTGAAATTTCGCTACCTACCTGTTTAAAACTAACACTTACTAAATACTTACCTACAGGTATTTCCAACAAATATGTAAAAATCAAGAAATTAAATAAAAAAACATGATTATAAACTTTCATAGATAGGTAGTTTAGGCATTGAGCCGGTCCACAGTGGAACGAATGTATGGGAGCGGTTGGACGTAGACATGTCCGAAAAAAAAGAGTAAAATTATGCCAAACTAATGATGCCATCTTATTCGATTACTTAATGCCTTCATAACTTGTGGTGATGAATTTCTTCATAACTCCCATATTTCGGGAGTAATTTGAGAAAATGTGAAATTTTACTATGAAAATGAGTGTATCGAGCTCTCTCCCTCCTGATTCCGGGCTTGTTTCAAGTAGCGGTCTCTAATATCATAATGCTAATACTAAGAGCTATATTTAATACTAAGACACATAGTGCGCCAAATGTGCACTTTCTGGGATAAAGAGTGATGTTTATTTTATAACACAATTTTTTTATTTTTTGTTTATTTTGTTGATTAAAACCGTTTTTCTAAAGGTTTACCTTATTACAATAACATTTCTGAGCAGCCAATTAGAGAAGATATAAGCTAATTAGGATATATAATTAGGGACTTAAGGTTTACATATAAAACTGATGCACTAATGATTACTGATAAGAACATTGCTATTATTTAATTACTAAATGGCTCTTAATACACTAATTTAGCATGCATCATTTACTAATTATCACAATAACTAATTACCTTGCAATATTTAACAAAGGATACCTGGGATACCTGGATTTTATATAAATAGGTCACTATTAGTAACTTTAAAATCAGTGTTGATTTACACCTCGTTGTATCCAAGCTAATCTCGCAATGTATTTTCCAAATTTTAATACAAATCTTGATATTCACGTTGCTTTATGCGCACGCGCACATAAAGATTTACGCGACTTTAACTATTTGTTCAGTGTTTTAAAAGATAACAGTTGTGTTCAGTTATGTGAAAGTGCTGAAACAAGTTTAAAAGACTGGTGTCGTCGATTTTGCTACCGCATTTATGCAAAATGGACACAGTCTGGAAGAAGCACAGATAAGTTTCGGAAGAAACATGAGATTTGGCTACAGGCTGCAATTCAATGGCCGGAATTACAGAATGAAAATATGGAACCTTCTACAGAAAATATAAGTGACGTCATCGAGCCCATAATTTCTCCTGCTAAATCTGATGCTTCAACTTGTCCACATCCTAGTCCTCGTAAATCTTTTGAGGACCTTAGTAACCGGCAAAAAAGAAGACGCACTGAAGATAGTCTTTCATGCAGCAGTAGCAGCGCTGAAATTATGTTTTCGGCCGAAAGGGCGCTTCAAAAGGCAGGACAAAGCGATACAGCTTATGTTATGAAATACTTGACGGAGAATCCAGAAGAGGCCTCAAAAATCAAAGCCTTCATTGAAGGTAAATCAATTCAGGTACGGGAAATATCCCCTTTGAAGGCATTGGCTCTTTATGTATCGATGAACTTATCGAAATGGCGCTATAACACTCTTCGGGATTTCAACACTCAAGAAGGAGCTCTTCAATACCCGAGTTACTACATGTTGGTTAAAGAAAAAATTAAGTGCTATCCGGCCAAAGAAGATCTCACAGTTACAGAGAGCTCTGCAAAAATCAAATTACAAGCCTTGATGGATTTAACCTCAAGAAGACTTATTAGGTCGTTAGAAACCCCTGTTGATCCCAATCAACAGCTCGTATTGACCAGCAAATGGGGTTTTGACGGATCATCTAGCCAAAGCATTTATCATCAAAGGACGAGTGAAGATGAGCAAATCGATCTTGCTAGTAATTTTATGATTAGTCTTGTACCACTGCGGCTCGTCTCAAAAGGTGTAACAATTTGGGAAAACGAGCGACCATCTTCCACTTCATTTTGCCGGCCAATATTGTTTAAGTTTATAAAGGAAACCAAAGAAAATGTGCAGAGAGAGATGGCTGAAATCGAAGCAGAGATTGAAGCCTTAACTCCATCCACCATCACTGATGGAATTAGTGTCAAACACCAACTGCTGTTGACAATGATTGATGGTAAAATTCATTCCATTATATCCAATACAGCAGCTTCAGTGTGTGACATATGCAAGGCTTGTCCTAAAGAAATGAATAATTTAGAGTTAATCAAAGATAAACACGCAAACGAGGACATGTATAAATATAGCTTAAGCACCCTTCACGCTTGGATTCGCTCAATGGAATGCTTATTACACATTTCCTACAAATTAGACATAAAATCATGGCAAGTAAGGGGTGATATAGCAAAAAGGCAAGTTGATGACAGGAAGAAAAGAGTTCAAGAGGCTGTAAGAAGAGAAACGGGCTTACTTCTCGATGTTGTGAAACAAGGCAGTGGATCCACCAACAATGGCAACTCGGCAAGGAGATTTTTTGAAAACTACACTAAATCTGCTGAACTGACCGGAATAGATGCTATGCTTTTAAGAAAAATCTGTGTGATCTTGCAGTGTATTTCATCAGGAGAGAAGATCAACGTAACTAAATTCCGAGAGTTCTGCTTTGATACTGCTAAGCTTTACGTGGAGTTATACCCATGGTATTATATGCCTTCTTCACTTCATAAAATTTTAATGCATGGGCCAGACATAGTTCAGAACATGTCAATTGTGCCCATTGGTTTTCTATCCGAAGAGGCATCTGAGGCTAGAAATAAAGATTTTAGAAAATATAGAGAGGGGCATTCTCGAAAGCATAGCAGTATCTCATGCAATGAAGATATTATGCACAATCTTTTACTGTCTTCTGATCCACTTGTTACAAGTATCCGTCCAAAAGGAAATAAGTTTGTAAAAAAATCTTCTTTTAAGGAATTTTATGAGCTTACGGATTCTGAGAAAAGTGATATCGAATTTGTTAACATAAATGATTTAGCGGACATCGATTCTGAATTTGAATTAATTGATGATGATGATGATGACGAAGATAATTAAATGATGTTATTGTTTTAAAATGTGTAACTTAGTAAATTAGAGCTTACATCTTAATTATTTATTGTACTTTTAATGAAACTAGGTAATTTATTATCAACTTACTTAAAAGTCATACTCTCATCAGTTCTTGTGAATATTTTTGTTAATATATATTTCTGTATATATATATAATATATTTATAGACCTCTTAATAAGTCTGTCTGCGGTTTAAAGTAAATACAAATGGGGAAAAAACGTTTTTTTTTTTAAATTTTCATTTCCTTTTATCCCAGAAAGTGCACATTTGGCGCACTATGTGTCTTAGTATTAAATATAGCTCTTAGTAATAGCATTACGATATTAGAGACCGCTACTTGAAACAAGCCCGGAATCAGGAGGGAGAGAGCTCGATACACTCATTTTCATAGTAAAATTTCACATTTTCTCAAATTACTCCCGAAATATGGGAGTTATGAAGAAATTCATCACCACAAGTTATGAAGGCATTAAGTAATCGAATAAGATGGCATCATTAGTTTGGCATAATTTTACTCTTTTTTTTCGGACATGTCTACGTCCAACCGCTCCCATACATTCGTTCCACTGTGCGGTCGTGAGCGGGCCGCTTCTTTTTATTACCATGCCATTATTTAGATTCCATTCAAGTCAACCGCTACGCTAAATTTTCTTATCGCATATTATCTTATTCTACACCACGACGCGCATACGCACACACCCTCACGTACGCCCTGCAGCAAGAACTATTACAAGTAAGAACGGACAAAAAGCTATATATCTCTTTCACACGATTCTCGCTGTTGTTGCTCATAACGCGTTCAAGGTCAAAGTGGGGTAACTTGATGTGCTGGCGACTGTACATTTAGTTTACATAATTTTTATTTTGTTAAAATCATATTGGCTGAATAGCCACATTTCCTTTGCCTGTCAATTGACAACGATAGTTTGTTTTCTTTGTCCGTGGATTTCAACGCTCACTAACGAGGTTGAGATCATCGGAGCCCTGGGGGCATTCGAGCACGGACCACCAAGAGAACAAGTCATATAGTATCAAGTGGAGGACCTATTGTAAGTCAGTCTGATTTAATAACTATTCTTTAAAATATCATACTATGATTTAAACTGTGGCCGTTATTTTGTTTTAAATTTTAGATCCTATAGTGTAGCTATTGCTAGTAGTATAATTTACGTAGCAATTAGGTACATGTTATAGTAATGAGTATTGTAAGTAATTTAAGTGAAAAGTTTATGAGAAATCATGATAATGAGAATAAACGTGTGATTTGAATGTTAACATATAATATAATGTATTTTATTTACTTTGTTCCTTCAGACTTCTAGTAATATATACAGATAAATGCAATCAATATCTAGTTTGAACCTAACTTCTTATTTGTCTAACAAATCAGAAGTGGGATAATTCATCGCCCATGATAAAGTTAAATATTTTTCTACCTGCTATTTGAATAAAATAACGGCCACATGTTTGATAAACGGAAAAAATGTTTCACTGTGTGCTTTATTCCTGTTTAAATCATTACGGGGGATGTAGGCATGGATTGTGAAGGCATTGTGTATCTTGCCGGGGCTACACTCCGGGGTACACTTGTTTTCCGGAGCGGTATAATGATGTTTCAGCGTGCATGCGTCTTGCCATGGCTACTCTATGGAGACGTAGGCGCTGGGATGGTATTGTAGTGTTCCACCATGCAAGCATCTCTCTATGTTCACTTTACGGAGATGCAGATGTGGGGCATCGAACAAATGCATATTATTCGTTGCTGGGTGTTCCTGCATATACTTTGCCATGGCTACTCTATGGAAGTACAGGTGGAAACACCGCGGTGACCAAGTGTCCACTCTCAGCTTGCCGGGGCTACCCTCCGGGCTGGGTGTGGATATTTTCTTTGGTTAAATGTGCATTCGTTTTGGAAACATCCGACAAAGATTGTGTCGATACCCCGTGTCCTATAGGCACGGGTATTCTACTGCATCTTGCTGTTCGTTTTATTTTGTGCTCAATGGAGCGAATGCACCTATGCACAGCATACAGTGAAACGTGAGGAAATTAGACAGTAAAATACAATGATATTATTGATTACTTGAATGATATTTAATTGAATAACTGTTTATTGATTTGCTGAAAATGTTGTTTCGCTGATTTTCTTACATGATGTTCTTTTAGTCCTTATACAATTTGTGTCATATTTCACATGTACTAAGGTATTATGATTACTATTCTAATCATATCAATATTTTCCTACTAACCTGATCCCAATTTGACCTTGACTTGACAATAATCATAAAAGATTGTGACAATGTCGGATAGGACATCTGCTAGAGACGCCTTTACACCTCCACATGTAATCGAGCGTGCGAGTAGATCTCAGGAGAGGAACACGCGGGTTCGGTCTCGCGGATCCAAACGTCCACGGACACGCTCGCGATCAATACGTAGGGACACCTCTTGGAGCTCAAAATTGGCCTCTTCCAATGCTGAACACTCACGTCATAGGAAAAGATCGTTGAAGCGAAAACACCGCACCAGACTTTCTCGTTCTATTGGGCGGGCACGTAGCACAGATTCACAATCATCCGGAGCATACAGGCGATATTCGCGCTCACGACTGCGTAAAAACAAAAAACGCTCGCGCCGTGAACGCAAACACGTAGAAAAGATACGGCATGCTAGCAGAAGTTCAGTAACGAGTAGTACTACAGCAAAATCGAGTTCTTCTGAATCGAACACCAACAGGCGTAGACGGTCCCCAGTGAAATCGAAACGAACTAAATACCGAAAGCAAAGCGTTACTCCTAAACCTAAAGAAAGTAGTGTAGTAGAAAAGTTAATAGATGCGCTGAATAAACGTAATGAAAGTAACTTCGTAGGCGCCAAAGATGTAATTCCAAACTTTGATCCGAGTCAAAAAAATCAAACTATGGCATCATGGTTAAAGAAAGTGAATGAAACTGCTCAAATATATTACTGGAATGATAGAGAAATTATTTATAACGCATTACCTAAGCTCGCCGGTCTTTCACGCAGATGGTATGAAGGCTTATCGTCGGTTAAGCTTAACTGGAAGGAATGGCAGGCCAAGTTATTAAAAAGTTTTCCAGACGATCGAAATTATGCGGATAAACTCATCGAAATGCTAGACCGGAAGAGTAAGAGGGATGAAACTCTAGAGGAGTACTTTTATGATAAAGCAAAGCTTGTTAATCACTGCGGTATCAAGGGGAAAGATGCAGTAGACTGCATAGTACAGGGCATATATGATAATAATATCCGTCTGAATGCGTTAGGCTCAGATTTAAGACGACCGAGTAGGCTACTCAAGTATCTACGCAATATCTCATGCAAAAGTCTAAAAGAAATAAAGAAAACCCCTATGCAAACTAAAGAAAGCATACGGAACAATAAGCACCCTTCGTTTAAACTCCGTTGCTACAATTGTTCAGAGCTGGGACATACTGTTCCGAAATGCCCGAAAGCTCTTCAAAAATGTCCAAAATGCAACAGAATGGGCCATTTAGCCGAACATTGCAAGCAGGATGCAGACAAAGTTAAAAATAGTTCGAATCCCGTCAATAAGGTACAGTTAATCGAAGCCAGTAAAAATAGTCACAATATTTATACAAAAAATATAACTGTGAACGGCATACCTAAAACTGCATTTGTCGATTTCGGTAGCCAGTGCACGCTTATCAAACAGAGCACTGCAGACGAATTAAAACTAGATACCTCGACAGAGGGACTACCTGTATTAAAAGGCTTTGCAACTGGTGTAGTATTACCGTTAGCGAAGACATCCGTCGAGATAAGCGTGGACTTTGTTACAGCCATAGTAGAAGTGTTTATTGTACATAATGAGTTCCTTAACACAGATGTACTTGTTGGTCAGACTCTAACTGAATTACCTGAGGTTAGAGTTTATAAGACAAACAGTAATTTGGTTTTATACTCAGCGGTGGCCGAAGCAGTTAAATCGGAAGTTTACATTAAATCAGATGTTGAGATTAATGGGGTAGTCGGCGTAGATATATATTTAGGAAGTAATCACACGGGGCTAGTATACTTACCAGGAAACACTTGTTTTAAGAAGGGGGAAGAAATTATAATTCCGCAAGGATTATATTTAGTAAAAGAAGGCATGGGAAAAATATTAGTTATAAACTTATCTGGGGATAAACATGTGTTGCATAAGGGAAAGCTTGTTGCAAGGGCTAGTTTGTTACCGATCTCACTTGACATTTATACCGATTTCCAAAAGGCTGACCAATTAGGAGTCTACAAACTGACTGTTGACAAACCTAGCGACAACAATCCTGATCCCCTGACAATAGATATGTTAAAAATAGGTTCTGACACTACTGACAAACAAAAACAAGAACTTTTAAGGTTGGTTAATGAATATCGTGATTGTTTTGCTTTAAACGTGAGCGAGCTGGGAACATCGACTATTTCTGAAATGCACATTACACTTACTGATAACTCTCCAGTCTCATACAAACCATACAGATTACCTTATAGCGAACGCATAGTAGTTCAAAAACTTGTAAATGAGCTTCTAGATAACGATATTATTAAAGAATCTAATTCTTCTTACGCAAGCCCTATAGTTTTAGTTAAAAAGAAGAATAACGATTATCGTTTATGCGTAGATTATAGGGCACTTAACAAAAAGACCGTCAAAGATTCGTATCCTATGCCAGTCATAGATGACCAACTAGATAGACTTAACGGCAAAAGATTCTTTACGAGTTTAGACCTAAAATCAGGCTACTACCAGATTCCAATGGCGCAAGATTCGACTCATGTAACAGCGTTCGTAACTCCTGACGGTCATTTCGAATATACGCGAATGCCATTCGGTTTGGTCAACGCACCAGCTGTATTTCAACATATGATAAATAAAACCCTAGGGAAGGACAGATTCGACCTAGCCTTGCCCTATATGGATGACATCTTGTCACCCTGTACTGACGTAGACGAAGGTATGGAAAAGTTAAGGAGGATCTTTAATTGCCTTCGTAAAGCCGGATTGACTTTAAATATTGACAAATGTTTCTTCTTTGAAACGAAGCTAGATTACTTAGGATATGAAATCTCTACAGATGGCTTGCGGCCCGGTAGTAGAAAAACTGAGGCAGTAGCTTTATTCCCGACACCAAGCAGCGTCCATCAGGTCCGTCAATTCGTTGGCCTCGCTAGTTTTTTTAGACGATTTGTTCCCAACTTCGCAAGTATAGCTAAACCTTTAACTTCTCTTACAAAAGCAAATATCCCTTGGGTTTGGAGTAGTCTCCAAGAGGAAGCATTCCATACAATTAAAACTAAGTTAATCGAACGTCCCATTTTGGCTCTGTATGATACAAAGTACATAACTGAGGTACATTGCGATGCTAGCAAATTAGGAGTAGGTGGAATTCTACTTCAAAGGCCTGACGAAAAATCTCCTCCCAGGCCGGTAGCATACTTTAGCAAACAAACCACTAAAGAAGAAGAATACCTACATTCCTATGAATTGGAGACTCTTGCGGTTGTCCTATCGCTGAAGAAGTTTCGCATTTATTTAATTGGTATACCGTTCAAAGTGTTCACGGACTGCAACGCATTGAGGACTACCCTAACAAAGCGTGATTTAATGCCACGGATAGCTCGATGGTGGTTATTATTACAAGAATATGATTTCAGCATTGAGTACAGACCAGGTGACAACATGAAACATGTTGACGCGTTAAGCCGAAATCCTATTGCTTATCGAGACTCGCGGGAACTGTTAGATGGTAGGGAGTATGATATCATGCATATCAGTACCACCGACTGGCTCCAAACTGTTCAAATGACTGACCCTAAACTGCAACACATCAAATTGATCTTAAAAAGTAATAAAAAGGAGGTTAAGGATATTCACACAAATTTCCTCCTTCAGGATGACAAGATCTACAGGATAGTGGGGGATGAAAAAAAATGGGTTGTACCTAATGGGGCACGATGGCGTATTTGTCAGTTATGCCATGATGAGATGGGGCATTTTGCGGTCGAAAAGACTCTTGATAAAATAAAACAAGACTATTGGTTCCCAAAAATGAAACGATTCGTTCGCAAATACGTGGAAGCATGTCTTAATTGTGCATACAATAAAGCATCTACTACCAAACCCACTGGTTACTTACATCCAATCCCCAAAGGTAACGTCCCATTTCACACTCTTCACATGGACCATCTAGGACCATTTGTTAGGAGCAAACGGGGGAATTCTTACATACTTGGTGTAATTGACGGTTTCAGTAAATTTATTTTTATAAGACCAGTTAAAGATGTAAAAACAAAAACTACTATCAAAACTTTGCAGGAAATATTTGACGTAATAGGTAGTCCAAACGTAGTAATAACCGATCGTGGTACTAGTTTTACATCAGCGGCATTCACAAGCTTTGTTAAATTAATAGGTGCTAAGCATGTACTGAATGCTGTAGCAACACCACGAGCCAATGGGCAGATTGAACGATATAATCGTACAATTCTCGATTCTTTAGCTGCGACCAATTATGATCAGGCGGAGCGCGACTGGGATGTCAGAGTAGGTAAATTGCAGTGGAGTTTAAATAACATAATCAATAAAACTACAGGCAAATCTCCTTCTGAGATAGTATTCGGACGTCGCACAGTCTGTCCTGGGGAAGGTCCTATTTTGAACGAACTAGCCGATTCAATCGATACCTCTGAATCGGGTTCATCTAGAGATGCAATACGGTTGGCTGCTCATGAGAACACCGAAAAGAGTCAACAATATATGAAAAAGAAATTTGATAGCGGTAGGGCTCCAACAAAATTCTTTCAAAGAGATGATTTGGTGATGATTCCCAATCATCACAATTCAGCAGATGGAAAAAGTAAAAAGTTATGCCCTAAGTTTCGGGGCCCCTTAAAAATAACTGCAGTTTTAGAAAACGATCGGTATGAAGTCACTAGCATTACAGGACACTCAAAACGTAAATATAAAAGTATTTATCCAGCAGACCAGTTAAAACATTGGATAACTTTCGCATCTAGTAATTACACTGACGGCGAAGACAATGACATTGTAAATAAGGCGGTTGTTGACAGCGATAATTACTGTTCCGATTCAAATTAAGGCATACAATGTTTACATTATGACTAATACTTACCTAATTAAACTCTCGTTGCTAGACTCATGACAAATACTGACTTTCCTTCCCAAATCCTTCCCAGTTACATGATTACAGAATAAATCTTACGTGACTAATGGGCTGCATCTAGCTACTCTGGAGCTGCTTGCCTGTAAGTATTAGTAGTGGACCGAGGCCGAAGTACAAGCTGGTGTCAGTAACAATGACGGATGCTGAGGTACAAGCGGTGTTCACGCCCCCCTATTAAGTGGACCGAGGCCGAAGTACAAGCGGGTGTCATTAACAATGACGGATGCTGAAGTACAAGCGGTGTTCACGCCCCCCTATTAAGTGGACCGAGGCCGAAGTACAAGCGGGTGTCATTAACAATGACGGATGCTGAAGTACAAGCGGTGTTCACGCCCCCCTATTAAGTGGACCGAGGCCGAAGTACAAGCGGGTGTCATTAACAATGACGGATGCTGAGGTACAAGCGGTGTTCACGCCCCCCTATTTAGTGGACCGAGGCCGAAGTACAAGCGGGTGTCATTAACAATGACGGATGCTGAAGTACAAGCGGTGTTCACGCCCCCCTATTAAGTGGACCGAGGCCGAAGTACAAGCGGGTGTCAGTAACAATGACGGATGCTGAAGTACAAGCGGTGTTCACGCCACCTATTAAGTGGACCGAGGCCGAAGTACAAGCGGTACTCCGTAACATTGACGGATGCCGAAGTACAAGCGGTGTTCACCCTTTCTATTTCGATGGCCGAGGTTCAAGTACAAGATGTACAAGCGGTGTTCGTAAAAAAAAATAAAAAAAATAATAATAATAATATATTGAAATACTCGTTTCATAATATACATTATGTATATGTAAAAGATTTTTACTTTGACTAATCTTTCCTTTATTTAGTTTATTTTCATCAGTATTTGAACTTAGAATCGTTGTTTTGCAGGAATGCAAATAGAGCTCTACTAATATATTTTTGTTTTCCAGGTATCTACATAACCTACAGAATCACGTTAGGGCTCATTGCACACACGTACGTTCAGCCATAAGCGCGTGGTCACGCTCAAGTCGCCGACGTCGCGTAACCGCGTCGATACCTCGGGAGACGCTGAAAGCTGTTCCGGAGAATTGCCGCTACATTTGATGGACCCCTGGCTGCTAAGGAGCAGAGGAGGCGAGGTGATGATGCTCCAATACTAGGCTGATGTGTGCGATGCCCCTTAACGAGATCACCCTTATTTTTGTACCTATTCAATCAATTACTTCAAGAATAAATACGTAATGTATAAGTTAAGTTATGATATTTTCATGGTTTTTGTTATTAGGTTAGAAGGTATTGTTTTAGTTGGTCTATTCTTTTAATTATTTTTAAGACCTTTAACGGGATCACCCCGATTTGTGTACATATTACTTTAAGTATTATACTTATTTGGAACTGATTTAGTTACGTTATTATATTTTGAATGATCTTTGTTATGTTACAAGTAATAACTTCTTTTTTTTGTATCTCTCTTTATTTGTTACTTTGTACTAGTCACTAGTTTTCAATGTATTAGTTACGTTATTATATTTTGAATGATCTTTGTTAAGTTACAAGTAATCAATTCTTTTTTTGTATCTCTCTTTATTTGTTACTTTGTACTAGTCACTAGTTTCAATGTATTAGTTACGTTATTATATTTTGAATAATCTTTGTTAAGTTACAAGTAATAACTTTTTTTTTATCTCTCTTTATTTGTTACGTTGTACTAATTACTAGTTTTTAAACTTGTCTACAAATTTATTAAGGTATTTTAAGTTGTATCAAATAAGTGCTACTTTGTATAGAGACACACAAATATATTCGAATGGCCGGAAAGCAATGGGGCCATTGCTTTCTCAGGACGGCCGTCTGTTAGAGAATTAAGATTGTATTTCATCACTTCGCCACAAGAAGTACATTTAGTTTACATAATTTTTATTTTGTTAAAATCATATTGGCTGAATAGCCACATTTCCTTTGCCTGTCAATTGACAACGATAGTTTGTTTTCTTTGTCCGTGGATTTCAACGCTCACTAACGAGGTTGAGATCATCGGAGCCCTGGGGGCATTCGAGCACGGACCACCAAGAGAACAAGTCATATAGTATCAAGTGGAGGACCTATTGTAAGTCAGTCTGATTTAATAACTATTCTTTAAAATATCATACTATGATTTAAACTGTGGCCGTTATTTTGTTTTAAATTTTAGATCCTATAGTGTAGCTATTGCTAGTAGTATAATTTACGTAGCAATTAGGTACATGTTATAGTAATGAGTATTGTAAGTAATTTAAGTGAAAAGTTTATGAGAAATCATGATAATGAGAATAAACGTGTGATTTGAATGTTAACATATAATATAATGTATTTTATTTACTTTGTTCCTTCAGACTTCTAGTAATATATACAGATAAATGCAATCAATATCTAGTTTGAACCTAACTTCTTATTTGTCTAACAAATATGATTACTTTTAATGTCATTATACTAAGATTACCCTTTTCCTCTCCTCTCTGAAACCCTCCAAGCCATTCGATTTATGAGAAAGTTGCTTCTGCCCGCGACTTAAATTTTGCCCTCTAACTACCCGCGTCGCATCGTATCGCCCAGCCGCACTATTAGATACTTTTCGTTATCGCTTAGTGTCCTTTCTGACTGTTTTCTTTTTGCTCGGCTCTTAAAGGTCACATTGTGCTGTTAGATAGCTTGTAACCTTCTTTATGAATTGCGCTATCAAATACACCTGAACATTTTCAAATCCTACTGGTATTTCTAGAGGCTAGCGAGTTCTAACAAACAAACTCTTAAGTTTGAAAATTATCATTTATCATTGTTTCGGAGTTGTTTCGAAAGAGTAAAATAGCTACATACGTTACAGGAGAGAGTTTCCAATTTTGGTGTTGGCATTTCTAGAGAATGCCATATCAGCATATAATGTACCCACTGCTGGGACACAACCCTCCTCTCAGTGACAGGGAGAGGGATTTATCCCATCACGCGGGCCCATTGCGGGTTTTTTAGATGTCACGTATCTTCGAGTTTTTGTTTCTAGAACATGCCGTCTTCCTCACAGTATTTTCCATCACCATTTTAAGAAAAAGTGGCGAGGAAATAATAGACACAAAGTGAAGCACCTGTCTGTGTTCGAACCTACAACCTACAACTCATAAGTTGTGGCCGTTACCACTGGGCTACCAACACAATGTTATTTTATTTTATTTTATTTTAATTTATTCATTTTAGGAAAGCTTACAGCTAATACATTTCGATATCTAGTGCAATATGTAAACGATGGCCAATTACAAGCTTCCACTGACGATAAACGATGTTATGCATGCACAGACAAATATCAGCTTACATATACATACAGCCAACCGATAAAGAAATACAATTGGCTAGTCATGACCAAACTACGATCACAGACGTTAGTGAAATGGTTCATTGAAATTACAATAAAAACAGTAGTGTAAAATAAAAGACTTAAAATACCATTTCAACATGTTTTATTTTATTTACTCCATAATTTCATAGTGTTACCTTATAAATTGCAAGTATTATCATCATAAAAAACATTCTTTAATAATTTCCAACACAATTTAAATACAATTAAACATCATCCAAAATAAACGTTACAATATTCAACTTACTCTAAAGGGGTGATGATCACTCCACCAATGTTGCACACAAACTGAGCTCGCAATAATGGCGGCACGTCCTTTTATAAAACAAAGGTGGGTATGGCGCCATGTTTGCGAGCTTGACAGTTATAATTATTTTTAAATTGCCATGCAGCCAAATAACGATTTTAGGTCAATAATAATCTATAATAATTTAACAATAAATAATGTGAGTTAAAATAACAGATTATGAGGCATAATATGACACGTTCTTACAGTCGGCCATCCAAGCAAACTGTAAGTACGTCCCCGTACTTAGCTGCAAATCAAACAAAGAATAATACAATTAAAATTTCATAAAACAAATAATGATAACAATAACATACAATAAATATAAACAAACATAAGATAGACCCAATTGGTCTTAATTAACTCGGACATTAGTAATTAATCAATTTATTTGACCCCATTGGTCCTTAAAATTAGATTAGACCCCATTGGTCCTTATAACTATATGACCCCATTGGTCCTTATAACTATATGACCCCATTGGTCCTTATAACTATATGACCCCATTGGTCCTTATAACTATATGACCCCATTGGTCCTTATAACTATATGACCCCATTGGTCTTAATGTATTGACCCCATTGGTCTTAATGTATTGACCCCATTGGTCTTAATGTATTGACCCCATTGGTCTTAATGTATTGACCCCATTGGTCTTAATGTATTGACCCCATTGGCCTTAACTAAAATATAGACCCCATTGGTCTATATAATTATAGAGCTATAACAAAAAATAAATCAATTAGAATTTCCGTAATACGACTATTCGGTTAAGACGTCATCATGTGGTCTATTGAAGCAAATCCATGGCTTTAACTTATCCACAGCAATTACATTAGAGTATTTTTTGTTTCCTTTTCTTGTAAGAGGCGTGTCCTCTACTTGATAACGGTCATGATCAAAAACATTAGTAATTTTGTAAGGGCCCTGATACTTCGGGATTAACTTTTTACTACCACCCGTAGAGGGAATTTGCCGTTCAACTCTTACTAAGTCCCCAATATTATATTTTATAGGCTTGCAGCGAGATTTATCAAAAGTTGCTTTTTGAGACTTTTGTGTGCATTCAATATGAGATGAAATCTCAGTACGAATTTCTTCGAGACTTTTGTTAATCGAAGTGGTATCCTCATCAATTGCAGAAATAATTCTACTATCACTTAAACCCTGTGGCCTTATCCCAAAAAGAGCCTCTGCAGGTGTCTTATTGATACCCTTGTTGAAGGTATTATTGATACCCCACTGGACATCGGGCAGGTGGTCTTCCCATTTGCTTTCAGATGAGCCAATACATTTAGCTGTTAGAGAATCAACAATAATTTTACTATATCTCTCCACCTGACCGTTGGCCCGTGGAGTAGCAACTGCATTTAGTACATGTTTGATGCCTGTATCTAGTACAAACTTTTTAAAGACATCACTTGTAAATGACGTGCCTCGGTCAGATATAATTCGTTTCGGAACGCCGAAGATACTAATAAACTCGCGCAAAACTCTAATAGTAGTGTTTGATTTTGTATTTTTTACAGGTTTCAAATATATGTATTTTGTAAAAGCATCAATCACGACAAGAATATAGACATTACCCCTACTACTACGTACAAATGGACCCGTATGATCCATGTGTATCGTATCAAACGGCACGTCTATTTTATGGATTGGGTGCAAAAAGCCAGGTCTTTTCCCACCAGGTGTTTTACTATACGCGCACTCTAGACAAGACGATACATATTTTGTAACAAAAGCACGCATATCTGGGAACCAATAATGAGTTTTTATTTTATCCAACGTTTTGTCTAAAGCAAAGTGGCCGATGTCATCATGATTCTGTTTGACAATTTGCCATCGAACGCCTTTTGGCACAACCCATCTATCTCCACTAGGTGTGATTCTAAAAAGCTTGCCATTTTTTAATTTATAATTTTGTTTTATTTCTAAAACGTCGTTATATTCAGAGTTACTTAAAATCCCAATAATCCGTTGAAGTTCTGAATCTGAATTCTGTACTGTTGAGAGCCAGTCTGTTTCTGTTACAGAATTAACAATTTTTTTGGAGTGATTAGTACTGATGGATGGGTTGCGACTCAAAGCGTCCACATGAGCCATAGAAGATCCCGCTTTGTATTCGATTTCAAAATCAAATTCTTGCATTTGGGTCCACCACCTGGCTACCCGAGGAATCATATCACGTTTCATGAAAGTGGATCTTAACGAATTACAATCTGTCACGATCTTAAAATGTATCCCTACTAGATATACCCGAAATTTCTGTAACGAGGCTACGACTGCCAGAGTTTCTAGGTCATAAGAGCAATAATTTTGTTCCTCAGGGCTAGTTTGTCTGCTAAAATAAGCTACGGGTTTTAAAATATTCTGTTCATTCTTTTGGAATAGTATACCACCGACACCTATTTTGCATGCGTCAGTGTGCAATTCGGTAATGGATTTTGAATCATAAAGGGCTAATATCGGTTTTTGAACTAACATTGTTTTTAAAGTATTGAATGCATTTTGTTGATCGGGCCCCCATACCCAAACAGCATTTTTTTTGAGTAACTGTGTCAATGGCTTTGCAATAATCGAGAACCCCTTCACGAACCGACGGAAAAAGCTTGCTAGCCCCAAAAACTGTCTTACGTTGTGTTGATCTTTTGGTACGGGAAATTTTTCAACCGCGTCTATTTTAGCAGACCCTGGTTGGATGCCTTCGCTTGAAATATTAAACCCCAAGTAAGTTACTGAACGCCCGAAAAAAACACATTTTGACAAATTGAGAGTTAGACCTGCTTCTGATAGCAAAATCAATACTGATTCTAATTGTCTCATGCCATCTTGTATTGATTTTGATGGGATGATGATGTCATCCAAGTAAGCTAATGCCTCTTTATGACGTAAGTTGCCTAGAACCTGATGAATCATTCGTTGGAACGTCGCTGGGGCATTTGCCAGGCCGAAAGGCATTCGATTAAATTCGAAATGGCCTTCCGGCGTGACGAACCCTGTTTTATGTCTATCCTGTTCTCTGATGGAGATCTGATAGTATCCAGATGCCAAATCAAGAGCTGTGAAGTACATGTTACCAGCTAACATGTCGATCTGGTCATCAATAAGTGGCATCGGATAATTTTCGCGGACAGTATTTTTATTCAACGCTCTATAATCAATGCACAGGCGATGACCGCCAGTTTTCTTTCGTACGAGTACAATAGGACTAGCAAAAGGGGAAACCGAAGGGCGTACTATATCGTTTTTAACTAGTTCATCCACCATATCTCTGACTATCTCTTTCTCTTTCATTGCCAGCCTGTAAGGCCTATAGACTACAGGTGTATCACAGTGCAGATCAATGCTCATTTCACAAACGGAGGAATGCCCCAACTCAGAGAGTGTAAACGCAAAGCAATGTCGATAGTTGTTTAACAAGAAAAGCAAATCATCAATCACAGTTTGGCTTAACTCACCAGAAATGTTTAAGTCCGAAGGACAGATTAGACTCATTTGTTGATCTTGTAGCTTAGAATGGGCAATATGCAGAACCTTTTTTTCATTTTCTTGATAAGTAGTGATACCTCTAGCAATCAAAGTATTTGGTTCTAAACATAGTGGCTCGGAATTTAGACTATTAATAACAATTTGTCCGTAACCGTCATAGTTAAATTGATAAATTCCAGTTAGAACAAAATAGAAAAAGTTATTTTTGCTACGCAAGCCTCCCTCAATGTAAAGGTCACCAGTGAATTTGGGTTCTGTATTGACTTCTAAAATTGTTAAACCTAATAATGGAATATTTCTACGGTTAAAAATGTTTACCTTCTGGTATTGGATATTATCCATCTGATTTTGCAAAATTTCAAAATGTTTACTTGTTTTCTGTATCAATACATGAGGTTGTTCAGTAAAAGTTTGACCTATCATAAGGGGAACCTGCATAACACAATCTGGGACAATTAATATTTCGACTTCAGCTTTCACGCCATCAATTTCAATTAGAGTATTAACTTTACCCAATGTATGCACAACAGAATTACCAAACCCTCTGAGTATAGGAAGATCTCTAGTTTTTATTTGTATATTTCCCAATTTGGGTAATTCAGATTGTTTAAGCATCGAACATTCACTACCAAGGTCAACAAATGAATTCATTTCTATGTCATTGATCCGCACAGTTTTAAAATATTTATCTGAAGTTGTACCCTTGCTATCAACCCTATTAACCGATTTTTGAGCCGTTATTGTTTTTGAAAAACAATTTTCTGCCTCATGACCAATTCTCATACATTTAGTACATCTTTTGATTGGTTGAGTACATTGACTTACAAAATGACCTTCCTGTTTACAATTATTGCAACGAAGGACTCTGTCTTTGGCGCTTGGATTCTTTGCTTTACTATCCGATGAGTTTGGCACAGGCTGATTCTTAATATTAGATTTTCGGTCAGTATTTTGTTTTAGACTTCTTGAATTTCTTAAATAAGTAAGCAATTTATCCAAGTCCACATACTGAGCCGCTTCGGCACCTAACCTAACAGCGCGATCATCTATGCCATGTAGAACACATTCTACCGCTCGTTTACCACTTATACTACATCGATTAATAAGAGTAATTTTGTCATAAAAATAATCTTCAAGGGAATCTCCGTAACGTGCACGCCTAGCCAACATATCTGTTAACATTTGACCGTAATTCTCTTCCGAGGGAAAAGCAGACATTAATTTGGTCTGCCATTCGTCCCAAGAAAAGAGCACCGATGGTAATCCTTCATACCACCGTTTTGCTATACCTTGAAGTTTAGGGAGTGCATAATGCACTATTTGTTTTTCACTAAATGAATAAATGGCTGCACACTCATTCACTTTGTGCAACCACATACCCATAGTTTGCTCTTTTCGTGCGGGGTCAAACTCGGGTATAGTATTGTTAAAAGAACCGACGTGTTCATGACCTGGGGCAAGAGACCTCAATGCCTGCACTAAAATATTGAAATCACCACTGCCTCCATTAGAAGCAGCAGTGTTACCTGTATCTTGTACTGCTGCGGGAAAATTTTGCATGCTGCGATTCGTGTCGTGCTGTGGGTTGCTGTGCCATTGGCTGCTTTGCTGCGGGCTGCTCCGCTGCGGGGTGCTGCGTCGCTGGCTGCTCCGCTGTGGGCTGCTCCGCTGCGGGGTGCTGCGTCGCTGGCTGCTCCGCTGTGGGCTGCTGCGCCGCTGGCTGCTGCGCCGCTGGCTGCTGCGCCGCTGGCTGCTGCGCCGCTGGCTGCTGCGCCGCTGGCTGCTGCGCCGCTGGCTGCTGCGCCGCTGGCTGCTGCGCCGCTGGCTGCTGCGCCGCTGGCTGCTGCGCCGCTGGCTGCTGCGCCGCTGGCTGCTGCGCCGCTGGTTGCTGCGCCGCTGGCTGCTGCGCCGCTGGCTGCTGCGCCGCTGGCTGCTGCGCCGCTGGCTGCTGCGCCGCTGGCTGCTGCGCCGCTGGCTGCTGCGCCGCTGGCTGCTGCGCCGCTGGCTGCTGCGCCGCTGGCTGCTGCGCCGCTGGCTGCTGCGCCGCTGGCTGCTGCGCCGCTGGCTGCTGCGCCGCTGGCTGCTGCGCCGCTGGCTGCTTCGCCGTGGGCTGTTGCACCGCTGGCCACTGCACCGCTGGTCGCTGCGCAAAGGGCTGCGAGATCGACTCTTGCTTTGTGGATGGCAATCCAGGTCTATGCCCCCTTGTGTCTGCTGTAAACTTGGTCTTGAACCTTGTGATTGTCGCTCCTGGGAGTGATGGTGTCTATGGTCATCTGTACGTTCGATTGATTGCACTTGATCACTTCCCAAAATCGGAGAGGCAAGCACTCTTTGTTTATCCATGTTTCTCGACCGGAAAGAAAAAAAAAATACACATATTAGAATGAGCTGCTTATCCCACTTCTGAATTGTAAAATAAAAGACTTAAAATACCATTTCAACATGTTTTATTTTATTTACTCCATAATTTCATAGTGTTACCTTATAAATTGCAAGTATTATCATCATAAAAAACATTCTTTAATAATTTCCAACACAATTTAAATACAATTAAACATCATCCAAAATAAACGTTACAATATTCAACTTACTCTAAAGGGGTGATGATCACTCCACCAATGTTGCACACAAACTGAGCTCGCAATAATGGCGGCACGTCCTTTTATAAAACAAAGGTGGGTATGGCGCCATGTTTGCGAGCTTGACAGTTATAATTATTTTTAAATTGCCATGCAGCCAAATAACGATTTTAGGTCAATAATAATCTATAATAATTTAACAATAAATAATGTGAGTTAAAATAACAGATTATGAGGCATAATATGACACGTTCTTACAGTAGGTACTTAATAAAACTGAATACATCAATACTCACTTTGTACACAAACAAACGAACATAAAATCACAAAATCAACAGTCCATCGCAACTTTAACAAACAATCTAAACTTTCGGGACGGAATGTAAATTCGGGCGATTTTTTTCACGAAATAAAAAGCAAAGTGATCCAGACATCCCTAATACGAGGGTATCGTACGTGGGTAAGTCTGGGTGCATTTTTTTTGTTTTTTGGGTGGGAAATCATCAAATGACTTCTCCCGCTCTGGGTGGAGCAGGAGGACGTGTCAGTCTTTTTATATGTGAGTCTTTTGAGGACATTTTATATGTAAGTCATTTTCTAAGTCCATCTTAGACATCAGTGACTGACGGTCTCGGTATAACACCAGAAAAAAATAGCATAATCGATAACCACCTATTTATGTTCCTACTACTAGGAGATAGGCCTCCTTTCTTAGTGAGGGTGTGAGCTGTATCTTTCGTGTGACCCAGTACGGGTAAGAACCAATAACCCGCCCACATAATACCATAATGCCAAATAAAACTGTCATAGAAAATATAAAAGCAAAAGAGTGTTTACAATTGTTATTGATGAAATTACAACACAAAGCCTTATAAAATGGCTTGGAATGCATTGTCGTAAATTATCGTTTCTGAATTGACTTCGCATGCGTTTAGCAATTATACTTTATGGAAATATTTGAAATTATTGAGTTTGTCATTAAACACACACACACACATATTTGACACTCAGTGAATGTACGGAACTTTGACCAGTATCGATTTTCAAGGATTCCAGCGACTGGGATCGCAATTAACTCGAATATTGGATCGCCGGATCGTTAAGATATAATATTTTCTTCCGGCGAGTGGGGCCACCCGTAATTTAATTACAAAATCTATTGTTGAAGCCAAAAATAGTACAGCCAAACGAAAAACTGTTTGTAGTAGTTTATAGTAAGTAAAGAATAGAATTCTTTGATTCGAAAACATCATCTATATAAATAAAAGCGTGTTGAAATAGGTACTCTTCCTGGCTTACACATTTGAATGATCGAAGTCTGAAGCAAGGTCAGCGCACACGTGCCTCCGGCGACAACCATCGGTATTTGTCGCTTCTTGTGGCGTTGTTGAGAACTGCTTAAGCAAATGGCCGCCGGTCACAGTGCCAAACGTGTGCGACGAATTCATGCAAATTGTATAAAAAGCATGTAAACTGCTTATCACTGGACTACCGGTGGTTCCCTTGTGCCAAGCCTAACTTACACAGATATTCCGAAAATAGGAAGGTAAGTGCATCACAAATTAGATATGTGTCCGAATAAAATGTGAATTGAAAAATCTAATCACGATCGGGCTAGTTCGTTCCATGCCCTCGTCAACCGATGCCTTCCGAATACATGCGGGATGCACTCAGGCGGTATTTTATTGGATCACTTGACAGTTGATAGTTCTATTTGCTATTCACTGAAAACGGGAATGTGCTAGCGGGACCATAACGGGTACCTACTATGGGTTACCTATGTTACTCTTTTTAACATCAGCTGACAGTGAAAGTCCCATCAAATTTGGTCCGGCCACATATGCGATTAACCGGAACGGATAAAATTTTTGTCTGTATCTGTCTATCTGTCTGTTTACAGAGAGACACAGAGAAGGATGTGATGTTTTATTTGTATGTCTGTATAGGTAGATTATCATTAATTTATGTCAAATGAAAAGCAATCCTTTCAGTACCTGAACATTTTATCTAATTAGACAGCAAGTAAGACAAGTATCCGATTGATGATCAATTTCGATACTATCAACAGGCACCTATGTAAATTGGCTTTTCTGAAATTGACCATCATAAAAATAACAAAAAATTGATCATTTGACTCTGAACATCGAAGTAGATCAGCGTCATGCGAAACTCAAACCGCCCGGTTGAATCCTTACTTAATAACAGACTGGACAAAGAAGTCCGAAGAATAATTCAACCTTTCAACAAAATGTTTATAGCAGGCTTCTCATCAAAATACAAAATAAAAGATAATTATATTACTCCAAGTGAAAAGAAATATCCCATTTTACTGTTCTTTATCATAACATTTTTTGATATTTTGAGTATTTATCGTATGGTAACCGATACACACAGTAATTTTGAGGAATATGTTAAACAAATAATCTCACTTACCATTTTTTGGTGGTTTATCACTGTCTGTTTCCTGAGTTACATTATTTTAATAATTTGTAACATAGCTCTCAGCTGCAGTCACATTTCCCTTATTTTGAGGATCCAAGAAATTCATAGAAGTATCAATATCAGTAAGAGTTACCGAAATTATACTATTTGTAATTGGATCTTATGTTTTACTATTTACTGTTTTTCTATTTTGGCAGCTACAATTTTGTATACGGTAAAGGGATCGTTTTATTTTGTTGAATTTTGCGGTGAATTAACGATTATCCAGTATGATTTGAATTTAATTTACGGTATTCGTCTTTTATCATTGTTGACAAAGTATCTCAAAGAATGGGTTAAAAGTATTTCAGTGAAAAATGATGAAGAACACAATGACGAATACTATGTCAAATTGTTTGAGACATATGAACATATTTTAGAAGCTTACAAAATGTATATTAAATGTTTTCGAGTTTTAGTAAGTCAGCTATCTTATATTTGCACAAATAAGGAACAATAAATCCATTCGCTTCGTAGACATGTGAACGATTTCTTTTTTAGATGTTATACCGGATATTGGAAACGTTCCTTCGTTGTTTATGTTTTGTGCAGATGTACTTAATGCGTACTCAACCACCGTCAACGTCGCATCACACAGTAAGTTGTAATTTTCTTTTAGCCGATTTTAAATAAAAACTCGGCACCTTATTTTATTGCCACCTACTTTATCGGATTAGTCTTTTATTTGCTAGCCCTGTTGCATTAACTGTGCTTTATATTATCAATATTTAGTCGTAATTTTTTTGGAGTATAGAAAGATCGTAGTGGGTAGGCAGAAACTACAGAACACCACATGTGTTCTGTAGTTTCTGCCTACCCCCGTGAGGAAAAGTTTATGTATATATGTATTTTTTACCCATATGCCAATTTGTATGTTGTCGGAATATGTATTATAATAATAAAATAATAATAAATAAATTTTATTCAAAAAATAAAATTGGTAAAATACAGTACAAATCTTAGAAATAATATAGGTAGCACAAAGTATGATGCCTGTACTAGGATAAACCTGTATCACAGGCGGCATGAGTTCTTACTATTTATATTAGGACAACTGATTTCTTAACAATATTTAACTGAAGTTTTATGAATAGTGACATAGTTAGTTAATTTATTATGTTAGAATTTACTTAATCACTAATAATATTCATTCATACTTACTTCTCTGTTAGTGGTCATCTCTGTAGGAAACCCCTTTCCAGCCGCATTATCTTTCACTGAGTCCATCCATCTTGTGTTAGGTCATCTTGTGGTAGGTGTATGCAATATCTTTACTTTTACTTTTTTTCTTCACCATTCAAACATTTTTACTTTCCAAGTTCCAAATGATTTATTTTGTTTCAACGAAATCTAAAATTTTGTATACAAAAACTTAGCAACTATTGTAAGTATTTAAATAAAATTACAAGGGCAGCACTCATTTTATGAATCTGATTCTATACACAAATGCCCCTGCGCTGAGACACGCCTCCACGTCAAGGCGACCAATAGGGAGATATCTCCCAAAGAGATCACCAGACGAACGAAATGTCTCAACCCAGGTGTACATACATCTTCAGCTATAGTTTTCAGGATGCTGTTGTGAATCCCCCGCACCCTTTCATAAGTGACACGACTTTTTTCCGAACGACATCATCATACCGTCAGTATGAGCTTGCGTGAACATCTCAGAGGCACAGAAATTTTGTCAATTTTGTTTTTTCTTTATAGTTCTCTACGACTTTGAGTATTCTAGTAGCTGTTGATTCTAAAGTTCCTGTCTTTTTCTTTTTCTTTTCTTTATTTTCCGAAGGCTTACAGACTAATAACATTATAATAATAATAATATAAAACTAAATTGCTAATAACAAGCCCCCATAGATAAATACAAAATTATTACTCCCTTGTAGTCAAAGCTTATAAGCAAATAAATGATTTCTATTATTTTTAGATAACCCCTTAAAGTTGGTTAATTTCTTACAATAGTTCGTTGTTAAAATTTGAAGCTAATTTGGACAGTAATTGTTCAAGTGCCGGCAGGTGCCTCTTTTACAAAAAAAAAACTACGACTGGCTCTGTGAAAGTATGCATTACGCCTATAATTAGTGTTTGCATAAGGTACTTGTAGAAGTGGTCGCTGTCGCAGCCCCATCTGATTAGTGCGTATCATTAATCTTGAAACAAGTTCAGGACAGTCAATTGAACCGTTTGCGATATTAATCAAATAACATATATCATCTATATGACGTCTACGGTCAAGCGGTAGAACATGGTACCTTCTACATCGGTGAGTGTAATCAACAGATACTTGATTCGCCCTGTAATCTAGATACATAAGAAATTTTCTCTGTACGCCCTCAATACGAGACTTGTAGATCCCGTACTGAGGGTTCCAGACTTGTGACGCATATTCAAGGTGGCTGTGTACGAACGAACGAACAATACAAGACTTTGATCGGTTTTAGTGATCGGAAACATACCGAGGTCCTCATTATGAAACCAAGTGCTCTCGACGCTTTATTTACTATGCTATCAATATGCTGATCGAAGAGTAGCTTGCTGTCTTGCATAACCCCAAGATCCCTTATACTATTTACTTTGCCTATTATGATATTGTATAATTTATATGTGGAGTCAATTATCGACTTCTGGCGCGTAAAAATCATGTGAAAACATTTTAAAACATTCAAATCTAGCCTGTTACATCTACAGTATTCTTCAAATCGATTCAAATCAGCTTGCAACAGGTGCGTATCAGATATGTTTCGGATAGTTTTGTGAATCTTCATGTCGTCAGCATAAAGTAAAATATAACAATTTTTAAAACAATGCTTCACATCAGCAATAAAGAGAGTAAATAATAGGGACCCTAGAATAGAACCCTGGGGAACTCCAGAGGGCACAGAATACCATCCAGATGTGTACCCCTGAAGCACCACAGCCTGCGTTCTATTATCAATATAAGAGGAGAACCAACGATACAAATCTCCGTGTATTCCGGCCTTTAACAGCTTTTCTATGAGAAGTGCGTGGTCAATACGATCAAAGCATTTACTGTAATCAGTAAAAATGACGTCAACTTGTGCAAGTTGTTCCATACCCTCTGATACAAATTCATGGGACAAGATTAAGTTAGATGTAGTGGAACGCTTCCTGAGAAAACCGTGCTGCTCATCACCAAAGTTGCATTTCATAGCATCGTATACCTGAGTAAACACAATGCGTTCTAGGATTTTGGAGAACAGACATGTCTTAGATATTGGTCGATAATTAGAGATATCCGACTTTTTACCTTTTTTGAAAACAGGAGTAACGAACGCTGACTTCCAGATCTTCGGAACTATGCCTTTTGAAAGTGATCGCCTGAATAAAATACACAGTGGCACAGCCAGGCTGTCGGCACAGTTAACAATAAATACTGGAGATATGTGATCAGGACCACCAGATTTGGAACAAAGGGAAGATTTTGGATAACTTGCGAATGAGACACACCTATTGAGCCGATGCATGACACATTATGATCAACGCTAATGCTACTGGAGGTAGTGGGAACAGGATCGGGTTCCTGGAAAGTTGAATGGAAATAGGCCGCAAACAAATTACTTATCTCCTCACCTGTACTTGCGGTCTGGTCACCATAATGCATTACTTTTGGATAAGTACCAGAGTTTCTTTTGCTCTTGACATACGACCAAAACGATTTCGGGTTCTCAATGATCGACGATTCAATTCTATCCATGTATGTATTGAAACATGTTTTCTCCAAGTTAACTGCTCTATTCCGTAAAATAGAAAAAGTGTAAAAATCTGACATATTACCGTACGTTTTGAACTTGCGATGATATTTATGTTTCTCTTTTAGTACTTTGACCAAAGCCGAATCATACCAAGGCGGATATGATGACTGTCTAACTGTCTTAATTGGTATATACTTATCTCTAAGCTCATACAATTTATTATAAAAGAGTTCGACAGCACGATCCAACGAATTATCAAATAAAAACTCATTCCAATTGATTTGGTCGAGTTCGGATTTAACAGCCGCATAGTCGCCCCTAGAAAATACATACTTCGTAGTCAATTTATCAGTCAATTTGTGAATCTCAACAAAGTCAGCAGTGATCATTAATGGTTTATGATGGAGGTCCACCGGTAATGCTAAAAGAAAGTTTCTGCCTACCCCCATGAGGAAAAGCTTGCGTATGTGTGTACTTTTTTGCCCTTCTCCCAATTATTATTTGGAGTCGGAGCATGTCTTCTTTCATACTTACTTCTCTATTAGTGGTCATTTCTGTAGCTACCCCCTATCCAGCCATATAATCTTTAACTCAGTCCATCCATCTTGTGTTAGGTATATCAATATGCAATATATCTTTACTTTTCCTTCTATTTTCTACACCATTCAAACACTTTTTTTTTTACAAATTCAAAATTATTTAATTTGGATTAACTAAATCCAAGGGTTAGTACACGAATTTGGAAACTTTTAGACGTTAGTACTTAAATAAAATTACAAGAGTAGCACTCATCATATGCATCTAATTTATACAAATGCCCCTGCGCTGAGACACTCCGCCCCGGCAAGATGACCAATAGGTGGATATCTCCCAAAGAGATCACCAGACGAACGAAATGCCTCAACGCAGGTGCACATACATCTTCAACTATAGTTCTCAGGATGCTGTTGTGATTTCCATGCACCGTGCTTATAAGTGCCACGACCTTTTCCGAATGACATCATGATACCGTCAGTATAAACGTGCGCTAACGTCTCAGAGGCACTGCAACTTTATCAATTTTGTTTTTTCTTTATAGTTCTCTACGATTTTGAGTATTCTAGTAGCTGCATGGATTCTAAAGTTCCTGTCGCTAATAATGATAACTTGTTGGCAATGTGAGAAGTTCTATATATCTGTGGAGGATGCCGAAGTGGCGTGTATACAGCGTGTGATGGATACAAACTGTCCCAGTAAGATTTAAAGATTTGATTACGATTATCAATCTAACTTTCTGGTACCATTTTGATTTTTGAGTACTCAATTTATATATTTATTTTATGAAACAAACTATACTAAAATATCTTACTGCGCATAAAGATGGTGCTGCATCTGGTAAGACTAGAAGCGGACCCCAATGTTGTTGGGAATAGGCTACGCCAGATGATGATAAAAACAGCAAAGGTTCTTTAGAACCCTCGTGATGAAATTTTCTTCAATAATTATTCGGAATTCATGGAAATGCGCATAAAAGCGAACTTCCAAAAAAAAAATGTTTCACCTTTTGCTTTTTTTACAGGGAGTGTCAACCATCTCTGCAAGCGTGTGCTACAAGTAAACCGGACCTTCAGTAAGATGACAGCATGTGGGATGTTTACTGTAGACGCCAATCTGCCGATGCCTCTGATGGGAGTCGTGACTCAGTACATTATTGTGCTACTTCAGTTTACTTTTTTGTAATATTACTATTTCTGAGGAATACAATTACTTAAATGATTACTTCAATATGATTACTTTTAATGTCATTATACTAAGATTACCCTTTTCCTCTCCTCTCTCAAACCCTGCAAGCCATTCGATTTATGGGAAAATAGCTTCTGCCCGCGACTTAAATTTCGCCCTCCAAGTACCCGCGTCACATCGTATCGCCCAGCCGCACTATTAGGTACTTTTCGTAATCGTTTAGTGTCCTTTCTGACTTTGTTCTGTTTGCTGTTAAGTAGCTTGCAACCTTCTTTATGAATTGCGTTATCCAATACACATGATTTTTTTAAAATCCTACTGGTAGTTCTAGAGGCTAGTACGTTCTATCAAACAAACTGTTAAGTTTGAAAATTATCATTTACATTGTTTCTGAGTTGTTTCTTAAGAGTAAAATAGGTACATACTTTACATGGGAGAGTTTCATAGTTTGGTTTTGGCATTTCTAGAGAATGCCATATCAGCATATAATGTTCCCACTGCTGGGATACAACCCTCCTCTCAGTGACAGGGAGAGGGCTTTATTCAACCACGCGGGCCCGGTGCCGATTGGTAGATGTCATATATATTCGAGTTTTTGATTCTAGAACATGCCGGTTTCCTCACAGTATTTTCCATCACAATCACCATTCCAAAGAAAAAGTGGTCAGGAAAAAAAAACACGAAGTTAAGTGCCTGTCCGTGTTCGAACCTGCAACCTACAACTCATAAGTTGTGGCCGTTACCACTGGGCCACCACTACAATGTTATGCATGCACAGACAAAGAACAGGTTACATCCAGTTAATCGATAACGACACAGAATTGGCTAGTCATGACCAAACGAAGATCACAGACGTCAGTGAAATGGTTCATTGAAATCACAATATAGACATTATCCAGTAAAACATAAACGTAAACGTATTGGCGTATTTACACCAATATGTTCCTTGTGATGCCGGACGTAAAGAATGTGTGTGTGTCATAGAAGGCGACTAAGAGACTTACTAGAGAATGGGCAACAGCGTTCTCTATGCATTTTACCTTTGGGGGGAGGCTATGTCCAGCAGTGGATGTCTTTCGCCTGAAATGATGACACCAATTCTTACTTTGTTCACAAACAAACGAACATAAAATCACAAAATCAACACTCCATTGCCATTTAACAAACAATCTAAACTTTCGGGACGGAATGTAAATTCGGGCGATTTTTTTCACGAAATAAAAAAGCAAAGTGACCCATACATCCCTGATACGAGGGTACCGTACGTGGGTAAGTCCGGGTGCTAAGCAGTAAATTGACCAACGGGAGGCCCCGTACGTGTTTGCACAGCCTAGCCCTAGCTGAAACAGATTATGTGCGGAATAAAAATGGAGATTACTTGACACGTGCTTAACTCCGATTATTGTGCAATTAGCGACAATTTTTCGTTTTGAACAACAACATTTTAGAAAAGGTTGGAAAATGGTAATGTTTTTTTCATGTTTTACACATGTTTTCCCTAAGCGGGTTGTAAACGAGTCTGCGAAGTAAACATTTTATGATATTAGAATACGAAAAGATGAACGTTATGAATAAAATGATTTATTCACTCATTTCCTTCGAAAACATTTCAATTACGTTCATCAAGTAAAACAAACAAAAAGTTCTCCGATAGCAGTCATATTGGATTATTAACAAATATGTGTATTAAAGCTAGTGAGGGGCTAAGTAATAACAACCGCAGCAAGCGTAGCATAACCTGATCGGTCGACCCGATCGATCAGGTTAAGCTACGCTTGCCGCGGTTGGTCCGTGGATCGGCGACTGTCTGTAAATACCAAATCAGTAAGGCACGTTGAGCCGTTGGTCTCGGCTGTCAATTGTGGATCAGTGATAGTCGTAACGGGTCCTCAGAAGCGCGAAAGTCTGACAACCTTTGTTACCAAGGGGTATCGTGTTACCCAGTAACTGGGTTGTGGAGGTCAGATATGCAGACGTTACATGTAAAATACTGGTATTCAGCTGCATTCGGTAAGACTAGAAGCCAGCCGACCTCGATATAGTTGGGAAAAGGCTAGGCAGATGATGAAGTGTATTGAAGTTAGTAAACACTCAACACACGACATAAACATTATAAACACCATAATAGCACATTTAACAACAATATTTACATTTTTACCCGACACATTACACACCCTACTCCTCACTATCAAAGTAAAACCTTTCCTACAGTAAAGTTAAGAAGTTCAAAGTTGTCTGCAGCCGACAGCCGCTAACTATGCTATCACTACACTCTATGTACTTTTAATTGTTCGCGAAAATAGCTATCACCGGATATTGCTTCCATGTTTCACACACACTCGGTAAACTTATGAGGACTTGGCTTCAAGTGCAGCGCGAGACTTGGAGAAAATTGAAAACATGTATTGTGTTCGGTATTTGTAGAATTACTAACGCAAGTATTTTCGTGAAGATTTTGTCGTAGTACTTAGTACCTACGTGAAGTCGGTTACAGTATCATGGTGACGAATTGCCACAGGGTCTATCTATGTTCTATGTTCTATGTTATGGGTTTGGTTTCCGCACTTAGTCCTTCAAGTGGACCATTGTGCGTGAGCCATGGCGGCCTTCGGTTTTTATTCCAGCCAGCCCACCTCCCTCCAGAAGTTGGCTATAACTCCTGGTCTGTTGAGAATATCCGTGTAACATTTGGGTGCCCCGAGGGTCTCTGTTCTAATCTGGGCTACGCTTGTGCATTCGAAAAGCACATGCGGTTTCCTCAGCCTCCAAGCAAGCCCTGCACAAGGGGCTGTCCGTTATGCCTATTGTGCAGAAGTGCTTGTTTAGCGGGCAGTGTCCTGTGATGGTACCAGTCACCAGACGCAGATCTTTTCTGTCCAGGCGTAACAGACGTCTGGTCAGCCTGCCATCCAAGGATGGCATTGCCTTCCTAGACTGCCTGCAGCCTTGTGTCTGGGTCCACCAGCTCTCCACTTGTGTGTGGGTGTATTCCTGAAGCCACCTGCGTAGTTGGTTGAAAGGGATGGGCACGATGGGTTCGGGACCACATACTGACGCGCTGGTTGCCCTCCTGGCCAGTTCGTCAGCAGCATCGTTGCTTAGTGATCCACTGTGTCCTTTTATCCATTGCAGTGTCACAGTGTTGCGGTTAGAAATTTTTACTTTTTCTAGTGCATTGTGACATTCTAGTGTTAAACTCGATGTAATGTATCTTTTCCCTAGGGATTGGAGAACTGAAGCACTGTCGGAGAATATACGTATGTGGGTGTCCGTGACCCCCCTGGCTTTTATGGCGTACGCCGCTTGTGTAATGCCCACACATTCCGCTTGGTATACGGTGTTGAACATTCCCAGCGGGCTGGATATATTTATGTTAAGATCTCGTGAGAAAACTCCGACTCCGGTTCCGGAGTCGGTTTTTGATCCGTCAGTGTAGACTCGTAGCTCCTTCGGGCCTGAGTGATCGTTTTGTTCTTCTGTGAGTACTACGTTTTAGTGTCTCTGGAAGTAGTGCAATTTCGGGGTTTTATCACAGGGTGATGCCATCATTGGTTGTCGTTTGATCGCATCTTCCTTAATGCGTGTGTGCTTAATTCTAGAGTCTTTGCCTAGGGTTCCTGCTATATCGAGCCTGAAGGCAGCCAGGGCCGCCTCCTCCCACACGATGAGGTGTAGAGGGGGCAGCCCCAGCATTGCCTGTAAGGCAGTGGTGGGTGTAGTTCTCATGCAGCTGGTGATTGCCACACAGGCGTACCGCTGCAGTTTTTCGAGGTCTTTTTGTGCTGTGCTCAAGTCTGTTCTGGGCCACCAGACTATTGAGCCGTATGTAATAATTGGTCGGATAACTGTGGTGTATAGCCAGTGGGTGACTCTGGGGCTAATACCCCAGTTCCTGCCAAGCATTCGCTTGCACTGCCACAGGGATATGCTGGCTTATGTAATGATGTAGTTGGTATGTTTTGCCCAATTCAGCTGTTTGTCCAAAAAGATGCCCAGGTAATTGGTTTCAGTTCATAGGCTTAGGGTAGAGCCAAACAGACGCGGGAGTTGTAGTTCCGCGAGTTTCCTCTTTTTTGTAAAGAGGATCAGTTCGGTTTTTGTGGGATTTACTGATAGTTGGTGCTTCCTGCACCAGTCTTCGACTATTTTCAAGGCTTGGCGCATGAGGTTGCAAAGGGTATTTTCATGGGTGCCATTTATTATTATGGTTAGATCATCGGCGTAGCCTACGGTAAAGTAACCTTTGTCATTCAGTGTTTTGATGAGGCTGTCTACGACCGGGTTCCATAGAAGCGGCGAGAGGATGCCCCCTTGTGGACAGCCCTTCGCTACTACTGCCCTTGTAGTGTCGTTCACGGTGACCTGTACACCTCTCAATTTGAGCATATTGGTGATCCACCCACTCAGAGTCGTGTCTATGTTGTGTCTGTCGAGGGCCATGCTAATGCTATTGAACGTGGTCTTGTCAAAAGCGCCCTCGATGTCAATAAAAGCAGCCAGTGCTGAGCATTTGTGGTCCACTGCGCATTCAATTTTTGATACCACGCTATGGAGTGCGGATTCTGTTGATCTGCCAGTGGAATATGCGTGCTGTTGTTTATGAAGTGGTTTTACCCGGAGAGGTCCGTCTCGGATATGCCTATCACAGAGTCTCTCGAGGGTTTTCAGTAGAAAGGATGTGAGGCTTATGGTATATATCTGTGTATTGTGTATAGTCTGGTTTGCCTGGTTTGGGTATGAAAATGACTTTCACTTCGCGCCACGCCAGGGGTATATATCTGAGTGCTATGCAGGTACGGTAGATCTTAACCAGGCATGGTGTCAAGCGGTCAACCCCCCACTGCAGTAAGGCTGGGAAGATACCGTCTAGTCCTGGGGACTTGTAGGGCTGAAAGTTGTTAATAGCCCACTTTACCCTGTCTTCTGTTACTATGCTATGGGCTCTGGACCAGTCACAGTCTGTAGGTGTCCATTCTGGCTCAGCTTCCCACGCCCTGTTCTCTAGGAGGTTGCAGCCTGGGAAGTGAGTCTCGAGAAGGACTTTACTGGTTTCATGATCGGTTAGTGTGTATGAGTTATTGGGATTTTTCAGCGCGCCAAGGCTTCGATCCTGATCGGTCGATAGGATTTTCCTTACTCTTGCGGCTTCATTGTTGTTTTCGATGGATTCGCAGAATTTCCGCCACGCCGCCCTTCTGGCAGTTCTTATCTGCTTTTTGTATGGGTATTGGGTTACTTTGTATTGCTCCCAGTCTTCCAGGAGCCTAGTGTTTTTTGCTCTATTGAATTGTTGTCTAAGTGTATGTCTGAGTTTACCCAATTCGGCGTTCCACCAGGGGTTCCGCACGCTGTTGTTTGGTGGTGCCCTTAGTTTGGAGCATGCGTGGTATGCTTCAACTCGGTATTCTGATAGTTTTGTCACGGTGTATTCCAGTTGTGTAGTGTCTCTTACGGTTACTTGTGCTAGGTGCCTTTCTAGTAGGGCCGCCAGAAGGCGTTTGTACTCGGGCACCTTTGTGCGTCGCGGGTTACGTTTTGGTTCTGGCTCCTTTGTGTGGGTGGCTAGTGTAAATCGGAGTTTTCTATGGTCTGAGCTGGAAGGCTCGTCCGATACGTGTCAGTTAGCGATGAGGTTTGTCGCGGTTTCTGTGGCGAGAGTTAGGTCGATGATTGTTTGTCCACGGACTGTGACCCAAGTGGGTTCAGAGCCTCGGTTAACAATGTTAAGGTTAGTAGGGAATAAATAGGTGGATAGTACCTCTCCTCTGGAGTTTGCTGAGTCACTGCCCCAGAGCGGGTGGTGGGCGTTGGAGTCGGTGCAGATGATCAGTTCCAGATTGGCGCGCTCGCAGTGTTGCACCAGGTCGGCCATCTCTTTTGGCGGGCAATTAACGTCCTCGCCTGGCATATACACCGAGGCCAGTACAACATCTGGAACGTCACATGCGGTCTGGAGCCTGACAGCTGTCAGGTCTCTGGAACAAAATTGAGTGAGTGGTGTGGTAGGGATTTCTTTGGGAATGCATACACAGGTTCGTGGTTTTTCTGCGCCGTGTGTATTAAGGATTATCTTACCTCCGATGTTGCCGAGGCCACAGATTCTGTTGTTCCTGATCTACGGCTCTTGGATCAGTGCGATGGTTCGGGACTTAACCTCCAAGGTCCTGCGTAAGCTAGCCGTGGCAGTCTGGCTGTGTTGGAGGTTGGTTTGGATGACATTAATGGGCGGTGACGACGGTGGAGTGGAGTTAGTCGGAGATGGATCCATCGGATAGTCTCTCCGCTACCTCCACTCTGAGCTGGTCTTCGTGTCCGTCGCCCGGCGACGAGGCAAGCAGTTGCTCGTTCCAGCCAGGCGATGAGGGGATATGGTGTCTTCGTCGTCGTCCATTGCCGCTCGGGCCATGACCTCCTCGAGCTGGGCAATGTCGGTGTCGTTCGTCTGTGTCGTTGTCAGTGCTGTCTTTTCGTCTGTGCTGTCGGTCTTTGTGTCACAGGGTAGGATCGTGGGCCAGAAGCGCACGTATATCGACCTCAAGAGGTACGATATCCGTCGCTCCCGGGCTTTCGGCTTCCTCCGGTGGCACACCTAGGGTCAAGTATGTCCCGTAGTTGTCGCCACCGACGGTAGTCGCCCTGTACAGTGACCACCTGGCGATGTCGTACCAAGTATTCTGACGAATCAGAATACTTTGGAGCCGGGCTATGTCACCCTTGTAACGGGGGACGAAAAGCGAGGCTCGGACACGGGTGGGCACGTCGGACTGTTTGAGTACCGTCAGTGTTAGGTCAGTGTTTTCAAGTTTGATCAGAGGTGCGTTTTGGGTCAGCCAGGTCAGGGCATATTCATCCTCGCACCACATCTGCACGGTGCCTTCCGCTACCCGTGGGTATCCGCGGAAGGCCGGGAGTGGTGCCGTTGGATCTGTGTCCATCAGTCGGGCTTCCAGGTCAGTCTTGACGTGCTCTGCCTCTTCCTTAGTCAGGTCTCGAGAGGGGGAAGGAAAGCAGATTGCTACGGCCAACCTCGCAGGAATATCCTTCGTGGCTCGCGCGTAGGTTCTCTGCTCCCCCTGAGCGGAATGGAACCTCACACGTTTGGCGTGCCCCTGTAGCGTACTCAGCGAAGCCGTATCGTCAGGGCGCTCCCTCTTCGCCGGCCCTGTACCACTTGGTCCAGGCTGCGGCTTGGAGGTGCCCGGCATGGTGTTAGTTGCCGGCTGCGCCTGTGCGTGTGCTGGTTTATACCGCCTACCTCTGTTCTGTTTAGGTCGAGGTCGGTCGAGGGTGTTGTCTGAGTTCTGGGGTCGGTTGGCGGTCCCGGCAGACTTTGACGCGTCCGGCCGCGTTTCGCGCTGGGTTTCCCCTTTGCGGACTAACGGTCGGTCGCACACAGGGTCTCTACGTTGCTATAGCATGGAGATTAAGGTATCGACTTCTCGAAAATGAAGTTTTAGATTCGAATAAAACTAATGGGACATTTTAAACTTTTAAAATGTAGGATACCTAAAGGCGTGTCCCACTTGTACTGTTCGGTATTAATCGAATATATACCATTGTGAGTAAGTGCTTCATTTCGACTTTGTTGCTTAATAAAAATACTGTCGAAAATATGTAACACGTCTTATATCAAAATGTAAACATAGTTGGTTTAATATGTAAGTCATTTTCTAAGTCGATCTTAAACATAACTGAATGAAGGTCATCGGTATAAAACCAGAACAATTAAGCATAAACGATAACCGCCTATTTATGTTCCTATTGCTAGGAAATAGGCCTCCATTCTTAGTGACGGAGTGAGCTGTATATCTCGCGTGATTCAGTACAGGTAAGAGCCAATAACCCGCCCATATGTTACCATAATGCCAAATAAAACTGTCATAGAAAATATAAAAGCAAAAGCGTGTTTACAATGGTTATTGATAAAATTACAGCAGAAAGCCGTAAAATATGGCTTGGAATGCACTGTCGTAAATGATCGTTTACGAATTGGCTTCGCATGCGTTTAGCAATTATACTTTATGGAAATATTTGAAACTATTGAGTTTGTCATTAGACACAAACTCATATTATATTGTCACTCGGTGAATGAACGGAACATGGACCAGTATCGATTTTCGAGAATTCCAGCGACTGGGATCGCAATTAACTCGAACAGTGGACCCAGTCGCCGGATCGTTAAGTTATAATATTTTCTTTGGGCGAGTTGAACCACCGGTAATTTAATTACAAAATCTATTGTTGAAGCCAAAAATAATACAGCTAAACGAAAAACTATTTACTCTTTGAATCGAAAACATCATTCATATAAAAAACAAAGTCGTGTTTACACCTTTATAACTCACAAAAACAAAAAAAACTTAACTCATTTCACGGAAAAAGAGTATATTTCATTTTCTCATACATTTTGGGTGACAGCTAGAAAACGTTTTATGCCTTTGAAGTACGAGGTTGTCATAACTTGGTTAGAGCTTACCAAACATAGGAATAATCGAAACCATTTAAAATAATCAACGTACTGTACAGTTGTAGATTTTTTCATAAGTAATTACTTAAACATTTTTTTTTTGTTTGACTGTACTGTGTTTGGCTTAAACAATAGACGTTTTTATTCATTCACAGCTGGTCCTAGTCGACAGAAGAAAAATATTAATTAAAGTGGATCCGGCGACTACGACCTCGGTTTCAATTAATTGCGGTCCCAGTCGCCGATATCCTCGATTTTTCAACCACGAAAATTATCGATGTTATCAATTCGTATAGAATTCAAGGGCAGCTCTTGAGTAGCTTTTCAAGAGTTTTTGCTGGGTGTTGGCGAATCGGCCAAGCTGGATGGAGTGCTGCCTCAGTTTGATTTAGTTCCAACTCAGCGTGTTGAAGTAGGTAGATACTCTTCCTGGCTTACACATATGAATGATCGAAGTCTGGTCAGCGCACACGTGGTGGACAACCATCGGTATTTGTCGCTTCTTGTGGCGTTGTTGAGAACTGCTTAAGCAAATGGCCGCCGGTCACAGTGCCAAACGTGTGCGACGAATCCATGCAAATCGTATAAACAGCATGTAAATTGTTTATCACCGGACTACCGGTGGTTCCCTTGTGCCAAGCCTAACTTACACAGATGTTCCAAAAACAGGAAGGCAAGTGCATCACAAATTGGACATGTGCCCGAATAAAATGTGAATTGAAAATTCTAATCACGATCGGGCTAGTTCGTTCCATGCCCTCGTCAACCGATGCCTTCCGAATGCATGCGGGATGCACTGAGGCGGTATTTTATTGGATTACTTGACAGTTGACAGTTCTATTTGCTATTCATTGAAAACGGGAACGTGCTAGCGGGACCATAATGGGTACTGTAGCGTAAATACGCTACGGTAAAAACCTTTTTGATTTCTAGTCCAACCTTTTCAATAAAAAATATTTTTTCTTCATAGCTTTTGATCAAATTTAAAATTCGAATCGAAAAAAATTGTCGAATGTTTTCTCTTGACAAAACCCTCACTACAGATTTGGGAGCCATTGACGGCGGCATGAATTCCGTTTAAGAAAATTTTCATTTTAATGTGACAAGATTTAAAAAGCAACGTTATTGTGTTGTGTGGTTAAACCAACCAGTTTAAGCTGTCGCCAAGTGCAAATAAGTGTTTCCTTCTGCATTTATTGGGTATGTATTCCGTCACCTTTCCTCTTTTCTGATCTATTTTTGTTGATTCCCCCCTTTCATCAAGGATTCTTGTGCCTGTGGTCTGAAGGCTCTTTTTCTTTGTCTTTAGACAAGCTACAGGCCGAGATTCGGTCTTCCCCACGGGCCTAATATCGGCGTGGTTACCCTTTGACCTACGTTGGCGTGCACCAGCCCTGAAAACCTGAGGCAGCTCGGCACGTGACGCGCTTCAAGAGTTGTAGCGTCGCTCCACTGCAGCCACGTAACCCCCGAAAGACCTTCCTATCTACCCGACCGCGCGCTCCACCACCGGTCTAGTTTCTCGGACTTCAAAAGCGTATCGAAAATCATTAGTTCATATTGTTTTTTTTTGTATTAGATTACTGTTTGTTTTTTTAGAAAGTATTAACATAGTCAATATTTCAGGTAATCCTTTAAAGACGCCCGGTTTCCCTTAATGTTATAACGTATAACAAACTTACTTTTGCGTACATCGGCCTTGCCATAACCGATTGCAATCGCTTGATAGGTCGTGTACCAAATAATTTACGTTTCCTTTTTTTCCTCTCTTTTAAATTCTCTTTTACAAGTCTCTCCGCATCAACCTCCCAAATCTATTTTTATTCTACAATTTTCACCCTTTTTATATATTTTTGTCTGTTGTTTTTGTACATTTTATATTTTTTTATTTTTCTCACCAAA